>JAWNPB010000133.1:1590000-2190000 GCA_035045355.1 Drosophila lacicola
CACGAAAATTCACTTTCGTTTCAGCCTTTTGTTGTTTTGATGTCATAAATTAGCTGGGAAATTGGCTGGGAAAAAAAGGATCTGCCTGAAGTCGATGCCAGGCACCAGGCAAAGGCAAACGAAACCCAAAACAGAGCACTTGATGCCTTTGTTTGTTGTGCGTGTGTAAGTGTGTGTGTGTGTGTGTGAGTGACAGATACGTATAAGTACAGATACATTAAACAGATACAATAATAAGTAAAAACATTGTAATTGTCTGTATATTCCCACTGTAACATACTCTGTTAACAGTTTTCCTAATGCTGACTTTCAAACTGTAATTCGAAGATAGTGACTTTCAAACTGTGACATAAGAAACTATATCATATGAGATGAAAGTCTCTTTTTGGTTCGATCTGTAAAGAAAATTCATATAAAACCTAATTTAAATTTGGACTATGACTGCCAAACTGTGGAATATATGTACTTTCGGCCCCTCTAAAACTGTAATGCGAAGACAGTGACTTTCAAACGGTTTCATATAAAAAACTTAGCATTTGGTAGGTGAAAATCGGAAGGAAAGTATATCATAAATTAAACTGACTGTGACTTTAAAACTGTCTAAGATATGTGTTGATTTTCGCTCTTAGCTCTAAAACAGTTATTTGAAGGCAATGAATTTCAAACCGTGACTTAAGGAAATATACAATTTGACCAAAACATTTTTTGGCGTGATTTTCAAAGAAAATTAAGCCTAAATGTAACTCCCAAAATGTTGACTATGACTTTCAAACTGTGAAAGATATGGATTCCCGATATGTGCCCATGTTATATTAGTCGTGCCTTAAAGTCTAAGGCATATATATTTACTTAGCTAAGAGAAAACTCATGCTCAAAACCAATATACTCTGCTTGGAACTTAAGCAGGGTATAAAAAGACGCTGACTAACTTCCGAATAATTGTTTGTATATTACACAGGGGCATAGGGTCGGTCCGCAATGCGTGCCATTTTGCGATTAGCTGACACAAGAGTCGCCTGGACAGGGGCTACCTGTCATGATGTTGTTTTTGTTGTTGCGGTTGTTTTGGCCCGTACAGGTAAGATGGTCAAACTGCCGCGTCAGTAGCAACTGCGCTAATGAAAGCAACTAATGCGCCCTAATGATGACTTAATTGTTGTTTAGCTGACTTTCTATGTCAAGCCCAAGGGTATAATCGCGGCACGACCGGGCGACAGCAGGCCATATAAGGCAAAGACGGGTTTAAAAATAATTTACAAAGCAATTGGAAAAACTAGCCAAAAGCTACACTCGACGGAAAACCCAAAGATGTTCAAGATGTTAAAAAATGCAAGTCGATTGTGCTGTAAAATGTGCCGAAATCAAGTAAGAATCAATCCCAATGGCAACATTTAACATTAATGTTAAATTTTAAATATGGTTTTTTGTTTCTTCAAAAATATGAGTTAATTGTGCTGTAAGTTATGCCGAAATCAAGTAAGAATCAATCCCAATGGCAACATTTAACATTAATGTTAAATTTTAAATATGGTTTTTTTGTTTCTTCAAAAATAGTTAATTGTGCTGTAAGTTATGCCGAAATCGAGTAAGAATCAATCTTAATGTCAACATTTAACATTAATGTTAATTTTAAATATGGTTTTTTTGTTTCTTTAAAATTACAAGTCAATTGTGCTGTAAGTTATGCCTAAATCAAGTAATAATCAATCCCAATGGCAACATTTAACATTAATGTTAAATTTTAAATATGTTTTTTTGTTTCTTCAAAAATAGGTAATTGTGCTGTAAGTTATGCCTAAATCAAATATGAATCAATCTTAATGTTAACATTTAACATTAATGTTAAATTTTATGTTTTTTGTTTGTTCAAAAATACAAATAAATTGTGCTGTAAGTTATGACTAAATCAAGTAAGAATCAATCTTAATGTCAACATTTAACATTAATGTTAAATTATAAACAAGTTTTTTTTGTTTCTTCAATAATGCAAGTCAAGTATGAATCAATCTCAATGTCAACATTTGACATTAATGTTAAACTACATTGCATACAATTCTTAATAATTTCTCTGAGTGTATTTGCATTTGCTGTTACCCTTTTTGTTAGCCAATTAAAGAGCTGCCCAGCGATGCCCAAAGCCAGATTCGGCTGCAACAGCGACTGCGGCTCGTTAGTTCAAGTCCAAGTCGTGCCTGGCTCGACCACGCCAAAATCTAGCTGGCAGATACAAAACGAGTACTCGAATCAACTCGAAAATGCTCACAGATGCACACACACACACACACACACACACTGGGCAACATCAGCTGTTCGCTGTTTATGTTTTTTGCGCGCTCTTATAAACAATTTTCTTGCGACTGCCCAGACTTGATTTATTGTCGACTCGCTCTAGCCCCAAAACAACCGATGCCCAGTGGAATATTATCAAAAATCCATCGAAAAAATAAGAAGAAGAGAAAGACAAAAGACAATGAGACGTGCCTGCAAGACCTGTTCTGATGCTTATTGTGCACTTTTGCTGCATGATTCACTTCGACGGGGAACTGTGATTGGGTTCCTATACTCGTTCACCAAGCAAAAAGAGAGTATATAGGTTTTGCGGCATGGCCAAAATGTGCAGGTTGTTTGTAGAAGAAGCTCTCGATTCAGCAGAGGCTTTATGCACTCCTCGCAGCTTTAACTAGTTGCGAATTGCAAGCGTCAAGCAATGATAAAAGCAAAGCGAACTTTGCCTTTGTCGATCTATCTATTTATTTGAATTGTTATGATTTATTTTGAAATGTGAACGAAATCTTCATTATCTTAGAATTATTCTGTTATTAGGAAAATTTTCAATAAAAAATATTTTCTCACATCAAAAACATTTTTCATTTTAGGGCAATTTTCGAACTGTAGCATTTTTTTTTTTTTGATTTTTTCTTTGAACTGCGAACGGGCATCGTGCAGTCGGTTACACCCGACTGCAATATTTTAACTTGTATTTTTTTTTTTGTAATGTCTTCGTATTGCCCAATGCTGGGTCCTGGTACTGCCTGCATTGTGTGTACCCTCGTCAAGCGAAAAAAAAAAAAAATGAAAAAGAAAGAAAAGGTTGCTTCAATAATTTCTTTTTGTACTTTGTTTTTGTTTTTTGCGGTTTTTAGACAGCCGACGCTGGCTTCTGAGGCTCTTTTGATGTGCGCTTAGGCATTTATTTTATTTACGACCCACACACACACACACACGCACACACACAAACACACACACACACGCGCGCACAAAAATCATGTACAAATTCTTGTCTTTACCTTGGCTTTCGTCCAACAGAAAAATGCTTAAAGCGTACAAATATGTAAAAAAAAAAAAAAAGAGATAAATAAATAGAAAACAGGTGACAGGTCGCTTTTTCGGCCGTGTTCATTAATTCCGCAGATTAGCAGGAAACGCACGAAAAGGCGCAATTAAGATGCAAATCAGCCAAGGTGGAAACAATAACAATTAAAAAAAAACATAAATGCAATTTGTCATCAAAAAAAAAAAAAAAATGACCTCCAAATGGGATGCAGAGCCGAGGCAAAGTTCACGCAGTTGATTTCCCGAAACAAACTGATAACAATCTGGTGAAAAGCTGGAAAAACGTGATGCGCCTCTAATTTATGGCCAATCGAAATAAAAAATGCCTTGACAAAAAACAAAACAAAACGAGATTCAAGTCGAGAGATTCGCAGCTAAAGATATGCCCTGACTTAGAGGGTATAAAACGCATACAGAGAACTTTTGCTGACAGGCTGGACAAGTTCTGCGAACGTTTGCGCACAGGTCAGACAGAGAAGCACAAACACACTCACACACACACACAAGTAAACACACACATACACACACACACACACAGAGTGTGAACTCTGCAATCAGAATTTTTTTTCGTATTCAACTTTTTCTATACATCTTTTTTTTTATTTAGCGCTTGGCTGCACTTTTTCTATGTAAATCGTGCTTGAAACAGATTTGTAATAAATACATACATACATGTTTGAGTGTATGTGTGTGTGTGTGTGTGTGTGCATGTAAATTTCGTAAGAAACGGGCGCTCTTCCTCTTCTGCTGCTTGCATGCCATTTTTATGTTGACTTCCGCAAAGCTTTTGCCTTTGCTTTTGCCTTTGCTTTTGCTTTTACCGTTGACTTTTTCTTGTGTTTGTATTTGTGACTTTATTTGTGGGAGGAGAGGGGGGGGGGGGGGTTAACTGTGAACTTACTTTGCTGCCTGCTGCTTTATTGATCGATCCACTGCAATTGAAGGCCTTTGGCTGCGCACACAACGAACGAATTCACGTTTTGGGAATATTATTCACAATTTTTTTTAGCTTAAATCAATTTTGATGAGTTTTTATACACACACATATAGTTGTATATATATATATAGTTTGTTGTGCAGAATGTAGCTGAGGGGGTTGAGTTTGTTAGTGAAGTAGAAGCAAGACGAACAACACAAACTCCGTGACGTTGGCTAACGACGACTGACGGCGAGCGAATGAAGCCAAATCCAGAGGTCTCCACCTGGACTTCTACAGCTGGGCTCGACACAGTTACCCTGTTTTGGCAGCCACTGCACAACACAACAAACGCTGCTGCGCCTGTGCGCGACAGATACTCACGACTGTGTATACTCTAACCAAAAAAATGTTGAGCCTACTTAAATTGCCTAGATAGAATAATGACTCGCAGATCGAATAATAACTCAGCAACCATATTGGAATTAGCCAAAAGTATTTTAATTTTACAATTATAAATGAACAAGAGGGAACTGCTAACTTTGACACGCCGAAAGTTAGACACCCTTATGGACATGTGGCTTACGATTGTTTTATTATATGGAGCGAGTTATGAGACTCGTAATTGCTGAGTTGGTTGAAGATATCTGGAACAATATAAAACTTTTCCATACAAAAACCAATTTTTAAACAAATTTTTTCCTACAAGAAATACATGATATAGTTAATCCAATGTAGATAAGATTTGCCTCACGTTTAAACTCATTAATGACAAGTTTAATTAGGATTTTTTGAAAAATAAAAGAGTTTCTTAAGAATTATACTTTCGAGCGATCATTCCAAGAACAGCTATATGATAGATGAATGGTTCGATTTGGCCTGCAACAAAAAAACGTAATTATACAAAGTTGCATGACAACAGCTTTGAATAGAAGAAACTAGTTTGCAGAGAAACAGACAGATGAATATGGAGTCGATATGACTCGGATGCTGATCAGGAATATTATATACACTTCACAGAGTCGGAGTTATCTATATGTAGACGTTACACACTTCATGACAAATTTATTATGCACTCTAAAAAGTACAAATGATTCTTCTTTTCTCGTATTCAAATAAAACATGTTTGCCTATAAATAAAATATACTTGTGTATACAAAATAAATGCAATTTAGGTCGAATATCATTCAATTCAAATCCCAACAATTTTCCCCAATTCACGTTCATACATCAAAAATACATTTAATTTTGTTTATAACCAAGAGTATTGCGTCTTCGTTTTGCCACTAAAATAAACGGAAATTGTGTTCTCTTCTTCTCTCTCGCTCTCGCTCTCTCTCTCCGTCGGGTGGCTCTCTCGCAGCAGGCAGCATTAGCAGCTGACTTTTGTTTGTACACAAAAATCATATTGCATCGATGAGCGAGAATGAGAGTGAGAAACTGGTTTTGTGCAGACCGATATTATTACGACAGGAGGGTATATAAGCAAAAAAATTGGTAAACTCCAAGGTTTCCACAAAAATCTTTCTTTTTTCCTAAAACAAAATTTTGTTGGTTTAAAAGTAAAGTCGCCCAATGCTCTTTACTTTGTCAACAGAGACTTGGATCAGGGATTTCGTAGATTCATTCAATTGGCCTTCCAGCTTATTTATATAAACTCTTTTAATTTGAACTTAACAGTCGCGCACATTCGAGTCAACAGAGAACACGACTCTGTTAGCTCAGTTGTGCGTCTGGTAACATGAATTTGCGTCGCGTGAAGTTGGCTGCAACTAATGTTATCGATATCTATCGCACTCTCGCGCTATCGGCAGCAGTTGCACGTGTTGACATATTTGCAACGCAAATTGAATATATCCAACTGATCCATATTATATAGAAAAATGGGTCGCTCGAATCGGTCGCGGAAACGCCGCGATGAAATGAACAAAATCAAGAAGGACCGCTACGATGCCAAGGAGCTAATACGCCTGAAGAAGACGCTGGGTCTCCTGGACGCCGACGGCAAGGAGATCAAAATGGAAATTGGCGAAGTGGCCGAAATCAAGACGTCCAAGGAGATTAAGAGGGTAAAAGAGAGGCAGTGCAGCCATTTTTATAAATATCAACTAAAATCTAAATCAACACAGGCAGCCAAATCGAAGGAGCAGCAGGAGCTGATCTACGAGCATCAGGAGAGCCTGGAGAAGGGCAAGGAGATTCCGCAGGTCAACGAGAAGACGGGCGTGGAGCACGTTTACAATAGCAAAACCCTCAAGGATCAGTTCGGCAACTATCCGGCGTGGTTCAAAAAGAAGAAGACCGCCAAGCGTCTGCGCAAGAAGCAGCACGCACAAAAGAAGAACTTCAAACAGGCCTGGACCACGGTCAACGTGCCGCTCTAGAGGATCTGCCACGCCTAGTTTTTAAGCCTATGCATATAGTTTAAGATTTGTAACAGATACAAAAACCACAAACACTTAACTGTCAGCAATATGAGTTTGTATTGCGCATTAAAGCCTTAAAATTAAACACAAATCGTAAAAGTTAGTCAATTATAGATACTTTACATATTATATATATATATTTATATTTGCAAATAAGTTCGTTTGGAAGAGAAGAAGAATGTGCAGGAAGCTTGTTCCACGGCGGCGCGTGAAATTGCCGAAATGGGTGAAACATGAAACAATTTGAAAATAAGTTTGAATCGGTCGAAATTTGAAACTTTGCCCAAAGAAACTTTGGAGTTATTTTGCGTGCATTAAATTTCAGCCATGAATTGTTATAAAGTTCTCTGAAAAATGGCTTTGATTAGAAACTACGCCCAGCAAATCTTTGAGCCTCATTTCCAGCAGGGAGAATTGGATTTTCGAAACGCCTCTCAAATGAATTTGAGCAAAGATTTATGAAAATGTGGCTAGGCTAGAGTATATAAGGTAACTACAGTAAAGGGCTGATAAGTGAGTCTGTCAATCAGTCAGTCAGTCAGTCAATCAATCAGTCAGTCAGTCAATCAATCGATCAGTCAGTCAGTCGAGTCGAGTCGAGTCGAGACAAAGAGTTTTATATAGATAAAAGCTACTTGGCAACAAATATGATTCAACGCTTAAACTAATCCAAGATTGGGAGAGAGAGAGAGAGGGGCAGAGAAAAGGATTTGAGGATTTGCACAGTTAATCACCAGTTGGAGACGATCAAAGATCAGCCTACTGCAGGGAGCAGTAGCTGCGCACGCTGCAGATGACGCCCGTGGTGGCCGCCTCGAGGCGGACGCGAGGTCATTCGGACTTCTCGGCCAGCTGCAGGGTTTCGTGCTGCGCCTGCTGCGCCTGCTGCTCCTCAATGTTGCCCTGCAGCAGGACATTCGGATTGCTTTTGAGCACAGAGCCGCCGGTGAAGCCGAGTATGCCGCAGCCGACAGCAGCCAGGCCGCCGGCTTTGATGCCGGCGACCAGGCCGATGGGTCCGCCCACGCAGGTGCCCAGCAGTGCGCCGACCATCGGATACATGGCCTTCTTGTACTTGAGTGCGTTGCGCAGATGTCCCTCGCCCGCCTGGACATTCTCGAGCGCCTCCTCGGCGTTGTCCGCAATGGCCTGCACGCTGACGGCCTGCTCCTGGGTGAGCTGGCGCAGGCCATGGAACATGCCATCCAGATCGTAGATTTCGTTCTGCAGTCGCTCCATTTGATCCAGGCACGCCTGCCGCTGCGCCAGCTGGTGCTGCTCCAGCTGAAAGTTCGTCTGCAGCTGCGGCAGCGCGTGCTGCAGCGCGGGCACCTGCTCGATGTCCACCACGGCCCGATCCTCGTCGTCGTATTGTGTCGAGCTGGGCGACTTTAGCTGCAGTTCTGCACGGCATTCGTTAGACTACAGTAGAGACTTAAGGCTTGAGCGGACTTACCTGCAAACTTCTTCATGCCCGCGAAGGCCTTGTCCTTGCCCGGCTTCATCAGCTGATCGAAGCGCGCCCGATCCTCGGGCCGCAGCTTGTCGCGCAGCGCGTCCATCTCCAGCAGCAGATTCTTCATCTGTTTGATGACGCGCATCGCATTCAGCTCCTCCTTTTTGATCTTCTGCCAGTCGCAGAGGGCCAAGCTCTTCTCAATATTGCTGCGATGATTCTCCAGCAGGCTCAGATGATGCGGCACGGCCATGTCCTGGAAGCGCTGCACCGACACCTCGGCCTGCTTCAGCGCCAGCCTCGCATCGTCCGTCATCTTTGCACTTTGTACTTTTCTCAATTAAATTCTCAATGGAGCTCTCTGAATTAACTGCGGGCGATACCCACATCCAGTCTCACACGAGGAGCTGCTCAATATCTGCTTTGTGGTTCGAATTGTGGTCAACAAATATTAGTAATGCATTTTTTAAATTGCGTTCGACACTGATTACACTTTCTTTTGTTTTGGTTCAATTAAAATTCGCAGCTGTTTTCGTATTTGATAATTCTCGCAAAGTGCAAAAATGCAGGTAACGCTTGTGCGCATTTCTCTACACACACTGTGACCTCACATTACGAACTGCCATAATTGGTATGTATTGTGAAATGTTTATCACGATTACCTATTTGTTTATAAAACATTATTGATATGAACACTTAAAAGTTTAAACAATTGTTATTTTGTCACTGCACTTAAATGCACGCACCAACTTGCCGCGCTACCTCATCACGCCACGCACTATGATTGGCAACTGGCGCTGCCAACGCGCTCAACTGAAGTGCGCTCACTTTGAATTGTTGCCAGCTGGCTGCACTGTTAACTGCTCTGCTCTTTAGCACGCTCACATGGCAATGTTATCAGCTGGCATGTAGACTGCGCTGTGCTGTTAATTCCGCTGGTCTGTTAACTGCGCTGTACTGTTAACTGCTCTGTTTAGTAGCGCGCCAAATTCAAAATGTGACGAATGCGCTAATGTATTCAGCGCCACTTTCTTATATTTAGACAAATACATATATATTTTATTATATACAAATACTAGACACATAGCAGATTACAACTAGAGCATTGGATTTTAATACATACATTTATGACACGTGCGCTTAAGTACTAAATGATTTGTTCTTTCTTTTTCATTTTTTTGTTTTTCTTAACTACGGAGGCACTTGCGTTCGGGAATGGCTTACAAGCAGGATGGGCTACAGTTACACAAACGAAATAGATAAGTTTCTTTAGCTTAAACTAAACCATTTAATTTCTAGCGTAATCAAATGCAGTTCTTTTAGGGGCAATCGGCATTGGGGCCATTCCGGCACTTCATCAGCAAATTGAGCATGTTCTCCAGCTTGTTGGTGCGCGACTCTGTCTTGTAGAGATTCGTCTGCATGCGATTCACATCCAGCGCCTGCTTCTCCTGCAACAAACAAATGTTAATGGGAATTGGGACTCCAACTTGGGGTCACTTACGAGTGTGCTGAGCCTGCTCCGCAGAGTGTCCACCACGCTGTAGGTGGCCTGCAGCGACTTTTGCAGCTCGTTCGTGTGCACTCGCTCGTTGGCCAGCGACCGTTCGATCTTCTGCAGTCGCGTGGCCACCGCCGCCGCCGCCTCCGTATCATCATCGATGTCGTTCTCCAGATCGCGCGCCTCGAATGCATCGTCCGCATGGGTTGAGCTCTTGCGGCAGCTCTGCTGATCCGGCTGCAGAACGAAGCCGTGCCGGCAGCGACAATAGTAGGAGCCGTGCGTATTGATGCACTGCTGATCGCACGGCTTCTCCGTCTGGCACTCGTTCACGTCCAGCTCGCAGTAGCGACCGCTAAAACCCGCCGGACAGCTGCACAGCTGCGGCGCCGTGCAGTTGCCGCCGTTCTGGCAGCGCGTGCTGCAAAGGGCTGCGGGCGAAATGGAGGTACAGTTAAAAAGTTAACTTTATTTAAAGTGTATTTACGTTTCATGCACGCATCCGCGCGCTGCGTCTCCCTCGTCCAGCCCGTGCAGCAATCGTAGGTCATCTGCTGTGCCGGCTTATGCTTGATCACATCGCGGTACGCCTGCTCGTGCACCAGCTGCACCCGGGTGCACATTTGGCCAACATGCGTGGGCGGCTGACACGGCACGCTCACGTGCTTCCAGGTGGGTCGCGTATACACCTCCGTTGTCTTCACCGGCATCGTGATCGTGCGCTGCTGCACGCAAATGTGTCGCCTGTCAAATGAGAGCGAGAGAGAGAGAGAGAACTGCTGTCAACTGCTCTGTACTGTTAATTGTGCTGTGATGTTAATTGCGCTGTGCTGTTAATTGCGCTGTACTGTTAACTGCTCTGTTTAGTAGCGCGCCAAATTCAAAATGTGACGAATGCGCAAATGTATTTAGCGCCACTTTCTTATATTTAGACAGATACATATATATTTTATTATATACAAATACTAGACACAGCAGATTACAACTAGAGCATTGGATTTTAATACAATGAGAGAGAGAGAGAGAAAAAGTGAAATTGTTAACTGAAAACCGCGCTGTACTGTTAACTGCGCTGTGCTGTTAATTGCACTGGTCTGTTAACTGCGCTGTGCTGTTAATTGCACTGGTCTGTTAATTGCTCTGTTTAGTAGCGCGCCAAATTCAAAATGTGACGAATGCGCAAATGTATTTAGCGCCACTTTCTTATATTTAGACAGATACATATATACTTTATAATATACAAATACTAGACACATAGCAGATTACAACTAGAGCATTGGATTTTAATACAATGAGAGAGAGAAAAAGTGAAATTGTTAACTGAAAACAAGAGACAAACTTTTCCAGACTTTGGCCAATTACTGTCATAATAAACTGGCCAACAGGTTGGCCAGCGCCCAACTCCAACTCCAACTGGACGTTTGTCGCAAATGTCAACCCGACTGTCGTTAAATCGTGTTCAACTCTCGTCACGTCTGTCTCTCTCTCTCTCTCTCTCTGTCTCCTAATCAGCGATGAAAACTTGACATTTTTCCACAGCGCAAAAATACAATTTTCGACACGGCATTTAAATGCAGTGGGACATTATTTTTATCAGCCAATAAATTGCTTTAAGGCGCTTTACACAAGTCTTTTAAGCAAAGATCTTACTTAAGATATCTGCTAACTTTGATAGCTTTGCTAACTTCTAGTTAAAATACGATTTGGTTGTCAAATTCCAATAAAAAAAGGACAGTATATTATTAATTTAATGTCTACTACAATATTTATATCTCAAGATATTTCATATCGTAAGCCTTTTAAGCAAACAGCGTACTTAAATGATCTGCAAAATTTCGCAAAAACTATGTGAATCTTATGTTTATGGCAGTGCCTGTCAAACTGCATGCCTGTAACTAGAAACGTCAGCTGATTAAAGTGAACTCTAATGTATGTGTTTGCTAAAAAGTAAGCAATATTTTTTATGTCAATTTTTCTAAAATTTCTGAATATCTTTTATAACAGTGACTCTCAAACTGTATGCATGTAAGGACAACGAGAAACGACAGCTGATAGCTGTAGACTGTACTGTATGTGTCTGCTAAAAAGTATGCAAAGCTCGCAAGCTGCAAGTATTTCAATTTTACGCTGAAATGTGTGTAAATATTATTTTTATAGCGGTGGCTGTCAAACTGTATGTCTGAACCACAGTTAACAGTAGTAGAAAAGCTAGCAAGCTAATACTACACTTTATACCATATAAAATACTAGAAGTATTTCAAGCTTTCGCTAGAATATATGTGAATATTATTCTTATAACAGTTGCTGTCAAACTGTATGTCTATAGGGACAGCTAGAAGCGACAGCTAACAGTAGTAGTAGATAATGTATCTAAAACCTATGTATAAAGTTAGCAAAGCGAGCAAGCTAATACTACATTATACTATATAAAATACTAAAAGTATTTCAGAACAGTTGCTGTCAAACTGTATGTCTATAAGGACAGCTAGAAACCAGCTAGAAATAGCGATCAGTAATGGAACCTAATGTATCCTCCATAAAGTTAGCAAGGTAATACTACAGTATAGTATATATAAAATACTACAAGTATTTCAACCATTATTTTTAAAACAGTTACTGTCAAACTGTATGTCCATAAGGACAGCTAGAAACCAGCTAGAAACAGCGAACAATAGTAGAACCTAATGTAGCTTTATAAAATACTAAAAGTATTTCAATTTTACGCTAAAATGTGTGTGAATATTATTTTTATTTGCGATAGCTGTCAAACTGTAAATCTGTTAACACAACCAGAGACCTTTTGGCCGCAAGCAAGCAAGCTGGCCAACACATAAATGCTGATAATAAGCGGTTTTTGAATTTGTTTTTTCTCCTCTTTTGTTTTGGGGTATATTTTTGCGATTTTCGAACTGCCAAAAAGTCAAGACAATAAAAGAAGCCAACTGGCCGCTCGCATCCATAAATTGCAAGTAGCTCGACCGAAGGGGGGGCGGGGGGAGGGGCTGCTGCTGCTGCTGGTGTCGTAATTGGCAATGCGGGCCAAAGCCAAACAATTGCAGGCGCGTGACGCGGTCACCGACTGACTGACTGACTGACTCTTGACTACCGTCGGCAGTTGGAGATCAAGTTGGAGCTGGAGCTGCAGTTGGAGATCAAGTTGGAGCTGGAGTTGCAGTTGGGAGCCGGTGCCTGCAGCTGTACGTGAACCGTTGCACACAAAATTTGCGAGCTGACTTCGGGCCATACATAAAAGCTCAGTCTTCGGGGCCGTAGCTGGCCATTTGGGACATTTAACAATTTCTTTATTTGCTGCACATGCATATTTATGTGCTGCTGCTGCCTTGCACCATAATTCTCACGTTATTTATATGCAACATGGTGCAAGGCAGAATTAAGGGCGCCAAAATGCGGAAGTTTTTCGTTGTTCCAAGAAGAAACTGTGCCAACCAAGTCCAACATGAAATGCTCAACGAAACCCCCCCCTCCCCTTTCCTGACCCCTGCCCCTTGCGGCATGCGTTCCCATTCCGACGGAATGCATAAATCTTTGCCGGATCCGGCGGCTGCCTGCTGCGACCAGACGCGTCTGCCCGAATGGCTTCATTGCCTTTGTTTAGAAACGTTTAGACTAAAATTTAATTTACATTTTTAATTGTTCCAACGCCCGAACACCTGTGGCTTTGACTAAATCACCGCCTCCCCCTTCCCCTCAACACACCTGAAGAAAACCTGACCCGAAAATAAGCGAGACAATGTGCCACAAGGAGAGCTGCCGCTGCTGGTTGATTGTATTTATGTCCATTGAAAAGGGCTAAAAATGGGCATATTGGTTAGGAGGAAATGTATGTAACAAGTTGAAGAAAGCAGCTACAAGTTTATAAAGTATATAGATTGTGGATCAGGAGAATGAACTGAGTCGATTTAGATAGAGACCTAAAAATTAGCAGATATATTCTTATGTATAATACGTGGAATAAGTTTTCAAGCGAACGAGTGATATATACGAAAAGAATGAGAGTAGAATAAAATAATAAGTTTTTGTAGATATCTCTTTCTTGGCACTCCAAGTGAGAGACAAGCAGAGATAGCGAGAGAGACAGTAAAAGAGAGTAAGAGAGAGAGAACGAGTGTAAGAAAAAGAGATATATACAAAAGCTAAAAAGAATATATATATAAGAATATATCTTCAAATTTGTAGGTCTCTATCTGAATCGACATTAAAAAAAAGGAGTAGAATATTTTATAAGTTTAATAAATATATATAAGTTATAAGTTGGATATGTCCTTTCATTTCCCTTATACAGATTGAAAGACTTTCCTAGAGTATATACAGACTATAAATATTTAACTTTTTTAATATCTATACCCATTTTCCCAAAAAATGTTAAAGTAAAGCCTAGATTAAGCAAAGCCTTGGTATACACACATATTTGTATACCTTTTTTAAGCAGCCAAAATTTCATTAAGATCGGACAATAAGCACCGAAGTTACTCCAGAATGCATTTCCCATAAAGAAAGTGAGGCTAAGCAGAAGAAACTTAAATGTTTGTCACGTCCTACAGGGTATCTCCCAGTCGAGCACTCTCGCGCACAGCATGTTTATATAAGCAGCTGCTGTGCTCAGCTAAAGTGTCCAATTTTTCGGACAGCTTTTGGGCGCAAAAAAATTATAAAAACATCAATCAAAATTGATATTTCACATGAAATTGTATTGCAGGCCAATTAATCAAAAATAAAATAAAATTTAAAACTGTTAAATTTTACAAGAAAACGCAACGGACCAAACTTGGCTGCTGCTGCTTCCTCTTCCTCCCTCGAAAGTCAGAGAAAGAGGCGAACATGAGCCAAGTTCTTTTATTTTTTTTTTTTTTTTGGGTCTGAACTCTGAGTGCAGCTTATTGATTTACGATTTAGTTTTATTGAACGTCGAGGCAGAAATTGATGAGACTCGGCGACGCATTTTTCTGACTCAGCGCCAGGCCAAAAGGTGAACCGGCGGTTGTGCGTGTGTGTGTGTGTACGTGTGTGTGTGTGTGTGGGCGTTGTCTTAATGGACTGAGGCATCCGAGTTAATAAATGGCTGGTTCACGTTTCCATTTCATCTGGAATTGTATCAATTTTTCACCAGCGCAACCTTTAGATATGATAATTATTTCTGATTAATTATTATTGTTGTGGCTAGAAAAATGCTTATATGCTTGATACCGATAATGCAAAGGGGAATTTAAAAGTGCAATAGTCGACTTGGGGTTACCCTGTAAAAAGGCCTCCATTGGCGTTGCACTGATTTGTATTCAATTATAGACACACACAAAAATACAGTAAAGGGAGGGAGAAAGAGACCAAAAAGGAACAGACATGTAAAAACACCAAGTTTTGTAGGCCTTATCTGAACTAATGAAAATCGCATAGAGAGGCTGTATTTATAATATGAAAAGAGCGACGGGATAAAAGGAGTATTGTAAGAGAGAATGAGAGAGAGAGTGAGAGAGAGAGAGGGAGAGAGAGAGAGTGAGAGAGAGAGGGAGAGAGAGAGCGTAATAGGGAGAGAAAGGTTAAGAGAGAGAGAGAGAGCGAGAGAGGAAGATGGAGAGTGCGAGCGAAAGATTAAGAGAAAGAGAGGGCGAGGGAGTAAGAAACAGAGAGAAAGACATAACAATGGAGAGAAATTAATGGTGAGAGGGAGAGAATTGTGAGAGAGAGAAAAAGAGTATGTGAGAGTTAAAGCTAAGAGACATTTGTATCACAAAGCAGAGTATTACAAAAGCAAAATGGCAAAAATATAACTAACTAAAAACTTAAAATGTAGAGGCCTTACTTGAAGCCATGAAAATCGCATAGAAGGGCGTTCGTAATTAATGCATTTTCGATACATTCACAACATAATTAAACCCGTTTTATGCATTGATATTGAATACAAAGCTAAGAATTGATATTAAAATTTAATCTTAATTTGATTTCTTTATGTTTATTTTAAGGATTGGAAATAGCTTAAAGAGCGCAAAGTTGCAAATTAGCTTGTATTGAAATAGCTTTTAAGCACAATGGGCCTTTTAAAGCGCCTTTTTACTTACGATGCCATTGTTCGAAGCATTCGTGGGAACTGCTTAAAATGAATTAAATTTCTTAAGCGACCCGAACGTAAGTGTATTTATATTGTATTTATGCAAATCTAAAGCCCTTATCGACTGCAACAAAGGGCAGCCCAAAGGCAGGCAAGTAAGTCTTCTCATTGAGAGGCTGTTGAATGAGCCGCGCTCGATTTAAGTCGAGTTAAATCATTTTTATGAGCTGTTTTTCGGTTTTCGGTTTTCTGAAACTAGCCACTCGGGGGTCATTTGCGCGCAAGCCTCGCTGCAAACCAGTTTACACATTTTTTTTTTTGTCAAACTTAACAACTGCAACGAAAAAGCATTTAAAACAAGTAAGAGTGCTCTATGTGGGGAGTGCACGACTAGAGAATACCCTAAGTTCAGTCAGTTAAGCTTTCTTCGGACTAAAATCGGAGTTTATGGTCCGATTTTCTTTAAGGTCTAAGCATGGCATACAAACGTGTGTGTATATCAAAGCACAGGGCTCTACCTTAATAAGGTTTCTTTAAATGTTAATTTCTAGGGGAAGATATATAAAAACCTTTATGTATATAATGGCATATAAAAGTATGTTGATACCAAAGCTCGATCTTAATAATGCTTTTAAAGTTTAATTTGGGCGCCAAGCTGCCATCACAGTCAATCTAGCTTTCTTCTAATTAATTAATCGGTGTTTATGATCCGATCTTTTTTTCCATAAGGCTTAAGCATGGCATACAAAAGCATGTATATGCCAAAGCACAGAGCTTTACCTTAATAATGATTCTTTAAAGTTTTATTTCTAGGGGAAGTTATCTTAAAAGTTGATATATTTTTAATCTGTATAAAGTGTATGTGAGGAAATATTTAAATAAAATACGTAGGGTGTATCAGATTATATATTTAGGATTTCCAGTATCTATCTATCAGACGAACAGACAGGCTTTATGGCTAGTTGGACTCAACTCATCATCTTGATCAAGATTATATAGACTTTATAAGGCCTCCCTCTGCCTGTTACATTAACCCAAAAACAATATACCCTCTTTGGCCTTATCGAATAGGTGCAGGGTATTAAAACAGTTAAAAAGGCGACAAGAGTTGGCGACACTTAACAGCTGTAAACCGCTTTAACTTTTGGCCATAATCAAGCGGAAAACTGTGCAACAAATATAAAAATATAAAATTATTGTTTGCCAGAGTACATAAAAATATATTTATGTATATATTTGATAGACCGTGCACAATGCGTATGTTAAAACGGTGAAAACGTTTAAGGTCAAGACAAAGAGTTAACTACAAGAAAAGCGTTTTAAGAGTTTCAAAAGTTAAGGCCAAATCGAAACTGTGGCTAACTGTACTTGGCCAGTTTTTTGTAAGAGAGTTGGAAGCTGGGGCCAACTAATCTGATTTGTTGCATGAAATTAGAATCTAAATTGGCTCTGGCTCTGGCTCTGACTCTGACTCTGACTCTGGCAATTTCAGCTGCCTCGGACCGGGCCAAGCGGAATGCATCATTAGGCGCAACTCCCACAACTCCCCGTAAAAGTAACATGACGACAACCACGACAACATCCACGACAAGCAGCAGAAGAAGAAGAAGCAGAAAAAGAAGAAGAAGAACGGCATTTGTAGACATGCTTCCTGGTGCCCAGACTTGGTCTGGTCGCAGTTCTGCAGTCTTTCCCAGCTGCAGCCCCTTTATTTGGCTTTTTACTTAGCGTTAAATGCGAAACGCCTCTGTGACCACAAGGAAGAAGAAGAAGACGACTGCGACGACGACGACGACGACGCAGTGCATCAGAATTTTTTCAAATAATATTTCAGGCATGTCCATGCCTGGCACAAGTGCAGCGCAACTTTGCCAGCTTTTAGTTTTATTTATTTGCTATTTTTTTTTCTTAGTTCTTTTTTCCTATTTTGTTTTACAACAGTCAAGAGTTATTACAGCACTCAGGCGGAGTGGCAGAGTAAAATTGTACATAGTCGACTTGTGAATACTCTACTTTCATTTCACCTCATTTTTGTTGTTGCTCTAGTTAATACAATTTGATTCCTTTAGTATCTATTGCCAAACCTTTTCTTGAATACAAAACTATATAATAATCATTTTTTAATTTTTTTAAACATTTTACGTCAACCTGTTAAAACTCTACCTAAATTTATTTATTTTGAATTTGTTTTAAATCTAGTAATTTCTTAAATATTTTTTGCGGAGTTGAACAATTCTAGAAAAGCCCAGACATAATTTAAGCCTTTTTACGTCGACTTGTGGGTACCCTACCTAAATTATTATCCCATTATTTCTGCTGTAATGAATTCTTGCAATAGAAATAAGCGAGCTAATTACATTGGGTAATAACATTACATTTATTTTGTTTCTAATACCAAATCGTTTTTGAATCCAGAATAATATTTCAAAAATTCTTGTCTACGTTTTTTTCAAATTACTCAATTCAATTGTATCTATTTTTTACTTTATATTATTATATTTTAGACAGTTAAAATATCATTTATTTAACTTAGGCTATTTTATATGCATAGCATATAATTCGGCTACCTAAAAAAATCTAAGATAACTTTTATACCCCTGCTCTAACGATTTCGAGTAAGGTGCTTAAGTTATCTATAAAGATTACACTTTTTGTCTTTGTTTTAATAACTTACATATATGTATTCCAAGGGCTGTTGCCCGTTCTATATGAAAACGTGTAAACCCTTTGCTACCCTAACTATTTGAGTGTGAACAGAAATATCTCTGCATGTTTTTAATACATTTAATTTTCGTTTCCTTTCGTTTTACTTTCCGCAATGTATATATCCGTATAGAAGTCAACGGACTTCTGCTGTCCTATATTGTATGTAGAAATCTGTATACCCTCGCTACCCTAACTCTTTTAGAGTTAAGAAGAAGATTTGTATGCCAGAAGAAATGACTTCTGTTTAACAAATTAATTATTACAGCTTTTTTCTAAGAATAAAAAGAAATGAAATATTGACTTCTTGATTTGAACCAGCCACTTTACGCTTGCTAGTTCGACGCTTAGCCTCCAACTCAAACTCCAGCTGCAACTCTCTTGTATTTATATTTTCTCTATATTTCTGATACATTCACCTTTCTTTTTCATCTTCTAGCAGTAATCATTTGACTGTTACACATTGTATGTAATAGCTTTAGGACCCTCTAATACCCTAACTCGTGCAGTTTAAAGTAAACCGCCAGTCACGTCCCTGACTTAACTCATAGAGTCAGTTCTAATTTGGCCGTAAATTTGTCTTGCTTGCAGATTATTCAATAATAAAATCGCACTAGCGAGATTTTCCAGTGCGCTGCCCATGGAAAAGCTGGCGAAAAGTGAAATGAAAATTGCTGCGCAAGTGTCAGACCGCGTGGCCAAGAACAAGTCAAGTGCCGCAAGCTGCCAAGCAGAGGAGGAGGAGGAGGAGGAGGAGGAGCTGGAGCTGGAGGAGGAGGAGCTGTAGGAGGAGGAGCTGTAGCTGATTATATGGCAAGGAAGTGAGCATCATTGGCCCAAAATGGGTTCAGTGGCCGCTTGGCGTGCGTCTCACGAGCATTTTCCATATACAACATGCCACATGCAACATGCCACATACAACATAATCGTAATCGGGCGATAAGCGATCTCTTCTCGCCAAGGGCCTGTCAATGCGTTGCGCCCTACTAATGCGTCCGCTCTCGAGCTGAGGCTGAGGCTGAGGCTGGTGTAAAGCCTGATTAATGCCCCCAAACTTGTTTAAACAACAGGGCCTGGGCCTGGGCCGAAAATCCGATTAGTGTCCAAACGTGAGCACTGCAGAAGAGCGGCAGACCTTAAAGCTCTCCCTCTGGAGATGGGCGCGTGCCGATGTTTTATCACGCGACACGCGACACGAGTTGCCGAACACGCACGTTGACAAATGACTTCTATAAATATACAATATAAATATTTATATTCTATATATAGCATGTAAATATTGTATGCTGCAGTTGAGTTTGAGCCAGCGACCTTTCGCTTCTTAGTCCGACGCACAGGCAGATAAGGCATGCAGGCTAATTTAAAGTTCCAGATAATTTTGGAGCTCTTCAAACCAACTTTGAGCAGTCTTTTCCCTCACTAAAGGTTCGAATTTTATAAAATACTGTCTTAGTCTTCATACTCGAGGCAAAAGCTTTCTTTGTACAAATTACTTTTCTATCATCCGTACAAATTTCCTTCCAATTTTAGAATATTCTTAAATATCGTTTTAAACTTCACATTCGAGGCAAAAGCTTTCTTTGTACAAATTACTTTTCTTTCTTCCGCACAAATTTCCTTCCAATTTTAGGGCTTAGACTTTGCATTGATCTACAAACGCTAAGTTAGTCCGGAGAAACTCTTTCAGAGATGTATTCCAAATAGATACCCTAGAATTTTGATTTTTCGTGCCAGTTCGTGTCACGACACGCGGCCAGCTCTAGACTTAGAGTGGGGCTGACTGCAGCTGAAATGCAAGCGGCTCGATTCACGATTTCCATTTTTCTATAGAAACTGCTAACAAAAGCGCAACGAAAACGAATGCACACACAACATTTTCATCAAATTAACATATTTTCGGCTGCTTATTTAGTGTCCATATGTGTGTGTGTGTGTCTGTGTGAGTGTGTGTGTGTGTGTGTGTGAAGTGCGTTGAGAGATTGTTATCAAAAAATCGCGTGAAAATGTTTGGTAACAATAACAACATACAAATGCATGGATAGAAAGCCCTATGGAGCAAGTGTTGCTCCACTAACAAAGACACGTCCACGCCCAACTGCCCCGCCCCTCCCCGCCCCGCCTCCCCTGCCCCAACCTCCCTTGCGTTCATACGTGCCTCACGACTGGCGCCACTCTCTGCCAGTGTTGTGGAACTGCTGCTTAAAATAAGTAGCTGAAGCCAATGTTGAAAAGAGCTTAAAGTAGCTAAATTTAAGGTGTCCAAATTCAGCTGGAAAACAGCTGAACTTTCATCTGATTGATAGTACTTATCCGTAAAATATAAAAATAGCTTACATTTTTTATTGTTAGCATCTAAAAATCTCTCAAAATGTGAAATTTAGCTAGAAAATAGCTTAATTGACAACACTGGCTGCTATTTCTTATCAATGTGTTGCCAAAGAAAGCTAAGCCAGCTAAAAACCTCGCTTGCTTTTAGCTGTCAACTGCTGAAAAAAGTCCAATTTAGCTAGAAAAAATGTGTTAATCAGTTTGAAAATTTATATTGATTACAGCTGATGAACTTGACAGTTGAAAATAGCCTCATATGGCTAGAAAATAGTTGATTTAATAACAACGGTTAATAACTATTTCGGCTTGACACTGCTGAAAATGACCGAATTCAGCTAGTAAACAGCCAAATTAACATGCTAGCTGCCGCCAGTTGTCATTAGTTTGCCAAAAAAAGCTAAATCAGCTAAAAACTGGACATAGGTTAATTTAACCAAAAAATAGTTTCTTTTAGCTAGAAAATAGCTGAATTGACATGCTGGCTGCTGTCAGCTGACATAAGGCTGCCAAAAAAGCTAAATCAACTTAAAACTTCATCCATTTCCAGCTGACAACAGCTGAAAATAGTTGAATTTAGCCGAAAAATAGTCTCTTTCAGCTTGAAACTAGCTAAATTGGCTGCACTGCTCGCTATAGCTATAGTTGAATATAATCCAGTCGTCATCTCATGGTATCCAATTGCAAAATAATTAAGTAAACCAAATGGCGTGTCTCTCGTGCAGCTTTATATAAAAATATCTCTGCTGTGGCTTATCTGTGCAGCATGTTGCATGGAATTTTGTGCGTCATGTTGCACGACGCTTTTTGGGTGGCTCCTGTCTGTGTGTGTGTGAGTGTGCGTGTGTGTGTGTGTGTGTGTGTGTGTGGCTCAGGCGCAGGCGCACAGTTTTGTTGTCTTTTGTTGTGCCTCGTTTATGGCAAATACCCGCAAGACAAAAGTCAAGCCAAAGCGCCACACACACACACACACCCGCTTCCCCTCTCTCCCCTCTCTACCGTAGCAACTGGTTTTTGCATGTAATATTGTCCGGCTGTCCCGGCTGTCGCCTGCGCCTGCCAGGCATTGCATTAACCCAATTTTCAACTTGAGATGCGAAGCTGCGTGATTTGCAAATTATTTTGGAACAAACCGAAAGACAGTGTGTCATGTGCTGTCTGTCTGTCTGTCCGGCTGTCCGTCCGTCCGACTGTCTGTCCGTCCGGCTGTCCGTAGCCGTATTGTGTGTGACTTACTCAATTCTAGCCGCACTAATTGCATTCAGCTTTGTCCAACAGCGAGTGTAAATACTAAACATGATATCGTATATTTATTCAATCAATAAAGCTTTTCATTCCTTTTTTTTTTGTTGTTAATTTTGTGTGCAGTTTAATTACGAAACTTTCAATAAAAATAAATCATTTGGTGTCTCGAAAATTAGAAAATGAGCCACAGCTAAATTATAGTTATCTGTATATTTGCCGAATATGAAATACTCTACGTCTGGGCACATTAATCCCTTTTTAATACCCTTCTAGAGGGTATTATAATATTGTTACGCATAGCAAAAGACATCCTCAATGTCATATATTATATATATTCTTGATCAGTATCAAGCCATGTTTGTCTGTCTGTATAACAGTCGAATCGTGCCACTTTATCATATAGTTCCTATAGGAATAATCATTCGAAAATTAAGTTCATGTAGGAACAACTATTTTGTAGTTGAAGATATCTTAATCAAAATTTTCATTTATAACTCTGTAAGAGCTCTTTATAAATCTAAATGAGCTCTATATAATATATAATATAAATATGAACCATATCTGAAGAACATTGAACTATTATTGGATATAGAAAATCGAGTTCTTTTATGAACATCTTTTTTGTTTTTCAACAAATCTCGACTAATCTAGGCATTTAAAACTCTGTGAGAAATCTTTATATATATATTACTATATCAGCTATTTCTGATCAACATTGAACTATTATCGGATATAGCTCTATGGAAAAAATAGATCGTATATATGAGTTTTTGTATAATATCAAGATATATCCCAGGGAAAAACTGTGAAGTATTATAAAAACCAAGCAGCACTTTTGTCAGCAAAAATGTTCAATATTTATATTTGTTTATTTGAGCTGTTATTAACGAAATTTTGGATTAGAGTGGAATGAGTAATGTATCTGACCGAAGTTATCATTAACTACACAAATTATGTCGAATCACTTGCATTTTCAACATTATATTCATTTGAGCCGCGCAAGGCCGGTTAATTTCCTCTACTGTTTGCTGAATACTTTATTTTACTTTGTATTTCTCAACTAAAAAACAATTAGTCATGTTAATATGCGCTCACCTATTGCTCTGCCCATACGATTGTCAAGTTTCCAATCATTATCGCCCTTTGGCTACTTTCCTTATATGGAAAGTAAATATGTTAGATGTTATGTATGTCATTTCAGGTCGTGCCTTGGTCGTGTGTGTGTACTCAATGTTTTCTTGAAAAACTCATTAAAGCGCGCCTCTGCCTGGGCCAAGGTTTTACCTTTGCCCGCCAGTTGATGGCATGACTTGGCTCCACAGATAAGAGCCCAGACTCCGACTCCGACGCCCGACTCCGACTCCGACGCCCGACTCCCGACTCATGGACTCATGTGGGCGTGCCCATTGATCATAATGTTTTCACGGTGCAAAATGCCAACGAATTTTCACATGCGGCCCATTCTAAGTGGAGTTTTCCCAAGCGCAGCATATCAAATCAGACATCGTCGTCAGTCCATAATTATGGCTCAGGCTTAGACTCGGGCTCAGGTTCGCCCTCGATCGTTGACAAGCAATTTGCAAGGCGGCCAACTGCAGCTCAGCTGTGCGTTCGGCTTGTGGCAGTGCTTAGGGTCACAAAGTTGCTTAAAGTGCACATAACTCTGCCTATTGTAATACCCTCTAGCCATTGAAAATGCCCAAAGGGGTATGCTGACTCTTTGCACAAATATGTAACAGGGAGAAGGAAGCATTTCTGAGACCTTAAAGCATAAGCTTAGCAAGTTTATTATCGATAATTTCTTCAATTTTTCAAAGTATCGATAAATATCGAAATTGATAATTAAGCATAACTGGAGAACTATAAGAGTTAGATATGCCATATTTCATATATATCTTTCTTTAGAGCATACACAGATAAAATTTATTTCATTTTTTGGAAAAATTTCTAAGTTCACCCCGAAAATTGTAAAAAACTCATTTGTGTAGCTAAACCCTTGGGCTTAGGTATTTTTATACATTTTGATATCTTATTCACGCTCTGAAAATTTCATAAATATCGGACTGTAAAGACCTGAGTTACGCAAGAACTTTTGCTGTATGTTTGAACAGCAGGCAGCTACAATATTTAACAGGGCATCACCTAGTCGAAGACTACTGCCTGGAGCTCAGGTACTTTAATATGGCTTTACTATAAGCAAGTTTATGATTAGTTGCCGATATATTCTTCCATTTTCAAAGCATCGATAAATATCGACCTTGAGAATTTAAGCATAGCTCGAAAAATATAAAAGCTAGGTATACCATATTTCATATATATCTTTTTTTAGACTCTACACAGATAAAAAATATATCATTGTTCAAATAACTTTCTACATTCACACCGAAAATTGCTAAATAGTTATTTAGTGAATCTAAAGACTTGGACTTTGGTATTTGTACACATTTTTATATCTAATTCACGCTCTGAAAATTTCACAAGTATCGCACTGTAAAGACCCGAGTTACTCGAGAACTTTTGCTGTATGTTTGTACAACAGGCAGCTACAATATTTAGCAGGGCATCGCCTAGTCGGGCACTACCGTACTTGTTATTTGTGCTGTTGTTGCGGCAAACTGCATTGTTGTTCCATTTGATTTAAGTATTTGTTGCCAATTGTTGCAGCTTTTATGTTGCTGTTGCAATTGCAATTGCTTGCCGCTTGTTGCTGCTATTGGAGTCAAGGCCCTGCTTTGTTTTCAATACTTTGGGGGCATTTTGGCGCCGATGGAGCCAAGGAGATTAACCAACTGCGGCAAGTGGCCTTTCCATTTGTGGCACACACGTGCAAACACCTCGCTGCAGCGACCACGCAGAATACATGCATAATTAATAGTCGTGCAGCCAAAATCCAAGCCAAATACAAATCGTAAACGAAATCAAACTCTGCCATCAAAGTGTGCGCCCAAAAAAAAAACAAAAAAAACGAAAAGTGAAAAGAAAACACAGACATCCATCAATTGTCAGCTGCGACAGCGGCAACAACAACAACAACAACAACAAATTGCGAGCAACATGCAACAAGCACAGGACAGGCATAAATTGAAATCTTCAACAGCAGAGGCGGCGGTCTATACCCTGTAACCTGTGATGTAAGGTGGGCATGCAGGAAACAGAGTCCGTAAGGTATAAACATAAGTCTGCTTCCGAATTGATATAGTCCTGTTATCTGATCCGATCTGGAGAAACTATATGAACTTATAGCCAGAATGGAAGATTACATAGGTAACCTTCTTTTAAAACTATAAGACATAAAAGTCTCCTTAAATTCTAGTCGAAGTTGACGATAATTCGAAATTAACAACTATCAATCAATAGCTCTAGCTATTTAACCGAAATCGATAAATATCGATGTAGAACTTTATTTGTTTGAATATATATTATTATTTATATTGAATATTATTTAAACCAGAGACATCTAATTTGGCAATCTAATTCACATATAGTATCAAGAACTCGATAAATAGCAACATCTATAATTATATATTTTCAGTCTATGTTCTCTGATGGAAGATTCTTAAAGCAAGAGCGGCCAACTTTAGCATGGAGTCATGAAATCGATAAATACCGATTTTCGGTTTATGTTTTCTAAGCATAGCTCGAAGATTACTGAAGCTAGAGATACCAAATTGGACGGTTCACAAAATTGCTGTTCACATATAATACACATCATCAAATCGATAAATATTGACACAAATCGATAAATATTGACATC
Organism: Drosophila lacicola; assembly: GCA_035045355.1. Classification (NCBI taxonomy): domain Eukaryota; kingdom Metazoa; phylum Arthropoda; class Insecta; order Diptera; family Drosophilidae; genus Drosophila; species Drosophila lacicola. Next base: position 1,615,724 of record JAWNPB010000133.1, read on the forward strand.
GATAGTTTTCGATTTTCGGACCATGTTCTTTCTGCGAAGTCTATCAAGGCTAGGGAAAAAATTTCGCATGGAGTCTCACATCTAGCATATAGAAATTAAGAAATCGATAAATATCGTCATCGATAATTATCGATTTTTAATCTTTGATCTCTGTGCAAAGTTTATCAAGGCCAAATTTCGCATTGAGTCTTATGTGTGTCATACAAAAATCAATAAAACGATAAATATCGATTTTCAGACTATGTTTTCTGAGGATCTCTCGAATATTATTGAAGCTAGCCAAAACAAATATGATAGATATATTGCAAACAAATTTTCCTACTCTCCGAAAAACGGATAAAGCTAAATCACAGTCAAGCTCTTGAATTTTGGCATATAAACTTATTTAAATGTCATCTTCAATCTCTGGCAATTTCACATCAATCGGATGTGATTTTGATGCATTACAAAGCAGGCTGAGAGGGTATCTGTTGGTCGAGCACTTGCGATTAGAGCACGCTTGTATCGTTTCATATCTGCAAATCGGCGCATATATGACGCTGATTAACACCGCATTACAGGCCTCCGGCGGCAAACTGCAATTGAAACGTTGCACTGTCCATTAGAGCCTCGGCAGCGTGTGAATAGTCGGCAATAGTTGGCAGCCAGGAATCTGAGCAGTCATTTCCATAACCGCTGTGGCAGCAACTAGTTGCAAGTTGCAGCTCTGCAGTTTTGCAGTTGCACGTGCAGCGCTTGAATAAATAGAAATAGAGGCAAGCCAGCATCAAATTTGTTATCGTTGTTGTTGCCGCTGCTGCTGCTGCTGCTTCATTCGCCTACGTAAACATGAGCCCAGCACAGTGGTTCACATATTAGGTTTAAATGGTCGAAAAATAAAATAGATACAAATGCATAAATCTCGAAAACTACAAGAGCTAGAGGTTTGAAATTTGAAATATATATTCATATACAAAATAAATTCATATATAAATAAATATATATAATATTATATTGCGTGTTCTAATTTTTTGTTAATATTTTTTCGATATTTCCCAAAATTTTCATAAAATAGTTAAATATTTATGTCGAGGCAGCATAACATATTATTGAAGTCCATGTAACAGGCAGATGGAAGCCTCTCCGAATCTATAAAGCTATATACAAAAATATATCGTGAATATATCCTAGTTTAGTAAGCATAAGAGCTGAATATACCAAACTGGCTAAGCAGTTTCTCTCAGATTATACTCCGAATAAATATAATTCACATTTTGAATACTTCTTTCCTTTCGTCCACAATTGAGGAATTATACTTAACTTAATAGGCAGCATCTTGCGCTTTGGTATGTAAATACTATAATATGCCATATTTAAACACTGAAAATTTCATAAAGATCGAACAACAAGCGCCAAAGTTAACAAGGAATGTCTTTTCTCATAAATAGGGTGGAGCTATAAGAGCTGGATATACGCAGATTCTCTCAGAATATGTATATTTAACTTTTTGGATACTTTCCTTCATTCCACAAAACTAGGAAAATACGCTGCGCTTTGTTATACACACACTTTTATTTATCATATACACTGAAAATGTCATAAAGATCGGACAACAAGCGCCGAAGTTAATTCAAGAATGCAATTTCCCATAGATAGGCTGGAGCTAAGGGAAAAAGCTGCCGAGCAGCTGCAGCTAAACATGGACAAAAGAATGCTTGCAAAGGTAGCTGCTATTCCAGGTATCTGCTATGCGGGCAAAGACTTGTTTTCAGCTTAATGATATTCTGAGAAGAGCACAAAAGATGGTCACACGGTAGTCGCAGCTGCTGTTGTACCACTGTGCAGCGCCCGCAATTTATGACTGATGATGCGAGTGGTTTTTGCGGTTTGCCTGCGGGCGCTTTTTGGCAGTTGCTGTTGTTGTTGTTGTTGTGGCTGGCACATAAATCAAAATATGTCATAACTTGCAACAAAATAGCAGCGACAACAACAACAACAACAACAACAAGAAGCAGAGCAACACCTTCACTCGCAGAGGCGTTGGCTGCCTCCGCAGATTGCACATACGCAACGTGTCCAATTGCCAATTGGCATTTGGCATTTGGCATTTGCTGCTTGCAGCTGCAACGCGCTGTGGCATGCAACTGCCCTTAAGTAGACGCACATTAATTCCAATTAGAAAACCATCAACACTGGCAATTGAAAACTCGTTAAAGTTCATTACCTTAAAATGATCAGGCACAGACGGCAACAATAACAGCAGCAACAACAACAAGCAAGAGTATCTTAGGCTGCAGTATACGACTGGGAGATACCCTCTATATGTGAAAAGGAGCTTAGCTGGCCGGAGGGGCAAATAAAACAACTCCATCGTGTCGGAGATGTTATTAGAAATATGTTTAGTCTAGCATTTAATTGTTAGCATTTCATATTAATATATTTATATTTTAAATATAATATAAATATATATTTAAATATAATATATTTAAAATAAATATTAATACATAAGATTAAATAAATGGACAGACCCTCGTTTTGTGGACAATTAATTATTAAATAAATAAAAAAAATTACTTTAATAATGAATTAATTAAAAAATAAAAAATTAAAATAAATAGTAAAATAAAAAAAATGCCAGTCACTATGCTTGGCAAATACATTCCTGATTAACTTCGGTGCTTAGAGTCCGATCATTTTGAAATTTTCAGTGCTTAAATATGGCATAGAAAAGTATGTATATACCAACGGTAAGGGATGGGTTAGGAATATTTCTTCAGTTTTGAGAAACGTTGGAAAGTATCCAAAAGTTAAAAAAATATCTATTCGAAGTAAACTCAGAGACAAACCAGCTTCTAATCTTCTAGTCATGCTTATCTGGATTATATCCCAGATATTTTCTCATATCTAGCTTTATTGATTCGGATTTGCTTGCACAACATGCATATACCCTACAAAGTGAATCAAGCCTCATATAGGAACACTTGAGCTGGTCGTCGTTCAATGCCAGTCGCAATCTTGGCCAGTTCGTGTGGCTTTTGCTTTGGCATTTGCTGCATTGTCGTTTGTTACATTTAAGGAGCTGCTGCAAGAAGTGCGCATTGATTTGTTGCAATTGACATAACAATTGAAAACGGGCAAAACAAGTCGACGACGCGCCACTTGGCCTTGAGGCTAATAAGTTGTCCCGTCCGCAGCTGACATTTGAAGCGATCTTAGAGGGCAGCAGCAGCTGTTGCTGCTCTTCGCGCTGCTGCGTCTTTGTGACATTGAAACAATTCACATTTCAATAATTTATGAGCTCTCAGATAAGCTCTGCTTAGGGGCAGCACAGCACAGGACAGCGCAGGTAAAGGTAAAGGTAGAGGTAGAGGTGAAAATTTATCGCTGGCATAGCCTTGAACATTGCTTGGGCCGGTCCCGCGGCCGTTAACTAAATGCAATTGCACACGCCCAGCTGGAAAAACGGCTCCAGACTGCACGACTAGCAGATACCCTACATTATCTGTAATTGCCTTCACATGCTTACATTCAAATTTTGACGCTTCGTAAGTCTGTTAACTATTTCGAGCATCTGGCAACTTGATTAGCAAACAGAATCAATAACATTCTGTAAAGTTACATTAGATATAATATGAACAGTGTTGCCGTGCTGCAAGCGTAGGAGTAGCAAAGGAAAAGCCTAATACATTTATTTTTAGTAGCAGAATCAATAACATTCTGTTAATTGAAATCGTTACAGAAGATATAAACAGTGTTGCCGTGCAGCAAGCGTAAAAGTATCAAAGGAAAAGCCTAATACATTTATTTTTAGTAGCAGAATCAATAACATTCTGTTAATTGAAATCGTTACAGAAGATATAAACAGTGTTGCCGTGCAGCAAGCGTAAAAGTATCAAAGGAAACATTCTTATTCCCATTTTCGCATTAACAGAATCAATAACATTCTGTTATATGCAAACGATAGAGCAGATACAAACAGTGTTGCTGTGCAGCAAGCGAAAAGTAGTTAAGCTTTATTTTCAGTAAGAGAATTTGTTAACTGAAAAAGATGGAACAACTATATAAACAGTGTTGCTGTGCCGCAAGAGTAAGGGTAGTTAAACATAAATAATTATACATTTATTTTCAGAATATAAAGACGTATTATTTCAAAAATCATACTTCTCTTTGAACTTTTGTCTGGACCTTACTTTTTCGAAAAAATAAGTTTTTGAGAGTGCCCGACTAGGCGATACCCTGTTGACAGCTGCAGTTTGCCATGCCACACACTCGTGCCTTCTCCTGCACACACAAAGAGCGTTCATTTAGTGGCAAGAGCTGAGATTCTTATTTTCCTCAGCCCGAAATTATGACAATTATCTAATTAAATAAATTTAATCTTAAAATCATCTAGCAATGCTCAAGATACAAGCGTTTTTTCATTTTAGGGTGGAACAGGGGAGGTAAGCAAAAAAAAGGAATATATTCATGATTTGGGTATGCTCTAAGCTTGGTATACCCCGCTCTGATAATTTGCTAGATATGCTCAAAATGCCTAGTCTAAAAATCGATATTAATCGATTGCGGAGAGTTATCGTTCGAATAAAATCAACTTAATTTGCGTGTGGCATACTCTAATCTCTGAGATCGATAAAGAGATGAAGCTGATCAAATCAAATCGAATGCAATATACCCTGTTTCAGTCCTTTACAATGCCGTACAGGGTATTTTAAGAAATCACAGAGTATATAAATTATAATCCCTGAGATCAACAAACAGATGAAGCTGATTAAATGGAATCGAATGCAGTATACCCTGTTTCAGTCCTTTACAATGCCGTACGAAATAACAGAGTATATAAATTATAATCCCTGAGATCGACAAAGAGATGAAGCTGATTAAAACGAATCAAATGCAATATGCCCCATTTCACACTTGTTCAATTCTGTACAGGATATAATGAAAAATTACAGAGTATATAAATTATCAGCCGCTGCACTAGCTGCTAAACTTACCGCTCCATCTCCTTGGCATCTGTGGGATAATTGCGACCGATTGTGTTGGTCTCGTAGGGCTCCTCGGTGGTGCTGCTGCTGCTGGTGCTGGTTCCACTGGTGGTTCCGCTGGTGGTGGTGGTGCTGGGCGCCGTCGTCGTATAGCTGTAGCCGCGCCGGGCCGGCACCAGCGGCGGCACGGTGCCCATGCTGAGGCCGGGCGTGATGGCGCGTCGATTGAGATTCGGCGGCGGCGCCGCGGTGCTGATGGGCGGCACATACTCGTAGCCGCGTCCGCGACCGCTGACGCCGATGAACTCCACATCGCCGGTGTTGTCCTCACCCTTGCCGGCGTACGGCGGCAGCGGCGGCGGCGGCGGTCCAAAGGTGTTCGTATAGATGTTGTAGGTATTGTAATCCCACTCGCTCGGCCGGGCCGGGCCCGACTGATGCTGATGCTGATGGAGGCGACGCGTCAGCACCTTGTTGTACGGCGGCAGGCGGCGCAGCCGGGTGCTGTCCGGACGCATTGTGACGCCCGGCAGCAGCTCCACCTCCGACTTGACACTGTGCGAATGACGCTGCCGGTGCAGTCGATGGCTGTGCAAGCGGCTGTTGTTGTGGTTGTTGTTGTGGTTGTTGTTGTGGCTACCTGTTGCCGCCGCAGCCAGCAGCAGCAGCAGCAGCAACACTGTGCAACAAAGCTGCGTCATCTTGAACTGCGTTGACTGCAAAGAAACAGAGAGAAGTTACTTTATTGAGTGCTCAAAAAATAAAACAGCGCATTGTTCGGCCATTCACTTTCGCGAGCGTAAACTCATTCGAAATTCCTAGTCACTTTGCACGCCTCGCTTAATTTAAGCAACAAGACGGATCAGAAGTCGCTGTCGCTGTCGCCGTCGCTGTCTCGGCTTCTGTCTCTGTAACGAGTATCCTCATGCTCATTAACAATTCCTTTGTGTGCCAGCCGTGCCGACCTGTCCATCATAAGCTCAACCCGCGCCGCGCTCAGTTTGTAAGCCCTAAAGGAGTTGCTCAAAAAGCCAGAGTCAACTTTAACGTGTAAACTATTTAAGGCGGCTGGCAAACAGTGTTGCCAAGTGTCGCCACAAAAAAAGTAGCAGTAACCAATGTTAACAGTTGCCAAAAATAGCCGAGTGCAAATTAATAACAGACAAGTTCTAAAATGCCAAAAAAGTCTCAATCAATATAAAAAGTCAATTGCTTCCGGCTGATGAGCAATTGGCCAAATTAAGCTAAAAAAAGGCTAAAATTGGCTACTGCTTGGCTGCAACAGCCTTAACAGCATCAATAACAGGCTGTTAAAGTCGATAAATATGTACAGACAGTGTTGCTGTGCGGCAAGCGTAAAAGTAGTGAATCGAGAAGTTTTATATATTTATAATGTATATTAGTTTTCAGTCTTCAATTATTTGATATTGATTTAAGTATTGTATTTGTGAATTTGATTTTATATTGATGTAAATACTGAATTTGTCTTTTTTGTATTTTTTGTTTGTCTATCAAAGAGCTTGAGTTAAATATAATTATATATTTATAAAGATATATATATTATGTATTACGAGTAATTAATTTCTTTAACGCTTCTTTAAAGCTAATATATGCCCTTAACAGCACGAAAATAATTTTTAATAAATAGACTATTCCCCCAAGAGAGGTTTTACTGTAAAGGGAGCCAAGTAAAACATCCCTAAATAATGCTAAAATAAGTAAAGAGCTCTGTGCCTGTTCTTGATCTAGGCAACTAATGCTTTAATCAATTATAAAATCATTTTTCATTGAACTTTTTGTACTCTTCTTAGTTATAATAACTAAAAGATATGGAAAATAATTACCTAATTTAATTCAACCTGGAAGCTTAAAATTGCTTCGTAAATAAATAAAGTGTTTAAATTTGTTGCAGAGCAATATCCCAAAATAAATAAAAAAACAAACCAAGTAACTTGGGTAACTTGAACTTCATAGCCGATCGTATCAGCTGTAATTCACTCAAACTCTATACTCTATAAGCTGAAAACAAAGGGCATTCGAGAGTTCGTAGCTGTCGACACGAGTGTTCGTCTTTTTCATGGTCGAGTGGAAACACTTGAATCATCCGGACAAAGGCAATTTGTACAGCATGACGTTGCCTGTGATTTCGACTAATATTATTATTAATATTACTATATTATTATTATTATTATGCATGTTGTTGTCATTTGTTGTTGTAGAGCGCGTTAACAGTTAAGTGAACCGGCAGCTGGCTTTAACAAAAAGCTGACCTGAAATTAATTTGAAGTGAACCGAAAGCCGGAAGTTTTGCGATTCTCGCTTTTTGGCAGCGCTTTGTTCTCCGCCTGCCATTTCATCGGTATTTTACGGTATTTATCAAAATTTCACGCACTTGCCACATCATTTGTCAACACTCTGCTGATACCCCCCCCCCCCCTCCCCTCTTAGCCCCCTCGCTGGACAATGACAATTCCAATTGGAATTGGAATTGGAATTGCTCAGTGAGCTTATTAATATTCATTGCTTCGGGCAGACATCAAATTGAATTTATGACGCAGCTCATTAAACTTCAAGTTGGCCTAACACATGTCTTACACTTGTCTCCATCTATGTTGCCCCCATTACAAGCCAATTGAAGTGCTCTAGGCGGAGCGTGCCTCACGCCCAGATACCCTGTTCCCCAGTTACGCAACTGTGCCTCTTCGTCTTGCTCTAATCTGCAGATTATGTCAAATATATTCTGCAATAACTTTTGTATTTACTGTCTGATCGTTTTGACATTTTCAGGGCTTTAAAATGATATTCAAATGTGTGCATATACCAAAAATTATGGATATGTCTCTGACATATTTACTGGTTTTAAGAGAATGGGGGATCGACTCGGGTTTTTGGGAAGAAATATTGGCATTTTCTTGAACTGGAACCTGTATCACAAATTGGATGGGTCTAGCTTGAATATATATCTGCTGTATGCTCTGAAACGTATCGATAATTATCGATTCTGGAGAAATGGGCAGAGTTTTTTATGCAGCGTCTGTAGCTCCGTCAATGATAATCATCCATTTTAATATATTAAAATGTAACCCCATATCATTTTATCTCTGGATCTGAAATTGTTGTCGAAAATCGATAAATTTTGCTTTTGGAGTCATAAGCAGAGGTTTTAAAGAAAATTAATTTACTAAGGCAGACTCTAATTATTGATGCTGATAGAGGATATATATACATATAGTAATCTCTGGCATATGCTTCGATACATATGCCGCAAATCGATATATATCGCTTTTGGAGAACTGGAGAGAGATTAAGCTTCTAATTGGTCAAATCGACTGTTGATGCTAATTAAGAATATATATAAACATTAGAGTGTCCAGAATATGCTTTGAAATTGATGCTGTAGATCGATATTTATCGACTTTCAAAATATGGGCAGAGTTTATCATAAAGAATTTCTAGCTCAGTATAATTTGTATTATGATAATTATTTATAATAATATATAGTTTAAATTTATATATAACAAATATCGATATTTATCGATTGAGGAGAAATAGGCCGAGGTTTTAGGCAAGTTTGATCGACTGAGACAGACTCGATCGACTTCACTCTGGATAATGATAAAGAATATGAATGTTGGATTTATCTTCTGCTCGCCTGTCACATATACTTGTACAGCTGCAATATGCCCCTTTTGAGCCCCACTTAATAGGGTATTTTATAAAAAAAAAAAACACGAACCAAAATTGAAAATGCTCAATGACAGCAGCCACAACACGATTACCAATTGCTGTGGCTAATTAAAAAATGGAATGAAAAGAAATAAAAATTAAACCGAAAATAATCTTGACTTGCCACAGCAAATTGGGACAAAAAGAGAGCGGCAAATGGATGTGGCCAAAATGGATGGGGATGTGGCAATTGTAGCTGGAACTGGACTCCTTCGGCTCATCAGGTGCGGCCTTAAGCCGCTTAGTAAGTGAAACCCGCTAAGGTCTGTCCGACTGTCCGCCTGTCGCTCCGACTGTCAGTCAGACTGTCGGCTGCCCAAAAACCAAAACCAAAACCCAAACACTTCGCTGACCCAGACCCAACCCAACCCAGACCCAGACCCTGAAGAGTTGTCATTCCGCGAAATGCAAAAAGTTTTTTTTTTTTTTGGGGCGCCTCTCTCAATCAAAACTGCAGACGAAAAAAAAAATGCTTAGGATGCGATTTCCATTGAAATCTAAGTTCAAAGCTGCGTTGACAACTCGCCTTGACCTTGCCACCGCCGCCCCTCCCCGCCCCGCCCCTCTTGCCGCTTGCCAAAATCGTTCAGGGCATAGATAAATCAAAGCAGGCCCACGGTGCACAGTGGGAACGGGGTCGCGACCGAAAAGAAACCAAAAAAAAAGAACGCAAAATATTTTGATATATTTCTAATTAATAGCCCGGCATTGGGCATAGGGAACACGCCGGATAAATCAAGTTTACCTGCCGGCAACTGGTGGCAGCTTACCTGGAATTTGTCCATAAATATTTCAAGATGTGTGCGAGCGAGCGAGTGTGTGTGTTTGCGAGTGTGTGTGTGTGGGCTGAGTGAATTAGTGTGCGTATTAAATGTTATTGATTTGTTTTCCCAGCACATAAATCACATGTTAAATGCTGTGTTTCAAGGCGTGGACAGCCCCTCGGTCCCCCCTGAAAAACAGCAGCAAAGCCAGCGACATTCTCAGCATGAAAATGTCAACTTTATTTTTGTCAAACTGAGACACACACATACACAAAGCTGTGGGTGTCCATGGTGTGCGTGTGTGTGTGTGTGTGTTGGCTGACCCAGACATGAGCCATGGCTAATGAATCACAAGAGATGCGAGAAGCAGACGAGATAAATATATATATAAATATATATATATGATGCGAGTAAATATATGACCACATTAGACAACAGTAAACACTTCCTATGAATGTCTATTATTATAAATAGGAAATTTGTATACAATTTTAATTGCTTTTGCTTCTAAATTCCTAATATTTACTAAAGGAAATTAACCCCAAACTAAAAGCAAAATAATAATTATTGTTCTTAGCACCCATTCGAAATTCTTTTCCATTTCATCATATTTTTTTTAAAATATTTTTTACGGTTATTAGCTTTTAAAAATGACTACTAGATTTGAGCCAGCGACCTATCGCTTGATATAAGTTATAGTATATTGTATATTAAATGCCATTTATTATTTTAAATATTTAATAATCCAATTAAATATTTAAAGAAGGAAATTATTAATTATATATATATATATATATATATATCTATATATATATATATATATATATATATCTTACAATTCTCCCTCTTTCAAGACAGTGGCCCAAAAGAGTTGTTCACGTGTCTCATTCAAGCAACTGAATAATGAGGTTCGAGTCTCTGGCTCGAATGGACCTAATATAAAACATATAATTTACTTTTAACTACTGAGAAAAATGCAGCGTATGCTCTGTGGTTTGGGCTGTGCATTGATCAATCAATCAGTCTTTCAAGAAAATCATTTATAAACAAGTAAGAGGTTTTAGTCGGGAGCTTCCGACTAGGGGATACCCTAAACTCTCTTCTTCCAAAAGGCGATAGGTATACAATGAAAGACACTTAATATATATACGATTCTAGAAGCTACATGTCAAGTTTGGCGACTCTAGCTCTTATTATTTACCAAAATTGCCCAAAAAACAGGATTTTTATATCGATATTTTTATCGATAACTTGGAAACGGGGCAAGTTATCAAATATCGGAAACAAACTCGATCTGCGCGTGGAGTAGGAGGACCTACAGCTTTCAAGTCTCTAGCTCTTATAGGTTCTGAGATACTTGCGTTCATACAGACGGACAGACGGACGGACGGACGGACAGACGGACATGGCTAGATCGACTCGGCTGTTGATGCTGATCAAGAATATATATACTTTATGGGGCCGGAGATGCTTCCTTCTGCCTATATAAATATATATTTTAAAAATATACAAATTTCTAACAAACTTTGACAAACTAGAAAGAGCAAATGCTACCGCAAAGTTATTAATTTGCGAGCGAACACTGTTTTGTTCGACAATTCGAATGCGCACTGTACAAATATAGAAATATACACATATGTATATATATATATCTTTATGTTTATATATATATTTCTATGACCGCCCGTCTACCAGTTGGAATGCTGCGAGTCTTATGTTTTTGCTGTCTAAGAATTGTTCCGGGAACGTGGCCACAGTCGGTTTTATTAATAAAAACTTTTGCATTTCTCCATTAATCATTTGGTAGATGCCAGACCAGGGACGGGGCCAAGACATGGAGCGGGACAAGATGACTAAAACGACCGAATGCTCAACTTATTGCAATTGCTTAATTATCGTGGGCATTAATTTTGACTCTCTTCGCAGATTATTTTTATTATTTTTTTTGCTGTGCGCAGAGTTTAACCTGTTCACAGACACAAGACAACCACGCAAATGTGTACGTTGTTGCTTGTTGGTGCCTAAAATATGTTCACTTATTCAAAAAGCTAAAAGAGTATATTAGTTTTGTGCAGCATCCTGTATTTTATCTCTGACGTTGTTAAACTTACAGACCTGAAGTAGGCAAAAGCTGACTGAAAGCTAGAGTCAAGAACTTTTATAGGTAAACCTACTCTATAGATCATCCAGAATGAACTAAATTTGTATATAAAACAAGTTAAAGCACTCTAGTCGAAAATGCTCGACTGGAAGATACCCTAGACAAAGCGTTGCGCTGCAGCAGCTGCGCTTTTTCTTCCCTAGTCTTTAGCTATTTATAGGAAATGCCGAAATGAAATCTTATTCTATCTATATCTTATTCTTATCTATAAGAGATCTGTAGGAAATGCCCTAGGCTTACTTTACCTATAGGAAATCTGTAAAAACTGTGCTAGGCTTACTTCATCTTTACGAAATCTGTAGGAAATGTCCTAGGCTTACCTTATCTATAGGAAACGTGTTCTTGATTAACTTCGGCGTTTATAGTCCGATCTTGCTTAAACTTTGAGAACTTATATATGTCATATAAATGAGTGCATATACCCAAGCCCAAGGCTGTGTCTGTAAAATGATATTGCTTTTAATTCAAGTGGAATATATCTCCCATATTAAAAGTTGCATATTCTATATGTGTGCATGCTCTACGAGAACCTACATCCAATATTTGAAGCTCTTTGCTCCCAAAAAGTCCAGATATATATGCTAGAAAAGAGATTTAAAGTCCCTTGCTCTTAGAAGCTGCAAGATATGCGCTACGGAGAGAATTTTCAAATCGATTATTTATCGATTTATATCGATTATTATCGATTTCAAGGAGAATCGCCTTTCACTAGCTTCCGCTACATTCCAAATACAAACCGAACACATTTAGTCTCTAAGTTTGAACTCCCGACAAATCTTGGCTCCTGGTCACACTTAAATTTCCAATTGGACTGTGGCAGGGTATTTGGCTAGTCGTTACCACTTCTGTTGTTGTTGTTGCATTTGCATCATTCGGTTGCCGTAATTTAAAGTAACAGCTCCTCGGCGCAAGCCATTTAAATGTTAATTAAATGCCTGGCTGCCTTTGCCTCGCCAAGTCGGGGGGCATGGTCCTATATGTGTATATATATATATATGTGTGTATATATATTTTTGTGCAATGCAAGCAGCTGCGCTTTTTTATTTATGTTTTGTGTAATCGCAACAGCAACAACAGCAACAACAACTCTTCAACATGTTCCAAACACGGCGCGCCTCAAGTTCTTACAAAGAGATAAACTAAGAGCTTAACGCCAGCTACAACAACAACAACCAACAACAACAAAGACAACAACAACCAACAACCAACAACAACCAGCAGCAGCAACAGCATTTCGTTTGGCAACTTACGCATTTAATGGCAACTTTGTAATTAATTTCTGTATTTCTCGTTTCGGATATTTAAATATTCCAACAGACACGAGATGAACTGTTAAATGTTTCAGATCTTTCCCGCGGCTCATTGGCTCATCAAATTTTTCTAGCGCATCTCAGTTCGATTCCAAAAAAAAACGTTTTCACAGCCAACACACAGTTGGGAGGCAAACACCCCCCCCCCCCCACCCCCTCCCCTACACCCACCCCCCGCTCAGCGCAGCTTTTCTCTCGGATTTGCTCTCAGCTCGCGGGTTCAATAACCGACGCGAAAAAATCTTGCGGAATTTCGATGGATCGCTGTCGTGCTATATCTTATCTGACAGATCATCAAATATGTGCCAACTGTAGTTACATATTGCTCACATTTGTTGTTGTTTCTCTTGTTGTTGTTGTTTCTCTTGTTTCTCTTGTTGTTGTTGTTGTTGTTGTTGCTGACACTTTTGTCAGGTTTCTCACGTTCGCGCACAGGGCAAGGGGTCAAATGCTGAGTAACAACATAAATGGACTACAGTAAATAACTCCAATAACGAACAGCTGCTCTTGGGAAAAGCATTGATGGAACTACAGTAAATACTGCAATAACGAACACCTCCACCTCATCCTTAGCCCTTCTCTACGTTAACTAAATCTGAAGCGTGCCAATGTTATTTTCTTTTTTCCAATAAAAATATTTATTATATTATTTAATAGTAAAAATCTCGCGCAATATCGACAATTAAAGCTGATATTTTTATAAACAAAATATCAAAGATTTTCGGCATTAACTTTTGTTTATCATAAATATATTTAGGAATATGTTTAAGACTTCTAAGCAAACTTAAATAAGAATGTGAAAGTGAGAAAAGTGCTTTAAATATTTGTTAACAGCGCATTTCTATTGTATTTCCATAGCCTAATAGAGGGTATTATGATTTTGTCGTGAAATGTGTAACGCATAGAAGGAGACATCTCCTAACCTTTAAACTACATGTATTGTAGTTGATATAGACATATTCGACCGTACGTCAACTCATCTTTAATATGTTATATTATGTTATGTTTATATTATGTTATGTTACGTATAAAATAAATTCTCTTAGAGATCTTTGAAAATGAGATTGAGCCTACAAATCGGACAAAATTTAAAAATAAGAATAATGTTGCCAGATTTAGCTGCTAAGTTGATCTAGAGGCCATGCCATTAACAAAGACTCAAACTTTATCAAAATCGAATGAGATTTGACCAAGTTATTGGAGTGGGAAATTTTGACCTATGTCTTTATAGGATGCCAGCGGGTATATCCCGGCCTTGCCCGTGGCACGTATGCTGAATTTCAGCAAGGCCTACTTGAATTCTTGAGAATCGAGGAGGAGAGCACTTGGCAGAAATTCGTTTTATTTAAATTTGCAGCCCAGCGACAAATAAGCTTGGTATTAGATAACAAATCTGCATGCATACATATGTATATACATACATACATACATACTTGCATGTATACACTAACACACACGCCCACACGCACACACATACATTCACACACGCACAAACACACCTACACATATATAATACTTATGTTTATTTAATGCTGGTTTTGGCGATCTTTTCATTTTTAATGGAAAATAAATATTTATTTGCTAACAAAATATTTTTTATTATAATAAATTATTTTTCCTTTTTATTTTATATTGTGTATTTTTTATTTTATTGCATAAATTATATTATAAAGACGGAAAGTTCGCCAAAATCAGCATTATATATTTTTTTAATATTTATATTTTCGTATATTATTATTTTTATATATGTATATATTATATTTTATTATATATATATTTTCGTATATTATTATTATTTTTTTTGCATATTATTATAATTAGTTTAATTTTTTTTCTTCATTTAATTTCAATTTATTTAATTTCATTTTATTGCGCTTCATTGACAATGCGTCGCGTTGTGTCTCGTTTATTTTTGACATTTGTATTTTATTTTATTATATTATTTATTATTTTTGTATGTGTTTTTTTTTTTTAGCAAGATCAACAAACTGGCTGCCGCTGCTTGGGGGCAGCAAGGCAGAGTGGGGCAGGGGAGGGGGCGGTAGGTGTGTGGAGATTAAAGGAGGGGGCGGGGTCGGGTGCTTCAAACTGCGTACGATCGATGGCAGGCTTTTTGTTTACACTTTACACTCGGTCCAATTAATGGAATGTGTTTCAAGTCTTGCGCCTTGTGTTTTCTCAAAGTCAAAAGAAAACTATGCGCAACATGTTCCGCCGCGGACAGTTTGACATTTTGGCACCCAGCTACAACAACAACAGCAACAACAACAACAACAACAACAACAACAAGAAAAACCTTTAACAAATAACAAACATAACATAACGACTCGACTTCAACTCAACAAGTTCAACTTCAAATGCAAAACTTCGATTTGAATAACAATTGCAAAAAGCCAACACGAGAAAAAAGTGAGAGTGACCCAGTCGGGCATGCCCGACTAGCAGTTAGCCTGTAAACTGTGGCGTGCAGCCGTTACCAACACTTTAAGCCGCAGCAGCAGCTGTGCCTCTTCTGTGTGTTGCCCAACACTATGCTTGAGAAATGCATTCTCGATTAACTTCGGTGTTTAGAGTCCGATCTTTATGAAATTTTTAGGGCTTAAATTTGGCATACAAAAGTGTGTACATACAAAAGTCAGAGGCTAAAACTCTTAATATGAGTTTTTTGCAATTTTGGGGGGGAGTTGGGAGAAGTATTCGAAAAGTGATTTGTTCTTAATCTGTGTTTGACAATATGAGCACCTTTATACTAAGTTTAATGTATGTATATCTTAAAATCTTTGAGTTAAGAAAACCACAATTCAAAATCGATATTTCTCGATTTGATAAAAATGGGAGAAGATATCGACAAGAGAAAGATTCGTGCTGCATATTTTATGTCTCTAACTTACATAAATTTCGGAATCGAAGTTCATACGTTAAAACAGACAGACGATCGGCAATAGATCGACGCAGATTTTCGTCCTGATCAGGAATATGATATGAAGAAGATATGTTATATGTTAAATGTGAAGATCTGGTTATTCGCCTTGTCAAAACAATTTTTTGACATACTGTATGTTCTTTATGGAATCGTAAAAGCCTTCCGCAACCTGTTTTATACATGGGCACAACTTTAACATACCTCTTCCTTTAAATGGGTACAGGGTATTCAAAAAAAAAAAACAACTCGAGTTGTAACAAGTATTTTGTAGACGCTGCCGTCCGATGTCTTTTGCTAATTGCTTGCCAGTTGTAAAAGGGGCGTTGGTCACGCCCACGCACTAAAGCCCATACATGGCCAGCCGCAGCAGCTCCTACCTCAGTTTCAGTCGCAGTTCGAGTCCCCGTTCCCGTTCGAGTCCCCGTCGCAGTCCCAGTCCCAGTTCGAGTTCGAGTTCGAGTTTGAGTCCGAGTCCGAGTCGTGTGTCTTTGTTGTCTGACCCAGAGAGTCGGAGTCTGTTGCAGACAAAAGACATAAACCCCATTTACCGTTAGCTGCGTTATTCATGCAAATGACTTTGGCTAATTAGAAAAACAACAAGAAAAAAACAAAAAAAAAACAATCCCAGAACGGAAAATTATGGCCACAGCGCTGCGAATTTAACATGCGCCTTACACAAAACTGATTTAGACTAGACATTTAGTGGAATATATATGCATATATATGCATACATATAAACAGATATATATATATATATATATTTTCGCAAGTCATGCGAAATTATTTTTTTTTTCATTTCCATTTGCAGCACGATCAAATTTGTGCCGATCGTGACAATGTCACAATTGTTTTATCTCAATGCGCAACGGAAATTCTAGGATACGTATTTGTACAATCGGAAGACGACAACAATTTGTTTTTAACTATTTCCTCACGCGTCATAATTTAGTTAAACTGAAATGCAATTTTGGCACCTGCAAAAGATTGTTGAAATTCCCAACTTGTTTAAAAATGTTAGCAGGAAACGTTTACTAGCTCAAACTATTCAAAATTAACTAAGTAACTACATTTTTAACCTACTCGATATAGATATAGATATAGATATAGATATAGATACAGATATAGATATAGATATAGATATAGATACAGATATAGATATAGATACAGATATAGATATAGATACAGATATAGATATAGATATAGATATAGATATAGATATAGATATAGATATAGATATAGATATAGATATAGATATAGATATAGATATAGATATAGATATAGATATAGATATAGATATAGATATAGATATAGATATAGATATAGATATAGATATAGATATAGATATAGATATAGATATAGATATAGATATAGATATAGATATAGATATAGATATAGATATAGATATAGATATAGATATAGATATAGATATAGATATAGATATAGATATAGATATAGATATAGATATAGATATAGATATAGATATAGATATAGATATAGATATAGATATAGATATAGATATAGATATAGATATAGATATAGATATAGATATTTAAGGATTTTATTATAAAAAAAACCTTGAACCAAACTAAAGTCCATAAACAACCGAATCAAAATCCGAACCAAGCCATATTTTTCTTCAAAAATGGCTTAGTTGAATATTTATATCTCTGTAGAGAGTCCCAGCTCTAAAGCCCCAAAAATTGGAACTATCTAATCATCTGTCTTAGAAGCCAATTTCAGGTAGAGCTCAAGTCTAGCCTGTTTTCTGTATAAGAAAATATATACGAATTGCTATATTTTCCGTACAACAGGCAATTTATAATACAAATGTTTATAATATTAAAAAATAATTTTCTTCAAACATATTTAGAGAATTTAAAACTCAACGTGGTTTGAACCAGAAACTGGTTTAAAGCATGCGGAACATTAGCTTCACTTATCGAACCTAAGGACATGCAACTAGTTTGAACCGTGAATCGAACCAGCGACTATACTTGTTGCGGTTGCAGACCTGATCCATCAGTGATGCAGGATAGATAGGTGTAGAAAAATATGGGTATAGTTTTTTATAAAAAGATATAAATAATATAAAGAAGTATACAACCATTTAATTAATTAACTCCATAGATCTTTTTAATATGTCTACTTTCTATAAGTACTAATAAAAAGTAACTAATACTATCTTGATTTGATTGGATTGGACTAAAACATAACGGAGCGTTTCTTGTCAGATCTTTGAGCAAGATGAATGTAATCGTGCCACACTATCCGACTAGGAAGTGTCGCACGTCAATTTATAAATAATTGCAATTAATTGCGATTAACATGAATTTGCATTTAACTTACAATTGGCCAAGTTCTTATTATAGCAGCTAAATATGGCAAATATATTTATATATATATATATATTTACTTTGCGATAAGCAGCCGCGTTTTTGGAGTCTGCTTGAGGAAGAGCCCGGCGATATAAATCAAACACGCGAATTATGTCAAATTTGCAGTCACAAACAATTAAATTGAATTTTTTCGCGCTGACATTAAGCAGATACGCGGCATTTGTGCTTGTGTAATAAATTATATATATGCCTGAACAGTATGCAAATATATATATGCATATATAGACGTTGAAGATTGTATAAATATTTAGCTGCTCCAGCTGCTTCCGTATGGCAAACCGAAAAAACCGTAAAAATCTTTCAAGTGATTTTCCTGCCGTTCACTGATCACGTTCGTTGCGTGATATTTGATCCGGTTCCGAATCACGTTATTTGCTTGCGGCGCAGCTAGCAACAACTGTTCGCTTAGAAGTCCCGAGACGAACTGCGATCGGGCACGAGAGAAACCGAAAGTGCGAGTCCAGTTGCGCGCTGCTCGCTGCTCGCTGTTCGCTGCTCGCGCGCTAAGCCGAACCGTTTGTCGGCTTCGGCTCGTCGGCCGAATACGAAATTTGGCCACTCGCAGAACAAGTTCGCTTTCTTTGTTCGATGAGGCGCTGTCGACGCCGACGCCGCCGCTGACTTTGCCGCTTCGCTTAGTTGTTGGTTGTGCGGCGTAGGCAGCGTCGACTGAGAATGCGACAGCAACTGCATTGCTGGCTGCTGCTGCTGCTGCTGCTGCTGCTGCTGCTGCTTCTGCCTCTGCTGCTTCTGCCTCTGCTGCTTCTGCCTCTGCTGCTTCTACTGCTTCTGCTGCTGCGACTGAATTGCAGCTCTTTTTATACTCTTACAGTGTGTACTTAAATTTGTTCATGCAATGTGTAACACATACAAACATTTTTTCTATTAAGCATAAACATTTTTGATTTTCAAGATATTTGAATTAAACTTGATTAACTCATTAATATACTATATCGTATATAGCGTATATATCCCCGGTCAAAACAACCATCACAATCGTATGAACTGGGTTGTACTCTATTAAATGTCTTCTTAAAAAATCCCCAACGGAAATGGAGTTGTTTAACGAGCTGTGTAAATATATATGGCAAATCTTATGATTGTTCAAGTATTGGCGATCTTAACTTGAGATTATTTCGTGCTTAAAATGACTGAAATTAGGCAGCAAAGCATAAAAACAAGTCAGAGTGCTTTAGTTGGGATTGACAGACTATGAGATACCCTAAGCGCAGCCCCTAGCTAACGTAACAACAACTTAAATTGCTGTTGCTTATAGTCCGATCTTTATGAAATTTGAAGGGCTTAAACATGGCATAAAAAAGTGTGCATATACCTAAGCGCAAGTAAGAATCTATAAAAATAAATTGAATATTCTGGATTTGTGTGTACTTAACGAGAATCTTCCTACGATATAATTAAAATATCGATTTATATAGTTTTTGTGCAAGCCAAAATATAAGCTTTATATGCTAGATACTTTGCAATCTGCGTAAAATACTGAATAATAAAAGAGCGTATATATCTGCCCAACATTTTTTACAAATTCCCATAAATATATCATAATTCATGTCCATAATATAGGAGCACGATATATAGATATAGATCTACTTTTTTTAATAATTTTAATCATGTGTATTTAGAGTATTTAGACTTCGACAGAGCGTAAAAAACTCTGCGCGCTTGTTTGTTTTTCTTTCGACGTTGCGCCCCCGCAAGCTAGCTGCAGCAAGCACATAGATGAGACTTGTTGTTGTTGTTGTTGTTGTTGTTGTTGTTGTTGCTGCTTTTTATGGCTCTGTGTGTTCTTCGGTGGCGAGTTGTTAACTTAAATATTTGTGCTTGACTATGCCCGTCCCGAGCTGATCTTGCACAGAAGAAGAAGAAGTTGCCGCAAGAACTCGTTTGCTGCCCTTGCCCAATTGCGGCGGCGACATCGACTGCGCGGCTGTCAACAAGACTGTCCCCCCCCCCTCCCCTCCCCCTAGGGTTGTCAATGGCTTTGGCCAGATGTGCAATGCGTTTAAGACGCATTTATTGGGCCATTAGCTGCCGCTTATTGAGTGGGAACACCCACGCGGCAAACCTAATCAAAACGGGCGTTAAAAACTGATAAGAGAGAGAGAGAGGGAGAGAGAGAGAGAGAGAGAGAGAGAGGGAGAGAGAGGGGGAGAGGGAGAGGGAGACTGATAACAGTTCATTTGCATTTCGTGTGGGTTGCCTCCCCCCCTGCCCCTGCCCCCGCCAACGTTTGCCACATCTATTGTAAACATATTTAGTTAATTTGACAGCCATTTGACAAAGGCGAGGGAAAAATATAAAATAAAATGGGCAACTTTTTTAAGTGGCAATCGAATCGAATCTGTGAAAAAGCAACACAAGCCATATACAAGACAATCTTCAGAGATCTTCTTCAAAACTAGCTGCCACTCTATCTCGGGGTATTCACGCTTTGACCTGCCGTTTGTCACACAACTTCTCCCCCTCCTCCCCCTCTCCTACTTTGGCTGAACTCACACATTTATTTTCCAACAATTGATTTTTATGCCGCTTCGTGTAAATTTTTATCTACATTTTTTAAGCGCTCTCCAAAATGCTCTCAACTGTGTTTTCATTGCTGAAAACTTCATTTGTTATTAGATAAGAATTCAATAAATAGAAAATAAATAAAAAAAATTAGCATGAAAATTAACATAGAAAAACACTTTAAGGCGTTGCAGCAGTTGAAATATGCCGACTGCGCAATACTCTGTTTTCATAAAAACTAAAATACAACAGGGAAAGATGTTTGCTTCAATCTTTTAAGGAATGAACAGGTTTTACTCTTTAATTATGTGGCTCTTAAACTGTAGAACCAAAATCAATGACCCGGCTTGTGACTGTCAAACAGTACATTTTTTACTTAATATATAATTATTGGTTGTTCAACTTAATGATGACCTTAAAACTGTAGAAATTTAAGTCAGCCATAGTTATTAGCTCAAGGGTTGTGACTGTCAAACTGTAAGCTATCAGTAATTTGGTGACTCTTAAACTGTAAATATATAGATTACCCTAAAGGAGTAGCTCCAAGTTTATGACGTAATTGTATATTCAGTCTATTATCATTGATAGTTCAAGCTTACGGTGACTCTAAAACTGTAAATTAGCTTGTGACCGTCAAACTGTTCATTTATATCTGGCAATGTGTACTGATAAAGTTAGGGACTGACTTTTAGATAAGGTCAAACCAAATACTCTAAACTGACTCTAAAACTGTAGAATAGTAGCTGTGACTTTAAAACTATAGGATAACTGGTGTATGCCCAATTTCCGTGTGTTAAGAAGATATTGACTGAAATTGAATCATTATTGTTTACTTTCAAACTGTCAGCGATGACTCTAAAACTGTCGATTTCTAGCAGCGACTGCAAAACTGTAGGAAACATGATATTTGCCCACTTTCGTGTGCTAAGAAGACTGTGAATTAATTACAACTATTAAATATACCATTATTATTAACTCTCAAACTGTAAGCAATGGCTGTTAAACTGTAAAATATATAACTCTAGAAGCTAGCTTAATATGAAAAATGTTTCTGGCAAGACTTTTAATGGGGCTCACCCAAAACCAGCCTCCTAAACTGTCGAAACCAACTCAACTCCTTTTTCGCTCTTCGAACAGAGTATATACGAATATTATTACAAGAGTTAGAACTTCGATTGGAGTTGTGTGGGGGAGGGGGAGGGTGGGTGGGGGCTGCCATGTGTCAGCAGATCGGAGAGTTAGGATCGTTTCATTATGGAGCCGACGTTGTCTGCCTTTGCAATTTGCTTGTTTTGTTTGCCGCGTCATGCAGGCCCAGTTTGTTTTTTTTTGTGGGCTGGGCCGCCAATTCGGAGCAATATGCAATGTCATATGGGGCCCCGCCCCCTCCCCCCTTCCCCATTCCCCCTGGCTGTCTGCGGCGATCAGGCCCAAAGACATGGCCATAAATCGAGCGCATGTGTCCAGCAAATTGTCAAAGATCTTTTGACACCAGCTGCGTCGTCAGCTGCAGATAATAATTTATTTGATCACGCTTTCCCAGACAGATGCGACATTGACGGAAGCGCACGAATTGGCCAATTCGCCAATCCGCCAATTTGCCAATTGGCGAGCGACGACAATGCGAAACTCAACTTCAATTTGTTTGCATTAGTCGCAGCGATCAAGTGATCATTGATCAACTGATCAACTGAGCAACTGATCACTGATCACTGATCGTCGTGGCCTTGGCGCCTTATTAAGCAAATGCATAAAACAACTTCCTGGTTGTTAAGGATAAGCACGATACTCGCTTGACAAAACATCTAATTAAGTCTCTACACATTAATCATGACTAGAAAAGTAGAAAAAATATTCCCGCTTTGCAACTGGAATTCTAAACAAACAGAAACTGTTGCGTTTTCGTTTTCGGAATTGCAATTCCTGCTGCGAACCGGTTCATTTGGGAAAACTACGATTGAACCGGTTCGTTTGGAAAACTCCGATTGAAATAACTCGAGGTTTGAGCTCCCGGTTTTAAAATATAATTCGACACAAACAGAAACTTTTGCGGGTTTGTTTTTGGGAATTATAATTCCTGCTGCGAACCGGTTCATTTTAAGAACTCCGATTGATGTAACTCGATATTCGAGCTCCTGGTTTGCAACTAGAATTAAACACAAAACAGAAACTGTTGCATTTTCTTTTTGGGAATTGGAATTCCTGCTGCGAACCGGTTCATTTGGAAAACTCCGATTGATATAACTCGATATTCGAGCTCCCGGTTTGTCAAAAGAATTCAACACAAGCAAAAACAGTTTCGGGTTTTTTTATTAATTTTATTTCCTGCCGCGAACAGGTTCATTACGAGAACTCCGATTGAGATAACTCGAGGTTCGCAACTAGAGTTCTTAACAAAATGAAACTTTTGAGGGTATTTTTGGGAATTATAATTCCTGCTTTGAACCGGTTCGTTTGGAAAACTCCGATTGTCATAACTTGCCAAACGGAGCTGGCTTTGCTTTGGTGTGCTCGATGCGGCTTCGATTTGTATAGAGTTTACGGACAGCAAATAAACACATCTTGGCAATAAACAAAAATTTCTTGACACACATTTGTTGTAGGCAAAAATTAATCCAAAAAAATAACCACAAAAAAAAAACCATGTTCTCGTTTACCTTCTGGAGGAACGAGGCGAAGAGGAACCAGCGCGAGAATGTCTCGCAGATCTGGAAGGATTTGAATGCAACATTTGTGACGTAAGCACAGAGTGAGAGTGAGAGAGTGAGAGTGAGAGAGAGAGAGTGAACGATAGAGAGATATGTTGTGGACTAATTTGTGGCTGTGTTGCAGCTTCCTCGGTTGGAGCTGGTTGATTTACACCATCGCCGTCATTGTCATCTCCATTTGCGGCTACTTCGCCTACTGCGAGAGCTGCCGGAGAACTGAGATTGTTCGACGGAGACGCGTCGTTCAGCGCGCCCAGGAACGGTAAGTTCGGAAGCCCAGAAATACAACGAAATTGATAGAAATGTGCATAAGTTTATATACAATAATATATGGTACCCAACATGAGAATCGCAGAGTAAGGCGATATGAAAGAAATATGATGTGCTATAAATGGGCATAATTTGTCCATAATATGTGATTTCTTACATGAATTCGTGAGAATCGCAGAGTAGGGCGGCTTATATATATACGTTTGCATTCAATTTGCAGCGCAGCGGAGCTTATTTAAAAAGGGAAGCCTAATTAGTCTGTAAACTTCGATACTTCGATAATCTAATAGTTTTGCAACTATAAATAGCTGATACAATTCCCTACTGGAATTCATGAGAATCGCTGAGTAGGGCGGCATTTAAAAATACGCTTGAATTCAATTTGCAGTACACTAAAAAGTGTTCTGCAATATTTTCAGTCCTTCTGATATGCTATATGATCTATAATATATGCTTAATTGAATACCCAAGAATCTCAGAGAATCGCAGAGAAGGGCGTTATTTAAAAAATATTTCTCAATTTTCTACCCAGTGGACCTTTAAGAAAAGTGCGAACCACGTCAGTAACATGTCAGATTTATCTTTGAAAATTATTTCATACATTCGTTTTCCAAACACTTTTTCACATTTTCACGAGTCAGACAAAATACCTTTATATATGCATTTGTAACACATCTAATATTGTATATAAAATCCAATTACAATAGTTTTTTTGTGGTTCCGTGCTCCACTTAACAATTGCGATTGAAACAATAATACTTCTATTTGGAATTCCAAAGTGCAGTCGAATGAAATGTTTATTTCACTGCTCGTTCGTTTTTTTTAATAGACCACCGCAGAAGCGACGCCCGAATGCTGCCTATCGGGATCATCAGATCTATCGTCACATCATTCTCAGTGTGGCCAAGTACATGAAGAATCCAGAGGGAGTGCGACCGTTCATCGATCACATGGACCATCTGTATCCGTTGCGGCACTCGCAGGCCGAAATGGCGCTCAACATTGGTCACACTGGCAACGAGGCTAACGGCGCAGAGGATTGAGTGAGAAAAGCTTGTGTCGGCTTTCTAATTTCTTTTCTTTTCTTTTTCTTTTTTTTTTTTGTTCAAATTATCGACAACCCCATGCGAGCGCAAAACACTACTGTAAATTTGATAGACCCGCCCACGCCCTTCCTCTTTGAATCCAGCATCGTGTTGAAACGAATACAAAATTAAAGACAGACCACAAAAACGCGTGCTTGTTTGTGCACTACTGCTTCTTCTTCTACTATAACAGTTCATGCGCACAACTTGCGCGTACAACTGATGCGGCCTAAAAATATGCAATGCTATTTATAACGGCGCGTCGACTGGCCGCCGCTTCCAGCAGGCGACTGGAAGGCACAACAAATATAAACAAATGCCATGTGCGTCAAAAGCTCGGCGAAAAAGCGTCGCCATAAACTAGGCGAAAGCTCGCCGCGGCCTGGCTCTCTCTCTCTCTCTCTCATTTTCCTGTTGCGTATTGTTGCAGGCGCGCGTTCCAGCTTTCGCTCTCTCTCTTTTGCTCGCTCGCTCTCTCGGGGCGTTAGTCCAATTGATGTTCGATTCGCTGGCCCAGTCGCCAGTCAGACAGTCAGCGCGTCGCACGTACGCACGCATCGAGCAGCAGCAGCAGCAGCAGCAGCAGTAGCAGCAGCAGCGCGGGCGCGTTCAGTGGTTGTTGGAAACAGTCAGACACACACACCTACACACACACACACACTCACACACATACACGCGCGGCCAGCAAACAAAATTTTCTGTTCTTTCTGTTCCGCTTTTGGCCAAAAGTTTTTCCACTTTAATTTCCCCTTTTCATTTTGTGTGTCAACGTTCGAAAAACGGGCAAGAAAAAAAATTTAAAAAAAATAAATAAAAGAAAGAAAATTGATAACAATTTCCAAGTCAAATTATGCAAATTTATTTAATTAACTTGTGAATAATTGAAAACGAAAAAAAAATCAGGGCGCACACCTGCGCACATGTCACACACAGACATTGCGTGTGCATGTGTGTGTAAGCCTCTTTATATATGCGTGTGTGTGTGTGTTGAAGGCTAAGCAGCAGCTAGCAAAAGAAAAGCCAACAAGTAAAAAAAGAAAAGTGTGGCATGTGCCCCAAAAACATTGGAGGCAACATCAATGCCAGGCAGCACGTGTGGCAAGTGCGCGAAAACTATGCGGAACGAGAATTATGCGGAAATTGAAAAATCTAAAATGAATTCATTAACACAAAAAGCACGACAATTTATAAAGAAAACCCTGAAGCAATAAATATTATTGAATGAAAAATGTTAAGAAAATAAAAGAAAAGAATCAAATTAAAGAAATATTCAAAATTAAGTAGAAAAAATTCAAGAAAATCAAAAAATAAATAAATAAATAAAAAAATTTTAAAGGAAGAATTTTAAAAAAGAAAATGTTTTAGATTAAGATATTCTTATGTTCAAAAATGCAATAGAAGCGAAGAATTTTAACATTAGCAAAAGATATATTAAAAATGATAAAGAAAACGTTTACGCATAAAATATTATTAAGTAAAAAAAATATATTAAATACAAAAAAATATAGATAACACAAATATATAAAATAAAAAATAAATGAGAAATTTCAACAAATATTAAAAATCAATTGTTAAAATTCAAATAAATATTGAAAAAGTAGTTGAATATATGAAATAGTCGCGATTATTTAATTGTTAAGACAGTGAAATCTCAGTTAAGGGACAACTTCATTTGCCAAAAATTTTGCCCTAACAGGCAAATTTTGTTGGTCCCAATCTCTTCAAACTTTTGTTTTATAACAATGCCCTTCATAATGTAAAACAATTGTTTTCTCTAAATGTTTCTTGAAGAAAAACTTACAAAAATGAAAAGTTCACAACAAAAAGAAAAGTCCATTATAGGGTTCAAATAAATTTTCATCCTCAACAAAAAGAAAATATGTTCACTTTTAACTAACATGCGAAAAGAATCTTTAACAGACATTTAACAGAAAAGACCAGTGTTTGGCAGTGTTCTGACAGTGGCTGTTCGTTAAAGCGAGCGCTCACTGTGCTCCTTTCAAATACCCTATAATGCCACGCCTTAACATTTATCTAAATTGTATTTTAGGCCCTAACTTATCGTTTAAGTAAATTTGATTTAAATGCATTAAAATATTATTGGATTGATTTACGAGCGCCGTAATCAGTGTGACCTAATCGCAAATAATGCCCACGCACCTAGACATTTGATAGTTTTTCGCCCCGTTGCAGCCAAACAAAGTGATAAAGACAAAGTGTTCAAGACAAAATGTAATAAATGTAACTAAATATACAACAACAAAAAAATAACGAAAAGCAAAAACAACAAAAACACCAAACAAAAATTAATAAACGAAAAAAAAAACAAAAACAAAAAATGAAATCAACAAAAACGAATCAGTAACCAAAAATGTTGAACAACACTTGAAAGATGTCATGTCAAAGGTGAGTATACAACACTGGCTGCAGCCACAGACACACCTAGAAACAACACACACACACACACACATACTTATACACACACACATCCTACCTCAACAGCAAGCGAAGCAGCAAAGCAAAACATAAACAACCCCAAAAATGCCCACAAAAGCCAAAGTTAACGGTTTCTGGCAGCCAAATGCTGCGCTGCTCGCTGCACACTCCAGCATCTGCGTCGACGTCGGCGTCGGCGTCTCTGCAGCTGTGCCTTCAAATAGGCAGCGCAAACAAGCAAATTGCTTGAAAAGCTCAATGCAAAAAATGTTTGGCAAGCGGCAGCCAGGCAGCGCAGTCAGCGCAGTCACTCAGCAGCTAGTCAAATGTTTGGCTAGCAGCAGGCAGCAGCAGCAGATAGCAGGCAGCGCAGTCACTCAGCAGTTAGTCAAATGTTTGGCAAGCAGCAGGCGAGAGCAGCAGCAGAAAGCAGGCAGCGCAGTCACTCAGCAGTTAGTCGAATGTTAGGCAAGCAGCAGCAGACAGCAGCAGCAGAAAGCAGGCAGCAGCAGCAGAAAGCAGGCAGCGCAGTCACTTAGCAGCTAGTCTAATGTTTGCCAAGCATCAGGCAGGCAGCGCAGTCAGCAGGCAGCAGCCTGTCGGGATTAGCGCCAGCTAAAGCCAAGTCGCTGCGTAAATATTGAAAAGCTCATTTGAGCAGCGCTGCCAGCATCGCTTCAGCTTTACATTTAACGTTTTTATGTTTCACACACACACACACATACACGTGCAACTTTTAACAGGCACTGGGCTTATCAATTGAAACAGTTTCCAGTGCTTGCAAAAATATATAATATATTTATGCTTTAAATAAATATGTTAATATTCATTGGAATAAACTAATACGATTCGGTTTGAATAAAAATTAAAAGAAAGTAAATGTGGTTTTTCCGAGAAAAATTATTTATGAGAAACTAAAAAATTTCTTTTTATCTATGCGTTAAGTAAAGGAAGGAAGTGTTATCTGCGGATTATCGATAGTTAAATACCCTTTAAATATTTTGAAGATGTTTCATATAAAAACTCAAGATATAGAAGCTCGCTTTAAAGAAGATTTTGAACAAGTAGCAGGCTAAAGCTGCGCCTCCTATCGCTAACTAGCTGTTAGGTAGTGTGCGATAACCAAGAAAAGAGTGTTGGAAAATTGGAGAAGGTTTTAAAAAGAGTCGGTAACAAATAAACAAATAAAGGAGAAGTAATTGTACCCTCTACGATTTCTACTAATATATAACAGAAATATATTGAAAATTATAAAAGCTGGAAAATCTGGAAAATTTGGAAAAATCCAAAATTAAGATATATGATAAAAGATAACAAAATTTGTTAAATCATATTTCAGTTTTTAATTGAAAATAATTTTATTTTGATAATTTAAAGAACTTCAAGAAAAACCAAAAATTTCCAGAAAGCTCATAAATCCAAAAAAAAAGAAAAGCTTTACGTATTTTTATTATAATTTGTTTAAATGTTGAGCAATCAATTCTGGTTATTGCAAGTGTTTTTTCCTTTCACTCGAATTTGCCCATTTTCCGAAACAACTTTTCTTTTATAGGCAATTTATCTACGAGGGGTGGGGGGAGGGGGGGGGAGGGTGTCGTGTCCTGGCGCTTATCTCTGCCCGTTTCAGCTGGCAGTTGTCTTCGTCTTCTTCTTCTTCTTCTACTTCGGCAAGTTGTTTATTTTGTCGTAAATTTTTGCGGCTCAAGGACAACCGTCCGTATCATAATATTACGCGGCGAACGAACAGGGGAGGGGAGCGGGGGGACGGGGGGGTCAGTTTATCGATCACACAATGGGAAATTTCACACCTTGCCACAAGTCGTGTGTGTGTGTGTGTGTGTGCGTGGCAGAAAGTCGCGCTGCAATTTGTGTTACGCCCACTTCAAGGTCGCCTTCGGCTGCCTTTTTGCATAATTCAAGGGTCTCCAGATCGGGCAGGCCCAGCAAAGTGCCCTTTGCCCTCTCCCCTCCCTCTCCCCCTCCCTCGCACAGCTGGCAATTTCTCACACATGGCTGCATGCAACATTTGCACTTGCGTCCAGCTCACAAATTACGTTGCATACTTCAAGGCTGGCCGCAAAATTTACATGTCGAATGGCGCGTGCAACACTTGGCCGCTTTCACTCGCCTTTCTTTTAACATTTTCCCCAGCGGAAAACCCCACCCCCTTCTTATTGCCACAGTCATAAGCTGCCGCGTAATTGTTTTTGCCTTTTCCTCGCCCACATTTTCAATTAGCCTAGAAACAACTTAATATCGCCCCCGCATATACAAATTATATATTTATGGAGCATATTTGGGAAAAGCTACTCCTTGTCATCCTTCCCATGCTATATACTATATAGTTAATCAATAATGCATTTTCCATAGTGTGGGAGTCAAAATTCATGTATGAAATATTTTCTCACAAATCTCATATAGACAAGGGCCAAAATTTCCCATTATCATACCTCGACCAATAATCAACCGATTTTCAATAGGTTTACATTTTTGTGCTGGGTTTATCCTCTAGTTCAATTTGGCATTTAAAGCTGACAACAAATTTTTTGGTCGAAATTCATGTAAAAACTATACCCTACAAAATCTGTCTCGGAACATGGGTCAAAATTTCCCACTATCATAACTCGGTCAAAACTCAACCAATTTCCATGAGGTTTGGCTTTTTCTTCGTGGTTTTCCCTCTAAATTAATTCGGCATTTAAATCTGACAACAAATTTTTTAGTCGAAATTCATGTCAAAATCTTACCCTGAAGATTCGTATACAGACATAGATCAAAATTTCCCACTATCATAATTCGGTCAAATCTAATCCGATTTCCATGAGGTTTGGCTTTTTCTTCATGGTTTTCCCTCTAGATTAAGTTGGCATTTAAATCTGACAACAAATTTTTTAGTCGAAATTCATGTTCAAATCATACCCTCAAAAATCTGTCTCGGGCATGGGTCAAAAAATTTCCCACTTTCATAACTCGGTCAAAACTTAACTTATTTCCAATAGGTTCGATTTTTTCTTCATGGTTTCCCCTCTAAATTAATTTGGCATTTAGATCTGAATAAATATTTTTTGGTCGAAATTCATTATTATACATTATTATTATTATTATACAGAAAATATCTTAAAAATCGGACTATAAGCACCGAAGTTAATCAACACTGCATTTATCACATGTATGTATATATACGTGCGTGTGTGTGTGTGCTTGTGTGTGTGTCTGTGTGTGCTTGTGTGTGTTGGTTGTGTATGGAAGGAATCTTGAATGTTTATCACGGCAGCTAGATACTAGGTTTAGGGTATCTCCTAGTCGGATACTCCCGAGTAAAGCCCGCTAACCTCTTTTTCTGCAGTCATGCTTTCCAGGCCCTTTCAAAAAATTTTGTACACATAAATACAAATTAAAAATGTGAATATTTTAGCTTATAAGGGGAAATATGTCACATGGAAAACTACATGGAAAACGCGCCTGTTAAATATTTCCATTTAATTTTGCGTTTCAAGTTGAAGTGGAAATGCTTAAAGCATTGCCCTCAGCCCAATATTAATACATTTAGCTGATCAAACAGTAGCATATGTTTATATATATCTACCTCATTTATTATATATGTATATTCATGTGTCACATGCGCCTACGCCAAGATTTACGACCGCAACGTGTCCGTTTTGGCCCACGTCGCGTGTTCTGTTCTGTTCCATTCCTTTCCGTTCCTTTCCGTTCCGTTTCGTTCCGTTCCGTTCGGTTGCCCCCAGCTTTGGCCAGACATCTGTTATCACTAAGCTGAAAGCGAGAAGAAATTCGAAAGTAAGAGTAAGCACATAAAAACAAACCAAATACATATAAAATATAGCATACAATATATATGCACGACGAGAAAAAACGTCAACAACCGAAAGCTAAATATAAAAGAATGTGAAAAACAACCAAAATATTCTCGCATACGTATATATACAAATTGCGTGAAAATTTCAGAGAGACTTGAGTAGACTACAAGTTACTCTATATTTAGGCACTGCAAAACTTAAATTTTCTACAATTTTACATAAGTTTTCTTTTTGCTTGCCTCGTTAAGGCGTTTTCATGACTTCCACCAAGAAGAGTGGAAAATAAGTGGAACACTTTTATAGTATATTTTTATAAATTTCATTCCTGACTTACCTGTATTAAACTGCTCTAAACACATCTGGCACATCTGGTGTCTGCTTCTTATCAATATGAATTCGTTGCTTTAGATTGACTGATTGACTGACTGATCAGTGAGCCCACTGATTGAACGATTGATGAGCAACGAAATAGAAGCTATAAGGCTGAATCTTTTACATATGACTGGTTCATTTTTGCTGCTTCTTACCTATACATATATATTAAATTTCTCGTTAGAACTTACTGATTGATTGACTGACTGATTGGCTGATGGATAAGCGACCAAATAGAAGCTATTATGTTGAATTTTTGCACATTTTTGGTTTCTTTTGGCTACTTCTTACCTCTATATGAAACTATTTGTTCAGACTAACTGATGGACAGACGACTGACTGATTGACTGATGAATTGATTGACTGATGAAAGCCATAACGCTTAATTTCTTACATATGTTTGGTTAATTTGGGTTGCCTTTTATCCATATATATAAAACAGTTTAGACTGAGTGATTGACTGACTGATTGACCTACTGATTGACGGATTGATTAGCAACGAAATATAAGCTATAAAGCTGAATATTTTCATCTGCCTGGCTCATTTTGGCTGCTTCTTCTCTATATATATATAAGATTGGACAGACTGACTGATTGATTGACTGATGAGCAGCGCACAGCCCAAACCGTAAGATCTATAAAGTTGAAATTTTTACAGCAGTCACCTTTTCAAACGAGAGTGAAGATTATTTCGCAGGGTCGGTAAATGTCCAGAAAATGTAGTTCAACAATTTTTTTGTTTTTCTGATAATAGTCTTTGTCAATTTCAGCCAAAAAATCATTTTAATATAGACGTATTTTACCTACTTTACCTATTTATATTTATCCGAGAGTTGAACTTTCGCTTAATCCTATTCAAATTTATACTGAAAAGTCTATCAAATTTTTGTCCTTGCAAATCGAAGATAATGCTGTCTAGCAAGTGTTTACTCCAGACAACATTCGGAAACACATGCCAGACAATATTACCTTCGCTTGTTCTGCCCGATATCTGACACACCTGAGCTTTATATTTCCCAACTTATCGCCGTTTCTAACCAGCCTGTCATTTAATGTATCGTATCTCAGAAATAGAAACAATTACCAAATAAGTTTTTAAGCATTGCCGAACATTAAAAGAGACAAACGACGACGACGTCAGCTGTCAAGAAGCGACACCTGCCACGCCCCGAAATGTGCCTCGCCTATCGATATATTTTGTATTTAATTGGTGCACTAAAAGTAGCTCCGATTAAGATATAGATATGTGGCTTAATAGAGAGTTGGCTGCAGAATGACAGCAATTGTTAAGTGTGTGTGTTGCATAAAGCGGCAGCGAATTGCCTCAATGCCAAACTGTGCGCACAACAATTGCCACAAGCCGCTTGCCACATGCCGCTTGCCGCAAGCCGCAGACCCAGCCCCAGACAGAAGCGCAGCCAAAGCCAAAGCCAAAGCTATGAAATAGTCGAGCGCTCAGCGTGGGGCCAATAAATTGCAAATGAAATACAAGTAAAAGCAAATACGGCAAATAGAACTGTTCCCTCTCTCTTCCACGCACGCTCTCTTATTCGCTTTGCCTTTCCCTCTCTTTCCCTCTCTTTCCCCCACCTTCAACACTCTTACTCACATGCTTGCTCTCGCCCCCTCTCCCCCTCTCCCTCTCTCTTGCTCGTCCTTCTGTTCCTTTCAATTGGCAATGCAGCGCACAGCTGATACGAATACCTCAACGCCGCACAGTGGTTCGCATATAGCTGAATATGGGTTGAAAAAATTATTTAGCTAGCTCTGATCAAGGAATGTCAAACTTTTTGAGTAAGTTTGGAAGTTTGCAGTTTTTGATCAATTTTATACGAAATTTGAACAAATATTTTAAAAAAATTAATAAAATAAATTGATAAAAAAATTAATAAAAAAATAAATAAATAATATTTAAAAAAATAAGTAACTGAAGTAAATAAAGTTAACATTGTGGACCACTGTGCGTCGCTTCAAAGAAAATCATATAACAAGCTCTCATCAAGGAATGTCAAACTTTTTGAGCAAACGCAACTTAGAAGTTTTTTGGGCTCAAATAAAAAAAATGTTTAAATTTTTTAAACCATCGCAGCTTTTAAATTTTTTAACACATTTTTCTTATACTGTGACCCACTGTGCGTCGCCTAAAAGCCAGGGCCAAAAACGATATAACATTTTCCAAAGTGCTCTCCACTTTGAGCAAACGCAACTTTTCAAGTTATTCAACAAATTTTTGCTACATTGCGGCCCACTGTGCGTCGCTTGAAAGAAAATCATATAACAAGCTCTCATCAAGGAATGTCAAACTTTTTGAGCAAACGCAACTTACAAGTTTTTTGGGCTCAAAAAAAATATACATTTTTTAAACCATCGCAGCTTTTAAATTTTTTACCAAATTTTTCTTATCCTGTGACCCACTGTGCGTTGCCTTGCAGCCACGGCCAAAAATCATATAATAGTCTCTATAGTAAATCAAACTCTTTGAGCAAAAGCAACTTTTAATTTTTTCAACAAATTTTTGCTACATTGCGGCCCACTGTGCGTCGCCTCGCCGGCCACGGCCAATTGGCTGGGCGCTCAGTTGGCGCGCAGCTTATCAATCAAACGGCAAATAATAGCAACAAATAAACGAACAGCAGCAGCAGCAGCAACAACAACGCGAACAACAAATTGACAAATTGACATATTGATGCATTGACATATAGATGGCGCCTGCACTGGCTGCGGCTTTGGGACGCCTCCTTCGCTGAATGTCAAGTTGCAGGCGGCTTCTTCTTGTTGTTGCTCAGCTTGATTAACTATTGATTAACTGTGTGTGTGTGTGTGAGTGTGTATGGGTGTGTGTGAGTGTTCGTGTGTGTTTGTGTGCTTTTTATAGCCGGTATCAGGGCACAATTGTCCTTAGCCTTAGCGCGTGTTTTATTTATTACGCATACGTCGCGTTGCCCAAGGCGACGGCTGCAACGGCAAATAGAAGGACAACAAATGGAAGAGGAAGCAGAAGCAGCAGCAGCAGCAGCAGCTGATGAAGCAGAGTGCAAAGCAAACAGCGCAGCATGTCAAAAGTAATTTACAACATTTTGCAACACTGACAACGAAGCAAACGAAGCCACGTTTCCAGGGAAATCAAAGCAGGCACAAAAAGAAAAAAAGTAATTATTATAAAAAAATAAAGAAAATAAAAGCATTAGGGAATAAAACAATAAAGTTAACTAAATACGGGCGCGTCGCCGAGGCGCTGCGTGTCCTTGGCCAAAAGCCACGAGCCAAATAAAACAGCTCGGCGCGCAATTGGGCCAAATGAATATATATAAATGTATATATATATGTATGTATGTAAATATATATATACACACATACATAAATATATAAAGGCGACGCGGCTATTTTATGCCTTTGACACGCCCCCCGCCCCTCCCTGCCCCTCCCTGAAGCCCTGGCAAACACGTGAGCGTTCGGCTTTAATTTTGGGCCACCCTAATTTGAATTTTTTTTCATAATCATATAGTAATTATATAGAAATTACCAACAATTATTTGAGCAGCATGAAAAATGGAACTCTATTATGAGTACTTAAGGCAAACAAGCGGCGGGCTCTGCTCGCCCTAAGCTCGACTGGCAGATACCCTATAATATATACATATATAATATAATATTCAGCGACTAAATGTCATTACAAATATTAAATTAATTTAGTTCTGATATTTGCGATTTAAGCAAAGCTTTAAATGGGCATCTAGCACTAGGAAATACCCTGTATCTGGTACAAAAGGGAAATATTTTTTCCAAAATGTCCTAGACCTTAGTGCAAAAACAAACTAGAGCGATAAATGAGACCAAAATGTCCTGAAACTAGTAAAAGTGCTCTAGTCGGGAGTGCCTGACTAGCAAATACCCTGTGAAGCGCTGCCATTACACACAGCTTACTTCTATACACAAATACACACACACACACACACACACACACACACACACACACACACACACACAAGCGAATACATTGTTCCCTCCTGGTATGGGTCAAAATTTCCCATTATCATAACTCGCTCAAAACTCAACCGATTTACATGAGGTTTGGCTTTTTTTTCATGGATTTCCCTCTAGATTAATTTGGCATTTAAATCTGACAAAAAAAATTTTAGTCGATTTTCATGTCCAAATCTTACCCTTAAGATTCGTATATAGACATGGGTCAAAATTTCCCACTATCATAACTCGGTCAAAATTAATCCGATTTACATGAGGTTTGGCTTTTTTTTCATGGATTTCCCTCTAGATTAATTTGGCATTTAAATCTGACAAAAAAAATTTTAGTCGATTTTCATGTCCAAATCTTACCCTTAAGATTCGTATATAGACATGGGTCAAAATTTCCTCCTATCATAACTCGGTCATAACTCAACTGATTTCCATGAAGTTCGGCTTTTTTTTCGTGGTTTTCCCTCTAGATTAATTTGGCATTTAAATCTGGCAACACATTTTTTAGTCGAAATTCATGCCCAAATCTTACCCTGAAGATTCGTATATAGACATGAGTCAAAATTTCCCACTATCATAACTCGGTCAAAATTAATCCGGTTCTCAAGAGGTTTGGCTTTTTCTTCGTGGTTTTCCCTCTAGATTAATTTGGCACTTAAATCTGGCAACATAATTTTTGGGTCGATATTCAAGGAGTCAGAGAATTAAGAATTAAAAATAATGAGTACAGGGCTGACAAAATATTTTCTTGCTCTTTACATTTATGAATTGCACTTTCTTTGCCGTCAGTTGGGCTGAGCGCAGACAAAGTTTTGCAGCCAAGTTTTATTTTGGCTGCGCTCCAGGCCAACATGCCACATGCAACATGCCACATGCAACAGGCAACTTGCAACTGGGAATTTGCAACTGTCGCCCTGCGGCACTGCAACTTGCTAAGTTCTTAAGCCACGCCGTGACGAACTGCTTCCCAAAGGATTCAGTTGCCAGTTACGAGAATTCAATTTCCATAATTCAAGCGAACCGAACACGAGGCAGAGTTTGCCACGCTGTGTGCCTAAAAATAAACAGCATTAAAAATAGATGTGGCAACAGCAGCAAACAAAGCAATAATAATAGTGAGAGTGCTTTGATCTAGAGTATCCGACTAGCGCATACCCTGTAGCCAGAGCCGAGCTGTCTATGCTGTGCAAAGATAGAAAGAATATACAGCTCCATATTAAATTATATTTAAGGAGCAGAGGGGCAAGATATAATTATCGATAGACTGTAAATATCGATATTTATCGATATACTGTAAATATTGTTATTTATCGATATACTGTGCTTGGGCAGAATTATCGATATGGAAACATTTCTGCCTATGAAGTATTCAAACTAAAATTTCAAGATTTAATTATCGATATTTATCGATAGGCTGTAATGGCGTGAAGTTATCGATATATCCTAGTACTAAAACCCGGCTTGCAGCTTTAAAATATCGATATTTATCAATAGATTGGGATGTAGTTATCGAAATAAAACCTACTTCTGTGAATGATCGATAAATATAGTTATTCAACTTTCAACATTTACTATATTCCAAATTTCAATTATCTGGATAATCCATAACAACAATCGAACAATCGATTTTATCGCTATGATGCAAGGGCAATAAGTTATCGAATCTATAAAGTTTTCTGCCCAAGTCTCTTTAAGTCAATATACCCCGTTTTTGGGCATTTGCAAAGGGTTTACAGGGTATTCAAAAAAAAAAAGTGCCAAGGTAAACGACAGACCGGCTTGGCTCTGCTCCGCTGCTGAGGTCATGCTTATATAAGCCTGCCTGATGACGCAGCTGTCAAGCACCCGCAGCCACCTGCAGGCCCCTCCCCCCGCTCACCCTATCCTTCCCCTCCCCCGCTCACCCCCTCCCCCTCCTCTGGCCACAGCAGCCTTGCCGGAGCGTGCTCTTGTGCTGTCGCCGCAGCCAACGTCATCGACTGAGTATCCTCTTCCGTTTCCTTTGCAAATATATATATAGTATATATATAGATATATATTTCCTTTTTTAGCATGCACTCGCCTTGGCCTTCGCTCGCTTTCGCATTCGCTTTGGACGGGGCGTTAGGGTATGCGCTGAGTGCGGCTTGGCGCGCCCAACCACCTGCGCTGGCATTTAAATATGATTTTATGGCGTCGTCGTCGTCGTTGCGCGTCGCTTTCTAAATCAATGTGGCGTCATGTGTGCTCCTTTCCCCCCGCCCCCGCCCCCCTGCTAGTCCCTAGTGTCCTCCATGCATAGATACAGATACATTTGTATCTGTATCTTTTGCGCGCGTATCTGCGCGAGTGTGTTGCGCCATAAACACGCATGCGATACATATTTTATGGCTGCAAATGAAATTCACACACACAACCGCACTCACACACACAACCGCACTCACACACACACACAGAGACACACATGTTACCCTTTTCAAGGGACTGCATACACTCGCGTGCATTTGCTTAGAAACCAAAAGTTTTGCTTTGTTTTGCCAGCAAACTTGACAGCATATCTCATAAATCTCATTGCTTTTTTATGTAGCCCAGTTTCGAAAGTTCTCGAAAGGCGTATCCTATGATAAAAACAGAAGGCTATATATATAATTTAATACCCTTGCGAAAAGTTATCATGTGTCACACTTAAACATCCATTTAACATGCTGCTTCTAACAGCTTTTATCTTAACATAATTGGTTTATGTTAACATTTTTATGTTGTTTAACATTGCACATTGCATTTGACAGCACGAACTCTCATCAATCTCATTGCTTTTTTATGTAGCCCAGTTTCGAAAGTTCTCGAAGGGCGTTCCCTATAAAAAACACAAAGGCTATATATATGATTTAATACTCTTGCGAAAAGTTATCATGTGTCAATTTTAAGCATCCATTTAACATGCTGCTCTTAACAGCTTTTATCTTAACATAATTGGTTTATGTTACCTTTTTATGTTATTCCATTTAGAAGGGCATACAAATTCATGCAATTTATGCCGTCTAACATTGCATTTTTGATGCATTTTTGATGTTATTTAGCCGAAAGTTTTTACCAGCAAAAACCCATAAATCCAATTTCTGTTTGTGTAGCCTATTTCCTAAAGCTGTCTAAGGTCATACCCTGTCAAAAAGATAAAGCTATTAACTTGCTTTTATACCCTTCAGTAAGGCAGTCTATGTCACATTAATTTTGCCCTGAAGTCTCTAGATTTCATCCCCGAAATGTCTTTTATATTCATCAGTGCTCTTCAAACCTCTTCGAACTCAGCTTCCTTCTGCGCTAGGCACAACAAATTTGATACTCCTGCTTATTAGGAGTTAGGTAAATATATTCGAACTAACTAAATCGCATCACATATATATCATATCATATTACTGCCATGGTAATTCCACCCGCAAGTGTGGAAAAATGGTGGAAATACAATTGTATACAACTTTTTTGTTTACCATTCAATCGACCTTAAAATCATTTTAAAAGATCTTTGCTCAAACTTTACTTGAGAGTTCTTTTCCCACTTTTCGAGTTCAAATTCCTGTGCAATATTTTTTAGACTATTTTCGAAGGCTTAAATGAACGAAATTGTATATTTCGGCTTAAGGATTTTCAACACAAAACTAACATGTGCGGAAACCTTGGATTCCAACTTTTGACTATTTATTTGATGGACTTTCAAGCTATTTTCATTTAAAAATATTAACTACAAACTAAGAAGTAAAGTTCAAGTTAATTACAGTAAGTTCCACGGGTGGAAAATAGGTGAAATAGCAGCAAATCTGCCACGGGCAAAGCCGGTTAATACGCGCTGGCTTCATAATATTTGCCGTGTCATAAATAATGTGCAAAAGCAGGAAATTAATTGTGCTTGGCAATCAAAATGTCATCGCAAGCACAACAAGAAGAAGAAAATGAAGAAGAAGAAGAAGGAGAAGCATTAAGAGTGGAAAGTAAAATGAAAAATGATTTTCCTAATTAATCATAAATATTCACGTGCTTATTGATTTCTCTTTTTGGCATTGTGCAAATGAGTTCGCTGAACCCGTTACCATAACATCCCCCCCTCTACACTCCCCCCGCCCATGCCACGCCCCCCCCCCCCCCCCCCCCCCCGCCTTCCCCCATGCTGTGTAGCTCATTATGCAACGGTTTAGTTGGCAGCAAATAACAGTTATTTCATTGTAATTGCCTCTGGCCGAGCGCAGCTGGCGTCGCGTTGGCGCCATTTTCCACAAATGACATGAACCAACCCCCCGAACCCCTCAACCCCCCCCTCGCTCTTGCCCTAGCAGCTGCAGCCAACGCTTACGCAATGATTGACAATCTGCAGAGCGTGTGGGGAGGGGGGAAGGGGAAAAGGGGGGCGCTCAGCCAAATGCAATTGATTGTTATTTATCACCTGAGTCGTCTGTCGAACCTTTGCGCCGTTGGCTTTAATTAAATTACCAAGTTGAGAGACGGCGTCGCGCAAATGACAAACTTGTTACAGTCACCCCGCCTTCCCCTCCTCCCCTCCCCCATCTCCATTTACCTTACACAATGCAATTTGTGTGGGCGCCCGCGTGGCGCCCAGCTGCTGTCCTTTAATGGCATTTGATAATGGGCTGCCGCATTTGTGTTTCTGTCCGCCTGCAAAATGGCAAAATGACGTCGGCTCCATGATGCTGATGAGACAGCCCCTCCCCCGCCCCCTCCCCTCCCTACGGGTTAGCGGGGCATAAAGATGGAGCTAAAGTCGTTGGCTTAGTAAGTGCTTATTGCTTGTGATTGAGATCGATTGCGGAAAGCACTAAGCAAAAGTGACAAATTCTAAATGGTGACAGTCGCTGGCTAAAAGGTCATACAGTTTGAGAGTCACAACTTTGACAGTTTGACAATGAGACGAAATAGTCAAGAGATTAAAGCTGAACCACTTAAACGGGCAAGAATAACTTTTTTTCGAAATCTTGACAGTCACAGTTTGACAAGCACCGCTTGGTTCACAGTTTGACAGTCATAGTTTGAGAGTTCGACATAGTTGTAAAGGGATTAAAGTTTAACTGACCATGAAATGCCAACGAATCGCTTGTCTATTATTTACGTTTACAGTTTGTCAAGCACAGTTTGACAGTCACAGTTTGAGAGCCAGACAAATTAGTTGAGTTATTGCAGCTGAGCTACTAAAAGTGAAAGCTGACCATGAAATGGCACCAAATTACGTGCACAGTTTGACAGGAGCTGTTTGATAATCATAGTTTGGCAAGCACAGTTTGAGTTCTAGACAAAATACTTAAGAGACGAAAGCTGAGCTTTCTGCAGTAACGACTGACCATGAAATGGCAACGAAACGCTTGGCTATTATATTCGTGCACAGTTTTACTGTCACTGTTGTATAGTCACAGTTTGAAAGTCACAAACAGACGCGAAATAATTAAGAGATGAAAACTGAGCTACTTACAGGGACAACTACTTATTACTTCTACAACTTGACACTCACAGTTTGGCAATCACATTTTAACAGTCACAGTTTGAGAGCTACTACACTTACTGCAACTGTAGATGCGACTTAGAATAGAAATAGACTTAAAGTAAGCTACCCAAAAATGACAAAGGGTTATCGAAGGTGTAGAATAAACAAATTAGATGCACAGTTTGACAGTCACAGTTTGAGGCATACTTGTGCTAACAGAGCACGCACTTCTGAAACTGTGTAAAGCAAAATACAATATTTGAATATGTTAACAACGCATTTCATTCATGCCAAAAATAGATTGAGCATATCAAACTGTACAGTTCGAGCTGCACTGCGGCGCATTGTTTGTGCAGTCACAATGCTTCAAGTGGCTGTTTTGACAGCGATGGCTCTCAAACTGTGTCAAGTGCACAGTCCCAAAGTGGGTCACTGCAAGCAGCAGCAGGCTGAAAAGAGGGAGGGAAGGGGGTTGGGGATGGGCGTGGCTGGGGGTGGGGGTGTTCCGGCAGTCGAAATGCTGAAAGTGGCATTGGCAGGATAAGGACGCTTATGTAAAGCATTTTATGCAGCTAAAAGGCTTAAGTTGAATCATTTATAGAACTGGGCCATGCACTTGATATAGCTTATCTGTATATAGAAGAGAGTTTATACGGACTGATTGACTGACTGACTGACTGAGTGAGGGGCTGACTGACGGACTGACTGACTGAGCGACTGAAAGACTGACAGACTGAAGGTCTGACTGATTGAATGACAGACTGACTGAATGTCTGACTGACGAACAGAGTTATTGACTTAATGATTGAATAATTGACTGATTGAATGACTGAAAGACTGACTAACGGACGGACTGAATGAACGAATGACTGATTGACTAATTTAATGACTGACTGATGTAGTGACCGAATGAAAGACTGAATGACTGACTGACTAACTAACTGATTGACTGAATAAATGACTGACTGACGGACAGACGGACTGACTGACTGCCTGATTGACTGACTGACTAAATGATTGAATGAACGAGTGTCTGACTGACTAAATGATTGAATGATTGAATGACTGACTGACCGGTTGATTGAATGACTGACTGACGGACTGATTGACGGACTCAATGACTGACTGACTGACTGACTGACTGAATGAGTGA
This sequence comes from Drosophila lacicola, assembly GCA_035045355.1. Taxonomy (NCBI): domain Eukaryota; kingdom Metazoa; phylum Arthropoda; class Insecta; order Diptera; family Drosophilidae; genus Drosophila; species Drosophila lacicola. The sequence goes on from JAWNPB010000133.1 coordinate 1,657,772, forward strand.
CTGATTGACGAACTGACTGACTAAATGATTGAATGACTGACTAATTAAATGATTGACTGACTGACCGGTGATTGAATTGACTGACTGACTGACTTGTGTGTAATAAATTGTTAATTAACAAATTAATTAATTAATTAAAATAAATAAATATTTTTTGAAGGAAATACCCTTGTGACGGCAGTTTTTCGTCTTTCTTTTCGCCTGAGGTCAGTGCGAATAATACTGAAGTAATATTCTTTTCGCCCGGGCAACGCCGGGTAGTTTCCTCCAGTAACAAATGAATGCCTAACATTTGCTTTCCCATTCACAGATGCGCACAATTAGCTTAAACTGACAGCAACAACAACAACAATACGTAGAGCAAATAAAAACAACAACAACAAAAGCAAAAAAAAAAACTACAGCCAGAATTTACAAGCAAAAGGATAATCACAAAGCACAACGCAGCAAACAAATAATTAAATAACTAAATTAAACAAATAAATGCAATTCAAAAATAACGAATTAAAATCAAGCCTAATAAACAATATTTTCAACGTAGCACATCAAAAGCCTTACGAATATTAAAAAAGAAAAACCAAAAAGAAAAAAAATTTGTGCTGTGCTCTAATTATAGTCGCAAATAAATTTCAATAAAAATATATACTAAATTATATTAAAAATTAAAACTAAATAAAAATTAAATAATAATTGTAATCATTATTCTTCCACTTCAAACGTTTGAAATGTGTAATTTTTAAATTCAATAACAAATAACAAAAAAACAAAAAGTAAACAAAATAATTAGTCAACAAATTTAGAAGCAACAACAACAAGTAAACATACATATATACATATATATATACATAGTGCATAAATAAATATATATATACATATATTCGAACTTTTAGTAGCGCATTAAAAGCATTATTAAAATTTTATTAAAATTAGAGAAAAAGCGTTGTGAATTTAATATAGAAAATAATAAGCGAAAAGCAAACAAAACCTAAAAAACAACAAAAACTATTGTCTATTAGTAGTTTTTAACGGTACATTTTAAATCAAATCTTTTAAACGAGCTTCTAAAACGAATTCGCAAACGACAAAAGGCAACAACAAAAAAACATTCACCTTAACCTTAACAAAAATCGGTTTAGCCTAAAAGCAGGCAACACGAAAATTTATACAAATTCGGCGACGCCAGCTGCGACGCCGACTGCAACGACAACTGCAGCAGCAGCAGCGGCGACCTTGGCGTGCGCACATTTGCATTCGGCTATTGGACAATAGAGGGCGCCACGCTAACTGCCGCCCGCCGTCATGACAGGAAGTGAGGCTTACGTCGGCTTACGTGCGATTTTGGCCTTCGCATAACCTTAAGCCCGGGGCGAGCGCTTTCACCTTTTGCCACGGTTGGCCATTTTAAAATGCAGGAAATGAGCTACCTGCAGGATAATTCCAAATTGGAGGCACTCACCAAAGCCGTACTCATCTCCATAGTGGGCGTGGCCATAGTACTATCCAATTTGTTAATTATAGCTACCTATGCGAACTTTAAAGGTGAGTTGACGCTCCACTAGCGGGAAATTTGGAACGTTTAAACGGGGAAATACCCATACCTAAAGATCTGGGCTGCCTTTTGGGCATAATACAGAAATGTGCTCTGTCAAAAAGTTAGCTTAACTTAAGGATTAAAAATAAACTAAAATATTTGGTATTCAAAAAAGTTGTTCATATAAGACCTCATCATTTCTATGATATAATAGGTAAATCCGATCAGTTCCAACTTATATACATATATATATATATATATACTACAAAGGAATGACGATATCTTTGAAACAGAGATTAGTTTCCATAGAACTAGACAGACGCACAGACGAACATAGATATATCGATTTGAATTTTAAAACGGATCAGAAATATATATACACTATGCAGTCAGAGATATCTCCTTTCTCGGCAACATTGTAATACATTCTAGAAAGAATAACCTTTAAAATTATGCATGCAATTCAAACAAGTGTAGTTTTAACAGCTGTTATGCTTACATAATTGGTTCATGTTAACTTTTATGTTGTGCTATCTAGGTCATAAAAAAAAGGGTCTTTACTCCAATTACGCTTAACAGCTAAATTGTTTGTGTTGACATTAATGTTATATTATCTAGAATGCATGCAATTGAATCAGCTGCTCTTAACATTTTTTACATAATAAGTTAACATAATTGGATTAAGTTAACATATATATATTTTTTACTTGCCAGTAAATTAAAACAGCATGCAAGCAGCATAACAGCTCGTACTTTAACATAATTGATTTCTGTTATCCTTTTAGTTGTACTCTCCAGAAGTGCATAACAAATTTATCCAATTTATGTTATGTTTATGTTAACGGAAGTGTTTACGCCTAACAGCTGTTAGCTTAACATTTTCTCTAGAAGTAAATGCATGCAATTCCATCGCTTACTCTTAACAGCTGTCAGCCTAACATAATCGGTTTCTGTTAACATTTATGTTATTTAACATTGCAATTGCATGCATTTTGCATTTTATTATGTAATTTTTGTTGCCAGCAAAACGTTCCAAATTCCCCACAGTGCAGTGTTGAGTTCAAGTTCGAGTTTGAGTTCGAGTTGAGTTTGCGTTTAAGTTCAGTTTGAGTTTGAGTTTGAGTTTGATTTTTCAACTTGCGTTCCACACAGGTCCCACAGAGGTGATTAACTATTATCTGCTATCGCTGGCAATTGCCGATCTGCTATGCGGACTGCTGGTGGTGCCCTTCTCCGTCTATCCCGCGCTGACTGGCGAATGGATGTACGGGGATATCGTTTGCCGTTTCACCGGCTATCTGGAGGTGACGCTGTGGGCCGTATCCGTCTATACGTTCATGTGGATCTCAGTGGATCGTTATTTGGCGGTGCGCAAGCCGCTGCGCTACGAGACGGTGCAGACGAAGACGCGGTAAGCGACAAGCAAACTATCGACTATCGATAGCCGATTAATTGTGTTATCGTTGTAGGTGCCAGTGTTGGATGGTGTTCACATGGATATCGGCCGCTTTGCTGTGCTGTCCCCCAATTTTGGGCTATACGCAGCCGATTGAGAACAATTTGTCGCACATTTGCATGCTCGACTGGGGCAATATGGCGGCATATACAGTTACATTGGCAATATTAGTATTAGGTCCCAGCCTCATATCGATAGTACACAATTACGGTTATATATTTGTAATGATGCGCAAGCTGAGATCGGGCGAGCCCATACATGATAAAGAGTATGCAACTGCATTGGCTGAAAATTTATCGAACCCTAGTCATATGATGTCATTCGCATTAGTCTTTGCATTCTGGATGTCCTGGCTGCCATGGATACTATTGCGTCTATACGAGGCGGTCATGGGCGAGGTTATCCAAAGTACTCTCATCAATTTTGCGGTCGTCTGGATTGGCATATTGAATTCATTTTGGAAAATACTGATAATGTCTAGCATGTCGCCACAATTCCGGATCGCATTGAGAGTATTTTGTTTAACCATTTGCTGTAAGACTAAGGGCAGATTGCAAGCTGAATTAATCGGGTTGGACCCAGATGACTAGAGTCGTTAAATTTTCAAGTATAAATTGGTTGTAAATCGAAAATGAATTAAAAATATGCAGCTCTGTGTCGTTGCCACACAAACATTTACATATTTAACTGAATCGTACTTGCCGCCTGGCCACATAGTTGCATTTTTTATGGATCGCTGGCGACGCTTCGCAACACTCCAAAAACCAAAATCTGTAAAAGAAAAACACGAAACTAACAGAAACTAATAACTAATTGAAAGACATATTCATTTGAGATAGCCCGTAAGCTAAGTTTGGTAAGAGTTTTTAACATAATTATGTTTCGGATTCGATTGTATTATGTATTGTGTATTTATGAGCTTACAAAACGTATATATCTATTATGTATATGTATGTATATAGCGTATATGTATACATATCCAGCTATATACCCCACAAAAAACAACAAAAAAAAAAAACTTATAACAAGGCCTAATCTACTTCAATTCAATTTCAAATTGCAAATTGCTGCATTTCCGTTTCCGTTTCCCTTTCCGTTCCGTTCCGTTTCGAGCAACAGCTCTTTTGCAAAGGCTACTCTTAAAAAAAAAATAAAAAGTGTGTACACACTTGTGTTTTCTTCTTCTCTAAAAGTCCATATTTAGTAGCATTCTAGAATTTAACAACAACAACAATTTATCGATAATCGATTATTTATCGATATGCCAAAGACAGAGACAGGAGCGTAGTTAGCAAAAAAACAGAAAACAACGTAGTTCCACGCGTTCCACAAGTTCCGCCAGTTCCAAAACGAGTTCGTATTTCGATCTGCGCACGCTTCAGCGTTAAATTAAAACCAAAGCGAAAATTTAGAAAGAAAAGTAAAAAAACCAACAGTACTTAAATAAACTGAGTTCGAAAACGAAACCAACACGAAACACATTTCCAGTAGTTTTTAGCGCAACTAAACTAAATATTAATACAAAATCGAAAAAAAAAAAAAAACTATATATTTAGTTTCGACAAGTCAAGTTGCAAACGAATTGCATACAAATCGTAATATATACATAGTTAATACCTTAATATTTAATATAGTTTAATTTAGCGCCTAGTCAGAGTTAAGTTTATTCAATTCGCATCATTGATATACACATACTATATATATATTTGTAGGTTAAATGTTATGTTTTCTTTCTTTCATTTTCTGCCGCCGCACATGAGCAGAACTCAGGTTCAGGTTTCAACAGACTGTTGCGATTTTGCCTAGTTCCCTTAGTGGGTTAAATTCAGTTTCCTCGATCTGACCCGGGTTGTGCTCATGTCTGTTTGTAGTTAATTGTTGTTAAAAAAAGAACCCTGAAATAAGTTATCCACAAACAGGCCAACGTGCATTGTGTATATTATTTCATTGTGCATCAAATTTCAATCATTTTTCAAACTGTTAACGATTTTCGTATGTAAGTTAGCAAATTGTAAGCCGGAAGCAGAAACGTGTTAAAAATATATACATTACTATATATAAAATTGAGTGCAGTAAATTAAAAAGTACATGGAAAGGTAAAAAACGTTGTTTTAATTCGTTTCAATTCAAATTTGAACTTTTGCGCGCGCTCGTTTTCCAAAATACCAGAAAAAATACCGAATTAACGGCTATCGAAAGTCAGCTGGTATTTGTGTATTTGAGCAGGGAGCAGATACGATGTATCGAGAGGCTGCAAAACTATCGAAGAGATGAAAGCACATGTTCATGTAATTTGGTCCGACTTAAAATTATGCGGAGTTTGAAAATAATAAAAGTTTCTAAACCACAGGAAACATTTCGCATGGTCACATTGTCCGACACGAGCTCTGCACTTTTTATATAATTTTATATTATTTTATTTATTATTTTTGTTTACATTGCGATAGTCAAGCGATGAATATTCAAGTGCGCGCCTTAAAGTATCGCAGACAAGTAACGATAGTCACGAGTCACGTCACATTGTAACTACTTTTACTTATCGATATATCGATATTTAGCAAAACAGCTGCTTTCGGCTGCCACCTGCGGCGTGTTTGTTTGTTTGTATTTGCACTTTTTAGCATTTATTAAAACAATTTCTAAATGGAGCATCGCGACGGAGATCCCGGCGCCGTGCAGTACGGCAATTTTAAGAATTATTATCAATTTAATTCGGCCAGCGAGCGTGTCAAACTGTTGCCCAGCGCAAATATTTGGCTGCCTGACCCAAATTTAAATGCAGAAATAAAGCCCTACCTGGTGCTCGATGTTGGCTGCAATTGCGGCGACTTCACGCAGCTGCTGCACGGCTTTCTGGAGGCGCAGCTGCGGCGGCCCGTGCACGTGCTCGGCGTGGACATAGACGAGCGGCTGATCGAACGCGCCCAGCTGGAAAACACGTGCCCCGCAAAGATCACCTACTTCTGCGGCGATGTTCTGAATGCGGACAGCTTTGATGCAACTGTTGCGAGTTTCTTGCAGCAGCAGCAACGCGGCACATTTGATGCCATCTGCTGCTACTCGATAACCATGTGGATTCATCTCAATCATCACGACAGCGGCCTGCAGCGCTTTTTGTCCCAGCTATCTCGGCTGGCCGAGCTGTTTGTGGTCGAGCCGCAGCCCTGGAAATGTTATCTGACCGCCGAGCGGCGGCTGAAGCGCGCGGGCGAGACATTTCCCTTGTTGCGGGAGCTCAAGTGGCGCTTGGATGTGGAGCAGCAGATACAAAAGTATCTGGAGCAGCAGCTGGGCCGGGAAATCATATACGAATCCACGCCCACCAAATGGCAGCGAAGAATCTGTTTCTACAGATGAACAAAATTGGAAGCTGGAAAACTGATTCCATTGAGGAAAGCCACGGTCGGGAGCAGAGCGAAGCATTAACAGTTGCATAAATGTTGTTAACAGCGAACTGTTATCAAGTAGGTCAGGAGTAGAGCGAAGCGACTGCTAACAGTGGCATTAACAGTGTCATTATTGTTATTAACAGCGGACTGTTATCAAAAGTCAAAACTGATATTCTCACGTTTAAAATGCAATTAGCAATAAGAGCAAAAGAAATCAAATTTAAAAGAACATATAAATTAATAATAGATACATAGTTGTATATAGTATATGGCGTATTGTTGCATTGCTTTAAGGTATCAAAAATATATGTACTTTAATAAATTATAAATGAAACATATAAATAATAGTACAAGAGCTTACCTGTTTGTTTATATAGCTGCATAATCCTCTCTTTCCTTCTCTCTCACTGAATCAGCTGCTGCATGTGGATTAAGCCAAAATGCGCGCCAATTTGTTATTAGTTGCAAAAGCTCAGCGCCAAAAATTATAGAACACGAAATTTACTTTTAAGGCAGAGAATGGCTGCAAGACTATTATATTTTATATATGTATACACAAACACTCGGCACGCACTACTCACTATTACTAACATTTAGTTAGTTAAAAATAAAAAAAAATGTTTGCACACGCGCAGAAAACACAACCGATCGACAGGACGGGCGCGCACTGACTGAATTGCCTCCCCATAGGGGAGCCTACGCTAAGCCGGCGTTCACACTAATACAATTGCAATTACTGCTCTCACAAGGCTCGCTGCTCGGATACTCAGCTGAGGTAACGACCAATGGCGTGCGCGCTTGCACATCTGAATTGCCTCTCCCGCTCATTCTGCTCGCTCTCACACATATAACGGGATCCTAAGCAGCAATGCCAATATTGTGCCAATATTTGACGAATAAATTAACGCACACAATTTCTACACTCCGAGTAATGGCCATTGCCAGTGCGTTATTATAAGTTACACTCCTAATATAATATATAATATCTGCGCAAGGCTATACGATCTAAGTCGCGCTTTTCTTTGAAACACACAACCAACACAATGTTAAGATAAATCGATAACTATCGCAACGCAGCTGCACGATTGTTGCGTGCAGTGGCGCAATTCGAAAAAATCATCGACAACAGTCGCCTATCGCCCGTCCGCCACAATCTGTAGTGAGACAACAACAAATGTGTGAGCGGTTGTCCAGGAACTGCAAAAAGTGAGTTGAATAAAAATAATAATAACGTAAAATCTGCACAGCGGCACGGCCTAGGCATAACAACTATAACTAATTGCGTCTTAAGAATTTTGGGTGCGCAAAAAAAGAACGACGAAAGTAGCAACAACAACAGCAACGTGTAAGAAAAAAGCGTGCGGCCAATTGAAACTTGTTCTGCTTGTTTGTGTTCTTTTCGCTTGGTTACTTCAACTAATTAGCCAAGCTACAAAATGCTAAAAGCCCATGTATGTATATATGTATGCAGCAGTCCTGAAGTTATTCTAGCGAAACACACATATGTGTGTGTGTGTGTGTGTGTGTGTGTGCGTCTGTGTTAAAGCCTATGGCCATAACCTTTGGCCTTCTGTCACTTGTTGTGTGCCCCAAATGGTAACACCTTTTTGTGCGCCAACGAAATGAAATTAATTTCAGCTGTTTCCAGTTGAGCAGCAGCAGAGGAAATACAGAAAAAGCGCTTCCTTTAAGCACGGCTCCAACCGCTCGCTCCCCTCCCCCCCCCCCCTCGCACACATACGAACCACCCGCGTTGCTTCAATTTTTTGTTGCCAGCTGTTGTAGCATCCACTTGGCATCCACAGCTAAGGCTCTATGTGCTGAGTGGATGCCATGTTGCACACGTTTGTGGATGCTGACCTGTTGTGATTGGTCGTTGTTGTTGCTGTTCTTGTGGCTGCTGTTGCTTTTGTATGTACGTGCTGGCCAGCTGTTGAGTCTGCTTGGATCCTGTTTAACTCCACAAATAAAACACACACATGCGTGTGTAAAAGTCTGTCCGTGTGTGTATGTATGTGTGTGTGTTAGTGTTCAAAAACGTCATTTGCTTTGGCTTCGCTTGTCTGTATGTATGTGTATACAAATGTACATATATCCTGCAAAATGTCTACCCTGTCGCACCGTGGTGCAAATTGATTGTCCGCTCTTCAATTTATTATAGTCTAACTTGATTAGCATTAATAATGATCATCAAAGATTGTTGTTTTTTTTTTTGGCAGCATATTTTTTGTTATTTTTGATGATGTTTATTTGGCCAATTGTGGCCACAGAATGCGTCATGCGGTGCCCACTGTGTGCCCATGTCACATACGAGACACAGCTGTAAATGTTGTTGTTTTTATTAGCTCTTACCAATCCTTCACCCTGCTCACACACGAACACACATCACATATAGAGATATACATATATGTATATGCATGTGTATATGCACACATATCTGCGCATTAACATCAGTACGTACACACGCTCTAACACCAATACATGGCGAGAGGGTTCGTGTGGACTCCATTTGGCTTCGCTTGGGCACTTGAATTGCCCGTCACCTTCTTCTTCGTCGTCGTCGTCTGCCGTTTTCAGTACCTTCGTGCAGCGCAATACGCGCGGTGTGTGTGTGTTTGACTCGCGCAGAGTTTCTTATTTGCCGCCCGCTCATTAATTGTTAGTAATCCAGCAAAAAAAAATATAAAAAAGAAAATAGAAAATCTGCATGCATACATAAATAAACACAAATATACATAATTAATTGTAAGCACACCAACAACAACAACAACAACGAGCGTTGCTAACATCTTCTTCTTCTCTACTCCTCTACCCACACTCTTCTCTTTACAGTTTTGCAATATGTTGGCGCAGGTTCAGCGAAAAGTATGAGATGCAAAAATGTTATAAATATAAAATGCTATAAATATGTGAATATTGTGCAGACGCCAAAGCAACTCCAAAATATAAGTGTATGTGTGCGCGTGAGTGTGTGAGTGTGTGTGTGTGTGTGTGTGAGTGTAGCGACCAAAGTGAAAAAGAAAAAAAAAACACAGAAAAGAAGTAAAAAGCAAATATGCGCGCATTTTGTGTCTGTATATGGCTGAGCGTCACGCACACAAATCAAATGAAATCCAAACAGAGCAAAGCCAAAACTCTGCCTAAACCCCTCTCCCCTCACTCCTCGACAAACTCCTTCGTCTGCTGGCGCTGTTGCTTTTTGGATTTCATTTGTCACCCCCCCCCCCCCCCTTCTCCCGCCTCATTCAAACATGAAATACAAACACAAAAACAAATTTCAGCAAAAGCAGAGGATTCTGTTTGGTTTACCGTTGCGTTTTGCCTTCTGCAGCGCAGAAGCAGCATAAAAAGCAACAACAACAACAGCAACGAAAATTTGAGTATTTATCAATGTTTGTTTTTGTTTTTCTTTCCAATTATTGCAGCCAGTGCTCAGCGTTTGTGTCTCAAAATATGCATTTTAATAACCGAAAACAGAATAATTATTAAAAGCAACAAATAATAATTTAAAAAACAAAATATTTAACAAAAAGAAAACACAATGTGAGCATGTGTAATGTGAAATTTAGAAGTTAAGCGCGAATTGTATGTATTATTTAAATTTCTGTTCAATAAGTTTACATTAAAAAATTAAACAAAAAAACGTAACAACAAAAAAAAAAACTTATAAAAAGAAAACTAAAAAAAAAACGTAAAACCGAAAACAAAACGACAAAACAAAAATCAGCAAAAAAAAAAAACGTTCGCAACTGCAGCAACAACAAGAAGAAGACAACAACAGGACCAAAAACAGCAGAGAGCACAAGAGAGAGAAAGAGAGCGAGCGAGCGAGGGAGAGAGCAACAAGGTGAGCGCAGCGCGCAGTACGCTTTGTTGTTGTCGCTGGTGAAAAAGGAAGAAGAAGAAAATGTCAACGTTCTTGAACAATTTCTTTCCGGCAGGTAAGTGGCAAAGAAAACCAAAACAAAACACAAACCCAAACAAAAACCAAAACATGAGCAAAGCAAAACGCACACACACACACAAACAAAAAGTCAGCTTGAGCTTTTTATGCACACATACATACAAATGTGTGTGCTTGTATTTGTGTGCTTGTGTGTGTGTGCGCGTTGCAATTGAAAGTCACCTTTGGCATATTTCATGCACAAATTGCCGCTCTCTGTTTGTTGCCTCTTCCCTGCGTTCGCATACAATTTAGCTGCGCGCTCTGCCAGCAGCACTGGAAATTGAATTGTTTCCAAGCTCATTATTATTGGCAATTACATGCAGCCGTGACCATTGGAAGGGATCATGGAACGCACGTGTGCGAGCGAGATGGCGCTAGGCAGCCAAACACTTGAGCATAACAGCATCTGCTCTGTAATCAATCTACCCCCAAGCGCTGTAATTGCACACACACACACACACACACAGGCATGCCTGGAATTGGAGAGAGGGAGAGGGAGAGGCTGTTGATTGTTTTTCTTGGAAACGATCATTGGAAATTGCAACCCTCGAGCGAACAAGTTCCACTTGTCCTTTGACATTGTGGATGGCTTGATCCTGGCAATACCTGTCCTTCCTTTTGGCTTTAAAAAACAACAAAAAACTTACCCAACAGACTTACCCAACACACACACATTAAAACCAGTTCCTGGCCTGGCCGCAACGGCAGCTGACGGAAATACAATGACTTGAAGTGTTGCGACTTCTGGTTCGGTTCTCTGTAGGTGCATTGGGTTACCTGTTGATGTTGCCTTTTGTTATTTCTTGTGCCCTATACCCATTGATAACTGTTTGAGAGTGGGCATATTGGCTTGATGCACAGGTTTGCAACATGTTGGCAATTGTTTATCGATAACTCGCCCGGTTAGATGAAGTCGATAAGAATCGATACTTCATACTGAAACGATACTTCAGCCCCATCTAGCTCAAATCTAGCTCAATACCCCTCTTCAACTCCTTTTAAATAAATACGAACCATATCTGATTTTTGGTATATAACAAGTTTAAAATACTTTCCTTAAAACCTGAAATTTTTTATAACGATCGGACAAAAAACAAGGGAATTATTAAGGAATACCTGTTCCATAATATAGAACTTAGAAATTTCGAAAAAGAATTTTAGGTATATACCAAGTTTGAAATACTTTCCTTAAGACCTGAAATTTTTTATAAAATAGAAATAGAAATAAATTAGAAATACCTGAGTACTGACTAGTACGGAGTAACTTTGAAAGCAGCTCGGCTTTCTGTACAGGGTATCTGGTAGTCGAACCCCATGGATTTGTTCACTCTTGTTGTTTGTTGTTTCGGATCGTATCGTATCGCATCGAGTGCAATTTGAAACTGGTTTCTTGGCTTCCATTTGGCTGCTGTCTGTTCTCAGAGTTTGGCATCGTTTCAAGAGGCTCAGCTCACAGTTTCCCGACTTTCTGCTACCCTGTCTCAATTGAAGGATGCAAAAGCGCAAGTGTCTGCTGTTTCTTCCGCTTCTCTTCTCTCTCTTCTCCCTCATTTACAAAGGAATACGCAAGAATTTAAACATAAATATAAGTTCGTTCCTCTGTTTATTTATCGAGGCGCTTCAGTTGGTTTTCAGTGTATATGGGAGCTGTGTATTTAGACTGGAATTCTGCTCTTCTTCTTGTTTTGCTTTAAGGAACTTGGGATCAAATAGAAATAAACAAAGCTGGAGAACAATTTCTTAACCAAATACATATACCCTGTAACCTGGACACACATTAAGGCTTGTTTCGGGTTCTTATGCCCCGAAACAATTGAAAAATTTGGAGATTACAGATGAAATGTATTAAAAAGAATTGAAGATTGTTATAGTCTTCTATACCCTATGCAGAATGAGTTTTTAGTATTTTTTTGGTTCGAAAACTTCCCAAAAAAAAAATTTTATCTTGTTTTCTCGAGCATAGCTCGAAGATTATAAGATCTAGACTCATCTGACTTTTGGATTATTGTATAGCATGAAGCAGCGCAGCAGCTTGTTGTGGAGTGCAGGGTATCACCCAGTCAGTCACACCCGATTAAAAACTTTTACTTGTTTGCTTTGTTGATTTTTTAAGCACAGCTCGAAGATTCTAACTTTTAGGCTCTCCGCAGTTTGGTGCAGGGTATCACCTAGTCGGGCACACTCTACTGGTCCACTTTCTCTTGTTTTGTTTGTTGGCTTTTCGTGTAAATTCTTGAAATGCTGCTGCAAAGTATGCAACACATTCCTTTGCGCCTTTTTTCATACGCACGCGTTCTGCATAATATTTCCTTTCCCCTTACCCGGCAGCTGTTATCAATGTGACACACCCCCCCCCCCCCCCCCCCCCCCCCCTACTTGCTACGTGTGCTCTCCCTCGCATCCCCTCGTTTAAATTCGCATTCACTTTCGCTTGGCAAAGTAGCTGCCCTTGAGGCACGCATTACTCATACGCCGCGACGACCGCGTGTCTATGAGTGTGTGTGTGTGTCTCTATGTGTATGTATGTGTGTGTGTGTGTGTGTGTCTCTGATTAGGGTGCGTGTGCCGGAATGTTTCGTCTGGCAGTTTTATTGCCATTAGCTGTGCTCATTATCTATTGCCGCTGTCCAGTGGGTCGCTTGTTTAGATTTCTTTCCTGATTGCGAAATTTCCCCCCTGTTCCCCCCTCGTCCCCTTTTCCCCTCCAGCTGTTATCCTCTGCGGAGCAACAGTTTCTCCCTGTGCGGCATTTTATTATCATTAGATAATAATGATGATAATAATTTATGATCTTTCCCATGGCAATTCGAGGCTTTTATTTCCATTCACATGCACAAGAACTGGAACTAGTTCGTGCTCAAAACAGGCGTTCATTATAATATTAAAACGAGAACTGGAACAAGTTCATGCTCAGAGCATGCGTTCATTATAATATCAAAATGAGAACTGGAACAAGTTCATGCTCAGCACTTGCGACAATATGATATTAAAACGAGAACTGGAACCAGTTCACGCTCAGGGCATGCATTCAAAGGAGCAATAGAACTAGTTCTTGCTCAGAACAGGCGTTCATTATAATATTAAAACGAGAACTAGAACTAGTTCGTGCTCAGTACATACCTTCCTTATAAAATTAAAATGAGAACTTGAACTAGTTCGTGCTTAGCACTTGTGACAATATGATATTAAAACGAGAACGGGAACTAGTTCACGCTCAGGGCATGCGTTCATTATAAAAATTAAAGGAGCACTAGAACTAGTTCATGCCCAGAACAGGCGTTCATTATAATCTTGAAACGAGAACTAGAACTAGTTCGTGCTCAAAACATCCGTTTATTATCATATTTAAACGAGAACTGGAACTAGTTCACGCTCAGAACATGCGTTCATTATAATATTAAAACAAAAACTGGAACTAGTTTAAACTGCCAATAAAATAGGTCATATTAAAATAGAGAAAGAGATAAAAGGCAGAAGCTAGAATTATTCCCCAAATTTACTAAAACCTATCGCAAGTATTCGAGTATTTCTTCGCCCTCTATCAAATTAAATATTATTTAAAGCAATTTGCCAGCGCAGTTTGAACTAGACATTCAGCTATAATTGAATGTGTCTATGAACTTGAACTGGTTCACAACGCAACGTAATTCGCCGCGCTCTCATCTCTGAAACGAATGCGCGCCTACAGTTTGACACGCACTGCTCTCTGCGATGCTGCCGCTGCTGCCACTCAAACTGTATTATCAGACGCAATAGCGCATTTTGCTTTTGTGTGACTTTTTTTTTTGGTTTTTGTTTTGTGTGTTTGCTTTTGCGCTTGTCAGTGTGTGTGTGTGTGTGTGTCTGTGTGTGTTTGTGCCGTGTGCTTCGTCTTCATTGCCGCTGCTTACCTTTTGAGTTAGTCACTCTTTGGCAACGAACGTTACCACACGGCGAGCGCGGCGAACGAGAGCTCAACACAAGTGTGAGTGTCATTGCATGTGAGTGTGTGTGTATGTGCGAGAGTGTTTTGTGTTTGTGTTTTTATTTGTTGCTGCAAAGTAATGTGTGTGCGTTTGAACTGTAAACACCCTGGACGCGCGTGCATGCGAGCGAGCGAGATAGTGCGAGTAACAGCATGTAATAGACAACATTTTTGTTGGCTGGCTGCCCACTTCTTCCACCTCCCCCCCCCTCCGCCTTCCCTCCGCTCTTTAAGGTAAATGCGTAATTCGCCGCAAAAGCTGTCAATCGCAGCGAGTGAGCAAAAACACATCAATCAAAATGAAACTGAGCGGACGTCGACCGTTGCTGCTGTCTTCGCTCTTGTTGTAGTTGTTGTTGTTGTTGCTGCTTTCTGTTTTCTGCCAACGCAGCGGAAGAAGAAGCTCACAGAATAAACGACTCGGCAAGTGACAGGCTGAGAGTGAGAGCGAGAGAGAGAGAGAGATAGGGAGATGGCATATTGACAACGTTGCTTTTGCTGTTATTTTCTTCTTTTTTTTTACACTTGCAGAGGGTATTTTAATTTGATGAGTAAATTTGTAACGTGCTGAAGGAGGCATTAATAAAAACATGTACTATGAAAACTCTCCTAACGGTGTGTGTTCTTCTAAGAGAGTTTTTACTGTAGATGCATTTATTCTTGATCAGCATCAACAGGTAGAGAACCCATAAATTATATTCGAATTATTTCCATGCTTGTAAATGTATGTTAATTCCGAATGCAGCTCGTTTACAGCGTATCTGCTCGTCGCTCACGCCCTACTGTTGCGCTCTTTCTTGTTCTGTCTGTCTCTGGTTCTGTCTGCCTCTTGCAGGCATATCATTTTGCGCTTCCGCTGCCCGCACTTCCCCCCCCCCCCCCCCTTCTCCCGCCCTGCGCGTCTTTGCCAACAACTGTTACTCCACATTAATATTATGTACTTTTTTTTTTCGCCGCCTACGCCGCTTTCTTTGTCAACCGCGCTGCCTGACCGCATTTTGCAATACTTTTTTTCTTTATTTTTTTCATTTTTGAGCTGTAAAAAATTCATCGAGTAGGCTTAGTTTACATATCAATGAGTTTGCAATTGTTGTTGTTGCTGTTGTTGTTGTTGCTGTTGTTGCTTTGGCTGAGCTTTAAGCGCTTGCCTTATTAACCCATTGACGCCCCGCGAAATGCGAGCGCGGCATTTGCACAGCTGTTCGCCTGAACTGAACTGAACTGAACTGAATGTCGACGGCGAATTGGGTCAAACAGCAGCAACAACAACAGCAACAACAACAACCACAGCGGCAGAAACCAACCAAACTTGTCTTTGGTCACGTTGGCGGCTTGCGACAGCGACACAGCGCAACCCGAGCCGCCAACCTCTCTACCCTTCCCCTCCCCTCGTCAGCACCTCTGCACCCACGAACACTGTCAATATCATGCACTGTGCGAGATCGCGCCATGAATACCGTTCTCTGACCAAGTTTTTTTTTCTCTCTTATATTTTTTTTTTTTTTGAAGTTATGAAAAGAACAAAAGAGATGCGAATTGCGAAACGTTAAAACGTTTTTTTTTGGGGGGATTACAGTGAAAGCTCGCTAAAGCGAACAGCTAGAATTGCAATCTTTATGCACAGCTAGGGGAGAATTGCCTTTATTAATCCGTTCCCCTCCAGAAAAGCTGTTCACTTTAGTTTTTAGTTCTTTTAAGTTCATTTGAACTGAACTAACCGTAAAAATGTTCTATTTACATTTATAAAATATATAGAGAATTTAAAAGTGTTGCCTTTTTTATAATTTGCCTGTATCAAAATTAGTACGAAATGCCTTTTTAATCAAGATTTATGCTCTAAAATGATTTGGCCTCCAAAATTATATTCTATTCATTTGTAAAAAGTACATACTAACTTTTGATAATGTTTTTTTTTTCATCGGGAATTTAACCCTTACACATTTTAATAGAAAATCAATAATTTTTGAAATTTAAGATTCCCAAATTAAAACATTATTCAAATTTCCAAATATTTTTTCTAACAACGTGGCCGGCCGTTCAATCCAGGTATGACTGTATTTGAATTATGTGTAACAGCCTATTGGCAGTAGCTTATTTAATTGAAATTTTAATAGCTTCAAAACAATTAAGTATTAAATGCACACTTGTTACACACACACACATACATACTCAAAGGGAGTATAAGCTTTAAGTGAAGCTTTTTGTGGGCCTAAAAGCAGCACACGTGCAAGATTTGGTCGAGCGAGGGAGAGAGACAGTGAGGCTCGCTCAGCACTCTCTCTCTCTCCTGCTCTCTTATCTCCTTTGGAAGATCTATGTAACTTACTTGAGCTTCAGCTGGAAACATTGATAAATTGTTTGGCCTCGCGGCAGGCAGGTGCGAGTGTGTGCTGGCTGATAATGCTGATAAGGCGCAGGTCTCGTAAGGCCTAGTTATACTAATGGGTATATATATGCCCCCCTATGGGCGACACGTGCTCGCCCCTCGCAATATGCAAGAGCCTGGCGGTTGATAATCTCCGATGCACTTACATATACAGTGGCTCACAGCTTATTTCAACCAGTACATAAAAAAAACTTTGGGAAGCTATAAAAACTAAATTAAGAATGATATTCAAATGATATAAATGCAGGTTTTTAAATTATTGTTTCAAGTCTTAAACTATGACTTCATATATTTTTTAAATATTTTTTTTAACATCTTATAACAACTAAAAACAAAATCACAACCCAAAACAATGTCACAGCTTATTTCAACCATTTTCTTGATTCAATTTCAAATAAAAAGTTTACAGCTAAACAATATTTTTTAATATTTAGTATGACCACCCTTGTGATCAATAACCATTTTGAGCCTTTTTGGCATGGATTCTACCAACTTTTGGGTAACCTGTGGCGAAATTTTGGCCCATTCCTCAACCAATGCAATTTTAAGATCTAACTTATTAGATATTTTGCGTTTGCGAATGTTTGAATCCAAAATGGACCACAAATTTTCAATAACATTTATGTCTGGCGACTGTGCCGGTGGCTGCATAACATGTGGACAGTTCCAGATCAACCATGTCTGAACAATACCCGACTTATGTTTCGGATCATTGTCTTGATAAAATCTGAACACATCCCGAATGCCCAGATTTTCCGCACTTTCTATTAAATTATTTTTCAAAATCTCAAGATATTGAGATTTGTCCATTGTCGTCTCAATAAATTGCAGATTTCCAACGCCGGCTGCCGACATACAGGCCCAAACCATAACGCTCCCACCGCCATGTTTTACTGTAGCCTTCAAATTTTTTGTTTGCAGCTCTGTATTTGGTTTACGCCACACATATGAAGCTCCATCAGAGCCAAAAATATTAAATTTGGACTCATCGCAGAATATGACGGTGTTCCAAAAACTATCGTCCTTATTAAAGTGCTCCTGGGCAAACTTTAAGCGGCACTTCTTATTTTTCTCACTAATAAAGGGCTTCTTGCGCGCTATTCTGCCATTGAAATCATGTTCCCTAAGCACCCGGCGAATAGTTTCTGGGTGGCATGACTTGCCCAACTCTACCTCCACATCATTGGCTATTTTTGGAGCCGATAGCCTTGGATTTTCCCGGATTTTCCGAACAATATAACGCTCGTCGGTTGAATTAAAAATTTTGTTGGGAGCATTTCTCCCCTTATCGTGGGTTCTATTTTCTCGAACAAATCGGTATATTATACTCTGCACTGTAGAATCACTCAGTCCAACCATTTCACCAATTTTCCTGCGCGAATGACCGTTTTTAAAATGATTGAGAACGAGTTCTCTCTGCTCGATAGTTGTTCGTGCTCCCATTTCGCTAAATACAATTTTCTGCAAGATCTATTCTCAAAATTCAGCTAAAATGTATTTCACCATATTGCGAATTTAATAAGTAAAGCAAAAAAAAAGGAAACAACCGTTGCATCGTAAGATAACGGATCATTGCCCAATTGCAAAGTCTCTGGTTGAAATAAGCTGTGACATTGTTTATGGTTGAATTCTTAGTTTTTAGCTATTATAAAATAGTTAAAAAAATTGCAAAAAATTATCGTAATCATAGTTGATAACTTTAAGCATCAGGCTAACAACCTGCATTCCTTAAACTTTGATATATCTTTCAGTTCAGTTTTTATAGCATTGCAAAGTATTTTCAATGTACTGGTTGAAATAAGCTGTGAGCCACTGTACATATATGCAAACATTTATGAGCGACAACCATGTTGAATAAATCACAGCCAACAATTACGGTTGGGGGCTGCGCTGCAGTTTAACACATCTGAGATCGTGATCAACATGGGAAGGGTCAATGCATTCGCACACTGTATGCTTGTCAAACTGTCAAATAACACAAAATGTAAACAAAATGTTAAACGTTGTGCCCGCTCAGACACACACACACACACACACACACACGATGAGTTAACGAGAGCGCGCGCGCTCTAGAACTCTTCTTCTTGGCTGTAGCTGCTATCGCCGCATCTGGCTTTACACACATACTCACGCACGCACGCCCACTTTCGTCGTTTGTTGTCTATAGCACAGTTTGAGAGTGACAGCTTGCTCGCTCGCATACTGTTGTTTTACAACTCTCTGAGCAGTGTTTGCTCTCGCCGCGCGCTGTTCTGTTTACGCACACACCTCCGTCGTCGTCGTCGCCGCCGCCGCCGACGCCGCCTGCGCGCTCGCGCCTACTCAGTTGAGTTTGCGCCGTGCTGCCGCGCAGTTCGTCTACCGCGTTTGTGTTGCGCTTACGAGTGCCTTGCATACCGTTACATATATATACGTGCTTTTCAAAAGCAGCGTAATACATAACGGTAAATGCTGCCGCATCTATATATATACAAACAAACATATGTATATGCATGTTGATATACAACGTTACATAACGACATAATATTGTGATTGCTTGGCTCCCCCCCTCGAACGCGCTCCTCTTCTTCGTTCACCTGATTGAAGTGTGTGTTAAAGTTTCTTTTTATGCCCACGTATGCGTGCGCTTGTCTGCCTGCGTATGTGTGTGTGAGTGTGGCATTTTCATGAACGCGTTCGTGATCTTTGAAGCAAAACACAGCTGTCTGTTTCGCCGCAAAAGCAGCAGCAACAACAAAAACAACAGCAATAATATATTTTCTGTTTTTGCCGACGTCATGCCGACAAGCTGCCAGTAGCAGTCAATTTATGTAAAGTGAAAACGTTCACCAATACATAGACACACTTACATACATACATACATACATGTATATGCAAAGCTACTAGCGCCCAGCACTTACAGTTTGCGAGGCATTGCATATATTCGAAACTGAACGTAACTCGTTCTCACCGGTTTTACATGCACTGGCCATGCTCATGTAAGTGCAGCTCAATCGCTCTCTAATTGTAAGCAACATCTGTTCCGCGCTCTCAAACTGTTAAATATATCAATTTTTGTTTTTATTTGTATTAATTTTTGTCGTGTTTTTGTGTTTTTGTGTGCTTTGCGTGCGCTAAAATGTTAAATGAAATAAGTAAATAGCAGACAGTCGGAAAGCACAAGTGATTTTGCCAACACAGCTAAATACACAAAATGAAATTTTCTGTTTTGTTTTTTTTTTTTTTTTCATTTTGTTTTTGCTTAAAACTTGCACGAATATTTTCAAGGCCAATATCACTTGTTAAAACGTTTAAAACCAAAAACACAACCCGCAGGGTATATGCGTTCCACAAGTCAACATGCACGAAATGAACTAGTTCCTTGGATTTTGATTCCATAGAAATTAATCGCATAGTTTCGAAGTATTTTGAATATGTTTTAAAAAAGTACAGAAGAATTGCATCAATATATTCGAAATAAATATTTATGTAATTATGGACTTACCCAAAAATCCACATACAAACTCAGAAGTGTCTTAGAGTCATCTGTTAGAATGAGGGAGCTACCTAAAATATGTATACAAATATAGTATGCACGTTATAAGAAGAAGAAGAAAAAATAACTTTTAGATTTCTTAACAAAAAAACTTTTAATCAAAGCATGAACACATTAAGGACTTATTTGATTTGATGAGAATCGCAGAGTAGGGCGTCATAGAAAAATTCGTTTTAATAATTTGCTTGCCGCGGGGGCATTTAACAAAGTAAACTTGTTCTGCCTTTAGCACAAAAGGGCACACACTTACATATTTATACACACACATATACACACACATACACGCACAGATACTTGTTTTCTTTACAGGGTATTTGCTGGCACTGAACTTGCGTTTTATGCATTCTTACTTTTGGTTTTTTTATTTATCTTATTTAATGCGTCGCTTTCTGCGCTGCCAAAAGGCATTGGCCCATATCAACCGCACCTGCCGCCCCTTCCCCCCACCCCTTGACCGCACATGCAAAAATGTGTTTGAGCTTTTTATAAATTGTATTTTACATTTTTGCTGCTGCGTCTCTCATTCCACAAGTGCATTGAAACAGTTTGACAATCACTGCATTGAAACAGCATTCACATTTTAGTATATGTGTAAAGTTTTACATGTACTGCATTCAGGCAGTGTCCACATTTCAGCAGCTATACAGTTTGACATTCACTATTTACTAGTTCACAAGTGCATGGGAGCAGCGCATCCACAATAGAACAGTTTGACAGCCAACAAGAACAACACGAGCAAAAGAAACAGGCCAATTAGTCATGACGGCGGCATTTCCGAAAATATATGCATGTGTGCATGTACATATATATGTGTGTGTGTGTGTACGTATGTAAATGGAGTGAATTGTGAATTGCGGCTATCTTCTGTTTTCCATCGCAGCACCTTCCAAAACGAAGACGCAAATTTCACAGTTTGTTGTTTTTTGTCATTAACATTTTTTGCGTGCTTTTTGTTATTCCCAAGCAGAGGCAGCGGCAGCGGCAGAGGCAGAACCAAACGGCGAATTGCGTCTTTGCTTTTATTTACACACTCTAAAAAGCAAGCAGCAGGCAAGAACAAGAACAACAACAATAACAACAAGAAGAGCGACAGCTTTTGTTGTGCTCCAAAAATAAGCGCTGCTCACGCGTTATCGTTTTATCGATAACGTTGACGAGAACCAAAAACAAAACAAAATATCAACAAAAACGAAAGAATGAAAATAAAAACAACA
Source organism: Drosophila lacicola (assembly GCA_035045355.1). Classification (NCBI taxonomy): domain Eukaryota; kingdom Metazoa; phylum Arthropoda; class Insecta; order Diptera; family Drosophilidae; genus Drosophila; species Drosophila lacicola. The sequence continues at coordinate 1,679,193 of JAWNPB010000133.1, forward strand.
ACTGTGCACTGCAATTGCTTGCGCGCGCGCGCTCTCTCTCTTTCGCACGCGTTGTTTACGCTTGAGCCTATCGCGCGCGCACACACACACACACGTACACACACACAAACACACAGGCACACGCACAGGGCGTCAAAATTCATGTTCATGTTTATTTAATTGATTTCTAATCATTTATTTTGTCTTATTACTTACTCACGCTCTCTCGCTCTCCCTCTGTTGCTCTCTTTACAGATACGGCTGCTATGGATCCAATTTTCTTTTCACCTTCAAACGGTATACCCTCTGAAAGTAAACTCGCCACTTATATGGTAAGCTTTTATTATGTTGTTGCTATTAATATAATTATTGTTGTTATTATTAATGCCATTTACGTTAAAACGCACAGTTTGAGGCTCATGAGAGTTGACAGTTTGAGAGGCACGCGCTGTGATTGACATGCAAATGTGTTACGGTCAATTTAGCTGTTTTCCAGCTAGACTTTGTTGCATACACCGCTCCACAGCTGGAAACGGCTGACATTGCCAACTGATTTGGCTTGTTTTTGGCTGTTTATGAACCAGCTTTTAATTAAGCTACTTTTAACATTGGCCTCAGCTGCTTATTTAATGCGACAGTTGGCAACACTGGTTACGCAGTAGGCGGCTTAACGAATGACCCTGCCTAGCCTAGACATGCACACGGACACGCACGCATATACATGCATGTTTATATATATGTGTGTGTTTATGTATGTGTATATTTACAAGTGCTACAACAACAAACAGCTGTTAAATTAACAGCTGAAGTTTGTTTTGATTGTATTTTTAATTATGCTTGCAATGTTTTTGTTTTCACTCAATTTGCTTGAAACAATTTCATTTCAATCTATAAGTCCATATGCAGCGCGTCTGTCTGACTACATACATATATATATGTATATGTGTGTGTGTGTGTGTATCTATCTGTATACTTGACCGACTTTTTGCGACTGTTAACATACATATAGATACAGTGTGTACACACACACACACATCAACTGGCATTTACTGTATCTCTCAGTGTGTGCACATAAAGATATAAGCAATAACCATATTTTCTGCTCATGCATGGATTTTACTTTTCATTTCATTATTTATTTGATTTTCAATGAAATTAAATAAAAATCAAATGAATGTAAATTGCAAAAAAAAACAAAAAGTAATATAAATTTGTACTTAAAATCTATTCAAAATCAACTTTTGAATGACTTAAATTGGATTTTTAACAAAAGAAAGGGTATACAAAGTATGTGTACATATATAAAGTGAAAGTTCTCTACCTACTTTTCAATTTTAGTTTACTCACAAAGACGTTCACTTTAAATAGACTTCAGAGTTATAAGAAATAAAGAAAATGCATGGAAAAATCTTTAAGAAAGTTACTTTAATCTTTAGAAAAGTCTTTAATAAAGTAACTTTAATGTTTAATGAAGTACCTTTAATCGTTAATAAGCAGCTTTATTAAAAATGTTCCTATCTTTAAGAAAGTTGCTTTAATCTTTAATAAAGTATCTTTAATCCTCAATAAAGTTACTTTTTTAATAATTTTCCTATGATTAAGTAACTTAATTAAAGTTTTTCCTTTGTATTATCTTATTTTCTTCTTTTTTAAAATTGTTAAACAAACATCTTATAATTTTAAACATTTAAGCAATGAAATATTTGAAATATTTTGCAAATTTTCAAGATTTCTTGCTGCAAAAAGTTGTTTGTCTAATTAAAAGCTTTGTTCGTACATGGAAGATACCCTTTAATGGAGTTCTCAACGTGTGTCCTTTAATGATAATGTCGTATGGATGATAATTTTCTCGAAATCTTCATAAAGGACATTCGTATTTACACTATCCTACATGAATTTTGACAGAAAAACACAAGCCTATTGCTGCTTTAATCTCTTTAATTCAAACTATCTCACTCTCTCTCTCTCTCTCTCTCTCCCACTCTCTGTCTCTTCGCATGCTATCTCTCTCGCACTCTCTCTCCCTCTCTCTCTCTCGCTCTGTGTGTGTATATATATCGCTCTGCGGGTGACAGAATCGACAGAATGTTGCCCCAACGTCGGGCTATGGGCTGAATAACGGTAACGTTAACGTTAACGTTAACGGTAACGGTAACGGTAATGGGTTCTCACTACTTAACTTGGACTCGTCTCTAGCAGTTAATAAAAAGTCTCAGGTAAAAGCAGCAATACACGCCCCCTCCGAACACCCCCCCCCCCCCAAAACCTCCCCCCCACACACCTCTTGTTAGTAGTTAGTTTCTACTTAACACCCAATTCTACCCCCTTAAAGTGCGTGTTGGTACGTTTCTTTTTTGTCCCCAATACTCTGTTCACAAAGTGTAAAGGAGCATATAAGTCCGTCCGTCGATAGAGTATATAAAATCTATATTTACCAGAGCCTAGAAGCTGCACTTAGAGAAGAAATCGTGTATAAACTGGTTAGAACTCAAAGGGCTTCGCTCTTAAAGTATAAACTATATTTTGGCTATTAACATACAGTTTGACAGTCACTCGCACTTACAATCTTATAGAAAACACCTGAATCGAATTTTAGCTATTAAAGTAAAGTTTGATAGGCACTTAAATTGTGCAGTTTGTCGTTAAAAAAAAAACAGCTCAATCTAATTGAAACTATTATTTAACTTGCAGTTTGGCAGTCATTTAAGGTCAGTCTTGAGTCGTGCAGAAAACACCGCAATCTAAGTTAAGCTATTATTGGCTTAAGGTTTAACTAAAGTCACAGTCGTCGAAAAACCGGCTCAATCTAAGTCAAGCGTATTTTAACATACAGTTCGAGAGTCATTAGCACTTACAGAAGCAGCAAGAAAAGTGCAGAAGCTAAGGTCAGCTCTTAACTTACAGTTTGACAGTCACTTGTAATAACAGTCTTAGAGACAGCAAGAAAGGTGGTCAAGCTTATGTTAGCTATTAAGTTACAGTTGGACATTCACTTCACTTTGAAGTCTTAGTCATTAAGAAAACAGCTCGACATAATTCGAGCTATTATTAACACACAGTTTGACAGTCACCTATAGTCAGGGCCTTAGAAAAACCAGCCCAATCTAAGACAGTTTGACAGCAACTGACATTTACAGTTTTAGAGGCAGCAAGAAAAGTACTTAAACTCAGGTTAGATTTTAACGTACAGTTTGACAGCCATTTGCATGTTCAGTTTTAGAGGCAGCAGGAAGAGTACTTAAAAAAGTACTAAAAATTAGGCTTACCTTTAACTTACAGTTTGGCAAACATTATCACGTACAGTTTGAGAGGCCGCAAGAAAAGAGCTCCCTTGAATTTTCACCCATTATTTTTACACATTCTGAACAGAGTATTGCACAGTCGGCTGCAGCCGAGATTGCAACAATTTAGCTAGTTTTGTAAATGATTTAACTGATTTGTATTTAATGATATTTTTGTGTAAATCTTGAATAGGTAACGCCACAATCGCCCGAATTCATTCCAACGCGCATCAATTCGTCTCCCAACTTTTATCCACCATATCACATGAATAATGGCCTAAACGGCGTCAATGGGTTAACAACAGCCGCCGCTGCTGCCGCCGCCGCCGCCGCCGCAGCCGTTGCGACAGTCGCAGCGCCCGTTTCCACAGCAACTGTTGCCGCCGCCTCTGCCGCCGCCTCCGCCTCCGCCTCAACCGTGAGCATTAGCAAGACTTCAAATGGCAGCGGCAGCTCCGCTGCGATGCTCTCCATGCAGAAAACGGCCGTCGTTGCAACTGTTAACATTGCGCAACAGCAACAACAACAACAACAACAACAGCAACAACAACAGCAACAACAACAGAAGCAGCAGCAGCAGCAGCAGCAGCAACAGCAGCAACAATCTTCCCTGGTGAACGATCAAGTTGCCGGCAGCTCGGCGCCAATTGCGATTATACCGAACCCGGCGGCGGCGCCATTTGTCAGCAACATGTCCGCCCAGACGCCGCTCAAGGCGCGCGCCGCTCTCATGCGGCAGGAGTCGCCGACGGCGGCGCTCATCGGTGGCGAGAAGTCGCCGCCACATGGCATGACGCCGCACGGCGCATCGCCCATACCCACAACATTGCCAGCGAGCGTGCATCAGGTGAGTTTCGAGCTTAGAGATGGCAGCGTGTCACGCACGACTTGAACACGACTTGAGCTTAAAGCACGACTCGAGGGAATAAAAACAAAGCCACAAGCATAAGATATCTAGCTAGAGATGGGAGCGTGACGTGAGTGCGTGTTAATAATAGATTAGAGCGTGCCTTAACTGCGTGTCACGCACGACTTAAAGACGACCTGAGTTTAAGGCACGACTTGAGGAAATAAAATCAAAGCCACAAGCATAAAATATCTAGCTAGAGATGGGAACGGGACGTGAGTGCGTGTCAATAATAGATTGGAGCGTATCTTAACTTCGTGTCACGCACGACTTGAACACGACTTAAGCTTAAAGCACGACTTGAGGGAAAAATATGTCACAAGCATAAAATATCTAGCTAGAGATGGGAGCGTGACGTGACTGCATGTTCATAATAGATTAGAGCGTGCCTTAACTGCGTGTCACGCACGACTTGAACACGACTTGAGGAAATAATATCAAAGTCACAAGCATAAAATATCTAGCTAGAGATGGGAACGGGACGTGAGTGCGTGCCAATAATAGATTAGAGCGTGTCTTAACTTCGTGTCACGCACGACTTGAACACGACTTGAGGGAAAACAAATCAAAGTCACAAGCATAAAATACCTAGCTAGAGTGTCAATAATAGATTAGAGCGTATCTTAACTTCGTGTCACGAACGACTTAAACACGGCGTGAGCTTAAAGCACGACTTGAGGGATTAAAATGAATAAAAGTCAAGCGTAAAATATCTTGCTAGAGATGGGAGCGTGTCGTGAGTTCATTTCGCGCACGTGCAACTCAAACACAACATGAAACAATTTGAAGGCTTAACATTAAGATGAAGATTCAAAAATATCTAGTTAGAGATGGGCACGAGTCGTGATTTGGTATCACACACAAGCTTAAACTATTTAATTAGAGATGGGAGAGTCAGACACGACTCGAATACGACAGAAAATAAAATTACGACCTTGCGTTAATTTCAGAGCTTAACAAAAAGATGATGAATAAAATATCTAGTTAGAAATGGGCTCGTGTCGTTTTTAGAGATGGGAGCGTGTTTTGAAATCGTGTCACGCACGAAATAACACGCGGGACAAGAAGACACGATTTAGCAAGCGCATTTCAAGAGAAGACAACATGTCGTGAAATTGTTTCACGCACGACTCTTTAAAAGTTCGCAAAGTTTTGTTGAGTCACGATAGGCAACACGACACGCGCCCATCTCTAATACCAAATGAATTTCGAAAGCGGCCAACTATAACGTTTTGGTATATTTGTTAATTGACAGGAGAACGTGGGCGGCACCATCTACTTTTATCCGACTGCCAATGCAGCGAACAACCAGCCTGTGGTCAATTCGGTTGTGGTAGATGCCGCACATCCGGCACATCCGGCCCATCATGGCAGCATTGTGAATGCTGTGGCACCGTTGAGCGCTGTGCCCGCGCAGCTGTTGTATGCGGGGGGTCATGTGTATCCGGGGCCCGCGTCGAATGTGATCGCGATGCAGCCAAAGACGCAGCTGGAATCGGCGTTCTTTATGCCCGACGAGATGCGCTCGGATATACTTGCCCGCAACGAGATCTCCAATCTGATTATGGACGCTGCGGAGGCGGCACAGCATGCCCTGCCCCTCGAGGTGGACAACTATCATGCGCTCTATCCGCTGGAGCCGCCGGCGCAACCGATGCACACGAAACTAACGCTGCCGGCGAGCACGTACCGGGCCACGCACAATAGCACAGGGTTCAAGTATTGCCTGAGAAGATTACACGGTGAGTGGATGATTCATTTAACTAAAATGAGCCTGGGGCTGCCAAAGGGAACAAGAGCTGCTCATCCTCTCTGGAATACTCTTACTTATTCTTAAATCAAACTCGGATACTCAATCGTGCGAATAAATGATTCATCAAACCAGGTTGCATTCACCCAAACAAAGTTCGAACTGTTCGAGTCAACAACATGTTCGAGCTAACATGTATGGTCGAGTTTGAAGCGAGCTCAAACAGCTCAAGCTTATTATTTTGCTTGAACTGCAATCTAAACCTGATCTGAGCTGAGGAGAGACAAACTCTTTGTCCAGTTACTTTATCCTATGCCCCCCATTGCCCTGCATCGGTTAAATCCTTCTCCTCAAACTTGGATACCCAAATAAATGATTCATCAAACCCGGTTGCATTCATACAAACAAAGTTCGAACTGTTCGAGTCAACAACATGTTCGATCAAACATGTATGGTCGAGTTTGAAGCGAGCTCAAACAGCTCGAGCTTATTTTTTTGATTGAACTGCAATCTAAATTTGATCTGAGTTGAGAAGAGACAAACTCTTTGTCCAGTTACTTTATCCTATGTCCCCCATCGGTTAAATCCTTCTCCTCAAACTTGGATACTCGAATAAATGATTCATTAAACCCGCTTGCGTTCATACAAGCGCAGTTTGAGCTGCTCAACAACATGTTCGAGCTAACATGTATGGTCGAGTTTGAAGCGAGCTCAAACAGCTCGAAACTTATTATTTTGCTTGAACTGCAATCTAAACCTGATCTGAGCTGGGGAGAGACAAACTCTTTGTCCAGTTACTTTTTCCTATGCTCCCCATTGCCCTGCATCGGGTAAATCCTTCTCCTCAAACTTGGATACCCAAATAAATGATTCATCAAACCCGCTGGCATTCATACAAACGAAGTTCGAGCTGCTCAACAACATGTTCGAGCTAACATGTATGTACGATTAGCTCGAACACAAACAAATAGGTCGAGTTTGAAGCGAGCTCAAACAGCTCGAGCTTATTATTTTGATTGAGCTGCAATCTAAACCTGATCTGAGCTGGGGAGATGCAAAATCTTTGTTACTTTTTCCTATGCCCCCCATTGCCCTGCATCGGTTAAATCCTTCTCCTCAACTTTGGATACTCGAATAAATGATTCATCAAACCCGCTTGCATTCATACAAGCGCAGTTCGAGCTGCTCAACAACATGTTCGAGCTAACATGTATGTACGACTAGCTCGAACACAAACGAATAAGTCGAGTTTGAAGCGAGCTCAAACAGCTCGAGCTTATTTATCTGCAACTCAAACAGTTTGAACCTTGACTCGTTCGAGCGAAATAATACTTGGAGTATCCGAAGAACTCTTCACCAGTTCCCAGTTTTCGCTCAGCTTTCTAATAACTGATCTAATATTTTTGCCTTTGGTTTTTAGGCTTTCGATTGCAGTCCACAAAATGTATGGCGCTTGTGGAGATGTGGAAGAAGCTGCAGCACACGAATGTGGTGCAGTTGCGTGAGGTGTTTACGACAAAAGCATTTGGTGATAACTGTAAGTGAACCACCTTATCGAGTGTGCACTGTACACAATATTATTATTATGTTATGTTCCATCCAACAGCCTTAGTATTAGTGTACGACTACTATCCCGGCTCACAGACATTGCTAGCCAAATACTTTACGCCAGCGCCAGAGACCAACGGCTACACAGATCCATTCCAAGGCGAGGCGCGCCCCTTCAGGTCAGTCGAAACTCTAAATCGAAATCGAAATCTAAACCCATCTAACTATATTCTATTGCAGTCATAAGAGCAACATGCAGCGCACAAATAACGGACCTTTGCTGCCCGAGTCGACAATTTGGTCGATCATAATGCAGCTGACCGCGGGCCTGAGGGCCATACACCAAGCGGGACTCGCCTGCAAGTGAGTGCAACAACGACAACAAACTGGGCTTACTTATTGGGTGCTTACTGTACGAACTTTATGACGTTCAGAGGGTTTTGAGTGCTTATAAATGGGAGAGGCGTTAAATATTGTCAAGTTTTGTATACTAGACGGGAGTTTAAGTATCAGTTAAGTGTTAACTGTACGAACTTTATGCTGTTAAGGTATTCAATGCTCAAATATGACATTCAAATGTGTGTAGATCCCTAAGCTCGAGACTATACCACCAAAAATAGATTGACTTTACCGCCAAAAATAGATTGACTTTACCGCCAAAAACAATCTGTTTCCCCTTTTAAATGGAATAAGGGTAACCAAAAAGTAGACTAGACGACAGTCTAAATAACCCTTGGGTGTTAACTGTACGAACTTTTAGCTATTCGGGCATTCATTGCTTAAATATTAACTTTGGGTATCCAAAAAGTAAACTATTCCTGGGCTGTAAATATTTAACGAGAGTCTACCTACCAAATTTGGTGTCTCTAGCTCTTATAATACCCGAGATATGCTCAAAAAACACAATTTCGATATCGATTTTTATCGATTTCTTCGAAACGGGCCTAGTTATCGATGATGGGAAACGAAGTTCATCTCGCGGGCAACAGATGGCGCTGCGCTCAAAATTATCCCTATCTCTTAAGTTCTTTGAGATGGAGATGAGTTTATAAATACAGACGGACGATCAGACTAGTTGACAGACGGACCTGGCTATAACGACTGGGTTTATCTTTTTGATTATGAAATAGTATAAATACTCTATTAAGTCGGAAATGCTTCGTTCTTCCCTTACAGACACATACATAAAAAACTAATATGCCTTTCTAGGCACATTCAAATGGTTCAGGTTTTAAAAACTAGAACTGAATATTCATATAAATTAGGTTTGGTTTAATAGAGCAGCTATCAATTAATATACTTACCTGACTCCAGCTCACATTTCCTTTATATATAAACTAATCTCTCTTGTTTATTTGCCTTTCAGAATTCTAGATCCCACAAAGATAATTGTGACAGGGAAACGTGTGCGCTTCAGCTCCTGCTGCATCTCGGATATCACGCAGTTCGATCCCAATGCGGCCAATCCCCTGGCGCTGGTCAATATGCACCAGCAGGTAATATAGAGTATATATAGAGTGTATTTATGTAGTCGGTTAACGTTTGTGTGCATTCCGCAGGACGATCTGACCGCACTGGGACGCTTAGTATTAGCGCTGGCCTGTCGCTGCCTGCAGTCCGTGCAGCGCGACAACGTGCAGTCCAGCATCGACATGGTAACCAGAAACTACTCCACCGATCTACGCAATTTTATTGTGTAAGCAAAGTCAATTTCATTTATACATATATAGAAACTATATCGAACTGCTTTCTAGTTACCTCTTCACCACGAATAACCGCCGCTCTGTCACGGATCTGATGCCCATGATTGGCGCCAGATTTTATACGCAGCTGGACGCGCTGCAGGCTCAGGTGGATAAGCAGGAGGATGAGCTGGCCAAGGAGATGGAAAACGGTCGTCTATATCGCATTCTAGTTAAACTGAACAGCATCAACGAACGACCCGAGTAGGTCAAAGAACTCTAAAAGCTTAAACAACTATTGTTATACTTACTCTTTCTGCTACTTTGCGGCTAGCTTCAACTTGGACTGCACTTGGTCGGAGACTGGCGATAGATATATGCTGAAACTATTCCGTGATTTTCTATTTCATTCCGTCACCGAGGATGGCCGACCCTGGCTGGATCACGCGCACATTGTACAATGCCTCAATAAGCTGGACGCGGGCTCCATCGAGCGCGTAAGTTGCCATCTCTCTCTCTGTATCTACCTGGTTATAAACCCAATTAATTTATACAGGTGCAATTGATGTCGCGCGACGAGCAATCGGTGCTAATTGTCTCCTATGCTGAGCTCAAGAATTGTCTGGAGAATGCCTTCTCCGAGCTGATGTCGAGTGCGGCCAATTGAGCAGCAGCCAGCTCACTTAGCCACGCCCATGTTCATGACCGCCGCCGCCCCCCCATAAGAACCACCCCTCTCCAACCTTCCCCTACTCGACCACAAGCAACTACGATTAAAAGGTTTAAGATATAAGAGAAAAACATTCATTATACTAAGACATTTTGGCGCATGCCCTTTAAATAAGTAAATGAAGAATATAAAACTTAAAAGCGAAAACAAAACAAAACAAAAATCAACATAAATAAATAATATAATTAAAAAATCAACTACATACGCAGATTTATATTGTTAAGCCAAGCAAAAAGATAATGATAAAGATGAAAAACAACAACAACAACAACAACAACAAACTGATATCCAATGTTATGTTAGATCTTAACTACATTTTAGGCATTTAAACTTACATACAACAACAACAACAACAACAAATAAACCAATAACAACAAACAGAAAAGGAGCAAAACAACTTTTTTAAAACGAAATCTCTCCAAAAAGAAAAAATACAACAAAAAAAAATGTCAAAAAAGAGCAAAATATACAACAACAACAAAAAAAACGTAAACAAAAGAAAACAAAAAAACTGTAAAAAAAAAAAACTTGCAAAATTTGTTAAAACACAAAAAAAGCGAAACAAAAAAGTACGAAAAAAAAGAAGAAGAAGCAAAAAGTTGATCTATTTTTACAGAGCTAAACGAAAAAAAAAGGAGAAAGAAAGAAAGTATTTATATGTATTGAAAAGTCTAAACTAAAAAAAAAAACGAAAACAAAACTAAAAAACAAACAAAAAACGTAAAATTAAAACGAAAGCAAAATTTGTGCGGTGCGAAAATGTTGAGCGACAGCAAAAAGTAAAATGGAAAACGTTGAAAGAACCACAAGAAAAAAATATATGTTTTAAGAAATTTGTCTGAGCGCCTGCCCCTAAAGAAAATCCCTACAGCAACAACAACTACAACACAACAACAACAACAACAACAACAAAAAAACATTTCTTATTTTTCAACTAATATTTTTATAGCGAAATATTTTTTAAACGAAATGGATTTAAGCAAAAATGTAATTGCAATATGAAACTATGTATTTGTAAAAAGTATAAAAATTGTTGTAATAAGAAGTCTAAAAAAAAGCAAGTTGATAAAAGAACATGCAAAGCGACGCACAGCGCGACTTGGCAAGTTGCTCAAACACACAATACAAAAACGAAACGAAACGAAATGAAAATGAAACGGAAGCGGAAGCGGAACCGGAAACAGAAACGTCTAGGCCACACACAGCGTGATATGTATATACATATATACTAATTTTTTGTACATGTACAACTCTTGATGGTCTTCGGTCTCTGAGAATGCAATATTTATAATGGTTTATACCTATAATTTAACACACACACACACACACACACGTTTTTAAAGCACGCTCCAAAATTTGCAAGTACAACAAAACTTACTTAAAAGTCTGTCTATATATATATACACACATATATATATATATATATATTATTTTAAAGGCCGCATATCACGTAACCGATCTAAATCCAAAAACCACAAACAAATGGCTTCAACCACTCAAAAAAAAAACCACCAGCAAAATTGTCATAGAAGTTTTTGTAAATTATTTTTATATGATTTATGTTTAACAATTATTATTGCCGAATGCTGTGGCTCGATCTTATACACCTTTATACAAACATATATCTACAACTTTATGCATTATTATTTTTTGTTGTTGCACACCATTTTTTTGTACACCAAACGTTTTGTTTTTGGCTTACTTTCTTCTTCTTTTTTCCCGCGCCCCTCGTTTTCACGCCTCTTTTTCTGTTTGTGTCAGGCATCAATTGCATACTCGTACTTTTCTTTTTTTAAGTTATTGTGTACTTCAAAGTAAGACTAATTAATTAGTTATAAATTTTATTATTAAAAAAAAAACACAAACGAAAACCTACAAAAACAAAATGTAAAAGAAAACTTTTGAGAAAAACCGATACAAAAAAAAATAATAAAATGTTTAAAAGAAAAAGTTTTGAAGTGTCTTTTCTTGAGCAGCTAAAAATCAACTTTCCCCAGCCAAAAAAACTAACTGTAGGTTAACAAACACTCTAGACCAGTGTTGCCAACTCCGCCTCAAAATAGTTTCTGATACCCTGTTATAAATAGCTGGAGACTGTTTCAAACTGCAGCTGTTTCCGGCCGACGACCTTTGAAAACAACCCAGCATCTAACATATGTCAATCCATCTATGCCATAACAGGGTCTTCCTCATCTTTCAACATCTAACATTTAACACGCATCGTCATTTATTATTTAGTTGGGCCGAAATCCTGGCGGTACTGCAATACCAGGCCAACCCGCGACAGAGGTGGAGCAAGCTCCTAGCACTCCGTCAAATTCCAAAAATCAGTTTAACATTTGTTGTCCTCCGATGGAGGATCTATCAGATGTTAAGCTGATAAGAACAGATACTACACTTTGATCTTAGCCATAAGGCCGAGAAGCGATAACCAGTTACCGTTATTCCGGCCTCTACTCATTGCCAGTTGGCCAAAACCATTTGAGAACTCGAGTGCAGCAACAGGCCGGCTCATGCGCAGTTACTCATTGGTGGTGGTTTTGCCTGCGCCGCAAAGTATGCTTTAAATTGTGTGCTTTCGTTAACTGTCAAGCGCGCTGTAATTCCCAAATGGTTCTGGCGGCGACGGCATGGTCTGGTCGCTGTTGTGTGTGTTCGAATTACTCTGGCTTCTCTTCAGTTGTCGAATAAATCTTTCGCCTTTTACTAAAGATTTCCGTGGAGAGGAGCACTCTAATGAGTCTAAAATAATTTTTGCTAGCGCCCGATTGCAAAATTGGGCCATTAATTAATAAATGTAGAAAATTATAAATACTCAAACATCTACACGCACATACATTTTTGATTGGTTGTTTATTTTAACTAAATAATTACAACGTATAATACAAATTTTACAGTTAAAACTTGAAAATGTTCAACTTTTGTGTCAACATTTAGGGTATTATGTGTTCGTGTTGCGTTCTGCGGCAGAATTTGAGGCAATTTTGTGATTTTTTTGTAAAATTTATAGGGCACTATTTTTTTGTTTGGGTTATAAAATTTGTCTTGTTCTTGTTACTTGATCGGTTTTTCTTATGTGATTATCACAGTTAAATATATAAAAGTTCGGCCGCTGCTGAATACCCTATTTTTTTCAAACAAAATTTTCGAATTTAAATCGAACGGCAAATGCGAAAGCTAAGCGCAGGAGATGTGTGTGTGTGTGTGTGTGTGTGTGTGTGTATGTGTTCCGGTTCACTTTTAAACTGTGTTGCCAACTGTCGTTTGAGAAAAGTAACTGAAATCTGAAGTTGAAAAATAGATGAGTTGGCAACACTGTTTCTAAATTGTTGTGCAATCCTTTTTAGCTACATCATATAAACTACTTAAACTTAAGCTTTAATTAGAACTTATATTTAGTACAAAAAATTCAGCTGATTTTGTGCAAACTTTTGAGTATTTTTCGCGTTAGTTTGTGGGGCTTGGCGGGGGCGGGCGGGTTTGCCGGGCAGCAGAAGTGTTTTTCGTGGCAGTTTCGCATTTCAACTTAAACTAAAAGGGTAAAGAGGGGAGGGGGGGCGGGGGGTGGCGCATCATTTAATAATGTATGTATGTATTAACAACTTGAAAAGGCCAACAAGGCCCGGACAAAGCTCCTTTAAAAACCCTTTTCGAGTCAGATCGGGTCGCTTAGGCGGGCGCCTCTGTTGGCGCGTGGCAGCCCTCCACGTTCTCGGGCCAATCGCAGACGTTCTCCTGCGGATTGAAGACCAGATTGGCCGGACACGGCATATGATGCTTGCGCTCGCCCTCGCACATATAGTAATGCGTGCAGTCGGCCCAATCCTTGTGGTAGCTAATATGCCCGTCCTCCTCCGCGCAGGTCACATCGTGCGCTGCACATGACAAGAGTTTGCTTAGTCAGAGTAACTATCGATTAGTATTCGTTCCAAAACTTACGATCCTTTGTTGTGTATGCGCCGCGTGGACCGTGCGACTCGTAGGGTCCATCGTACTCCAGCTCAACCTTGTAGTCCTTCAGCTCATCGGTTAAGGCATTCAGCAAAGGATATTTGCCGTTGCCGCAGCGACCGGAGAAGTCATCCATATCAATCGACCAGACCATGATGCCGCCAAAGCCCTGCTCCTTCAGCCACTCCGTCTAAAAAAAGCAGAGTATATAGTTGAAAATATTAATATAAGTATTATTTTACTTGCAAGTTTAATTCACTAAAACAATTCAACAACTTAACGAAAGAGGAGGAAGAAGAGGAAAATGGCAACACTCAACTGAACTACTGAGCGAATATAGGCATGAAATGAACTACTTAACGATAAGGCAACTCAAATGAACGACTCCGCAATTTGAAATATGAACAAATGAACGAATGACATTTAAATTAACGATCAACTGGAACGTAGTTCAGAACGGAATCAAATGAACGACTAAACGACAATTTGGGTTACATATGAACGACTGAACGAATTGAAACTCAAAATGGCGCTTGAGTGTAAGATCAACTGGAACTTTGTTGAGAACGGCTTCAAATGAGCAACATAACTTATGAGCGACTCATCAATTTGAACGACTGAACGATTAATTACTCAAAATGGCACTTGGAACTTCTTTCAGTTTGAAGATTAGTTCAATTGAACGACTCAATAAAATCAATTCTAAGCTTAAAGATTAGCTACTGCCACAACTTACCTTGGTTTTCAGTGAACGTTCGTCATCGAAGCCCACCCATTGGTTGCCTCGGTAGGCGAAGGGCACCTGCTGCTCGGAGTCCCACACCAGAGTTGTATTGTCAGCTGCCAGGAAGGAGCAGACCTCATAGTAGCTCAGGAAGCCCGCCTCGCTGGTGAACTTGCCGGCCTTGCCGCCGCCCGACGAGGGTGAACCGATATCGAATTGTGTCTCGTTGACCAGCTCAAAGCTGCGTCCGTATGTGGGCATACCGATCAGCAGCTTCTCCTTGGGCGCACCCTGTTTCACCCACTCGCGTGCACTGTAATCGACGGTCAGTTTCTTCTGGTAGCCGGTGGCCGACTCCAAAGCGAACAGCGGCGAATTGTGGCCCACTGTGCGCTCCCACTGGCCATGGAAATCGTAGGTCATCACATTGATAAAGTCCAGATATTTGGATATCTCCGGCACATCGTAGCCGGCGGCGATTGCCTCAAAGGAGGCGGGAACGGCAGCAGTCAGCAGTAGGCGTGGCAGGCCCGAAGATTTGGCCTCACCCTCGAAGGCAACACGCAGCTCGCGCAATAGATTAACGTAGGCGACACGATCCTCGGCGCCGCGCGGATACTCCCAGTCGACATCCAGGCCGTTGAATTTGTAATCCCTCAGAAAGTCAATAGCTTCGTAGACGAACTGGTTCATGCGGAAGACGTTCGAGGTGAGCTCCTTGAAGGGCGTCGAGCCAAAGGCCCAGCCGCCAATGGCCAGCAGAATTTGCAGATCCGGATTTGTATCGCGCAGGGCAATAACGCTCTCATAGTTCTCGGGATCATCATCGGTGGCCTCCGTCAGCTTGTAGTCCTGCAGCGTGGCAAACGCATAGACAATGTGTGTACAGAGCTTGGGATCAATGT
The DNA here is from genome assembly GCA_035045355.1 of Drosophila lacicola. Lineage (NCBI taxonomy): Eukaryota > Metazoa > Arthropoda > Insecta > Diptera > Drosophilidae > Drosophila > Drosophila lacicola. Next base: position 1,694,650 of record JAWNPB010000133.1, read on the forward strand.
TGTCCGGCTCGAATTTTCCGGCGCCGGGACGCTTGGCCGACCAGCTGGTCAAGTAACAGAAGACCTGAGCGGGACGTGCTGCAAGTAACCAAAGATTATTTAGTTGCTATATGCGAAGCGTAGTCCATTGATGACTTACTGTTCTGGCTGATGGCATTTGCACCCGACTTGATGCGTTGTTTCTTCTGCGTCTGCGGCTTGCGCACCTTCTTGAGAACCTCATCAACCGAAATCTTGATGGGTTCCGGTTTCTGTAAGATAGATGAGATTAAACTAGGTACGGAACATACAGAAGAATCACTTTAGCAACTTCATCATTTCATAAGAATTTAAATTGAATTAGTTTTCATTCAAAAAATGTGAAAAGAATCAATGTGGAAAATGTGGTTCACCAACAAAACTCAAGATCGTTTACATTGGTTCGTGAACTGGTTCAACTACAAATTGAATTAGTTTTCATTCAAAAAATGTGATAAGAACCAATCTAAAGAACTCAGTTCATGAACAAAACCTAAGCTCGTTGCAATTGGTTCAAATCGTGAACTGGTTCAACTACAAAATGAATTAGTTTTCATTCAAAAAATGTGATAAGAACCAATGTAAAGAACTAAATTCACGAACAAAGCCTGAGCTCGTTGACAATGGTTCAAATCGTGAACTGGTTCATCTACAAATTGAATTAGTTTTCATTCAAAAAATGTGATAAGAAACAATCTAAAGAACCTAAGCTCGTTGCAATTGGTTCAAATCGTGAACTGGTTCGTCTACAAATGTTTTAGCTAACCTCTTCTTCGATGTCCTCGAATGTGGCTGCAATGGCTGTCCAGTTGACGTCCTTGGCCTCCTTGCCGCGCGATATGCCCAGCAGCTCCTCGCGCATGGCGCCAATCAATGGATACTTGACATTGCCGCCGCACACTTCGCCCTTGAAGTCGTCCATGTCTATGGTCCAGACCATGGCGCCGCCAAAGCCATTCGTTTTGATCCATTGCATTTTATTTCTAATGGCGCGCTCATCATCGAAGCCGACCCACTGATCACCATCGACCAGGTAGGGCACCTTCATCTCCTCGTCCCAGACATAGACGGCGCCGTTGAGCAGCATCTCGCAGATCTCGTAGTAGGCCAGGAAACCGCTCTCCTTGGTGTAGACGCCCTCGCGACCACCGCCCGTGGCGGGCGCATTGGGTCCATGCTTATCCGTGCTGGCCAGCGTAAAGGAGCGTCCATATGTGGGCATGCCAATGATCAGCTTTTCCTTGGGTGCGCCCATTTTGACCCACAAATTGGCGGCATTATCCACCGACAGCTGCTTGCGCCACTCCGAGTCCGACGAAGGGGCATAGCTGAAAACAGAGAGAGCTTAGTTAGAGACTAGAAGCTGGTATAATTATTCCCTGATGGAAAGGAGTTACTCGACGTTAGTTTCCCAGCTTTACGGTTTGGGCTGTATGTTGATGAGTCAGTCAGTCAATCAGTCAGTCAGTCAATCAGTTAGTCAGTCAGTCAGTCAGTCAGTCAGTCAGTAAGTCAGTCATTCAATCAGTCAGTCAGTCAGTCAGTCAGTCAGTCAGTAAGTAAGTCAGTCATTCAATCAGTCTGTCAGTCAGTCACTCAGTCAGTCAGTCATTCAATCAGTCTGTCAGTCAGTCAGTTAGTCAGTCAGTTAGTCAGTCAATCAGTCAGTCAGTCAGCCAGTCATTCAATCAATCATTCATTCAGTCAGTCAGTAAGTCAGTCAGTCAATCAGTTAGTCAGTCAGCCAGTCATTCAATCAATCATTCAGTCAGTCAGTCTTTAAGTCAGTCATTCAATCAGTCAGTCATTCAATGAGTCAGTCAGTCAGTCAGTCATTCAATCAGTCAGAAAGTCAGTCAGTAAGTCAGTCATTCAATCAGTCTGTCAGTCAGTCAGTCAGTCAGTCAATCAATCAAGGCATTAACCCATCTTGGAGCTGGAGACTCGAAATTCGGTTACTTACAGTGGTGCATTGTGTCCCGTTTCGCGTTCCCATTTGCCGTGAAAATCGTAGGCCATCAGATTGATAAAGTCCAGATAGCTGGCAATGGCGGGCACATCGTAGCCGCCGCGCACATTGTCCGGACCGACGGGCACAGCCGCGGAGAGCAGGAGACGCGGCTGCTTCAGCTCCTGGGCTTCAGCATCGAATGCCTCGCGCAGCTCCTTCAGCAACAGCACAAAGTTCTTCTTGTCATCGGTGCCCTTGGGGTATTCCCAATCCATGTCCAGGCCATCGAAGCCACGCTTACGCAGAAAGGGTATAGCCGAATAGACAAACGTTTGGCGCGTGTAGCGTGTGGCCGACATGTCCTTGAACTTCTGTGTGCCAAAGGACCAGCCACCAATTGCGAGCAAAATCTGTGGGATAATTCAATAAGAAGAAAATAAATAAACGTATATAAAAACGGGAAATTGCTATAGGATTTGAACCAGAAACCTCTCCCTTAGTGACTCGACGTCAGCTTCCCAGCTCTTACGGTTTGGGCTGTATGTTGATAAGTCAGTCAGTCATTCAATCAGTCTGTCATTCAATCAGACAGTCAGTCAGTTAGTGAGTCGGTCTATCATTCAGTCAGTCAGTCAGACAGTCATTCAATCAGACAGTCATTCAATCAGACAGTCATTCAATCAGTCAGTCAGTCATTCAGTCAGTAAGTCAGTCAGTCAGTCAGTCATTCAGTTAATCAGTCAATCAGTCAGTCAATCAATGAGTCAGTCAGTCAAGCAATCAGTTAATAAAATAGTCAGTCTATCAGTCATTTAGTCAGTCTATCAGTCAGTCAATCTGTCAGTCAGCCAGTCAGTAAGTGAGTCGGTCTATCATTCAGTCATTCAATCAGTCAGTCAGCCATTCAGTCAGTAAGTCAGTCAGTCAGTCATTCAGTTAATCAGTCAATCTGTCAATCAGTCAATCAGTCAGTCAGTCAATCAATCAGTCAGTCAATCAAGCAGTCAGTCAGTCAAGCAATCAGTTAATAAAATATCAGTCAGTCAGTCATTCAGTTAAACAGTCAATCAGTCTGTCAGTCAGTCAATCAATCAAGGCTAACTAGTTTATCTATATAGGCTAGATACCGACTAATGCGGTCTTACCTTCAGCTTGGGATTGGCCTTGCGCAGGCTCATCATGCGCTCGTACAGACCAGGAACATTATCCTTGGTCTCATCGTTCGATTCATAGGAGCTCAGCTTGCCCTTCTTCAGCCAGCCGAAGGCAAAGATAATGTGCGTGCACAGATCAGCGGGTATATCCTCTGGCACAAACTTGCCAATTTTCACACGATATTGCGACCAGTTCGTATAGTAGCAGACGATCTTTGGCGTTCCATCGTCCACCTTTGTCTTCTTGCCCTTCAGCGATGAGCCGCTGGCCACGAGCGCGGTGCCGCCGGCCGCCGCTGCTGCTGCTGCAGTTGCAGCTGCTCCACCGCGCAGCTTGGACTTGGAGCGCAGACGCGTTCGGGTCACGCGTGTGGTCGAGGCGGGCTCCTGATCGATGCGCTTCTCAGCGACGGGCGCTGCCGTTGACTTCTTGGAGGCCAACAAATTGCTGCGCGAGGAGCTGCTCACCGTCGTGGGACGTCGCAGACGTCGGCGCGTCTTGGCTGCAAATGAAAATTGATTAATGATTTAATAAATATTTGTTATATTTATTTTAATTGGAGTTGTTTTACAGTAGGAAGAAGCACTGACCCAAAAAGCTATCATTTGACAGCTGAACATCATTTGGCTCTCAACACACTCGAACATCAATCATCATCAATCATTGACTATCGATTATAGCTCTTGCAACGTCGATCACAAGCACTCGATGGCATTTATCAAGTGGCTATTATTTTTTAAAATAAGTCTTGAGCTGTCAGGCAAATTAACTTTGATTATATTCCAGTCCATTTGACAATGTCTGTCTATTTAAAGTTTTCTTGTTTTAATGAAGATGCATGCTAATATGTTTACATTAATGATACTGGCTGTACGTAAATACTTGGGCAATTAAAGTGTGGCTGTTTAATACCTGTTTTTCGTGAAATTAAAAATGATTTTAAATTGACGCCAGCTGAAATAACAATGCAAAATTATGGCGAATGCTGCACGTCAGAGCGTCAGTCAGCTAAAGCGTGCAATTCGCGACATTTCTGCTTATAACCGGTCCAAATAAATATTTCATCTAGCAGCGGGCCTCTCACTGCGCAAGCCCACACAGCAAAACAAGACAAAACAAAGACGAAGTGTTCCATTTATGGACTTCGGCTATACGAATAAGCGCATGCAAGTGTTTTAGCTTTTGCTGGGGGGGGTTGCCTTGTGCTTATTTTTAAATTGCGTTGTGGCTCGCAGTTCTAGTGCCAGCTAAGTCGACGGTCTTGTATCTGGGGATATAGCTCAGTGGTAGAGCATTCGACTGCAGATCGAGAGGTCCCCGGTTCAAACCCGGGTGTCCCCTAGGTAAACTTTTTACAAATAATTCTTTTTATCAGCACTTGAATTCAATGCTCATAATCTGTTTGTTCTATTTATAATTTAAAACACGAACTTGTAGTTGCTTGGCGATTGTAGCTCCAATGCCTGCGGTTAGCAGTGTGGGGATATAGCTCAGTGGTAGAGCATTCGACTGCAGATCGAGAGGTCCCCGGTTCAAACCCGGGTGTCCCCTTGGTAAACCTTTTTGTTGTTTGTTGCCTTTTGCTTTGAATTTCAATTTTTTTATAAAAGGAACGGGTGTGGCTTATTTTGAAAGTATGTTGCACAAAAAGCACAAGAAAATAAATTAATTTGTGTGAATATTGCTTAAGATTAGCCCAACTTTCCTTTGTCTTTTAAAATGGTGTATTGACACATGGCAATCCCTTATAATTATAATTTATTTTGTGTTTATCTACCTTCATTAATTACCGCTCTAATATTGATGAAAGTATTTTGCAGGATTACATCATTTTAATGTACAATGAACAAAAGGTTAAATATTACCACACAACAGTATTGAGCGAATTGGCTGAATTAAATGTTTAGGCAGCGAGCGTCCGCATGGGGATATAGCTCAGTGGTAGAGCATTCGACTGCAGATCGAGAGGTCCCCGGTTCAAACCCGGGTGTCCCCTGATTTTTTTATTTTCAATAACCATTTACTGATTTTTGTTTAATAAGACAATCTTTTTGACTTAATTAAATAACATATTTTTTATCAATTTCAGCAATAATTAGCTGCACATTAATTATATCAGCATCGATTTATCTTAATTTAAAGTGTTTTTTTTTGTCTTTGTTGTTCAGGCAATTAAAAAACTGTTTCGCATGTTCCGAAACATGTTTTCTAGATTTATCAAGCCACATGGCACATAATGCAATGTCATTTAGGAAACATGTTGCTCTTGCTGTTTCATGATAATGGGACAGATAAAAGAAATCAAAGCGCAAACGCAACAACAATATCAATTATCAACTTCCGCCTCGGTTGGTCTTTCTGTCAAGTTTGAGAAGGAAACTCCCACACACACATAAACAGAATGCTGTGTTAAAATTTTAGCAGCTGTTCTTGGCTAAATTAGCGCCGCTTACATAAGTGGGGATATAGCTCAGTGGTAGAGCATTCGACTGCAGATCGAGAGGTCCCCGGTTCAAACCCGGGTGTCCCCTTGGTAAATCTTTTATATACTATTAATCATAATATTTAATTCTTCTTTTTGTACTTACTCTGTGCGCTGTCTGTGGAGGGCGAGAGCAAAACAATCAGCAGACATATCACAAAGGCGATTCGCAGCAAACGCGGCGGCAACTGTGAAAGAAACAAAAATCAACATGTTAATGGCGATTAATCAGAGTTATGTGTACATGATTATTTTGTATAAATATTATAAAATGATTTATGTGGGGGCAGGGCACGTCAAGTTTCGGCAAATTACGTGGCACTTGACAGCAATGGATTTTAATTTGCCGCCGTGAGAAGGTCAGAGCACGATCGCGGCCCTTCGACTACTCTCCACTCTCCACTTCACTCTCCACTCGCCACTCCACTCCAGTTTGTTCACACCGAAGTGGCGCCCAAAAAGATTACAAACAAAAGACGCGTTAATTGCGCCAAGCGGCCAGCTCTTGACATTGACCCAGTTAACGAGCCCGAGACGGAGTCGGAGTCGGAGACGGAGTCGGAGATGGAGTTGGATGTGTCCAAACAATGAGCCTCTTCGCTGGACTGACAGTCGCTTGTCTCGACAACTAATTAAAATTATTTAGAGCTCTTTATTATAGTATATTGTATTTTTATTTTGATTGTGTCGCATCTGAGGCAATTTTCGGTGACATCTTCGCATTAGTAATGGCAATGACAATGTCAAATCGAGCGACTCTCTTGACTTTGAATAATATCACTTGTGCGACCTACACTGCCCAAAATCAACCATACGCAATAGCTTAACAATTTCGTATTGCACGGACAATTGCAAAAGCGAATTACAAGTAGGTCTATCATGATGATAATTTCTATCAGCTTGTTGGGGTTTTTTAGGCATATATTTATATGCCGCAAGACTTGTTGACGTGTTAAAGAAAAAGCTAGAAAACGCAATTATTTTTTACTTTTTGTTAAGCATATATATAAATTGTTTTCGAAGTTATTTATAACAAATTTCGTTTATATTATTTATTATTATGCCTTGACAGAAGATAAGATTGCAACATTCTGTCAGGAACCAGGTTTTTGGAAAATATCTTATTAATATATTTTTTTTTTAAATATATATTTTTAAAATTGGTTTTAATATTAACAAGCAAATATAATGGTTAAGTAGTATATTTCAAATAAAATATAACAAGCGTCGGCACACAAAGCAAGAAGTTTAGGGTTTGAACCCTCACGCAGGTTCTAATAAATAATGTTAAGTATGGGAAGTACTAAGGAATCTTTTTGTGTACTTTGCGTTAACTTCAGTCATTTCTGTGATACTTTCTGCATTTAATATTGTTTTTTCTCTTAATAAGCATTCAAGTTTGCTGCTCAATTTGAACCAGCGACCTCTCGCTTGCTGGTCCTGCTCAAAGTTTGAAACCTTTGCACTGACATATTAATCTACCTGAGCACCTCTTTAACTGTTCTTTTAGTGTCTTGTCTAAGCTGTTTTCTCTGCATTAGCTTGGCTTATGATATCATAATTAAACATTTATCTAACTTCTTCAGCGATTACCTGTCAACGGCAGCTGCTTAATATTCCATTGGCCGTTTGTCATTAAGAACACGTTACACAACTGTTGACTGTTGGCTGCCTTTCACCGACAGTTAGAAAGAATTGGCCAAAATTGGCACAAAACGTGCGTCGCATTTTGAAGGCGCAAATTACAGTTAGAGGCGGACGAACAGACGGACGGACGGACGCCCATTGGCCAAAAGGGGGTCGCATCAAGGTCGCGGCAAATACACATAATTTATGATCTGGCCCTGGCCAAAAGCGCTGCGACGAGCCCATAAATCTGAGAGCTAATAAAATTCTTTGGCAGCATCTGAGCAGCCAATGCAGCCAAAAGTGAAACTGGTTTAGACAACCCTCCCGCAACTTATTCAACTTATCTAAAATCAGCAAAACTCTTTTCGGGCAATTCATTTAAATGTTTTAGACTCGGCCAAATTAATGCATAAATTAAATTTTTTCATGCGCAAGCAGAGAGTAAAACCAGAAAGAACAGCAAGCCGAAGATGAGATACCCTTGCTCTCAGAGATATCAGCTGAATTGATAAGAAGATTTACAAGAGAATGAAGTATTTTATGCTTCCGCAACTTATCTAAAATCAGCAAAATTCTTTTCGAGCAATTCATATAAATGTTTCAGCCTCCGCTTGGCCAGCTAAATTAATGCATAAATTAAATTATAAATTTAAAATGAGCAAGAAAGAACAGCAAGCCGAAGATGAGATACCCTTGCTCTGATATATATCAGGAGAATTGATGAAGAGATTTAGATTTAGAGTATAAAGTATTTTATGCTTCCGCAACTTATCTAAAATCAGCAAAACTCTTTTCGGGCAAGTTATTTAAATGTTTTAGCCTCCGCTTGGCCAGCTAAATTAAAGAAAGAACAGCAAGCCGAAGACAAGATACCCTTGCGAGCTCGCAGAGTTATCAGGAGAAGAGATTTACAAAAGAGTATACAGTATTTTATGTAATTACCCATTAAATGACTAAATTGTAATACCCTCTAAAAGGGTATATAAGCAAAGAGTTCGCACCAAAATAACATCTGTCGGCTCACACAAAAAAGGTTCCTTATTGCGTGAACCGGCATGGGAAGCTCGGTGGAGCTCGGTGGAGCTCGGGGGAGCTGGGGGGAGCTGCGGGGAGCTCGGGGGAGCAGGGGGGGGACTGGACCAACTGGTTTTGTGCGCCATCTGAGTTGAGGTGAAAACATGTCTAAATGCCTTTCATTTTCTTCTCCACGAAAGCGAAGTGGCCAGAATCGACGCTGCGCTCCATCAACAGCTGCCAGTTTTCGATTTTTCGATTTTTAGCAAATCATCTTTTCGATAAAAAACGAAAAAAAGGAAAATCGCGTCCAAATCTCGGCTACGATTGCAGAATGTTGCCGTTGTTGTACGCGGCACGTTGGCTTACGTAAAACTATTGTTGTCCATTTCGGGCAATTGTAGCCAAGTATCATTAGCGACAGAGAGAGAGAGAGAGAGAGAGAGAGAGAGAGAGAGAGAGACTCCAGAGCGGCTCCGCTGGAGCACAGCCAAGTCGTGGTCCGTGGAAAGCCGCGCCAAGCATTTTGTGGGTTTGCCGATTACTGTTTGCTGGTTACGACAGCGCCAAATAAAAGTCAATAACTAATAGACAGAGAGCGAGACAGGGCTAGCGAAAGAGAACGAGAGAGAGAGAGAGAGAGAGAGAGAGGGAGAGGGAGGGCGAAGCTAACACAATAAGAGACAAGCTAACTGCATTCCAAGCGATAGATTGGCTATTTTTCCGATTGCGCAAAAAAAAAAAGGAGAGGAAAATTAAAGAAAAAATTAAGTTAATTATGAGATTGCTCGCCGTGCACATACCCTGTACGCATGCTCTTGCGGTAAAAGATATTCGCACTTCTAGTTATCCTTAAATAGTCGACTGAGTAGCGTAATTTAGAGTTCGAAGCCCCGAGAAGACGAAGGCCGAAAATTTCTACCAGTAAAAGTACATATTGTCTAAAAAAGTATTCTCAAATAACTTGGTTTTTTCCCAATTTGATATCTCTATTTTTACCCCTATTTGATATCTCTCTTAAAATGTCGAAATTTCGTGGTGAAAACAAACTTTTTTAATAATAATTTAATAATAATTAATCAATTATATATCTTATATATACACCTTTTAAGGCCAGCTAAATAGCTTTTATAGTTCCTGAGATATGCCCAAAAAAACTTAAATGAAATCGATTTTTATCGATCTTAAGAAAATTAGGGAATTTTACGAACTAAAAAAGGAAGTAAACTTGTGCTGCGTATGATCTTGGGGAAGAGAGAGAGAGAGAGAGAGAGAGAGGGAGAGATCTTAAGAAAAAGAGAGTTATCTGCAAAAGAGAGAATAGAGAAGAAATCATGCCTCAAAATCGATATTTATCGATAAGCAAATGGTCGGAATTATCGAAAACATGATAAATTTATTTTGCATAATGTATACGAGAGTATATATGTATATCAAATTTCAAGTCTCCAGCAAAGAGACGTACAGACTGACCTGGCTATAGCGACTCAACTGATCTTCCTATTCATCTACCCTATGCAGTCGAAGCTACCCGCTGCCTGCCGCCTGCAGGGCATACAAAATGATATTTGTTTTGTTGCCGTCAGATATATCTGTCAGACAGAATATGATCATTTAGCTGGATATGTCGGCGGCTGCACTCGTCGTACTTCATCTGAAGTCCGACTCTGTGAAATTGAAATGCTAACGCTCGAGTTTCAAGTGTTACTTCAGCCCACACGAGCGATGAGTGCGCCTTTCATTTCGCATTCATCGGATATCAAATATAATATTTTGATCTTTGCAGCTGTCTGCGGCGGATTTTCACTTGCACGCAAGAAAGCGCATAAATTGCAATTTATTTGCATACATTTTACACATTTTATTTATTTATTTTTCTGCTTTTTTTTACTTATTTTTTTGTTGTTAACAATTGCGTTTGTTGTGCGCTCTTTTAGTATTTTCAGCATGCGACGCGAATTGCGCAAAAGCTGCATTAATCATGCTTCGCTGCCGCTGCCGCTGCCGCAGTCGCAGTCGACGTCGGCGCGTTTGTCGCTTAAGTCTTTCGTTTATGGCGCTGCATTCGCTGCATTTCGGTTGCTTGTTTTGTATTTGAAATGAAATTTATTGAAATTTTCGCTTAGCTTAGCTCGACTCTAAGCATTTAATTAAGCCGAACGCCTTTTGGCTTGACCGAAATTCAGCTCAAGGTGAGGCGCACAAATAAAACTACAAAATAATATTAAGAAAAAAGCCAAAAAAAAATAAAACTCTACTCAAAATGGAAAAAAGAAAACCGCGGCAAAGTTGGCGACACGCGCGACTCTTGGTGTGTGTGTGTGTGTGTGTGTGTGTGTGTGTGTGTGTCAGCAGTCATAACTGTTTGGCAACAGTTGTTGTTGTTGTTTTCTGACTTTTTTCTTTAGCGTGGCTTTTAACAAAAGGTCTTGCGGCTTGGCAAACCTTTTGCTTTGTGCTTTTCGTGTTTTTCCTTCTCGCGTTTTGGGCTCGCCTCGACAATTGAGCTGAAATGCGCGCACCTGTCCTGACCAGACGACCTTGCGCAATCTGGCCAAAGCCTCCGTTAACGCAAACGAGTTTGGCTTGGAGAGACAGGCAGCCACACACACACACACACGCAGACACACACGCAGACACACAGACACACATGCAGCGCATGAGTCAGTGCTCATTAAGTGCAGCAGAAACTGGTTCACTGACCAATTAGAATAATGCTAAAAATTGCGCACTTTCAACTGGCCCAAAACGAGCTTCGATTCGAATTACCATTACGATTCTGTAAGAGCTGGGTGTGGAGCTTGGCCATTTACTTCCTGCTACAGCATAACCCTGAAGCGGCCATTGGCATCAGACTCCAGCTGATATATATACACAAAAATATATATACATATATATATATATATATTTATTTTATGCTCTTTATGCTTAAGAGGAAGAGTGCTCTAGTCGAAAGGGGCTGGACTAGGAATATACCCTGAATCCAGCTGAACATTCTAGCTTCTTTCAGGCTAACATACACATACAAACTTCTTTCTTCTTTCCTTAGCTCCACACTATGTATAGGTAATGCTTTCCTGATTAACTTCGGTATTCATAGTCCGATCTTTAGGCAACTTTCAAGGCTTGCTTATGGCATAATCCATTCTATATAAGCCTAAGCGCAAGGCTCTACTTTCAATATTGAGTGCTAATGGGAATGTGGCGAGGTATCACAAAAGTAAAATATTCCTGATCTGTATAACTTATACAATAATCTAAAAGCCAAGTTGGGTGTGTGTAGCGCCTAAAATTGTCGAGCTAGGCTCAAAAAACCTCCACTCCAAATCGATATTTATCGTTATTGTGGGAAAAGGAGGAGTTATCTTTATGGTAAGGGGAAATATTTTGCCAAATTAAACTCCTCGAGCAGATGGACGTGCTTAGAGCGACTCGCAGTTGCATACTTCCGCCTGTTACAAACACATGCACAAAAAACATGCACAATAGCATACCCCTTTTTAGCCCATTTTTTAATGGGTATTAGCACTGCAGAGCCGTGACTAGTCAGCTATTTAGTGGGCTAGGCCCACGCACCTACCCTACAAAAATTCTGAGATGCGACAGATTTTGATATGCTTCACTTGAAAATGGCTTAAACGTGAGTCAGCCGCGGCTTGGAAGTCGTGTGGATCTGAGCTGAGCTGTCTACATAATTGTGGCCATTATTCTTTGAGATCTCTCAACAGTTGAGTGCACACAACTTCCGTTCCACTGCAGAACGGTTTGTTATTTTTGCTGCTGCTGCTGTGGGAGCGTTTCCTACAAATCTTGCTCATAATGTCAATAAAATTTATGTCCGTTTGTTTCAGAGCCACAGTTGCAGTCACATTTGTTTTTTGTCTGGCCTCGTCAAGAATTTGGCAATTTGTCAGTGTCACATTAATGTAAAATGCCGGTTTTATTTCCAGTTTTTTTTTCTTTTTTCTCCCCACTTTTTGTTTTTTGGGAACTCGTGTTGGCCACTTTTGATTTCTGCTGGCGCAACAAAAGACTTAAGCCACAAACAGCATATTATAATCGAGCCGCTAATTGAAGTTAACGAACTGGAGAGCTCATAACGCAGCTGTTCAAGAGAGTTGACTCCAAGGTGTTGACTAGACTCGGGACTAGCTTGAACTTCTGAGTGTGCTAAGCTCTGGCCTCAGGGATTGCCCGGTAACGCGAGCTTTGCCACATTTTGTCTCTGATTTATCTTTCACTTTCTTAAACAACTTCTTGTGGTCTGTTACTCAGAAATTGGATAAGGCTTAAGATTATCATTCCAATCAGCTGGGATATAACTTTGGAGTGGAGTTAGTTATACCGCATGTGATATATTTCTCATTTGTATATGCTGTGTGAGAACCTACACACCAAATTTGGTGTCTCTAGCTTTTATAATCTCCGAGATTTGCTTAAAAAAGTTCGCCAGCTCATGTGGCATTCAAGTGGGGCTGTCATACCAGGAAACTAGGATATAACTCTGGAGTGGAAATAGTTATAAGACAACCGAATTATTTCTCATCTGCAATTGTTATACGAGAACTTGCATACCAAATTTAGTATCTCTAACTCTTATAGTCTTCGAGATATAGGATATAACTTATGAGTGGAGAGTGTTATAACAAAATTGAATTATTTCCTATATGTATATGCTTTATGGGGAACTGCATACCAAAGCTTGCGTTTCTAACTCCTAAAGTCCCCGAGATATGCTCAAAAAACAAAGCCAGACAATAGAAATATATCAATTTTACGACAAAGGAAGGTTTCCTCGAAAGAAAAACATCACAAATTGCGCAGCTCTCTAAAAAGACTCATCTCCCAATCAAGATGCTTCTGCCTTCAGCTTTGCTCCACCTCTAACATTATAAATGTTATTTATTACCAGATACCCTTTGAGCAATGTTACTTAACTAATTGGTAATTATGATAAAGCTTAATTGTTAATATTTGTAATAAATCATATCTATACAAGATAATGCCATGGATGGTGGTTAGGTTAGTTTCGCGCTACGCTGCGCCTCAAATGTCATTTTTTTTTTGCTTTCTGGTTTCACATGCATTTTTGATGAGAGTTAGGGGCGTGCACAGCACAAAAAAAAAACAACAATAAGGAACTGGCCCGGGTCCCGGACATTATGTCATGAGCTTGTACAACGCCAGCAGCAGCCGCCCCCTTATGTAAAACGTATGCGCTTTTATTAATAAACAAAGCGACAAAGAAATACGAAGAAAAGCAACAACGTCGCGGCACAGAAGAGTGAAATTTTGTGTTTCATTATACCCTGAAGCCATTGGATATGCATAAAAGGGGTATGCTCAATTATTTTTAGATGTGTGTAACGGGCAAAAGGAGGCTTTTTCGAGACAACATAAGGTATCAAAATTATGGACCAGCATTAACAGTTCGATCTATCTAGCTTTATCTCGGGAACTTTAAGAGCTGGAGACTTTTATGTTTGAACCTGACTCTACCTGTTGCCTGGGCTGAGCAAGTTACTTTGGAATCATCTTAAAATTCTTTATTTTCTTTTTTTTTTAAGTATTTAAATTCTTTTAGCTTCTTGTAGCTTAGCAACTTTTATCAGCGTGCGGATCGGGGGTTCATAGAAAATGTAGCTTTGGTTAAAGATAGCTTCATTTAAGTATTTACATTGTGTAGAATGTTTATGTACATGTTTATTTTGCTTCTATCAATAAAAATCAATATAGAAATTTCATTTTTTTAAGCATATCTCTGAGCTTTTAGAGCTAGAGACATCAAATTTTGTACGTAGAATCTCGTATAGCCTACACAGCTTCAGGTTATTTCACTTTTTAGATATCTCCCTCTCCCTTTCCCCTCAGAATTGTAAGAACTAAGGGCTACAGTTCTGTGCTCTGGTATTTACACACATTTGGCTGCCATATATATGCCCTAGAAACTCGCATACCGATCGGACAATAAATGCCGAAGTTACTCAAGAGCGCATTTCTTAAAGGATAAAAGATAAGTTCAGCTAAAGAAAAAGTAAGGACACGGCATAAACTCAGTGTGTTTTCGTGTATGTGTGTCTTTTTGTATGTATATGTCGAAGAAAGGGTATCTGCCAGTCGGTCCCAACCGGACTATAAATGCCGAAGTTACTCAAGAGCGCATTTCCTAAAGGATAAAAGCTAAGTTGAGCTAAAGAAAAAGTAAGGACACGGCATAAACTCTGCGTGTGTGTGTGCCTTTTTGTATGTATATGTAGAAGAAAGGGTATCTGCCAGTCGGTCCCAATCGCACTATAAATACCAAAGTTACTCAAGAGCGCATTTCTTAAAGGATTAAAACTAAGTTGAGCTAAAAAAAAAGTAAGGACATGGCATATACTATGTAGAAGAAAGGGTATCTGCAAGTCGGTCACGCTCAACTAGTTCACTCTCACTTGCTTGCGTTAGTACATGTACTAAGCAGAGTCTGTTTATGGACAAATTATGTATTTGCCATTGTTCAACTTTAACCTTTTGGGCCAAATCAAAGACCAACAAAAAACAAAATAAACCAGTTTGCCGCCTCGTGTGTTTTTTTTGTTGTATTTAAAATAAGTTGAGTATACAGATATTCAAATTGAATGACGTCTGGGCCAAAGCGAGGCTGGCCAGTTTATAGAGCGGCTATCGCGGCTTATGGCCTAGACGGCTTAAACGACGGTATTAAGTCAAACGTTTTTATGGCATTGCCAGCTGAATTTATGGCCAAAACCGAAATAATAGCCAAATGTATAGATACAAGTTAATTGCGGCCGGCGGAAGGGCCAGAAAATCAAAATGAAAACGAAAATGAAAATGAAATGGATTGGGGCGAGCGAAAACAAAAAAAAGACTACAACAAATTGCATTTACAGTTAATTAGTTTAATTATGAAGTGGTCAAAAATAAAAACAACAAAAAAAACGTTTGTGAAAAGTTGCCAAACGCCAGGCAAAAAAAAAATCCCAAAAAAAAAAAACACAAAATAAAAAATCAACAAAACACAAAAAATTAAACATAACACAAAATGTGTTGTGCAACTGTTTGAAAGTTCGATATAGCCCAAGATAACAGATATTCGTATAAACACATATATATATATATTTATTTTCATTAGCAGCATTTAGCTGAGGGAAGGGACAGGGGCAGGGGTAGGGGTAGGGGTAGGGGCATGAGCTGAGCCTCAATGATTTTGGCTGATAATGATTGAATTTTTTTAATATTATGTTTGTCGCTTGGCCTGCGGGTATATCTTCTGTATAATATATGTAAATCGATGTATTTTTTTTTTATATAACAATAAACGAGTTTAATTTCGACTGCGTTTTGTGTGTTGATTAGGCAGCCCTCGTTTTCGATTTATATACACACACAAGCACATTTAGATCTATGATTTTTTGGTTTCTTTTGTTAGACTCAATACCCTTTGCAATTGGGTGATATGGGTATTTTGGTTTTTGGGCTTATGTTTGTGACAGGCAGAGGAAAAACTGAGACTTCAAATCTGGAGGTTTATTCGCCCAAGTCCAATGTAGGATGAGATTATAATTTTCTTTCGATACTTCCAACCATTTTCTTAATTTAGACAAGAGTTGATACTGAAATATGGTTTAGCATAGCTCGAAGATTATTAAAGCTAGATACACAAAACTTGGAATGCACGCACTTTTGTATGCCCCATTTAAGACCTGAAAATTTAACAAAGATCGGACTCTATGAACCGAAGTTAATAAGGAATGATATTCCATGTCAAGCTTTTGGGGTTTGTATGGAGGTAAGTTAGATTGCCGCTGACTGCAGGGTATCATCTGGTCGTGCTGACCCGTCTAGAGCACTCTTTGCTTATTTTGGCTGCTTTTGTTTTGTTTGGCTTTTGTCGTCCAGCAGCTGGACAACTGATTGATATATTTGCGTCCATAATTAGCTTTATTTGTTTATTTTGCTCCACTGTCGTTTGGCATTGAGAAGTTGTTGTGCGTGCGCGTGTGTGCGTGTGTGTGTGTGCGTGTGTGTGTGTGACAATTATGCGACAAAATCTAAGCAAAAGTTAGTTATTTAAATGCTTAAGCAAATGGTTGGTTTTATGCGCACTTCCTGATCACAGCAGCAGGTTCGTTGCCTAAGTCTTTTGTTTTGCTTGGTTAAATTTGACTTGGCTTCGGTTTACTTTGGATGCGTAGCTAAATGTACTTTATTTATGGACTTGAATTAGTGTCAGCAGCGGGCTTTTAATAGTTCAATAACCAATTGATGCATTCGCATTCGCATTCGCCTCTCGAATACGTTTTATTTTGCTGCATATGCAAATTTATTGCACACAAATCAGCATAAAAGTGAATTGTGCTTTGTAGTTTGTTCGAGTGTGTGTGTGTGCGTGTGTGTGTGTGTGTGTATTGTTTAAACTGCGGCACAAACAATTGAGCTGCCCACTCAGCTGCAGCTGCAGTTGAGCCCGTCAGGGCTAGGCCAAAGTAATTGTGACTCGCGTATCTCAGATAAAATACAAATAAAATAGTCAAGAAATAGTTAAATTCGGTGTGATCCGAATATTGAATACACTTTAAGTACACATGCTAGCAACTACTTTCAAGCTCCAGCCAAAATATTTTCTCCCAATTCAATTTATCACATTTCCACACATATTCAGCACGAATTGAAATCCACCTCAAGCTTTTTTTTACTTCCCGTCTCCAGCTACATTTTACAAAGTTTTTCAAATTGAGATCCAACATTTGGTTTTGCGCTCATTTAAACTTTCATTCACGCATATTTCATCTAAGTGGGATGGATTTTGAAAAGAGTGTGAATCACATCTCAGGTGAAACTTTATAAAGATACTTCGAAGTGAATTTAAATCCGAAACTTTATCCAACCCATCCTTGACCCACAGACATTTAAGTCGGGTGAAACTCGTCTTAAATTAATTTTTATAAAGATCTTTTTTGAAAAAATGAATTTGAGTCCCAACTGATCGTAAACATGTAAAGTTTCATTTAACCCAGTTCCACGATTTTTCCACACTTGCGGGTGGAATTAAAATTTTAAAATGTCAGCTTCTAACGTCTCGATTTAACTCTTACTATTGCTGACTCTTCTTCACGTATGTATATAGCACATGATATTATTAAAATACCCTCGGCGAGGGTATAAAAAATATAAAGTAAGTGGCTGTCAGCAGCAGCCGTCAATTAAAGCAGCCAACATTCTTGCTGGCATTTTATTTTTTTTTGATTTTTCAATATTTTTGCTTGCAGCCTTTTTAGTAACATTTTATAATATTGTGTTTGTGCATGTTGTGGGGCTTGACATTTCATATATGTCTGTAAGTAAGTATGTAATAAGTGTGTTATATGTTGCCAGATATATGGCTTCAATATGCCTCATATTACGCATACGCGGAGTTGGCCCGCTGCCAACTTCCGTCGCTGCCTTTTGCTTGTTTTTTGTTTTTTTTTGGGAGAAAGTCTGTCTCCCATGCAATGTGCAATTATTATTGTGTGTGTGTGTGTGTGTGTGTGTGTGTGTATTTACTATCTACTTTTTTCCAAATGTAAACACAAGCCGGGGCCACGTAAAAGTCAACTCGTTATTTGAATTGTTTGTTTCACAAACAAATTCTGTGCGAGTGTTCGCTCAATTGTCAAGCTGCGCGCTTCAGCCAAACGAAAGTGAGAGTTTTTCGGTTAGAGCAACAACAACAACAACAACGAAAGAAACAAAAAAAAAAGCTGCACATGTCAGTCACGCTTGTCAATGGCGCGTCTATTGACGGGGGCTGACGGGCTGACGGGCTGTTGGAGGCGTGTCTGGCAGCGGGGCGGGCAGGGGCGGCTAATTAACAAACGCAAATTGCTGCAAAGGCAATGAAAACTTTTGCTCTGTTGCCAATTAACATTTAACATTATGTTGCCAAGGGGGGGGGGGGGGGGGGGGGGAGAGTAGCCAACACGACCTGCTCCATTTACGAGCAGAATTACAAAATAATTGTTGAGACACGGAATAAATCTTAAAATTAATAATAATTAATTAATTTATAAGTCAACTTCAACTTGCGTTTTTTTGGATTTGTGATATTTCTTATTATTTATTCCTCATGCTAACATTTGACATTATGTTTGCAGTGAGGTTCGTGAGGGATGCTTGAAAGAACTGCTCCGTGTGCAAACAAATTAAAATACAATTGCCCAGAAAGCAAATAATTATTAATATTAATAAATTATTATAAGGCAACGCCAAATGGGGTTTTTTTTTAGATTTATTCTATAATTTTCTTGTTTTTTATTCCACATGTTAAAATTTAACTTCATGTTGAGAGAGAGAGAGAAGTGTCTATAAACCAAAATGTTATTTATAAAAATTAATTTATAAGACAAATCCAATTCCTTTTATTTTTTAGAATTTTCTTTAATTTTCTACCTACTTTTTCCACATGTGAAAATTTAACAATAAGATTGAAGTGGACTTCGTGAAGGAGAATGTGCAAGCATATTAAAAGACAATTGTCTAGAAGCCAAATAATTAATAATATTAATAATTAGTTTAAAAGTCCAATTATTTTTAATGAATTTGTCTATAATTTGCTCGCTACTTTTGTCCACATGTTAAAATTTAACTTCATGTTGTGAGAAAGACCGAATTTTCTAGAAACCAAGAAGTTAATAATACTAATCAATTAAATGAAGCAAATCCAATTCAGGTTTTTTTTAGAATACTTCTAAAATTTTTCTTTTAGCTTTTCCACATGTTAAAATTTAACAATATGATAAAAGTGGGGGAAGCTGAAACGAATTTTCTAAAATTTTCTCGCTATTTTTTTTTTTGCACATGTTTTGAGCCGTCAAAATGCGAACTCGTTGCGCGCATTTCGAACCTAATTTTTGCGGGTTTTTCAATTTATGCGAGACCAGTTTCTGGGCCGCTTGGCCAACGATTTGCCAATAGGCGACGACGATTGAGTGGCAGCAGTTGTAGGTTTTAGTTTTTGGTTTTTGGTTTTTCCTTTTTGCAAATATTAATTGTTGTAAAATCACAAACACACACAGACAGACACACAGACAGAGAGACATGTGGAAAACTAGTTATTGTTGCCAGCGACTTTTACTCGAGTGCGCCAAATTGAGGCGTGGCCAGTTGGCGTGCTGCTGGCCATAATGGCAAAATAATGGAAATCGCAAAGAAAAGCCAGCGCCAAGGAAGTAAAAGCTAAGCCTTTTTTTTATGGCCAGAGCCAACATGAAAATGGCTGCTGCAAAAAAAAAAAAAAAGCGAAATGAAACCGAAACCGAGCGCACAGAATTTATATATGTATATTCATATATTTGTATAGCCATTGTCTTTGACAGGTTTGCCTTCAACTTCGGCTCAGACAGCCGCAGCAGCAGCTGTGACTATTATTCTGCCAGAGAGTCAGTCCGTCAGTCTGTCTGTCTGTCAGACGTTCTCTCAGCTTAACATTCATTTTTCCGTTCGCTGACTTTCAATATACACGTTCTTTTTTTTTTTCCTTCTTAACATTGTTTTTTTATAGTTGTTCTCTAGAGTTTGGCATGCTTTTTGTTGCTCTCAGCGATTTGTATGCACGGCTGTGGTAAATATGATAATTTGTTTTGTGTTCATAGTTCTTGCTGGCATTCCGTGACACACTTATCACTCACCATTTTCTTAGCAGCTGTGTGTGTGTATATTTTCCTATACACCTAATTCCGTTGATCAAAATATATGAACAAAATTATATGTTGCCACTACACTGCAGGCCTGGCTCATATATATCTATATATATATGTGTATATATGTGTGCGTATTTATTTGTCTGCTTAGTCACTTTGTTGGTAGCACTGGAAATATTCAACTCCTGCGTACGAACCGTTACTCGCTGCGAACTCGCACGTTTAACTGAAAAACTGAAACTGATTTGTGCGCAGCCGCGGCCAACCGCCAAGACAACGTCAACAGCAGCAGAGGCAGAGGCAGCAGCAGAGGCAACAACAACAACAACAACATCAGCTCAAAGCGAACGGCAAATTGAGTGAGGTTGGGCCCCCTCTTGGGCTTGGAACATGCTCTGAGATTGCGTTCGAGCGACCACGTCCGAGCGCCAAATACGAGCAACGGCAACGGCAACATAAAGACAAAAACAAGTAACAGGGCTCCAGGCGGCACCGACCTGCAGATACTCTGTTTTCTGTGCTGTTACATATATTCTAGCAATCTTCTAGTCATACACAATTCAAAACACACTCACACTCACATTTACGCGAGCGTGCTTCTTCTATACTTAGGATCTAAGTTTTCGTGCTTAATTTCGGTGCTTATAGTCCGATCTTTATGATACTTTCTTGGGCTTCAGTATGGCATACGCAAGTGTATGCCCATTGAAAATGGGTAAAGTGGGTAAAATGAGTTAAAAGTTTAATAGGCATCATCTCCGATTCCTTAAAGTATATATATTCTTGATCAACATCAATAGCCGAGTCGATCTGTCTGTCTCGCCTTCCGTCTGTCCGTCCGTCCTTATGTATAAACGCTTCGATCTCACAACCTACAAGAGCTAAAGACTTGCAATGTTGAACGTAGGTCTTCATCGTGGCCCCGCATTACGATTTCGTTTCCGATAAGCGATAGCTTGTCCCTTTTCCAAGTAATCGATAAAAATCGATAAAAAAAATCCTGTTTTTTGAGCAAATTTCTTGGGTTTTTATAACTAGAGGCCTCAAATTTCGCGTGTACTTAGCTTCTAGAATATTATATACAGATCAAGTATCTTTTATTTTATAGCTACACCCCCCCCCCCCCCCCTCCCTCTCTCTAGTGCGAGCTGCATTTGGTGTTTGTATAACAAGTTAAAGGGTATCGCCTAGTCGTGCACTCTCGACTAAAGCACTCTTGCATATTTTAACATAGGAATCAGATATTTTTTATTTTTTTACCGGCAGCTGGCAACATTAGCTGAGCTACTGAGCATATACATTATGCGTTACACACGTTGTGACAAACTTAGAAGACACTTTGTTAGGGTATTGGGGCAACCAAAACAACAGTTGTTTCTGTGCGCTGCATGGAAAATGTATTTTTTGCTGCGTTGCTTTTGTGCAGCTCTTTCGCTGTGGCCCACTCAAAAGACTCAAGCAACAAACTGGACGCTGTTAATGCTCGCCGTTAACAGCGCTGTTAAGTTAACAGCGCGGGCCGCTAGCAGCTAACAGCTGGCAGCTGGCAAGGATTGATTGCACACAAATTATCAGATTTTGTAAATCAAACAAGTTTGTTTCTTTTTTTTCTCTGCTATTAGCATAAACACACACACACACAGAAAATAAAGCCGAAGCGGCAACTGTGAAATGCAAATTTCAATTATGATTAACAAAATATTTCTGGCTGCATATAAATAAAAAAAATATGTATATTTATATATTTACGAATTTCACACGTTAGAAAGCCATGCATGTTAATGTGTGTGTGTGTGTCCAAATGGAAACAAAGTCCAGCTGGCCGCTTGGCCAACAACACACAGGGTAGTCTCTCCAGTTAAATGCTCAAACGAAAGCGAAAGTCGAGTCGAGCCAGAGCCGGCAACAGCTGAGCTCTAAAAGAGCCCGACTCTTGTGAATCTCGGCGCTTCTAATCTTTGTGCGAGAAGCGATTCCTTGGGCTCGGGCTTCTCACGCTTTGCATGCCATAAATTTCACTGCCTTTCACTGTAAATCATTTGCAGCACTTAATTGTGTGCATTTTAATGCGTATTGCGTGCCATTCGCAATCAGTTTTTTTTGCCGCTGCAATTCTGTGCCAGTTTTCAGTTTTCACAAGAAAAGCAACAGCGGCAGCAGCGGCAGCAGCCCAATGAGAAATGGAAATGCAACGCTCTGTTTAACATGACGGTAAAATTTCACGCCAGCCATAAAGGCCAGTGCAAGTGCGTATTGCAAAAACAAAAAAATTTATATGTAAACACAAGCTATCCGTCGTTGCCCGACCCATGTTCAAAGATCAAACATTATTCACACGAGATAAGCTCTAACATTAGGAAAGAACTTTAAATGAATGTATGCCACATTTTATTAACCTATATATTATTATATATATTATACGTATCACTTGAATCTGAGATCAGATATATTTGAACTTCAAATGAGTATATCTCGGGAAATTGAACTCTTATTTTCGAATGATGTAGCTCGTAGAGCTCTTAGGTATTCCTAAAAATTATTTGTCTATACTTTCACAAAATTTCCGTAAGATTAAAAATGATTTAAAAGGATTTTCTCAAGGGGACTTCATTTATTCCATTTATGTCCAGTTTGGTGATTCTAGCTCTTAGTATTTACCAAAAGTGCTCAAAAAACAGGAATATCGATATCGATTTTTATCGATTTCTTGTAAACGAGGCAAGCTATCGAATATCGGAAACAAACCCGTACTGCGCGGGCACTAGGAGGAACTACATTCCAAATTGCAAGTCTCTAGCTCTTATAGGTTCTGAGATCCCTTGCGTTCATACAGACGGACGGACGGTCGGGCGGACGGACGGATGGTCGGGCGGACGGACGGACATTGCTTGATCGACTCGGTTGTTGATGCTGATCAAGAATATATATATACTTTATAGGGTCGGAGATTTTTCCTTCTGCCTGTTACCTTCATTTGCATACTTTATACCCTTGAATAATACCCTAAATATTTAAAGATCCTCAAAATATTGTTAATTCGATTCATTCCAAACAATTCTAGAGAGTTTCCAGATACTAACAGAGCACATGCTTCCCAGTTCGAGCTTAAAGAACTGATCTTGAATGAAATGAATGCGCTTTGCCTAGAGTTTGGGCTGTTTAACGAGTGCATTGACTGCGTCCAGCTTGGCGGCCATTTTGGCCAGTTGTGGCTTTCGAAACCGTTATACCAATTGAATATCAAATCGGGCAACTCTTAACCTTCGCTGCGAGCGCGGCGGCGACAGTGCGCAGTCGGCACAGCGGCAAGTTCGTGTCTTAAGTCTTTTGTTTTTACACACAAATTGAAAGTGAAATTTCATTGCTGTTGTTGTTGTTGTCGTTGTTGTTTTTGTTGTTGTTGTTATTCTTGCTGTTATTTTGGTAATTGTTGAAAAAGAAAGGCACTCACACCGACAACAACAACAACAACAAAAACAACCTTATGCTGATAAGAAACGTGATTTAATTTTTAGTTGAAAATTATGAAAATCATATGTTTGGCAGTTTTCACTTTTCGCTGGCCTTGCCGAACCGAGAAGCGCGCTGTGGTTAACCCTTAGCCACAACAACTGGGCGTCACTTGATATTCCTTTGAAGAGCTTTCAAGTAAACGAAACATATATTTATTGAAAAGAGTTTAATCTGAATGGAGCACAGGCTGAAATATTTGCTGAAACTGCTTTTTGGTTCAAAAGTAAACGATCTACAAGTAAGGGAATAAAGTGACCAAAGTTTGGATGATAAGCATCAACAATGCAGCTTTGACGAACTCGATGTCAAGAGCCTGCGTCGGACAAGCAAGCGAGAAGTCGCCGGTTCAAGCGCAGCAGCAATTTGTTATATGTATAATTCTTTCTCTGATTTAAGCGTGAAGCGATTTGTAACAGCTGTGCATCTGTCTGTTATGTTACCCAAGCAATGCCGGGTAATTTGTGCTATTTTACTCTTTAACAAATCGTTTGGCTTGTAAATCTTTTGGCTACTTTTAAAAAAAACACCTGCTATGGTTAGGGTAAACACAGTTCGGTTCACTTCGCTGCTCTTGAAATAGGTTTCGCTTCCTTGCATTGTTGCGTCGCTGCCTCGACAATAAAGTCGCTTTCGCTGGATCTGAGTCTCAGGCTGACTTTTCTGTGTGCGCTTGTTCACCCGGCAGTCGGCAGTCGGCAGTCGGTTTTCGGTCGTTCGCAGTCTCTCTTGTCAGATTAGATATGGTGCGCGCCTTAATTACAATATGATTGATGATAGGCCAAGGCTTGACATGCGTCTCTTTTTTTTGTTATATGCTACCGGATGTGTTCTATTGAAATCAAAAGCTTTCATGCAGACCTGTTGATTCGACCACGGTGAATTTTTATTTGAGCTTCGACCAAGGTGCAAGAGTGACATTTCGAAAGCATAATTGTGGAATCTTTTTATACCCTGAGCGAGAGAGGATCCTATGTCCTTCTGTCTGTCCGTCTGACTATCCGACGATGTGAACAATTATATTTCAGAAGATACAAAAGCTGCAGAGTTCAAAGTATATTCTGGCATACCATATGATGTGATGTCAATTCAAATTCATATAAAAATCGATTACCTTACAGGGTTTCATATATATAGCTTAATTATAAGAGCTAGATAAATTAATCTTGTAATAAAGTTTCTCGTATAGCATGTACATATCTCTAAATATAAAACTGTTTGTCCTGACTGACATTCTGACGGACTGACTGACAGACTGATTGGCGATCAACGCACAGAAATTTAAAAATTTTCATTTTACTTACCTTATGTAATGAAGATTCTCGTTAAAATGGGCTATCGGGAATTTCCACTCGCATGTGTGGAAAATCGCGAAAAACGTTTGTATGAACCTTTTTTGTTTACCATCCGGCATTAAACTCATTTTCAAAGATCTTTGTTCAAATTAATTTAAGGGGTGTTTCACACTTTTCGAAAATTGCATTCCTCCTCGGTGGAAATGGGGTCGAAATTTTGGTGGATGACGCTTCGCGATCAAATTCATTTCTAAAAATCGATACGAAAATTCATTTGAGAATTGTATCACGCTTTTCGCAGAATCCAAGCTTTCTCGGTAGAAATGCGATTTAATGATTTTTTGATTTGCATATTTGTATATGTATTCATTTTAGTAAACAGATGTATGCATGTTTGCTTTGTATATATGCAGATGTGCATGCGTATTAGTGCATTTTAGTGCATATATGTGCACACTTATACATGAATGTATGTATGCATGCGTTATAACATGTATAAATATATGCATGCTTATAAATATGTTTGAATGGATGTCTGCATATATATGTATGCATGTTTGCATATGTACATGCATGCATGTTTTTTTGTATATATGTATGCAAACATGCATAAATGCATACATACATACATGCATACATACATACATGCATATATGCAAACATGCAAACATGCATACATGCATACATGCATACATGCAAAAATGCAAACATGCATACATGCATACATACATGCATACATGCAAACATACATACATACATGCATGCATACATGCTTACATGCATGCATACATGCTTACATGCTTACATACATGCATACATGCTTACATGCTTACATGCATGCTTACATGCATACATACATGCATACATACATACATACTAGCATACATGCATGCAAATATGCAAACATGCATAAATACATGCATACATACATACATGCATGCATGCATACATCCATACATACATACATACATACATACAAACATACATAAATACATACATACATACATGCATGCATACATGCGTCTACATGCGTCTACATGCATACACGCGTCTACATACATACGTCTACATACATGCATCTACATACATACATCTACATACACACATCTACATACATACATCTACTAACCTGCCCCACCTCCTCCTGATCCGCCGCCTCCTGCTCCACCGCCACAAGTTGCTCCTCCACAGGCCGTTGGAGCCAACGTTTCCTACCTTGTTAAATTTCAGCAAGGCCTACTTGAATTTTTGAGAATCGAGGAGGAGAGCACTTGGCAGAAATTCGTTTTATTTAAATTTGCAGCACAGCGACAAATAAGCTTGGTCTGCGTTTGACATTAGAAAACAAACCTGCATGCATACATACATATATACATACATATATACATACATGCGTACATACACACACACACACACACACACACACACATAAACACACACACCTATATAATACTTGGCGAGGTTTGGCTTTTTGTGCATGGTTTTCCCTCTAGAACAATCTGGCATTCAAATCTCAATACATATTTTTTAGTCGAAATTCATGTCAAAATCTTGTCTCTAGATTCGTGTGTCGACATGGGTCAAAATTTCCTTAGGGTATCTTCTAGTGGGGTACTTTCAACTAGTGCACGGATTTTTTAAAATGTTCTAAGCAGTATTTTCATTGCGAAAACTGCTTCTTAGACTACATTTAATTAAATATATTTAAAATACATTTGTAAATGTGTGTGAAAAACTTGCTATTTTCAAGTGTGAATTTGTATTTCATTTTGACTGCAGTCATGTTTTTATTTTGTATACCAGGCGAACAGCAGCAAAATTTCTGAGCGGAGCTTTAAACAATTAAGCCTGACTCGAAGGCCTAGCTCCCAGATGAGCAGGAGTATCGAGATTCTGTTCGCCTGGTGTTAAATATTGCCCGCAGTTCTTACATTTAATTGTGTGTAAAATATATCACTTTAGTTATATTCACAATGCAGAAAAAACATTCGATTAAATATACATTTTAAAACGCGCAAAGAAAATATATATAATTAGTTAAATTGTTATTTGTTATTCTTGTTTATGCTTGCTGCTGCTGCTGCTCGAGAGCTCCGGCTCCGGCTCCGACTCCTCGACCTCCGCAGCAGCTGCTGTTGGCCTGCCGGCAGCATTTCTATCCTCGTATCGATTGTCATCCAATTCATTGCATACACCAAAGGTAATTGGCAATAAAGGTAAGCCCTGTAATCTGGGGCCTGTGCAGAGTGGACAGCTTTGGGCAGTAATTGGGTAGCGTTGACTGAAATGGAACACGAGCAGGAAGACAGGAGACAGGAGACTTACCTGCCCGCGGCAACGGCGACAATTGGTGTCGTCGACGGATAAATCTTGTTGTACAGGCAGAGCAAGCGATGAGCCACCAAGAGGATCGGCAGGAGCAGCACGCCACAGATCAGGACGCCCAACCAGAAACCATTCTACGAAGAAATAAAAAAATAATTATGATAAATACATGCTGGTAGTCCAAGTCTTATTCATCTGTTTCCCTTAAATCGAACCATATTTTATTTCATTTATTTCATTTATTTGAACCAAAAACCATTCTACGAAAAAATAAAAAAATAATTATGATAAATATATAATACATGCTGGTATTCCAAGTCTTAACCATCTGTTTCCCTTAAATCTACACATATTTTATTTCATTTATTTGAACCAGAAACCATTCTACGGAAAAGAATTAAAATAATTATGATGAATATGTATATAATACATGCTGGTATTCCAAGTCTTATTCATCTATTTCCCTTAAATCTACCCATATTTTATTTCATTTATTTCATTTATTTGAACCAGAAACCATTCTACGAAAAAATAAAAAAATAATTATGATAAATATATTATACAAGCTAATATTCCAAGTCTTAACCATCAGTTTCCCTTAAATCTACCCATATTTTATTTCATTTATTTGAAAATTAATTTGATGGCAATGGAATAAGAGGAACCTTCCGATAAATAAACTTTCGTTTAAACTAACTTTGTGTGAAGAGCTTAAAGCACGTCTTGGATTAATTTCGCAAAAAGATTTTTTGAGTTTGAACCAGCAACTTTACCCCCTTCGACCAATATTCACCCATTTCACCAGTATGAATAATATGAAGTAGAAAGAAAATGCTGTGAAAATGAGCTTGAGGCGGATCGAATGGTCAGCAAAAAAGTTGCATCAAGCGATTTCCGCGCTTTTTTCACAATTGCAGGTGGAATTTCTTAAAATCACGCCTAAGCGAGCGCCTTTTTCACAAGGTGCTGAGACTTGTGAGTCAATCAGTTTATCGGGGGAAATATTTTGATATATATAAATATTATGTAATATGTGATCAGCTTACCATAGGATCGACAAGACGATGACATATGAGGTCCACACCGCGGTAATATATGTAGGCAAGTGGAGCGCAGCGTCCGACATTGTGATGACAGAAATTGACGACCATTTCTGTGTAGTTGGCGACCTCGTCTTCGACAAAAACTGAAAGATTCTGGCGCAGTATATTGACAAACGTTTCGGAATTATTTCTGATGTACAATTCGGAGGCTTCGGCCAATTCGATTAGATTTTCGATAGACTCCTGAAACGGGCTGTCCTCGTACAGTATTAGTTTATCGATCTCCAGCAGTTTCTCGGTCATTTTAATTAGAGTATATCGTATCCGATCAGCGAGCTCCTTGTCAAATTTCTCCAGAGCAAATGCCTGATTGCCCAAGGCGATTATCGCCGAATCATAGATGCCCCAAATGCTGGGCAGGCCGGAACGCAAATCTTTCAGCTTTGCGATCATTCGGGGCAGATCGACGGGCGCCATTGTGTTGCACAAATGCTTGATGAATATCGAGCTGTGATAGTCGGACAGATTGCTTTGCGCCGCCACATTTAAACCGTCCTTCTCCTGCTGGTTGAGCACCTCGTATGTGGAGATATTCGCCGAAAATATGGTTGTATTTGGCGTTACGTGAGCGCCGATAACTTCGATGCGCACCAAATCGTTGACATCATACAAATTGTTTCGCTGCAACAGATTGAAGATCGTCTCGTTTGCCTCGCACGCCTTGATCGCATCCGAGACGCGCAGCCCCGACTCTGGCTGCGACTCGCTACTCGACTCGTTACTCCCAAAATATCGCTGCAGATCAATTGTCGCGTCCATCTGGCGAAAGAAATCGTTCTTCTTCTGATCCCGCAACGGCGCACAGACGCCCTCGTAGGTGATTAGCCCGAAGATAAAGTAAAATAGGCCGAGTAGCAAGATGAACGATAACACGCAGAAAATCATTATTATGGCGCTGCGAACAGAAATGGAGATAATGTTATCCGGGCCACGCTTCCTTAGCGAAAGCTCCTCCTTCGGATCACTTACAAAAACAGGAAGATCGCTCCGATGCCCTTGCTGCAGAGGCTCACGGCTTCGCTATGTCTGACGCGTCCAAAGCAGCCGAATATCAGCGCAAGGATAAGCAGGATAAGTAACTGAAAGGAAATACATTTTGTTAGGTCACCTCACTACTCGGGATTTGAACCAGCGCCCTGCCTGGGCTCAAAACTTGGTTCTGACATTTTTAAAATGTAATAAAATAGTTTAGTTTTGAATTGAACGTTCTACTGAAAATACACAAGTTGCGGGCTAAACTTTGATCTGTAACCAGGGTTCGAACCAGCGCCCTGCCTGTGCTCAAAACTGGGTTCTCACATTATTAAAAATGTAATAAATTAGTTTAATTTTTAATTGAACGTTCTACTGAAAATACAGATGTTGCGGGCTAAACTTTGATCTGTAACCAGGGTTCGAACCAGCGCCCTGCCTGGGCTCAAAACTTGGTTCTGACATTTTTAAAATGTTGATAAAATAGTTTAGTTTTGAATTAAACGTTCTACTGAAAATACAGAAGTTGCGGGCTAAACTTTGATCTGTAACCAGGGTTCGAACCAGCGCCCTGCCTGGGCTAAAAACTTGGTTCTGACATTTTTAAAATTTTGATAAAACAGTTTAATTAATTGCCCGTTCTACTAAAAAAACACAAGTTGCGGGCTAAACTTTGATCTGTAACCAGGGTTCGAACCAGCGACCCGCCTTGGGTTCCCTGCGTAAAGATGTTTATCCATATACTTGAACGCAGGCTTGGATTGAAAACTTGGTGCTGACATTTTGAAATTTAGAATAAAACAGTTTAATTTGTAATTGCCCGCTCTACTGTAATCCTGTACTCAGGGTTCGAACCAGCGCCCTACCGGGGTTCAAAACTGCGTTCTCAAATGATTAAAATTTAAATAAAACAGTTTTTAATTGCCCGTTGTACTGAATATACAGAAATCATGGGCTTAACTAATCGGGGTTCGAACCAGCGCCCTGCCCTGGGTTCAGTGTGAAAAGCTGTTTATCCATATACTTGAAACCAGGTTTGGATACAAAACTTGGAGCTGACATTTTTAAAATGTTGATAAAACCAGTTTAATTGTCTACCTTAATTCTGTGCCCAGGGTTCGAACCAGCGTCCTGCCTTGGGCTCTACAGTAAATAAGCTTAAATCTTTAGCCAAATTTGGTGCCTAGGATAAATTTTTATGGTCGATTTTGCTATGGAACGGAGTTAGACCTTAAGATTTGTATTTTGGCTTCGGCTAATAGTAGAAGCTAAGCTGGAATTAGGCGCAAGCCGGCTCGAACCGAACTTGGTTTGGAACACTTACGATTCCGAGCATCACGCAGATAAGTAGATTGAAAGCTTTACGATGAACGCCAAATTTGCTGTATACATCGTCGAGCGACTTGGTCCCCTTGAGTGTGTCAAAGTGAATGCTGTTTATCACGGAATCGATGATGCTGCGCATATTAAGGGCCTGGTTGCGAAATTGCGAAATGCCCTCGTGCAGATCGCGTATTAACGGCGGGGTCACAGGATCTATGGCTTTCTTAATCTGGGCGCCAATAAAGTGGAGACGATCTATTGCCTCGGCGGGTATTCGGCTCGTGTCGTTGCGAATCAGTTCATCGACAAGCAGAATGTATTTGGAGGAAACGGGCAGCTGCGGAGAGAGAGAGAGAAGACTTTTCGATTTTACATTTGCTCAGAAAACTAGAAACTGGAAGCCGTACCTCATCGAGGTGCAGACATTTGGAGGCATCCAGCGTCTCGATATGCGAGTTCTTCAAAAAGTTCAGACAATCTTTATTGCCACACAGCGCAGCCAGGGCAAAGGACAAGTCACGCTTAACGCTGCGCAATCCTGTTGTAATTAAAAAAATCATAGAGAATCCCTAAGGTCGATAAATAGTTTTGATATTATTTACCATCTCGCAGCTGTGCGCCATAGAAACGCAAATCCTTTTCCAATTTGTGCACTTCCCGAAACAGAATCAAGGCCCTTGGCATGCTATTCAATATGCGCTCGAGATCGAACAATGCGTTCGCATTCGAGGTAGCCAACAGGTCCAGGAATACGTGATGGTGTGCATCTGAAAAATATGAAAAAGATAAATACCCGACCAGCCAGAGAGTACTCTAGTCGGAAAGGTTCGACTAGGCCCGAAGCGAGCTACCTTTAT
Organism: Drosophila lacicola; assembly: GCA_035045355.1. Taxonomy (NCBI): domain Eukaryota; kingdom Metazoa; phylum Arthropoda; class Insecta; order Diptera; family Drosophilidae; genus Drosophila; species Drosophila lacicola. The sequence goes on from JAWNPB010000133.1 coordinate 1,725,968, forward strand.
AGACATTCTAGCTTCCTTCTATTAAAGCGGGAGTTATGCTCCTTTCCATGCGAATTGCCTTCTGGACTAACTCGGTTGTTAATAGTTCGATTTTTATGAAATTTTGAGGGATTACATTTGGCATACAAAAGTGTGTATATACCAAAGATCAAGGCGAACTGAAAGAGATTTGAAAGAATAGGATTTCTTTCGTATCTGTGTATATAGTACAAGGAACTACACACAAGATTTGTATTAAGCTCTTAAATTTTTGAGGCTCACTCTGCGTAATATTTGGGAATATATATAAATGAAATTGTAAGTCTCAAGATTTTGTAGGTTTATACAGACGGACAGACGAATCGCCAGGCTCAAATTGAATCTCTTGAAAGGGAACCGGCAGCATTTGATCTTACTCATTAAAATATCGGTCATATGAATATCCATCTCTTGATAGTTGTTTATAAGCAAATGTTCAATGTGGTTCGCAGTGTCGCGCAGAAAGGTGCAAGTGTCTTGGCTGGCGCGGCGCATTGTCCTGTTTGTGTATTCCAAGCCATGATCCAATAATGTATTTGAGACAAAGGCAATGATCACACCGAAACTGGAATAGAATTAAGTGAATGCGAGTGTGTTGAGGCTTTGCTTTGCTTTCATGACTTACAGAACTCCAAGTAGAAGTATCGCAAGTAAAATACCGCAGATCCAGCGTCTGATATCGTCATCCTTTCTATCGCAGGGCGGACATCCTCGAGGGCAACGTTGACAGCAGCAGAAGCAGCAATAGCAGACCCTGTGGCAGGATAAAACCAGTATTATTTCTTATGAAAGAAGACCAATTAAAATCGCAGCACATAATGACATGTGAACGTGTGACACGTGCGCTGCCAATATAGCATATTTTTCGTTTTCTTTAATAACTTTTGTGTTTCTTAACCGATTTTGATGAAATTTTCAACAGCATATCTAATTATGCTACTGAATATTCGTATTCTCTCAAAATGTCAATTGCATTAAAATTGTGGCTTTAATTGGTGGGCAATACAGACTGGATTATTTTCTTGATTTATAGCTCTGTGGTGGCAGCTATAAAATAAAAGCTACATGTCAAATTTAACTCCAGCTCTTATAACTTACGAGAGTTGTAAAAAAGCAGGATTTCGATCTCAAGCTTTTATAGGTTCTGAGATCCTTGTGTTCATACATACGGACGGACGGACGGACGGACAGACAGACGGACATGGCTAGAACCAATTGGCTATTGATGCTGATCGAAAATATATATACTTTATGGGATCGGAGATGTTTCCTTCTGCCTGTTACATACTTTTGCACAAATACATTAAACTCCTTTTACCCATTTTTAATCGGTTCAGGGTATAAATATATTATTGAACAGGCGTCAACCCTGCTTTGAACCGGGCGCTGGTTCAAACCCTGGCTCTCAGCACTGATAGCAGGTTTCACTAGTATTCCTGTAAGGTCAGGCATACTTACCCTATAAAAGGCATGATAATTATAAGGACGAGCAGAAATATCACCCAGATGAGCGCTACAAAATACTCCCCTAAAAGACCGCGCCAATCGTTGTTCTCCACATTGGGTCCCAAGGCGAAAGTGTCTCCGTTCTTGACCACAATGTAGCCTACAACAATGCATAGAGCAGCACATTTTACGACAGGTTGAACTAAACTCTGTTAATATACTCACCGGGCGGTATTGAACGCCCTCTGACTACGAGCTTATCAATTAGATTGTGGGTGAAACTGTGCACACTATCTGTGAACGCAGTTGAATAAATTGTTTCATTCGTATAGTTGGCCTTTGATTCGAATGGGGTATAATCTGTCGAGGGAAAGTGCATATGTCCCATTTGCTCGACCGCGCGCGCTTTTATTACACTGTCCTCCACTTGGAACAGCTCTTCTTTGACTGCGTAAGTTGGCCTCATTAACGTGGCCAAGACACAGCCGAATAATATTATCCTGAGGCCGCATATTGCCAAAGAGGCCACGGTTTTGTGGCGTTTCGTCCTAGACTTCAGATAATTGGATGAATCTGGTGTCATTCTCATGTAATTTCCGTTTGGATTAATCAGTTAATGGATTAATGCTCAGCTCGCAGGTCTTGACCTTCCATACACATATACCAGACCGTGCTTATTTCTAAATTAATTATTAAAGCATGAAAACATGTATGCCCTACTTGAATTTATGAGAATCGCAGAGAAGGGCGCCATGTCAATTTGCAACGAGGGTGAGAATAGAAACAGACAAGACAGAGGAGGGAAAAAGCGAGAGAAAGGGAGAGAGAGAGCGAGCAGAATGTATAAAATTTGCATTTACTTATCAAGGAATGAAAACAGGTAAGCCATACTTGAATTCGGGAGAATCGCAGAGAAGGGCGTCATGTCGTGAAAGAGCGAGAGAAAGGTGAAGAGATCGAGCAGAATTTAAAAAATTAACATTTACTTATTATCAAGGAATAAAAACGGGTAAGCCTTACTTAAATTCATGATAATCGCATAGAAGAGTGCCAATTCAATTTGCAACGCAGTGAGCGTAGTAATCGAGGTCTGGCTTTTGTATAAGAGAAATATGTGTGACCAAAACTCGGCTTAATGACGTCCGATCTAACAAACTATTAGTTGGGATTATAAAATCAATCCCAGTTTAGCTAAAATTGTGACCCCGTATCATTTTATCAAATTTTACAATTAAATATTTTGACAGCCAATGGATAGTAGGGATCAATAAAAGTCCGACAAGCTACATTCAAGATGATCGTCATTTAATGCCCATAATAGAGACCTACAATCATAATAAGCAGCTAGGCGGAGTTTACTCACCAGCACCAAAAGCATGAATATTAGCATCTATTTCCTCTGCAGCTTCTTCTAAATGATAAGCACTTTAAGCTAAGGTGTCATTACAATCTATAAGATAATTTGCAGAGGCAACTGCACGGTTTAACTGCTATTGTACTACTGATCAGATGTGTGACATTTTTGGTTTAATTTCTAGAATTTGTTGTGACAATTCGAGCTCAGTTTGCTGGAATGAGAGTTTAAATAGTGTGAAGCGGCTCTACAAATCTTTCTACAAAATATTTACTTGATCACTTTAGCGGGCGACTCCTCTTGAGGCTGTCTTTAATTTTTCTCCTATTTGTAAATGATATTTTTGTAGACCTGCCATGATCCAACCAGGACAGCCTGAGCCTGTGCTTCGATAGCTCCGAAGGGTTCCAGGCACTTTTTTTTTTGTTGTAATTTTTATTTGTATTTATATTTTCACAGTAATTGGTTTTCTGTTAGCTTTAAAACTTTGATTCCATACTATTGGCTTAATGTAAAACACTAAAAATGACATAGGCAGAAAATTCATGAAATGTACGTAAATAATATGAAAATTACATACATTCATAAATACTTTTTTGTTTTTTTTTGTATAGATAATGCTTAACTAAAATACATATTTAATACGTGTGTATGTGTGCATTGTTTTAAATTTTTAGTTATAATTTTCTTTTTTTTTGTTATTTTGTTATTTTTAATTATTATTTTGGCTACTTGCAGTTTGCCCAGCATTTTTAATATAATTTAAAACATTTTTATTTAGTAGAGATTGAAACATTGTCTTACTAAATCTATGACAATTCAAAGTACACGTTCATATTATAAAGTTTCATTGCGTCACTTTTGGGGTTTGTTTTTTGTTTTGTTTTGATTTTTCTTTTTTTTTAAGGAAGTCTGTTAGTGTGTGTATTAGTTTCTTGGAAAATAAATACAAACACTCGTAAATTAAATGCATCAAAAATGGCAGACAGAGTTTTGTGTGTGTTGTGTGTTGAGTTTTGCCTGCTGCTCTGATCCACTAACTTAAAATGGCAGTTCTGGTTTTTTATTTTAAATATATATATAAATGTATATTTATATATATATATAGATTTACTTGACGTTCCGTAAAATTACTATATATTTATATTTTTGATTATTGTGGGGCTTCGAACGCTGTGCACAATAATATTATGGGATACATTCAAGTGAGATCTATCTCTTGAGTTCTTTTGGGATATATTTGCTTGTGGTCTTTTTCTTGTTGTTGTTTTTCTTTTGAACATTAACTTATTAAATGCTTTAGCTGTGCATATTCATATAGATTTCAACCCAATCGCATTGCTTGCTTTTCCACTTTCCCTCTTTTCTTTTGGCAACATTTTCAATGTGTTTAAACAATACATATTCATATATATTTAAATGTGTGTGTGTGTGTGTGTGTGTGTGTGTGGAGTATTGCTACGTTGTGAATTACTTTTGTTTATAACTAATCTTTACTATTTCGCGCCTACTCTCATATCATTGTCTCGCATTGCGCTGACAGATCGTCTGATACAGTTTCAAAATTCAATTAAAAAAAAAAGAATTAAATAAAAAATATTTCAACACGTGATGCTACAAATTACATAACTCTAAATAAAGAACTAACTTTCAACTAAAATTACAGTCTCAGTAAAAATTGGGTTGTTGTTGTTGTTGCAGTATTCAAAATGAAATCCATGCGTCATTTGCCATCCTCTCCACTTAAAGCCAGCCCAACAGAGTCCTTCCAATCGACAACTTTTTAAACGCCGTCCAATGCCTAATCCTGGTCGGAGGCACCCGGATAATAGTACGGCGGAGGTCGCTCATATTCGGATGATGGCGGCGCCACGGGCGGATTGTGGTAGCGCGGCGGCTCGTGGTCCCAGTGTCTGTGTATGCAGAATTCAAATTGGTTACAAATATTGCTATATATATATAATCGAAATGTGAGTTCTTATCGCATTGGAATTGAATTCAACATCAACTGCGACGACTCACACACAACACAAAAAACATTTAAAGAGAGGCATTTGTTTTTATACCCTTGTAGAGGGCATTGTAATTTTGTCATGAAGTGTGTAAGGCTCAGATGAAGGCGTCTCCAGACCTTTAAACTATGATCCACAACTTTCTCTTAACTTAACAACTTTCTCTTGGAAGAGGCTCATCTCTTTTTGTTGTAGGCAGTTCCGACCGAATCGGATCACTTTGTCACTTAGCTGTCATATAAACAATCGGTCGAGAATTAAGTTCTCATATGAACAATTTATCAGACTCCTCTATGCCATCTAAAGGCAGACATTGCACAATAATACTACAAGGGTATTAAATCTTCGGCATGCCGAAAAAAGCCTTTTCCTTCTGGCTTTCGATTAGCTTTTTAGAAACAGAAGCAGCAGTTAGTTGCAATCGAAGTCAAGGGAGACAGTTCTAGTTATTCAAGAAGGGAGAAACATTGGCAGCCAAAATGCAGAAATATGTTGAGAATGAAGCAATGAGAAGTTTCCAGTTAATGTTCTTTGGACTGTATATAACAAATGATATGATGATAACACACACAACATTACACACACTCGCAAACTCAAACTGCTTGGGAGTTTTTTGTAGGCAGCGACATAAGCAAATAATATATATATATAGACTAGATATATAAACCAAACCATTTGCACTTCGGATGATATACATTTGTATGCCTAAAAGAAACCATCTGTGGCCAGTGCTTTTGGCCTTGTATCTACAGCCGCAACTTTAGCGCTAAATAAAAACGAAACCAAAAAATAGCAATTAAATTGGCGGCCATTAAATGTTAGCCACAATTATTCCAGTTGCTTTCTATGTGTGTGTGTGTGTGTGTTTTTCTTCTCAGTTAATACGAGTTAGACGAGGATGAGGACTCTTAACTAGCTTTATGCGATATCTATTAGACGAGGGCGTGGCACTTACGTGGGTGCCACATCGTTATAGCGCATATTGCTGCTGCCGGCAGCTGCATCCACAACGCCTGGATTAGCAGCAGCTCCAGGTCCGGAGCGTGGCCCAACACGCGACACGCTCGGCGATGCATCCTCATAGTAATCCTGCTGTTCGCGTCGTCGATCGTACGCCTTGCGTCGCTTCTTTGGCACACTGAAAACAGCAGAACGAAACGAGTAAAAATCAATCAGAGGAGCTTGAAGCTGCCTTCTCTTACTTGGCCAGTGGCACGTGCTCGCGCTCGCGCTCGCTATAGGCATCGTATAGATAGTCGCTGCTGCGTGCATAATGCGGCGATGGGTTAGCGATGAAATGAAAATGAAAATGAAACAAGTGTCAGATGATTCCAAATTGGGCCAATTAGCTTAATCGTTAATGTTGACTGTTTCTCGATAGAGCCCTGCATCGGTTTATTTGCTCGACTACTCAATCGAACTCAGTTCGAGCTGCATCGGTTTATTTACTCGACTACTCAATCGAACTCAGTTCGAGCTGCATCGGTTTATTTACTCGACTACTCAATCGAACTCAGTTCGAGCTGCATCGGTTTATTTACTCGACTACTCAATCGAACTCAGTTCGAGCTGCATCGGTTTATTTGCTCGACTACTCAATCGAACTCAGTTCGAGCTGCATCGGTTTATTTGCTCGACTACTCAATCGAACTCAGTTCGAGCTGCTCGGCAACATGTTTGATTCGATTGACTCGATGCAGGGCTCAGAATTCATGCAAACATGCGCTCCGCCTGTGATGAACCGGACAGTCGACTTACCCGCCCTCGACAATGGCGACGGGTGGCGCCGAATACGGATCGATCTTCTTGTACAAGCAGAGCAAACGATGGGCCACAAACAGTACGGGCAGAAAGAGTACGCCGCAGAGCAGCACGCCCACCCAGAAACCATTCTACAAAAAGAACGAAATATTAATGATATTTTTTAGCATGACTCCTATTTGAGACTCACCATTGGATCGACCAGACGATGGCATATCAAGTCCACACTGCGATTATAGACCTGGGCAAGTGGCGCACATTTGCCAACATTGCCGTGGCACTTGTCCACGACCATTTCTATATAATGCACGACCTGCTCCTTGATGTAACTGGTCAGATTTTCGCGCAGTCCACTGACGTATTGTTCGCCATGCGATCTTAGGAATATTTCGGAGCGTTCCGTTGATTCGTGCAGCTTCTTAATGGATTCGCCAAATGCATTGCCGTTATATAATATAAGTTCATCAATCTTCAATAGCTTCTCCGTCATTTTACTTATAATGCTCTTGATCTTTTCAACAAACTCATCGTGATATCTCTGCAGGTTATAGGCCTCGTTGTACAGGGAGGTGCGGGCCCAGTCGTAAATGCCCCACTGACTCCAGAGACTGGCGCGCAACTCCTTCAGCTGATTGGCCATTGTGGGCAAGTCCACGGGCGTCAACTGAGTGCACATGACGTCCGTAAAGACCTTGCTGTGATAGCTGGAAAGATTACTGCTGCGCAGCTCCGCCAGGTCACGCTTGTCCTTCTCCGTGAGTATGGTGAAGTTGTCCAAATTGGCCAGCGATATTGGCACCGCAGGCGTTTCGCTGATGACCTTGAAGCGCACCAGATCGTCAATATCGTATAAATCGTTTTCCTGCAGCAGCTTGAAGATCGACTGATCAGCCTGACACGCACGAATCGCATTCGAGATGCGCAACGGCGGCAACGGTGTCTCCGCTTTGAGCTCGCCCTTTGGCAAATATCGATTGAGATCAATAATTGAATTCAGCTGGCGGAACAACGCATTTGATTCCTGATCGCGCAGCGGCGCACATGCACCCTGGTAGCTGGCCAGGCCGACAACAAAGTAGAACAGGCCAACCAGCACGACAATCGAGAATACGCAGAATATCAGCAACATGGCGCTGCGATTAAGAAAATGATTTAGTTGCGATGTCAAAGAAAAGTGCCAAGAACTTACAGTAGGAGACAGGAAGCTCCTGTGCCCTTGCTGCAGCAGTCATCGCGATAGCCACGTCGGCGACGTCCACAGCAGCCGCAGATCAGCGCAATAATTAGAAACAGGAGTATCTGAAACAAAAGACGAGATGAGAATCAAAAGGCGACCCGGTTTTAGAGCACACTTACGATCAATAGCACAGAGCAGACAATGACATTGATGATGCTACGATCAGCGCCATATTTGTCGTAGACATCTTCAAATGTCTTTGTGGATCTGACCGTATTTAAGTGAATGTCGCTAATGGCCGCATCTATCATGCTGCGTATGTTGTTTGCCTGTGTGCGAAACTGTTCCTGTCCATTATGAATGTCACGAATTATCGGCGGTATTAACGGATCAATGCCAGCCTTAATTCTCTTGCCCACATATTGCAGACGATCGATTACTTCTTTGGTCGTTTTTCCGCTGTTCTTCGCTATGATAAATTCGATGGCCTTTGAATAGTACGTGGTGTCCGGCAGCTGATCAAATTGCAGACATTTCGAATTGTCGAGAAACTCGATCTCCGTCTTCTTCAAAAAGTGCAGACACTCCCGATTGCCGCACAGCACCGCACAGGCATAATTAACGTCGCGCTTAACGCCACGCACGCCTAACAACAATAAATAAATTAATAGTAATAGTAATATTAATAGTAATACTTCGATTATCTACCGTCTCGCAACTGTGTGCCATAGAAACGCAAATCCTTTTCCAGTTTATCCACTTCCTTGATCAGCTTTTGCGCCTCCTCCATGTTCTCCAATATACGCTTCAAGTCATACACCGCATTCGCCTCCGACGCATCCATGAGGTCCAGAAATATGTGAGTATGCGCATCTGAAAGAAATCGAAAGAATCAGTTTATTGGACTACGTCTGTTTGTTAGATCTCACTTGTTAGGATATCGCTTAGATGTTTATCCATCTCGCCGTAGTTATTCACGAGCAGATGATGTATGTGATCCGACACATCCTTTAGATAGGTGCAGGTGTCCTGGCTGCCGCGTCGCATTGTCGTGGTTGTCTCCTCCAAGCCGCGATCCAGCAATCGATTCGTTGCAAATGCAATTATCACACCAAAGCTGCGAATGACATTAAGATAAATAAGATTGCTTATGGTGCACCAACTAAGATTAGAACCTACAGAATTCCAATGATGAGCAACAGCAGCAATAAACCGCAGCAGCAGCGCCTGCGAGCGTCCTTCTGACTGTCGCAGGGCGGGCATCCTTCTTTGCAGCGTCGACAGCAGCAGAAGCAGCAATAGCAGACGCTGTGAAAAAAGTAATGATAATAAATGAACGACTTTTGTTGCGAGTGACTCAGCCCCAAGGCATAAACGGATTTATCTAACCATATTTGGGTAGATGTCCATTTTGGGCAGAGATAAAATTTAGCGAGCAGCTTTAATATTGCAATTCCCACGACTTGCCGTCTTTGGGCAATTATAAATTAACTCCCGACTTTTTTTAGGGTTTACTTACGCTACGATGGGCATGATGACTGCCAGGATAGCCAGGATAACGACCGCGATGAGCACCATCCAGTACTGCGTCAGCAGATCGCGCCAATCATTGTTCTCCACCTTCGGGCCCAAGGCCAAATAGTTGCCGTCCTTGACGACCACGTAGCCTGCAAAGAATCGAGATTTTTTTGAATGTCAGGTGAGCTGTTATTTATGGGGCTTTCACCTGGCGGAATGGCGGCCTCGTCCGGTAGGATAAAACCAAAGAAGTAGCGCGTAAAATTGTACACGGGATCCATGGCTTTGGTCGAGTATTTCGGCTCTTTGGTATAGTTGGCCTTCGATTTGTATTCGGTGAATTCAGCCGCGGTAAAGTGTAGCTGCCCGAGCTTCTCGTGGGCGGTGGCCATGCGCCACACCTCTGCGTTGTTCCCCTCGTCTGCGTGAGTTGGGCTTATTAACGTGGCCAGGGCAAAGCCGGACATTATCACGCTGAGACTGCATATTGCCAAGACAAGCCCGCTGCTTTTGTGGCGTGTCGTCGTCTTGGACTTGGACTGGAGATGTTCGCCCGGCGGAGCTGGTGTCATTCTGTGGCCGTATCGTGGTGTCTATGTGGCTAAATGTGGCCGTCGGTCTACGCTCTTGAAATGCTTCTAACACGCTTAGCTCCTGCTTTGGTTCCTCTGGCCGCCGGCGAGCACATCCATTTCATGCGTCAGCGAACTGCAGAATACGAACGATTAAAATAAACGTGTCTCTCAATGGGGGTAACACTCCCTGCTAATACGATTTTAGCATGTCCTGACCTTATTTATATGCGTATATTAATGCCAGGCCAGGCCAGTAAAATACAAATGCATATAAATATATCATTCGCGTTGCGGGTGTGTCGCGGGAATGTGGCAAACGGCTTAGTCGCATTCTTATCGCTTAACGCAACGAAGAAGCACAAATGCTCAACTGCCTCCCTCTGACAAACACTCCACTTGACATCAATTAAAGCCAATCAAAAAAAAAATGAAGCGAACAACAATCAACGAAGGGGGCTGTGCCTCAATTTTAACTTGCAACTTAGTCGATGCCACAAGAGCTTGCAAAAGGTTGCACAGACTATTTTCGCTATCCCCTGGATAAAAATGTAAAATAAAAGAATTAACCGCGCGGGCCTCGAACTCACGTTTTTTAAACCACACGTTGACAGCACAAGCATTAAACACAAAAAAAAAGTACATGTCCCGAATGAGGCTCGAACTCGCGCCATTAAGATTATGACTCAGCACTAATAGGAAAATATTTAAATATTAAGAAAAAAATGCTATAACCGACGCTTAAACTCAGGTTATTAATTTTATGGGCTAGCAGCATAATGGAAAGCATTAAAAAATAAAAAAATATTACATGCCCCGGGTGAGGCTCGAACTCACGACCTTAAGATTATGAGACTTACGCGCTGCCTACTGCGCCACCGAGGCTATATCCGGCTGGGCGGCAAACACATAATTGTACTGTGGCTTTGCTGATACGAACTGGCAGAACGTTCTCAAACAGGTTTTAGTAGGAAATATCGCAAAACAAATAAATTTAGAACACAATGTAGAAAAAGAAATAAAAAAAATGTGATATTAATGATAAAAATAAGAACATTGAGAAGTGTCTGAAATACTTTGAGGCCAAATACACACACACATGTAGGCAGCATTATCAATGACTATAAAAGAAGCACAAATGCAGACTATAACAACAACTGATACTGAGACTGTCTCTTGATATGCGTGCATAGAAAAAAAGAAAAGTACAAAGTTGAATGAACCCCTTGAGCTGGCCCGGGCGCAGCTGAAGGGACCTGAACTCGAAATGGACACTGGGCAAAGGGAGCAAGTGCTGATGATGATGATGATGATGAAGGTTCTGGGTGCTGGGTGATGTTTTGTGGTTCCCCCCCGTTGATGGTCGGCTGCTTTACGCTTGCCTTGGCCTGTCGCCCTCCCCTCCCCCCCCCTAACACAGAAGGTGTCGCAGCAAACACACACGCACAAACATTTTAGAGCCCTGCATTCGACGCCTGCTTATCTTGAGTTTGTTTTTTATGCGCACTTTTTACTGCTGTTTGTTTTTTTTGCAATCGCAGCTCCAATTGACAGCTTTTCGTATGGTTTCAAGTGTCACATTAGTTAACAGCTGGTTAATTGTCTTGTAAATTTAGAAGTATATATACTTGCGTAGACAACTTGGTAATTCAACACGCATAAGGCTTACTTGGGTTCATGAGAATCGCATAGTAGGGCGAGAAATTAAAAACGCATTTATCATGCCAATTGTGTATATTTAGTTGTATTATATCTGATTTGCAGCTCAAGCATGCTCCAAATGCTCTGCACAGCAAAAATCTGTATACCCACGCCTTCCGAGCCAAACGAGCGAGAGGAGCCGAGCATTCGAACGGCCTTGACACGAGCTGGAAGCCATCGCATGGCAACTGCAACATGGCCGGGGGGGGCAAATGGGGGCCTGAGAGGTCAACGCTATTATAAAAGCACACCACATAAGCGATTTGTTCTTGAATGCTGTGCTTCGGCCAGCAACAACAACAAAGAAACTAAACAAAAACAAAACAAACTCATTTGCAGACGTGATAATAATAAGCACATGCGCAGTTTGTAGCAGGTGTCGGCCACCGATTTTTAGGGCGGCTGCTGTTTCCATAAAAAGTTCCAAATTTCATTTTTTCTACCCATCGATGTATGCTTTACTCTAGCCTAACTCTTCCCTACTTTATCTGTTTTTAAATTGTTAAGCTCGAATTTTGTGAATCGATTTTTTGATACCAATAATTGGTGAAAAATAGAATATATGAAATTTAAATGAATATTAATTATTTAGTAAGAGAAAACATACATTCCCACCTTCATATATATAATCTATATATATACATACACAATTTAGTAGATTGTCCAACACTTCACAAACTATCAAAGCATGAAAACCTGTGAGGCTCACTAGAATTCATGAGAATCGCATAGTAGGGCTACATTTAAAAATACACTTGCTTTTGAATTTGTAATGCAGCGAGAAGTAATTGAGAACATACATACATACAAAACGGGTTTGTTGGGCAATAGAAAATGTAACCCGGGCTTTTGCAATTGGCCCGATTTTATTGGGTTGCGTTGAACGAGTGCGTACTGTAGACACACACATATATATACAAATATGTATGTCCATATACATGCATACATACAAAAAGAAAGCCTATCGGCTTGCAAATACGTGTTATTTTAAACTTATAAGCAATGCACGCAACCCTATAGGGCCTACTTTAATTCATGAGAATCGCATAGTAAGGCGATATTTAAAAATACATTAATCAACACAGGTGAAGTCCATATATGTTGTTTTACGAAATAGACGAGTCATCGAACACGCAGTAAACCAAACGAATAGCCAAGCAGACGACCTACTTCTTGGAATTGAATCAGTTTGTCTGTCTGATGCTGTTCGCCAAGCTTAACTGGTTTTTTTTACCGCAACCAGATACCTTTCGCTTAAGCAACACTCCCATATGTACTTATAAGTAGATACGACTTATTTTATAGGAAAGTGTTTGCACACAAAAAGATCGGATGGTGTGGCGCAGTCAGGACGAGTCATGGAATTACGACAGATATAAACAAATAATTTAAGATGGAATAAAACTGAAAATTATATGACTTGGGTCTGACGAGTGTTTAAGAATTATTTACACATTTTTATAAACATATTTACAGTCTTTCAGCTACGAGTGAAATTTAGGAATTGTTTATCAGCACAAATTGCTAAATTCCCAAGAACCGACTTAAAAAGCACACATTTAATTGAATAACTGTCGGGTTTGTTTACCAAAATGGAAATAAACCAAAAAAAAAACACTCATATCAGCGGTTTGGCCTTGAGCTATAATGTAAATTTAAAAGAAAAACAGTGTAGTATATGTATATACATACATATAATGGTATTTTTAGTAAGCAGAAAAATGTTATAAAAGCTGGCAAAAAAAAAAAAAGGCGGGTTGATGTCAAATATTTGCAAGCCAAACACGCGCACTCACACACGGATAGTCTTTATTTTAAGTGAAAGCGACTTGAAGCCAAGAAGTATGAATCGAACATATTTAGGTCAACATAAGTTGGCATTATTACCCTGCAATATCTAACATTTTATTACGGCAAGCAGCGAGTTGCGAGCAGGTTGACAGTAGGCTGTAAGCAAGTTGCCAGCAGGTTGTAAGCAGGTTATAAGTTGCCAGCCAATTGTCGCTTATAAAACAGGCCATAAAAAATATATATTTTCTTGTTTGTTAAATTTATTCTCGATTGCTTCTCCATTTTCTTCACTTTAGAGACATTGATTTGAGCAAATCTTTTGAGATTTTAAGAGCCTAACCAAGGTAGCTATTCCTTAGATCTTTCGCTGTGTCTATAATCAACCTTCAAGTAACTCACGCCTCTTTCAGATAAAGAAACAGCTAAGTAAAGCATTTGGAATATTAAATATGTTCTGCAAATGTTTCTTTTTAATATAAGAAAGCAGTGGAAAGTGCCCGACTAGAAGATAACCTGGACGCGGCGCGTAGAAACAGTTGTGCTTACCTTGGCCCTATAGAAAATGCGTTCTTGATTAACTTCGGAGCTTATAGTCCGATCTGTATAAAAAATTAACTGTGGCTTCAGCATGGCACACAAAACTGTGTAAAAACCAACGGCCTAAAACATACCTCCAAAAATGTATAGGCTTTTCTTCCAATATCAGATCTGTATATATATAGAGAAGGCACTAGCTATTATAAGCTCCTAGATATGGTCAAAAATACTTAATCTTTAAACCAATTTCGTGATATCGAGGTGAGCTATTTATAATTGAAGTCAATAGCTCTGTAGATCTCTGAGATATGACTAGATCAAGCTAGCTCTTGATTCGTGGCAAGTATACATATATAAAATATATATATATAAAATATATATATATAAAATTATATATATAAAATTTATGAAATCAGAGATCGTCTTCTGCCTGTTGCATATATCTGCACATGAGCATTTTCCCTTTTCCAAAGGGTTTTAGGGTACACAAACAATGTGTAAATGCAAAACTGATCTGTTGGGCCGGAAACTCAGAAGAAATCTGGTTCGCTGTCATTCGATGAGCAGATATACATATATATATATATTTTTTTTTTTTTTGAAAGAACCGGTGGAAGCGCTGGTCAAGAGAAACTGGTTTGCCGGTTTGCCATGTGACTCAGCAGCTGAGACCAGAGTAACCGCAATTTTCGGTGGCTAATCAAAAGCTGACACAAAGAAATAATTTCAATTGAAATTAAGCACGCGTGCGAGCGAGACAGAAGGCAAACAATGAGCGTAGACACATGTATACATATGTGCATATGTAAAAGTATATAGAAAAGTAAGCGAGGGACAAGCAACAAAGAGCGAGGGAGAGAGAGAGGGAACGGTCGGACAGGCAGGAAATATAAGTTACAGTGCATCAAGAGAACCTCAGCAAAAGTGCATGATTTCTGAGGTTATGGCTAGTATTACATGCACATTTGCATTGTTATACCCTGAAAGGGGTATGTTAGTTTTCTCACGAGCTATTTAATGTATTGGGGAAAGGAAATTTCTTGTCTCATCAGGTATATATACATATGGCGCCCGGGCACGGATGAAGTATAAGATTTCCAAACTTGATATTTAGGAGTTCTAACATACCCTTAGTCATATGAGCCTTATCCCATTAACATCGCACTACTACATCGACAATGGGCAGAAAATAGAACGCAAGAGTATTCAATCTGCCGAACTCCAAATGATAACTGTTTTTTGTTCTTCATGTCTTTAAACTCCATTTCGCATGCACGAGGCGTGTGGAATGCAAAACTGCCCAAAAACAGAGATGAACATGTTTGTGTGTATATATGTAAGTGTGTGTGTGTTTGTGCCGGCGTCGCTTCCTATAAATACATAGTACATGCGCATAGGCCACTTGATGTGGGTTTCGGCTTCTGGTAGCTGCTTTGTAGATGCGTGCAGCGTCTCGCACATATATACATGGGAATATAGGTAATGGCATTTACATGTATATGTGCACATCGTATGCTTGCATGTATGCGTGTATTTTACACAGGTCAGGGATGTATCCCGTCTCAGTGTCTGCGCATATCATAGGCATACACAGTGGAAGCTCTTATCGAATTTTGAATAACAGAGATTTTTCTAGTATGCGTTTTATGCGAGCACCTCGCCAAGCATTGTTCACCTAGCACAGAGTACACTGTAAGTACTGTTTTTTCGTTTTTATTGTTGCTTTTATGTTGCCCTGCTTCCGATCTTAGGCTGCAGCGTGTGAGAGCGACTGCAGTTCCATTCGGAGCACCAGTGCTCTATAATTCCTCAAAACAAAACAATATAAAAAAAAAAAAAAAGAGAGCGTCGCAATGCGATGAGTGCTAGAGTTGCCTTCACCTCAGCCTCAGCCTCAGCCTCAGCCTCGCCCGCACCCTTACCTCACCCTCACCAACAGCCTGACCAATTGTAATAAACAAGCTGAATCAGAAACGCACTCATCGCACTCACGAATAGCAACAACAACAATAGTTACGGTTTTCTTTTTATGTGTCTTTGTCTCAGCTTCTTCTCGTTACACATGCATGCATACATACATAAATAAAAAATTATCATTTGGCTGACGGCAACTTCCAAATCCAATTAGTCATTAATGCTACACACACACTTATGCACAAAGCCAAGAACGCTGTGCATACACGTGTTTATATGTGTGTGTGTTACTGCAGTACGAAACACTTTCTGCACAGCAGAACGTTTCAAACGTTGGACAACACTTTCAGTTTAATTGAAATTTATAAATATGATTAATCTTACGGATTTAATAAATAACTGTAAGCTCACAGATTATTTGCACAAATGTATTTGATTTGTAGTACACATTTCGTTGCCAGCGGAAGCATACACCCCGCCCTTCCCTTGGTTGCTCTACAGCTTCCAGTGGCCTGAGTTCGCTTATGCGACCCCGTATTCTAATTGGAATTGCAGCTGTGCGTGGGTCAAACTATGTGCATACATATGTATGTATGTATGTAGGTACATACCCATTGACATACAACACAATCGAGATGCGTATTTATATGCAAATCTGTATGTATGTATGTAATTTACACTGTCCTTTTTATTCTTATGCACGCATGCATGTTATACTTTCAACATAAATTAATTTTGATTGAATTTAAATTGGAAAATGCACGTGGAAATATTAAATATGTACTATTTTCTCGAAAAAAAAACGTTACGGTATTGTACTTCTTCATAGAACAGTGTTAATATTTTTTAAAGGCACAAATAAATTTTTTCAATTGGCAATTGTGTTTCCATGTACAACATACATACATACATATATAGCATGTGCATGTGTATGAATGTGTGTGTATCTATTGCACCGCCCGCTGCTGCTGCTGCTGCTGCTGCTGCCATCACAACATTCTTTTCTTTGTTTGCACAGCGCGCAGAGCAAGAATGGTGGTGGGTTTGGGTCTGGGTCTGGGTCTGTGGACTTGCGACACTTTGTTTACACATTTCATAATTGAAAAATAGTATTATTTTAATTCAGTATTTGTTTTTATTCACTGGGCAATCACCTTTTGATTAAAGGGGCACTTAACACAATTTCAACAAGAATTGAGACGTCGTCGGACGTTCGTTCCGACGCGCGTACCACACAACAACTACTGCTAGAGATGATAATTACGAAAATATCAGCAAGAGTTCAACTATCGTTTCGATATATTGAAATATCGATATCACATTGGCAGAGAAGCTACGATTAGCTCCGATAGCTTTTAAACGAAAGACGAAAGTAAAAATTGTTTAGTATTTCCATTAGTAATTAGTAATCACTTTTTACAAGTACTGATTAATTGAACTACACTCTGTCCCGTTACACGTACGTTCTTACCGTTTTATATTTTCTAACCGCAATGCACAAACTTAACGAAACCCTAGAACAATAACCGATAACCAATTAAACTGCGATGCATTTCTGTTACGTATATTGAGATAATAATTATCGTTACGTTTGAATGCTTGTCAACCGTTAAATTTAAATAAATGTCATTTAGTTCAATCAAATCATCGCAGATTCAACTTAATCATTCTTACGATCACTGCTTTGGTAAATAGTCGTATCGCTACCCACATAACTTTCATTCGGCATATTCTCAGGTAGATACAAACAAACGCTTCCGGTCATTCCACCAGGATAACGGCTCTCCCCACCTGTTGGACAGGGGCATGAGCCCACCCCTTGACCACCGCCACAGACAACAATTGGCGGCTGAGCATATGGTGCGCCCGTGCAAATTGGACACGGCGGCGTCGTCGAATGATGCCTACTGCAATTATGTTTAGTTAGATGAATAGATCAATTATACAGATGTAACACTTACCCCCCCACAGCCACGGCCCCGGCACCGGCCCCGGTCCCGGCCATGGCTCCTGCCGCCCTTGTGTGGTGACCGCGGTACGGCACATACGTCTTGTACAGGCACATTAAACGATGGAGCACAAACAAGAGGGGTATAAAGAGCAGGCAGCAGAACAAGAGGCCAACCCAAAATGCATTCTATATGTGTGTGGGGATGGGATTAAAACTTGAATACTTAATCGATCAGCCCGATCATCGATTCAACAAACGGAACTCGAACCGTTCGAGTAGGCAACATGTTCGACCAGCTCGAGTCAGCAACATGTTCGACCTGCTCGAGTCGGCAACATGTTTGACCTGCTCGAGTCAGCAACATGTTCGACCAGCTCGAGTCGGCAACATGTTCGACCAGCTCGAGTCGGCAACATGTTCGACCTGCTCGAGTCGGCAACATGTTCGACCTGCTCGAGTCGGCAACATGTTCGAACCGTTCGAGTCGCAACATGTTCGACCAGCTCGAGTCGGCAACATGTTCGACCTGCTCGAGTCGGCAACATGTTTGACCAGCTCGAGTCGGCAACATGTTTGACCTGCTCGAGTCGGCAACATGTTCGACCTGCTCGAATAAGCATTACGATTAGCTCGAACACAATCGAAATGGAGAAATTGACTCGATTTCGGGCTTAATATGCAATAGTATAAAAAAAAAATACTCTACTCACAATCGGGTCAACTAGATGATAACAAATCATCTCAAGACCGCGATAATATGTGTAGGCGAGCGGTTTGCATTCGCCGACTTCAGTGGAACACTTGGATATAACCATGTCAATATAGTCATCGATCTGCTCACCACAATATTCAGTCAAATTTTTCGTTAGCTCACTTATGTACTTCTTGCCGCGCGACTGTATAAATGCCTCCGAACGCATTACCGTCGAAAGCAGCACACGAATCGAATCCTCAAAATTATTATTATTGTACAAGATGAGTTCATCAATTTTGTGTAATCTCTCCCTGATCGAATCTTGCAGACTATGGATTTTGCCAACCCATGCATTTTGATAGGCGTCCAGATTCAAAGCACAGTTGAACAGCGAAATCCGTACAAAATAATTGCCCTCCGAAGAATAGCCCATATACAGTTCATGGGCCATCGCACGAAATTCGTTGGCCACACTAATCAAGGTGTGCGGCGTTAGGGTCTTGCACATGTTCTGAATGTAGAGAATGCTGTGGTATGACGCTAATTTCCCAGTTATATGACTAACAATCTGTTTCTTTTCCTCTTCGGTGAAGATCATAACTTTCGAGAAGTCCTCGTCCACTTCAATGACCGTATCCTCGGGATCATCCAAAATGCGGAGGCGCGTCAATTCGGTAACATCATATTGATTGCTATCGGAGAGCACATTGAATATGGTCTGATGGATTTGACAGCCTTTGAGCGCGTTCGAGACCATCACCGGCTGTGGCCCGCCCAGGTAGTCGATATTATTGGGCACAAATCGGCTCAGATCGACCTCAGAGTCCAGATGACGGAACAGAGTTGATTTGCCTCTCAGCGGCGCACAGGCGCCTTGGTAGGCCAACATTCCGGTTATATAATAGAAAAGCCCGATCAACACAAAAAACGAGAATACGCAGAATATCAAGATCATGACGCTGCAAAACCAGGATCAAGGAATAATATATCAAATCGAGATGGAGATGGAGCAACAATTCGTTAACACTTTTTCTTAATTATACATATTCCTGATCACGATCGGATCACAACAGATCACATTTAAGGAAGCCTCTTAGTCTCTCTCTCTCTCTCTCAGTCTCAGTCTCAGTCTCTCGGTCGGATACATATTCCTAATCAGATCGGATCGCAACAGATCACATTTAAGGAAGTCTCTTAGTCTCTCTCTCTCTCTCTCTGTCTCAGTCTCAGTCTCTCGGTCGGATACATATTCCTGATCAGATCGGATCACAACAGATCATATTTAAGGAAGTCTCTTAGTCTCGTCCCTCTCTCTCTCTCTCTCTCAGTCTCAGTCTCAGTCTCTCGGTCGGATACATATTCCTAATCAGATCGGATCGCAAGAGATCACATTTAAGGAAGTCTCTTAGTCTCTCTCTCTCTCTCTCTCTCTCTCTCTCTCTCTCTCTCTCTGTCTCAGTCTCAGTCTCTCGGTCGGATACATATTCCTGATCAGATCGGATCACAACAGATCATATTTAAGGAAGTCTCTTAGTCTCTCTCTCTCTCTCCCTCTCTCTCTCTCTGTCTCAGTCTCAGTCTCTCGGTCGGATACATATTCCTGATCAGATCGGATCACAACAGATCATATTTAAGGAAGTCTCTTAGTCTCGTCTCTCTCTCTCTCTCTGTCTCAGTCTCTCGGTCGGATACATATTCCTGATCACGATCGGATCACAACAGATCACATTTAAGGAAGTCTCTTAGTCTCTCTCTCTCTCTCAGTCTCAGTCTCAGTCTCTCGGTCGGATACATATTCCTAATCAGATCGGATCACAACAGATCACATTTAAGGAAGTCTCTTAGTCTCTCTCTCTCTCTCCCTCTCTCTCTCTCTGTCTCAGTCTCAGTCTCTCGGTCGGATACATATTCCTGATCAGATCGGATCACAACAGATCACATTTAAGGAAGTCTCTTAGTCTCGTCTCTCTCTCTCTCTCTCTCTCTCCCTCTCTCTCTCTCTCTCTCAGTCTCAGTCTCAGTCTCTCGGTCGGATACATATTCCTAATCAGATCGGATCACAACAGATCACATTTAAGGAAGTCTCTTAGTCTCTCTCTCTCTCTCTGTCTCAGTCTCAGTCTCTCGGTCAGCTAAGTCGAAACCGACCGGATCGGAGCACTATATCATCTATATGTTATCTAAGTAGGACTACATTGTCATATATACACATAGCTAGCTCTATAGGAAGAATCGGTCAACATTTTCTGTACTGCCAAAGTCAACTATAACGGGCTACTCCCTTGGTCAAGTTAGGGTATGGAATCTTCGGCGAGCCGAACAAAACAAATGTTGAATTTCTAATAATATTCGCAATAGTTTTTCATAGAAAAGGCGAGACAAATGTGACATACTTTATGAGCTCGGGTTGCAATTGGAATACCCTCTCTCGCAACTGTTTAAATGGGGTTGATTGGTTCTGCACTTACCAAAACAATAGCACGGCAGCCCCTTTTTTGCTTATAAAGCAGCCCAATATCAGGGCAACAATCAGTACGATCACAATCTAAAATGGAATAAAACACGGAATAAGATTTGGCCGGAAGGATGAACTTCCCTCAAGGCTGCTCAGGCTACTTACCAAAATGAGAAGGATGCAGACGGCAAGGTTAATGCGGGAACGGTCGACCGCAAACTTCTCGTAGAGACTCTCAAAGGATTTGGAGGATCGGAGTGTGTGGAAATGAATATCGCTGACAATGTGATTGATCAGATCGCGTATCTTGTTCGCCTCCAACAAGAATATATCCCGACCCTTGTTCAGACTGGATATAACCGGAGGCCCAACCTTCTCCAACTGTTTGGATATCGCGTTTTTAACACCCTGCAGTCGCAGCAAAGCGTTCTTGGCCGCAATCGGGAGCTTCGCATCGATCGCCTCCTGCATTCCCTTCACATACAGGGTCGAGTCGGGCAACTGTTGTGGGACAATATACAAATTGATTAAATCGGATACACACACTTTCGATTTGAACCCACCTGATCGATGTGCAAGCAGCGCGTGGTATCTATATACTCAATTGATGAGTATCTTAAAAATTTTTGGCATCTCAGATAGTCGGACATGTGGCACGTCTGAGTGGCTTCTCGCTTAACGCCGCGAACTCCTGTTGAAAAACGGAAAGTTAAAACCGAGTCGAGACCTAAACTTCTGTCCGACCTGGAGCTACCCTCTTCCCACCTTAGGGAATATACCCAAAGCAAGGCTCTAACCTTAAGGATACCATGAGAATCTTTAGAGCAGTCTTTAGACAGTCTAGAAGGACTGTCGGATGGACGGAGGCAATGACTAGATCATTTAAGGTCGACCTTCGATCAATATATAGGTTCAGAGAATCTTTCTCCTGGCTGTCACATACAGTTGCTCAAAAGCAATATACCAAGTCGAGACCTAAACTTCTGTCCGACCTGGAGTCGGACCTTTTCCCAAACACATGCTTTTTGCTTTCCCACCTTAGGGAATATACCCAAAGCAAGGCTCTAACCTTAAGGATACCATGAGAATCTTTGTACCAAGTTGCATGTATCTCGGTCTAGAAGGACTGTCGGATGGACGGAGGCCATCACTAGATCATTTAAGGTCGTCCTTCGATCAAAATATAGGTTCAGAGAATCTTTCTTCTGGCCGCCACATACAGTTGCTCAAAAGCAAAAGCAAAAGCTGTCCGACCTGGAGCTACCCTCTTCCCAAACACAAGCTTTTTGCTTTCCCACCTTAGGGAATATACCCAAAGCAAGGCTCTAACCTTAAGGATACCATGAGAATCTTTATACCAAGTTGCATGTTTTTCGGTCTAGAAGGACTGTCGGATGGACGGAGGCAATGACTAGATCATTTAAGGTCGTCCTTCGATCAAGATATAGGTTCAGAGAATCTTTCTTCTGGCTGTCACATACAGTTGCTCAAAAGCAATATACCAAGTCGAGACCTAAACTTCTGTCCGACCTGGAGCTACCCTCTTCCCAAACAGAAGCTTTTTCTTTCCCACCTTAGGGAATATACCCAAAGCAAGGCTCTAACCTTAAGGATACCATGAGAATCTTTGTACCAAGTTGCATGTATCTCGGTCTAGAAGGACTGTCGGATGGACGGAGGCAATGACTAGATCATTTAAGGTCGTCCTTCGATCAAGATATAGGTTTAGAGAATCTTTCTTCTGGCTGTCACATACAGTTGCTCAAAAGCAATATACCCTCTTTGGTCATATTCAATGGGTTCAGGTCAATAATCGGACGGCGTAATACTCGCTCACAGTCTCCGTAAGACAGGCTATTTATCGAGCTGCCACGCCCCCCTTAGCTCTAAAATTGTCCAAGATATATATAGATTCGCAGGTTTTGAGCAAGCAAGAGACATGCTTGGGCCAATCTTTAAAAGGGTTCAAAGGGTGCTTTCGATCGGAGGGGTTAAGACAAACGCAGGAACAAGGAATAAGGAATTTTCCCAAAAGAATTCCCTGACATTCCCCTGGAGAGATAGACATTATTGTTGCCGGTCATATTCCCGGAAATCCTGTAGTTTTGGAAACGAAAATGTTTGATTGTATTTACCATCTCGAACCATGGAGTTTAGAAAGCGTAACTCCTTCTCCATGGCGTTCACCTCCGCCATTAGTTTGATGGCGGCGGGCATATTATCAAAAATACGCTCCAATTCTTCCACTGCGTTCGCCTCGGAACTATCGCCCAGATCCAGGAAAATGTGATTGGGTGCATCTGCAAAAAGGCAAGTGAGAATTTTGTGGCAAATTAAAAAGGATTAATTGGGTCCTCACTGTTGAGCATGTCGGTCAAATGATTGACGGTCTCCTCGAAATTATTGCCAAACAGATGGCTTACGTGAGCGGAGATATCATTTAGGAAGCGGCAAGTATCATCAGAGGTGCGCTTCATCAATAGCCTCGATTCACCGAAGCCCTTGTCGATCAATATGTTGGCAAAGATGGCAATAACAATGCCAAACCTAAAGGGGGAAAGCCAATATCTAATAATATAACAAAATTGGGTTTTCTCAATAATTACACAAGCAAAAGGATGAGGAGCAAGAGCAGCAGTCCGCATAGAAGACGACGGCGGGCATCTCGAGCTCCGGTACAGGGCGGACAACCTCTTGGACAACGTCGACAGCAACAGAAGCAAAAATAACATACCCTGCGATAAGAGCCAAGGTTGTCAGATCTGTTAACAATCGAAATCGATTGACTCACGCTAAGAAGGGCACAATAACGATCAGAAAGATCAGGAATAAAACAATTAAGAGATGCAGCCAGTACTTCCAGAGCAGGTCGCGCCAGTCGTTCATCTCCGTTTTGGGTCCCATCGACAAAGTGTCCGCCGACTTGACAACAACATAGCCTGCGAAATAACAAAAAAAAAAAGCATCCAATGCATGGACTGGTCAATCAAATTTAAATGCTCACCATCCGGCAAGGGTGGTTGATCGGTCATCGTCTGCTCGAAAAAAAAGTGCGTGAAGTTGTAGACGGGATTGAGGCCCATGCTGGAATGGCTATCGGGCTTTGTGTATTCAACCTTCGATTCAAACTCGGTATAATCCACCGGCGGCCAATGGGTCTGTCCCATCTGTTCGTGGGTAGTGCCCATGCCCTCGAAGCCATACCGCCAATCGGTGCCGACATCATCCTTATCAACGTCAGCGAAATTCGTGCCACCTCCCGCTGCGGCATCTCCACCACCCGCTGCGGCATCTCCACCACCCGCTGCGTCATCTCCGCCACCCGCTGCGTTATCTCCGCCATTCGCTGCTTCATTTCCACCACCAGCTGCGTCATTTCCGCCATTCGCTGCGTCATTTCCACCTCCCGCTGCGTCATCTCCACCTTTCGCTGCGTCATCTCCGCCATTCGCTGCGTCACCTTCGTCACCATCTGCGACAAATATCCCGCCCGCTGCGGCATCAGCCGCCTCTCCAGCTCGTAGAGCCTCGTCATATAGAGGATAATCTTGGGCCCAATCAGCAGCCGTAACACCAGCGTAATTTTTCTTATCCGTGTCATGGGCCATGATCCAACCTGCCAACGTGAGCAGCAAAAATGCGATAATGATCACCCGAAGAAACCATGCCTGACTTGGTTGCGTTGCCATTCTGTTATAGATGTGTTCAATGCGCTGCTCCTATCTGCTCCGCATCCGTGCATCCATTTCACGCTCCGAACAGCACAAATATCTAGCCCACCGTTCCCATACAACTACAACTAACGCGACCGACCGACAGCTCTGGGCTGGCCTGGGCGTGGATGTGTCTTGTGTATTTCTCTAAAAAAAAATATAGTACGTTTTACAGTTTTTTTTTGGTTTTATTTTGCTTTTCTATGAACAATTAAAAATGTGTAAAATTGTTACACATAAATCAGAAACATTGTGTTCTCTGAATCTTACCTGCACACCCAACCAAGTCTCTCCTTGAGGTTCGGTTGGTCGACCTTCTTCTTCAGACCAGAAATGCTTTCGCTCACTGGTTCGTCGAATTGCACTTTTTTTATTTCCAATAAAACTATTAAATTACCCGGCAGCTGTCGGCTCAAAGGAAT
This sequence comes from Drosophila lacicola, assembly GCA_035045355.1. Classification (NCBI taxonomy): domain Eukaryota; kingdom Metazoa; phylum Arthropoda; class Insecta; order Diptera; family Drosophilidae; genus Drosophila; species Drosophila lacicola. Next base: position 1,751,004 of record JAWNPB010000133.1, read on the forward strand.
AGTGATGAAAATGCAAGTGGAACCGAGCTTATGTCGACCTTTCCTGGCCTTTCCGACCTTGGTTCTTGGTCGACCTTCTTTTTCAGACCAGAAATGCTTTCGCTCCTTGGTTCGTCGAATTGCACTTTTTTTATTTCCAATAAAACTATTAAATTACCCGACAGCTCTCGGCTCAAAGGAATAGTGATGAAAATGCATTACGGCTAATTATGTCGACCTTTCCTAACCTTTCCGACCTTGGTTCTTGGTCGACCTTCTTCTTCAGACTAGACCTGCGTTCGCACCTTGGTTCGTCGAATTGCATTTTTATTTCCAATATAACTATTAACTTACCCGACAGCTCTCGGCTCAAAGGAATAGTGATGAAAATGCAAGTGGAACCGAGCTTGTGTCGACCTTTCCTAGCCTTTCCGACCTTGGTTGGTCGACCTTCTTTTTCAGACCAGGAACGCGTTGCATTTTTATTTCCAATATAACTTACCCGACAGCTCTCGGCTCAAAGGAATAATGACGGAAATGCAATTGGCACCGAGCTTCCATTACGGCTAAATATGTCGACCTTTCCTAGCCTTTCCGACCTTGGTTCTTGGTCGACCTTCTTCTTCAGACTAGACCTGCGTTCGCACCTTGGGTCATCGCATTGCTTTCCAAATTTTTCCAATATACCTAATCAATTTGTCATAAGCTGGAATAAGTTACCCGGCAGCTCTCGGTTCAAGGGAGTAATGTTGAAAATGCAAGGGGAACCGGACTAACATTACGGCTATTTATTTCGACCTTTCCTAGCACATTTTGTTGGCTTTCCTTTTCGGATCAATCTCTCGACTGCCCTCGTTGGACATATTAACTTTCCTTCATATGCGCCTAAAGGAACCCCTGTTTTAATTAAACGAAAAACCTTTAAAATTAAAAAACTATATGTATTTTGCATTCACCGGAGCTTGATCCTCAGGAGCCAGCCCACCGAGCTACATCCTAATATGTAAATTGAAATTGCTGCTGAATTTGAACTGGCGACCTTACACTTCTTAGCTCTAAGCCGAGACTTCTCCTATTTAAAAAGCTGCGTTGTTGTTGGATGTTTTCCAAGAACCTTTCCTCTTACAATCAGGAAAAAATCTCTTAATAGTTAATGGTAAAAATGATTAGTTGATAACAATACGAAGCGCAAGCCTGGGCTTTTTTCTCCAGATAAATACATATTTTAATTTACTATTCATAAACACATTAACGACGATATTACATAAACTATAAAATGTACAATTCGCGTGAATTCAACCTAATCCTTCTTCCGTTTCACTGCCGGCGACTCCTGATGATCTGGCTTCGGTGCGACGGAAGGGCCATGCGGCTTCGATCGGACCTCGACGACCGCCGTCTCCGTCTGTTCTGTGCTGGTGGTGGAGTCCTTGGTGTCCAGATCGACAACAGCACCGCCGCCGCCGCCTGGACGCGACGGTTCGCAGGGGCAATAGGTTTGCTGCCCTCCGCTACAGGTGATAATTGGCGGCAGCATATAGGGTGCACCCGTACAGGTTGGACAGCTGTTGTCAGTTGTCAGCCATTAGTCGATCGTCGATCGAATTGAATAGCTATGATTACTTACCCTCCAATCTGGGGTGGGGGGGGAACGACGACTACGGCTAGCGCATAGGCGTGCAATCTCTTCCACAAGCACATCAGCCTATGGGCCACATACAGGAGAGGTAGCAGGAGCAGGGCAGCGGGCAGTATGCCTACCCAGAAACCATTCTGCAAATATTACGGGAGAGATTAGTTCAGCAAGCCCAACCCATATACATATAAAAGTTTATAATATATCATGACTCCAACTAGCTCGAGCCTCGGATATTAAGTTGGTTCGCATGCAACATGTTCGAGCTAACTACATGTATGAACAACTAGCTCGAGCATGTCCGCTATGCAACTCGAACAGCTCAAAAGAGTTGTTCGAGTCTTGACTCGCTCGACTAAAATAATTATTTTGTGACGAAACTTAAGGCCAGGCCTTGATTTGTAAGTCGTCAGCGATGTTTGTTTAGGCTTGCAGTCATGATATATCTACAATAATAATTAAATGGACTCCTTACAATGGGATCGACCAGACGATAACAGACCAGATCGACGCCCCGATAATAAATGTAGGAGAGTGGGGCACAGCGACCAACGTGTTTGGCGCCTTGGTGTATAATGCCGCGTATAAAATCATCGACCTGCTCGTTAATCACGTCGGTCAGATTCTGGCCGAGCGAATTGATGAAATGACTGCCCCGTTTTTTCAGAAAATTCTCGGCACGTACGACCGCATTGGCCAGCACAGTTATTGAGTTGGTAAAATTGCGATTCTCGTACAAGATCAGATCGTCAATTTTCAAGAGTTTCTGCTTCATCTTGGCCATGATGCCCAATATCTTTTCGGTCCATTCGTAGTTGTACACATCCAAATGGTACGCTTGGTTAGCTAGCGACATTCGGCCATATCGCGAGTACGAATCCCATTTATTACTGTAGTAGACTTCGTCGCGTAACTTTCTGAGACCGGCCGATATTGTGGCCAGGCTCGGGGTCAGAGCCTGGCACATATTCTCCATATACAAGACGCTGTGGTAGCCAGACAGGTTGCCGGTGTGCGCTTTCTCGAGCGCGATCCTTTCGTCTTGGGTCAGCAGGAAAACAGCGGACAGATCCTCTTCGAATACCGTTTCCTTTTTCTCATCCTCTTTGCTATCGGCCATAATGGAGATGCTCGTCAAATCCTCAAGCCTATAAATATTGTTATCCTGCAGCAGATCGAATATCGACTCGTTCCGGTTGCACGCCTTGATTGCCTTCGACATCCGCATTCCTTCACCATTCTCATCCAATTCCCTCGACTGCCCCACCCCATCATCGCTGGCCCGAATTATATGGTTGAGATCGATGACCGCATCCAGCTCGCGGAACAGCGCGTTCTTATCGAGATCCCGAAGTGGCGCACAGGCGCCCTGATATGTCACCAGGCCCATCATGAAATAGAACAGCCCGATCAGCGTAATAAATGAGAATACGGCGAATATCACGATGATGCCCCTATTAAAAAATAACAAAATCGATATGTATCAATAAAAAATTAGATATCGATAAAAAACGATATTTATCCGGGTCAAAAAGTTGGAAGCATTTTATCAATTTTTACCGCACTGACAATCGATATATATATCGAGCAATCGATATGTATCAATAAAAAATTAGATATCGATAAAAACGATATTTATCCGTATCAAAAAGTTGGAAGCATTTTATCAATTTTTACCGCACTGATAATCGATATATATATCGAGCAATCGATATGTATCAATAAAAATGTATATATCGATAAAAACGATATTTATCAAAATGGTGACCCTATAAATATGAAATTGTTATCGTTGGCAAGGGAGAACATTTTTTCTATTTTTGCCACGCAAGTTATTGTAAACCAAATTTTCTTCTCTCGCACTTATCGGCACTGACCATCGATATACATCGAACAATCGATTTATATCAATTAAAACTGGTATATAGATGAAAATATGAATAAATGAATAATTTTAAATTGTTATCGTTGGGTGTTTTAGTTCTGCTGGATACCCTGTACTCCGTGTGTCAAAAAGTTGAAAGCATTTTATCAATTTTTACCACACCAAATTTCCTTCACTTGCGCCTATCGGCACTGATCATCGATATATGTCAGACAATCGATATGTATTAATAAAAATGTATATATCGATAAACACGATATTTATCAAAATGGTGCTCCCATAAATTTGAAATTATCGCTGGCAAGGGAGAATATTTTATCGACTTTTTTCTTCACTTGCGCCTTTCGGCACTGATCATCGATATATATCGGACAATCGATATGTATCAATCAAAGCCGATATATCGATGCAAACGATATATATCGATCTAATCGATACTTAAACATTTTAGGTTTAAATTGGATAAGTTAGCCCTCTTTCAAGCACAATATACCCCCATTTAAACCCAAATCCCACACACCGAGCGGGCTGCAGGGTATATACAGGGTATACGAAATTGAAACGCATTTAAATACTTACATTAACAAGCAGTTGGCTCCCGTTGGTTTGCTGCGCGTGCAGCCACAAATCAGTCCGACGAGCATTAGCAACACAATCTGAGACGAAATATCGATGGGGATATTTTTTGATGAAGACAGGATTCACATTTTTGTCAGTTAGCTACGTGCGATATTTACCAGCAACAAAAGTAGACAGACGACGGCGTTAATGACGCTGCGATTTTTGCCGAACTTGTCGTAGACATCCTCAAAGGACTCCGTGGAGCGGAGAGTACGCATGTGAATGTCGCTGATAACGGACTCGATCGTTTTGCGTATGGCGCTGGCTTGGACGCGGAACTTCTCGCGTCCCTGGTTGATATCGTGCAGCAGCGGCGGCAGCACCTGATTCATGGCCGTTTGGATTTTGGTGGCAATATCCTGGAAACGCTCGAGCGCCTTGCGCGGTATCATGACGACATCATCCTTGATGATCTTCTCCATGCCATCCAGAAACAGCGCCGTGTCCGGCATCTGTGCAACAAACAAACAAATCTGTCTCTCAAAATCTGTCCCCATCATTTTAGTTTACAAAGACAGACTTACATTATCCAAGTGCAGGCAATTCGAAACATCGACGAATTCCAATTCCGATTCTTTTAGGAACTTTTTGCAAAGCTTATTGCCAATCAAAGTGGAACAGGCGTAGTTCACGTCTCGCTTAGCGCCGCGTACACCTTAAATAAGGAATATGTGTCAAAGTGTTCTAGTCGAAAGGTGCCCAACTAGCCAGATACCCTGTACCAAACCAAAGGGCAACTCTTCACAAAATGTGCTTTTTACAATGTTAGGGAAAACAGGGGGAATTATACAATAATTCTTTATACTAAATGAGAGACAATTCGAAGACAGTTATCGATAAATTAATTAACTTCGGTATTCATAGTCCGATCTTTATGAAACTTTTACGATTAAATAAGTCATGCATACAAATGTGGACATACCGAAGCGAAAGGGTCTACCTTTAAGGGGAAGCATCCAAAAAATGTGAAATATTCCTAATCGAAGGCAACTCTTCGCAAAATGTGCTCTTTACAATGTTGGGGAAAAACAGGGGAAATTATACAATAATTCTTTATACTAAATGAGAGACAATTCGAAGATAGTTATCGATAAATTAATTAACTTCGGTATTCATAGTCCGATCTATATGACACTTTGTCGACTAAATAAGGCATACACCAAAATGTGGACATACCGAAGCGAGAGGTTCTACCTTTAAGGGGAAGCATCCAAAAAATGTGAAATATTCCTAATCTAATTCTACTTCCTCTATACTCTCTATAGTTGCATCCAGCTCTAAAAGGATTCGAGCTAAGCTTAAAACCGATTTTTATCGATGCCATGCAAACAAGAGGCGTTATCGGAAAAAAGGGGAGAATAACGGGAGGCGAAGATGTTCAATTCTCGAAAAGATGTCAGAGGGTCCGGGCTAGACTCGGGGTATACGGGGAAGAGGAATAAGAGGAGAAGCATTTACCATCGCGCAGCTGGGTCACATAGAAGCGAAAGTCCTTGTCCAATACTTCCACCTGCTTCATTAGAATTCTAGCCTCTTTCATATTGGCAAAGATGCGTTCCAAATGCTCGATGGAATTGCTCTCGGATGTGTCGGCCAAGTCCAAGAATATGTGATGATGGGCACCTGTGGAGTGAATGCGGATAAGGTCTCAATTTATAATTTTTTGGTATTTAGTTTGGCATTACCATTCAGTATGTCGGTCAGATGGGCCTCCAGCTCCTCGTAGTTGTAGACAAAGATGTGGTGAATGTGCGCGCTAACGTCCTCCAGGAAGCGGCAGGTGTCCTCGTTGCCGCGACGCACCGTCGACGCCGTCTCGTCCAGGCCACGGTCCAGCACACGATTCGACGTGAAGCCAATGATGGCGCCAAGCCTAAAACAACATTCGAGATTCATTTCAAACTTAACACTTTGCACTTGCACCTACAAAATGAATACGAGCAACACCGCCAGGATCACGGCACAAATCAAGGCCATTCTCTTGTCGTTCGCCTCATCGCAGGGAGCACATCCGCGCTTGCAACGGCGACAGCAGCAGAAGCAACAATAGCACACGCTGCAGAGAGAGAAACCGAAGTCTGAATACCCTTCCAGAGAGAGAGAGAGAGAGAGATAGCTGACGATTTAGTATACTCGGTGTCGCGCTGAGTAAAAGATATTTGAATAAACAACTTTTTCTCAACTTTCCCATGTCAGCTATATGATACTCTCTACTCTCTAGAAGGGCAACGATATACTCACGCCAGGAATGGTACGAGTATGATGAGAACTAATAGGAAGAAGACCCAAAGGAGGAGCAAAAAGTACTGTCCCAATAGATCGCTCCAGTCGTTGCCGACAGCCTTCGGACCCAGCACCAAAGTATCGCCATTTTTCACCGCCAGATAGCCTGAAAAGGAGAGGAAAGATTTAGAAGATGAGAAGAAGAATGGTCGATGTGGACACTAACCTCGCGGCAAGGAGGGTTTGTCGTCGATGGTGTGATCGAAGAAGAATTGGGAGACATTGAAGGCGGGCTTGATGGCCCAGCTGGTGCCATTCAAATTGGATGTGTATCGAATTTTCGATCTGTACGGCGTCAGATCGGCGGCTGGATAATGCGTCTGTCCGAGATCTTCGTGCGTCGTTCCATGCCCCTCGTCGTCCGGTTCGTCCCAATCCTGGCCAGTCGTCGGCCCGATCAGCAGCAGCAGCAGCAGCAGCAGCAGCGTGACAAGCACAACGCAGCTAAAGCTACCTACTACCTTACCATATCGACTAAATTTAGTACAAACAATTGGCTGGCGACGGATGGACGCGACAGCCATTGTCGCCGTGTGTGTGTGTGTGTATTCCTTGGAATTTGTTAGATGACTCTTGACTAATATGAACACATAAAATTTGGCTGCACATGCAGATGTTCACTAAAACAGTGTCGCTAAATATATAAACGCTTGTAAATTGTAATTTATCAAAACAAGTGAAATGTAGAAAACATGTCAAAAATAATAACAGTTCAATTAGGCCCCCCCCCCCCCCCCCCCCCGACTAGGCCCAAAAGGATACGTGATGCCAGCTGTGGTAGGGCTAAAAAATCCAACAAAATCCAACAAAATCCTTTCTGATCTTTGTCTATTTATTCTAAAGTAAATTCTGTTTTATTTGCCGGTTGGTTTTGATATCTTCAGTACCAAAGAATGGAGCTCTGCTACGTTTTCTTTTTATGTAAGTCTAATAAAACAATAATCATAAGCTATGCGAGTCCACACATACCAAGTTTCGTGTCTGCGGCTCCTGTAGTCGACCTTCAATCGATATTTATCGATTTTAAGCAAATACGGCGTAACTGGCCAAGTAAGCTGAGTTTGTTCTGCGTGTTCGGGAGGCTACAATAGAAATAGTTACTCCAACAAATGCTTAAATCGATCTGATCTAGATTATATATATATATAAATATATAGAAATTAGATTATATATAAAGCCGGGCAGCTTAAGATTTAGACTATATACTACTCTTACAAAAATTGGCTTTTTAAATTTGAAATTAAACTCTTTTTACACATTAACTTTGGTTACAGGATTTGTAAAATGCTTTTGTAGGATTTCATCAAACCATATCTTTATTTGTTACACACGTTGTTGTTGTTGTTGTTCTTGTTAATAACTCTTGGCTGATTTTCTAATTTCACATCTTGCATTTTGTTTTTTGTACAGACATTTAGGTTTTACATTATATATATATATATATATGTATATATATATATTAATTTGTTTGTTATGCAGTTTGTCATCTATGTTAAATAATTTACATTAGAAATTTGGTTTCAGTTTTACATTGAACTGCGTTACATTAATTGCGTTTCAAAATCAAAAATATATATTTAATATATTTATATTTATATATATTTTATTTGTTGTGAAACTTTGCACCCTGATAGCACGTGCAAAAAACTTTACAACTACTTAGGAGCTAGACACATACGCACTGGCTTATTTAATTATTATGCCTAAGCCTTGATATTTTAAAAACAATAATTTTAATTTGCGATTTGTTTGTTTATCAAAATAAAACCTATTCCACAGTATAGCATTATTATTTATAGTATTTGTTATGAACTATATTTGTTGTTTCTTTTGCGACGCTCGACAACAGATCACTAAACAATTGCAAAGTAAAGCTGACTATTCAGTTAATACTAATTAATTAATTATAATTATAATTTGTTTGTATTTCGTTTCGACTGCTGAACATAAACAATTTCTACATAATAATATATGAGGCCGCCTACAAAAATGATTACTTTGTTAGTTTTTTTTGTTTGTGCTGCACTTTACACAAATAAATAAACAATACGAATGCTATTTTTTTATTTGGCAGTTTGTTTATGTTTGTTTCCTGTTGTTATGCTCAACGATTTGTCGCTGTGATGTTACAAAATTGAATACGAAAATTAACACAGGCTGCGTTTATAACTATTATTATTATGTCGGTTTTGTTTTTTGCGGGCAAGCGGAGTCCGTTCATAAATGAATTATGAAATTAATAATTGTACAATATTTAAATGTGAATCGAAATCGAATGCAAATCACATTGCGGCAAGGAAAGAGAACACAAATTACTTAACAATAACTTGTTTTTCTTTTTGCATTTAAACTAAAGCGAAACTAGTTACAGCATTTGTTACAATTACTAAATCGTATCATTTATTATAGACACCAGCTGTATTGACGTTGGGGGCGTGCCAGACTAGAGCTGCGCCAGCGAATCGGAGCGTATCAGCGGCGCCAAGGAGCTGGGCACCTTGTGGCCCGTCTCGATCTCGTACTGGACATCGAGCGAGGCACCTGCGACCAAATCGGAGGAGAGACAACACAGAGAGTTGGATAGAATGATTAAAATCGGGGTGTTTTTTTTTTTAAAACACTTATCAATTTCTATATATATATTGTTTTGATTATAAATTCCCACACCCCAACCCCACCAAGAAGCACACACACATTTTTTTATGAATTAACCCCGCTCTTATCAGGCTCATCCTTACGTTTCTTTTCCAGCACCGCCTGCTGGCTCTCGGGTATGAAGGCGGCCACGACAATGGCACAGAATACGCACAGGGCACCAAACACAAACGGCGGACCCGGCACATGCATCGATATCTTCTCAACGTTCGTCGGATGACTGTTATTCACAATCGACTCATGTTCGGGATTTAAATCAACATTGAACAGATAGAAGATGACGCCAAAGACAGCCGGTCCCAGGCCGTTGCACAGGCCGCGCATGCCCGTGATCATGCCCTGCACAGCACCTGAAAGGAAACAGAGAAACGAATGAGATACCATCATGGATATATTCATGTGTAGCTTACCCTGACTCTCGGGCGAGGCATACAGTGAGACAAACGCGCTGATCGCCGGATAAGTAATCGAACCCAGCGCTGCCACAACGCCCGCCGACCACATCATCCTGCAAAGAGAGTACAAGTTATTAAATGTCTTCAAGCTTCATTCCATCTCAAGCTTCGACTTACCACTTCTGACTGCCCAGGCCGTACCAAAGCAGTTGAACCAACTCGAGGGCTAGGCCCACAATGATAGTGCGCTTGGCGCCAAAGACTCTGCAATGAAGAAAAGTTTTCGGCTTAATAATCGAATCTATATCTAGATAAATAATTGGCTCACTTCATGAACGAGCCCAGTGTTACTTGGACCGTAATGCTGAGTATGCCCACAACGGCTATAAAAATGGAGACCTCAACATAGTTGAAGCCCATTTTCAGCTTGAGGTAGACAAACATGCAGGAGTACTCGCCGGCCTCGGGCAGATAGGAGAGCAGCACAGTGAGGCACAGCATCAAGACTGTCTTGTCTGTGCCTACTTTGCGTAGTGCCTGCAATGGGAAGACAGTTTAAAGTTAACTAGAGATAATTCTTTTGCATCAATCGATTCAACTGAAACGCGATGACAAGCAGAGATCGATTCATCAAGCCCGAAGGTATTCATACAGCCGAAGTTCGAATCTCTAGAGTCAGCAACATGTTCGATGTTCGATCAGCTCGAACGAGTCAATTGTTTGCAACTCGAACTTGACTCGTTCGAGCTAAACAATTATTCGAGTACCCGAAACGCATTTCAGTTGACACGATGCATAGCTTTAATATAGAACTAATTAAATAATTTATTTTATTTAAACTCACCAGAAAGGGATCGGCTTGCTCCCAGCTGATGGGCGCACCCCATGAGGCGGGTCGCATCTTTTCGGACAAGCTCTCCGGCACCGCGACTAGAATAAAGAATACATCCAACACGGCAATGGCCGTGGACAGAGCCACCACCAATGCATCACCGTACATGTCCATCAGAGCATTGCCCAGCGCTGGCGAGATGACCAGACTGGCGGCAAATGTGGCCGACGCGAGGCCGTAGGCCTTGGAGCGCTCCTCCGGCGTGGTGACATCGGCCACATAGGCGAACACCACCGAAAAGGTGACGGCAAATGCGCCACTAATTGAGATCAAGGCAAAGAACCACCACGTATTTACGCACATCAGCGGTATGGGCATACATGTAAAGAATACTGTAACTAATAGGAAAAATTTACGACCCCAGATGTCGGATAGGGCGCCTATCAATGGCGCCGACAGGAATGACAGTATGCCCTTGATGCCCATCACCAGGCCGTTCATGAGGAACGTATGATCCGGAAATGTACGATTGAGCGTCTGTAAACAAGATTCGTTCGTTTCATAAAAATTCTATGCGATATAATTATTATTAATGATGCACTCACCGATATAATAGGCATGGTTAGCAGGCCCCAGGCGAAGAACTCTAAAAATATCACAACCAGCGCATGATGCACACTCGGCTCGCCAATTCCCGAACTCTGTGGGTTTATACAAAATACATAAATACTTGTTTTTTAAATGTATGTATAATTATTATATATATTATTATTATTATTATTATTAATGATCATTATTATTTATTATTTTTATTATTATTATTATCATTATTATTATTATCATTATTATTATTATCATTATTATTATCATCATTATTATTATTATCATTATTATTATTATCATTATTATTATGAACTGTCATTACTATTATTATTATTATTATTATTATTATTATTATTATTTATTGTTATTATTATTATTATTATTATTATTATTCTTATTATTATTCTTATTATTATTCTTATTATTATTATTTATTATTATTATTAAGAATATAGAATAGATCTATGAGCTAACAAATTGACTTTTTAATAGCACTGGCTATTAAGGCCTTAAGCTAAGAAAATGCTACAGACATGCACTAGCCGAGGATTTGAACCCGAATTCTATTCGACTCTCGAGTTGACCAAAAGGACCGGACAACTCGTCTATTAAGAGTTGAACATGCATTTTAATTATGATTAATAATAATTCTTTACTATAGTATATAGTTAAATATAAGTTAAATATAGTCGGGGATTCGAACCTGCAACCTCCATGTTCAGATACAAATGAAATAATTGTATTAGTACAGGTATTGTTATAAAATATCTATATTTTGAATAGCATTGCAAGAATGAGCCCTACACTAGCTATGGATTCGAACCAGCAACCCCCTTCTTCAATATTCGTAAATGTCTTATAATCACGTTCTATTCTTAATACTGGATATTGCCACAAGTTATAAGCTTAACTTTTAAATGTCACTGATAAATATTAACATTAATAGAGCCAAAAACAAATTTAAGATTCGAGCCTGCAACCTGCTTCGTTATTAGTTCGCATTGATAAACTTGATGTCAACGGTGTTGACGTTTACTTATTGATATACACAGAAGAACAAGCATCGCGTTTGTTCAAAATTTGACGCCAATGAAATCGGAAACTGTCTAATAAGGCGGCAGCGACTGGGACTGAGACTGAGACTGGGACTGAGACTCGGGCTGGGATTGGAGCTATGCAATTGATTTGTTTGTCTTGCGATCAATTAAAACGAACGGCAATGGAATTTTCCCAGGGCATATGACAACAACCAGGCACAAACCTTGCAGCAGCAGAATTTACAGCCGAAGCGTATCCATTCGAAGAAGCGATTCCGTTTTGGCGGCTCCGGTGGCGGCGGCCCATTTGAGGGCTGCGCCCGCATCGAGATGTATGAGGCGGCCGACAGGGTGCGTCGATGTGTGCCACCAACTGTTCTGGAGGCGCCCTGTGCTGTGGTCTCTGCAAACGCGGCGCTCGGATGCGCCGCATAGCGCGATGACTGCAGGAGAGATGCAGGTGCAGGTGCATTAGCATTGGCATCAGCATTAGCATTAGCATTAGCATCAGCATGAGCATGAGCATTAGCATCAGCATCAACATCAGCATTAGCATTAGCATTAGCATTAGCATTAGCATTAGCATTAGCATTAGCATTAGCATTAGCATTAGCATTGGCATCAGCATTAGCAATAACATTAGCATCAGCAAATGGAATTACCATTAGCATTAGCGTCAGCATTAGCATTAGCATTTGCATTAGCATTAGCATTTGCATTAGCATTAGCATTGGCATTAGCATTAGCATTAGCATTAGCATCAGCATCAACATCAGCATTATCAATAGCATTAGCATTAGCATAAGCATCAGCATTAGCATTAGCATTAGCATTAGCATAAGGATAAGCATTAGCATTTGCGTCAGCATCAGCAATAGCAATTGCATTAGCATTAGCGTCAGCATTAGCATCAGCAATAGCATTAGCATTAGCATTAGCATTAGCATTAGCGTCAGCATCAGCAATAGCATTAGCATTAGCATAAGCATTAGCATTAGCATTAGCATTGGCATTAGCATTAGCATTAGCATTAGCATTAGCATTAGCATCAGCATCAGCATTACCATTAGCATTGCCATCAGCATTAGCATCAGCATCAACATCAGCATTAGCATTAGCATTGGCATCAGCATTAGCGGCAGCTTTGTGGCTTACCGTGGGCACATTATCCTCATCCCGCAGCTGGCTGTTGGTCGTGTCCGCAATGTTGGAAGTCGCCGTCTCCGCCGGCAGCTGCTGCTGCTGCTGCTGCTTGAGCGTTGTGGCATGCCGCTTGACCAGCTGCGCGCCACTGGCAGCATAGTTGGCAGGTGAGAGCGGCAACGAGCTTACGGTATCCGCATCCGCAACATCTGCCACATCGGCCGTCGTAGGCGTCGAGCTGCTGCTGTGCGTGCTCAGCGTGTCCGTTAGCTCGCCCGCATCCGACTCATCCTTGATATGCGACGTGTTGTTGTTGTTGGAGTTGTTGGTGTTGTTGCTGTTGGTTGTCAAGTGTCTGATCGTCGGCTCGTGTTCGTCCAGCTCAAAGCTGCTGTCCGCATGCTCAGTGGGTTGCCGCTTGGCCTGGCTGAGCTTGTTACGCATGCTTCACACACGCACACACACACACACGCGCGCACACACACGCACGCACACACACGCACGCACACAGACAGACAGAGAGTGGCAGACACACTCTCTTGCTCTATACTCTGTACTCTTTTAATTCTCTCGCACTCGCACTCTCACTCTCTCACTCTCTCTCGTTCTCGCTGTTCCTTGGTTTGGCCAGCACACAAATTTCCATTGCCGCGTGGTGTCCACAGTTGAGGATTCAGCTGTCTATGCGCGGGAACATATCAAATCGGAGAGGCGAATCTCGCGCGTCTTTAATTGAGGGCTTTGCCTGTTGCCGTTGCCTCTCTTATTATCATTTATCGCTGAGCGCCTGATCATTGATTTTCGACTGTTTTTTTTTCCTTTCTTCTGAGGAATAACAAAATAGTTCTTGCTGCTCCGATTCGCCGTTGTCGTATTTCAGGCACTTTTCCGGCTGTAATTACAGTTCAGTATTTGTTTTCATTTGAGGAACGCGCGCGATTTGCTTTCAGCTGAGACCCGACTACAAAATGGTTACAAACAAAACTTAATTACACGGCTCCAAAAACAAAAAACAAAACAAAACAGTTGGCGAATTTCGTGCTTAAAAGTTGCCATTAAATTTACAATTTAATTGCATTTTGCGGTTTTTTTTCCAAAAGTGGGCGTGTCACGTCCCACAGCTAGTCACTAAGTTTTCCAATTGGGAGACAAACAGATTTTTTTTACTGCCTGTTTCCAATTTGGAATCAACTTAAGTTTTATGGATTTTTGATTTCCATTAAAGGCACAGAGAAAACTGTTTGAAGAAAAATCTTTTTTTAAATGAATTTCAATTAAAGGTCCAAAAATAAACTCTATAAATTTTTACTCTAAAAGTCTGTTAATTTAGGCAAATTGACGTCGCGAAGTATGCAATAAAATTAATTATTTGGATCTCACGATGAGTTAAGAGTCGTTAGAAGTCAATTAAGGTTAGGAATTGTTGTTGTTGTTGTTTAACGTTCGAATGTTAATCAAACATAGAAGCGGCGCATCTATAAGTACCAAAAAAAAAAAAAACACAACAATTAACATTGTTAAAAACAAAGCAAAGCTTGAAGCAAATCGCACGAAACTCAAATCAAATCAAATTGTCTCAAATTCAGTTGTTGCTTGACATCAAAGCGAGCTTTGCTTTTCATAACAAGTTTGCCTTTTCAGAAAGAGAAAGAGAGAGAGACAGAGAGAGAGAGAGCATTCACCGTTGTTTTTCGTTTGTTTCAAAAAGGGATATTGTCACACCACAGAGAAAACTCCGACTGAGTGCAGCATTCGGCGTTGCGTGAACCCCGTTCCGAATACTCCGAAAGACAAGAATTTACGATTTTTTGCAAAGAGAGCCAAATGAACTGCGAATCAATTTGAATTTATAAATTTTTTTTGGTGTAGACAGTGTAACAAAGATGTGCTTCGAATTTTGACAAACGTTCAATTTTTATTTACACAACTCTGATGCTCACGAACACGAAAAAACCTTACAATTTACTCCACATTTATTTACAATACATTTCCGAAAATGTTCTGAGACGTCTGCTAGGTTCGAATGCGCGATGGGCACTGAGCGAGCGATGAGCTTTTCCAAAAGCCGATAGATAGGGACAGAGAGAGGAAAGCAACTGAACAGAGCGGCGTGCTAGCGAGTGTCTGCCTGGCTGTCTGTGTGTGCGTGTGTGTGCCTGGCTGTCTGCCTGCCTGTGTGTGTGTGAGTGAGAGCGAGCTTGCGCTTGAGGCTGCGCAGCGTACTTTATTTGCGGACTAAGCGAAACGAAGAAAGTACCAAATAAAGGGAACAAATTGCCAAAAGGGTACTTTTTTGTGTGTTGTGTGGAGTGAAGGGGGAAATTGGGCAGCTATTAAATATGTTTATGCGGGAGCGCTGACCAGTTGCCGCAAACAAAAATAAATTAGCAGCCTCATGTGAACTCTGATAGAAAATTAAACAGCGCTTAAACCATAAAACGGGGCAAACGACTAAAACATTTACGAGCCGGGCCGTTAAAACTGTTTACAAGTTGTCTTAGACAAAAAACGAGAGTGCTCTAGTCGGAATTATACGACTAGCAGTTACCCTAAGTCCAGTGACAAGCTGGCTGGGGAGGTATCTAAAGAGGAATATATTTGTAATATGTATTACTCTGCGGGAATATCTAGCTCCAATAACATTCGTGTGATGCCTAGAAACCAAGTCTCTAGATCGATTTGTTATCGATAATTTGAAAACGATACGAAATATCGATTAAGAAATATCGTGAAGTCTCTAGCTCTTATAATTTGTATGCTCTACCTATTCGCACAGATTAAACCTTAAAACAGTCGGGGATTTGAACCAGCAACCTTTAAATAACTGTATCGCTTCGATAACTCATCCATGGAAATCGAGTCAAGTGCAAAAAGAGCAGCTAAATAGGTAGAATGGAAGTCGGCCAAGAAGTCGGTCGGCTCAGTCTTTGGCCAGTGAAAAGCGGGTTAGACAAACAAAACAAAGATAAGAAAACTGTCTGAACAGAAGTGCGAGATACTTGTTCTTGGACGCGTTATCTGAGCTCCAAGCAGATACAAAATAGTACAGATAAATGTAAATAAATATGATATCGTGCCAACAAAACGACAAGAATTAGTTGCAACACAGAAAAAACCTTTCGTATTTCCATAATAGTGGAAAAATAAATAAGTTTCCATACAATATTTCAATTACAATTAGTATTTCACATTCTAAAGACAGATGGTGGTAATTAAATATATGTATATATATATATTTATCTATATATAGTATATATATGATTAGCGGCTATTCGATTTTCTAATTTACTTCATTGTGTCAGCGCCTTATGTTAGACCATGAGCTAACACAGCACGGCGCGTATACGTAATATCAGACATTTTACCGCACATTTATCGTTAATTAATCTGCTGTCCAGACCCACACGTGTGCTTGATATACCCTGTAAATGGGCATGGTCGAAAGTGGCCTTGCTCATATCAATTAATATCTGACTGCTTTTTACCTTCTCATAGTTCTCATAGTTCTTCAAGAAGATTTTATTTAAATCTAGCTTGTTTTAAAATTCATATCAACTTCCTGCTTTTTAAACTTATCTTTGAGTCTATATAAATTACAGACAGCAAATTTAGTATATTGACGCTTTTATAGCATCAAAAAATACAGAATATTTGAGAATTAATATAAGCAATCTTTTCTATGCCATGGAAATTTCATATAGATCGGACTCTAAGCACCGAAGTTAATTAGGAAAGCATTGCCCAAGCATAGTGAAGGGAAGAGGCAGCTCGAATGGGTATCTTTTAGTCGGTCACTCCTGACAAGGGCACTTTTATCTATTTTTAACCTGTGTACAGGGTAACTGTCCGGCGACTATCGCATATCCTGCTCGATTTAGCATAAGTTCGCACACGCAAACGAAATTGCGAATAAAAAAAGGTTCGCCTCGGCAAGGACAAATTTTGGGCCCCGTTTTGTGCGGCCTGCTAAATAATGGACATGCATAAAATGAGCTCGGGCAGAGAATTACATATTTCCAATGAAGTGGAAGCAAAGGCTGAGACCAATTATCAGCCTAGAAGTATGCAGCTGAAAGCGAAGCGAACTTGAAAAGTAAAGTTAAAGTTGCCGCAAAGTGGGGCAAGGCAAACAAACACACACACACACACACTCGCACACACACACACACACAGAGCTGTCTGTTGTGTGTGTGTGTCAACTGTTTCCGGCAGCGACTGAGTTGTGGCCCAAGCTGTCCACAAATTCAATTAACGAGCTGCTTGAAAAGTTTCACTGGACAAACGAAATTTATTGAATGCATAAATTAAATATGTGAAGAAAACAAATTTCTCGATGGATTATTGAACAATTTCGTGTCCAATTATTGATATAACAGAGCCTGTTGATAGCTCGGGCCGCGCACGTGCCGCTGTGTCTGTCCGTCCAGTTGAATGGATACCGAAACCAATTCTCGCACCATTGACAAACAGACTCAAGGTTAGATGAGTGCAGCAGCCGTTGCGGCTCTTTTTATTTTGTTTTGTTTTTATAAATTCGATTCAATGCAATGACGACAGCGTGCATGGCCACGCGACGTATACGTAATATATGCTAGGAGCGGACTTGGGGCGAAGCGGGCCCATTCCTTGAAATGCGGCCTCAATCGGGAAGAGAAACTTAAAGGATAAAAGGAGCTATGAATAAAACTCTTCGGTAATGTTAGCTGAGAAATTAGTTAGAACGTGAATAGGAATATATATCCCAATAGTGTATATACTTCTAACACATATTCGAAGCATGTCTACAAGCTCATAAATAAATTAATGCTTGTTAGGAACGATTTTTGTTAGCTATCTTCACCGATCAGCCGATCTTCACGGTTGTCTCAAAAGTTATTGGAGTGGGAAAGTTTGACCTATGTGTGTCTATATAGGATATTTGAGGGTACAATTTATATAGAAATTTCGACAAAAAAAAAAAGTTGCCAGTTTTAGATGCCAATTTGATTTAGAGGCCAAACCATGAAATAATAGCCAAACCTAGTGAAAATTGGCTGAAATTTAACCGAGTTATGGGGGTGGGAAATTTTGACGAACGTATATACAGGATATTTATGGGACAATTTTCAGATGAATTTCGACCAAAAATAAAGTTGCCAGTTTTAGGTGCCAACTTGATCTAGATGCCAAACCATAATGAAAAAGCCAAACCTCGTGAAAATCGGATGAGATTTGACCGAGTTATGGACATGGGAAAGTTTGACCTATGTCTATATAGAATATTTGAGGGTATCAGTTTTACATGAATTTCGACCAAAAATAGAGTTGTCAGATTTAGATGTCAAATTGATCTAGAGGCAAAGCCATGATGAAAAGGCCAAATTTCGTGAAAATCGGATGAGATTTAACCGAGTTATGGGGTTGGGAAATTTTGACGAACGTATATATAGGATATTTATGGGACGATTTTCAGATGAATTTCGACTAAAAATAAAGTTGTCAGATTTAGATGCCAAACTGATCTAGAGGCCAAACCAAAATGAAAAAGCCAAACCTCGTGAAAATCGGATGAGTTTTGACCGAGTTGGGAAATTTTAGACCTATGTCTATATAGGATATTTGAGGGTACCAGTTTTACATTAATGTTGATCAACTATATATAGAAGAAGACATATCGAATTCTGTAAAAAAAATGGAACTTCAAACTTTAAAAGTTAAAGTTCAAATATGTAGATACTCCAAAGGTTTGTCTAGCCCTGAAATGGTATTGATTCTTAAGCCCTAAGGCCGACCCTTTTTGTTTACTATTCCGCTCCTGTTATACAAACATACAAGCACACATTCAGGCACACACACACACACGCACACACACACACTTGCACACTCTTGCGTGCTGTCAGCGCAGCTTGTCGCCTTTCAATATGAAAAATAGTTTGCCGAGAACGTGGCCAGAAAGTGTCAAGCTTCCATAAATTGCTTCGGCTCTGGCCGGTCAGTAAAATATAGGAAAACTGTGGAAAATGGAGAAAAATGGCGTAAAAACCACGAGGCGTTGCCGCTGCGCTGAAAAAAAAAAAGGGTCACAGAGCCATTTACATGATGAATGTGCAGTTTATTGATTTTACTGGGCCAGTTAGATAATGGCAATTGCATAGCTCCGGCAGCGCGCGCTCTTGGCAGCCACACATGGAATCAAATCATCATGACAGGAAGTACCCAAACCCATCCCTTCCCCCTCTCCCCCCCTTGGCTGCATATGAGTGACAGCGGGTTGTCATCAGCCAACAGAGGAGCCAAAGACAATGCCACGAGGCCACATCACATGGCACATGCGGAGCTGAAAACGTGGCCAAGTCCAAGGCAGCAGCTTTCATTCTTATTTTAGTTTTTTTTTTGGCTCAGCAGATTGCAGTTGAAGTTCGAAATGATAAATGTGAGCCAAGCCGGAACGAGGCTAGGAAGCTGCAATTACCAAAGCTTCCTTTTGGCTTGAAATTGAGCACGTTTGGTAAATTTTTTAGCTACAAGTGAGAGAAAACGGTGGTCAAAGCAACTATGTGGCAGTGTTTGAACCAGCGAAAGGGAGGGCGCTGGTTCAAACGCAACAGAAATTGTATAGAAAGAAGCAATAAATTGAGCACGAAGCTTCCTTTATATTACTTTCAACTGAAGGAAAACTGTGATCAATGCAGCTATAGTTCGAACTAGCGTGCGAGAGGGTGCTGGTTCAAACTCAGCAGAAATTTTATACAAAGAAGAAAGCTTCAGTTTCGGTGGAAATTAAGCATGTTGGAAAAATTTGCCCTACAAGTGTGAGAGAGGGCGCTGGTTCAAACTCAGCAGAAATTTTATACCAAGAAAGAAGCAATAAATTAAGAACGCTTCCTATTGGATTGAACCTGAGCAGTTTTGGAAAATATAACCTCCAAGTTGGAGAAAACTGTGGTCAAAGCGGCTATGTGTATGAAAGTTCGAACCAGCCAGCGAGAGGTCGCTGGTTCAAACACAGCAGAAATTGTATGCAAAGAAAGAAGCAATAATAATGAGCACAAAGCTGTCTGCTTGCTTCACGCTCTACAGATTCATATTCTTGTCGAATTCCTGACATTTGAAGAAGATAGGAATATTGGACATATCGCACAGAATATCAAATGATTTACAGGGTATTGAGCTGATCGTCATTTATAAGTGAACTCTTCTCTGTTATTTTTCCATTATTCTGCTTGTTGCTTGGGGCGGTTTTTATTGATTTACAATGATTATGATGCAGCTGAATCACGAATCACGAACTGACCTTGCATGCCACAGGCTCAGAACACGGCAGTTCCGTTTGGTCGCGCCTCAAAATTGTTGACAACTTAAAAAAATAGACGGCGCTGCAGTCAGGCAGTCAGTTAATTTGCATATTGTTGCAACAGCAGCGCTTTTTGGCAGTGCTGCCAAAAAAAAAAAAAGAAAAATAACCAGCAAACGATTGTCATTTTTTTTTGCTAGGACTAACAACAAAGGGAATTCCAAATTCTAATGCCAGCCCTGCGAAATGCAGGGTGCGCCGGCTAAAAAAAAAAAGAGACATGTTAGTCCAAGGACGAAGCCGACCCAAGCCTAACGAAAATGACTCATCGGGAATCGAGCTGGATATGGCGGTTTAGCATACAACTTTCCCCAAGTGAAAGATATGTGAGTATATAATCTGACTAAGGCAGTATATAAAAAATAATTACAGTGAAAGTAAGTCGAAAACTGAATGTCAGGCATATTTATCTACTTAGAAACCACTTGATAAAATATAATAGACCATAGACTTCTATAATGCCTTTCTTTATGCCAACAAATCCTACTCTTACTCAAAGGATATTTTATGAACAGTGCCAAGCAAGTCTCCAAAGAACTTAGATGAATAATTTTAACCAAAACAGCAGAAGATTAAATATAATTATGGATTATGCTCTCGCATATCTCTCTATATATTTACAGCTGTTTGTCCAGGAAAAAACAAAAAAAATGTAACAGAAAAACGCAAGCTAAGCATGAAAAGCTGCAGAGCCTACTTGAATTCTTGAGAATCGAGGAGAAGGGCACTTGGTAGAAATTCGTTTTCTGCGTTTGGTATTAGAAAACCAACATGCATGCATACATATACATATATGCATACATACATACACACACACACGCACACGCACACACATATATATAACACTTATATGCCTTCGTACAAATTACTTGTATAAGCATATAGGAAGAATTTTTAAGCTTGTAATTGTTTAGTTTGTTTGTGAATATTTTAAACAAATAGCTTTTTTAATACAAAAATACATTTTCGTCCGACATTTCCTATAGAGATCAAATACAGGTGTGAAAAACAAACACTTTTTCCTACACAAACACATTTTCGACCAATATTTCTTATAGAGATCATATAGATATATGGGAAATTTGGTTCGAAAATGTGTTTATGTAGAAAAAACAGTTTGTTTTTCAAAATATCCTGAATAGGAATTTCCTTTAACTTGCTGGAATTCGTAAGCGATAAATTTAGTCAAGATATTTTAAGGTATAAAATAATTTTTAAGGAGAGTAACTCTTGTTCAAACGATCGTTCCTGTGCAATATGATGGGATATAGGATAGGATATATAGGATATAGGATATAGTTCAAGAAGCACAAACAAAACAGGTTTTTTTTAAAGATTTTTCAACAATTTTGTCAACCTAACATAATGAGTTTACCAGCTCCGTTAAATCTTGTTGCCTAGTTCCAACGACTTGCGCTGATCATCAATCAATCAGTCAGTCAGTCACTCAATCAGCCAGGTTAAACACAATAAACTTCGTTTGTGTGTGGCGCACGGATTGAATAATTTTCGTTAGCAAAGAAAACAATGGCTTTGGGGGGGGCTTGGGAAGGGGATAGCAGCATTGCGCATACGCCGCATTAGCCACCGAAAGCTGTTTATGAGCTGGCAGACAAAAGGAGCAAAACCACAACGAGCCACAATGCCTCCTGGCCAGCTCCTGGCGTCATGTCTGGCTTGTAATTGATTGGCATTAGCATCGCTGGCTGGGCAAATATTTGCCCTCTATACGCTGAATCGGGGCCATGTCAGCTCAAACTCAAGAGAAATGCCTGCGACAGCTGCCTTTAACAGATGCGTTCACACAATTCACAAAACGAGAGGTGCAGCAAACTGTGTTTTTTGTCTTCCCTCAACAAATATGCTAGAAAATATGCTAATGAATCTCGCTCAATTCCAGGCCAGAGTGTGCAGCCATGCCATCTCCTCCCCCTCCTCCTCCTCTCCTCCTCTCCTCCCCTCACGTTTTTTGTTTCTCTTGCGACAAAGGTTTATTGAACTTTTCGCGCGTGTGTTGAAAGGTTGTGGAAAGGGGGCGAAAAAAACACATATACCGATGTTTTTCTTTTCTCAGCATTGAGAACTTTTACTTTTGAGCACATAAATTATGTAAAATGTGTATCCGATTATTTGAGCTGTTTTTCCGGACACGTTGCAAAGAAGATTTTGTTTAAGGTAAATTATGTTAGGCCTATTTCTTGACACATTGAAAGATTCCTAAAGGTAAGTCCACAAATGAGAGAATATAAAATATATATAGAATATAGAAAATTATATATAGAATATTTTATAAGAATTGAGAATATTATATCTATAGAATATAGAAGAAGAAGTTCATAACAAAAAGATAAAACTAAAGATTGAAGAGAAGCATTCTTGAGCTCGACTTTTGCCGCAGCTTTAATATGAAAATATAGCCGACTTTTCATATTTTCAGTCAAGAGAACAATTAGAAACTTAATATGAAAATGTTTCATTAATTAGCTGGAAAATCCTGGCTTTAAGGATGTTCAAAAACGAGCTACCCAAACTGAGCTTCAAGCCAGAAAGCTGATTCAAACCGCAACAATTTGTTGTATTTGGCAGCCCTCGTCAAACAAAACATGTTTATACATTTCGCAACATTAAATGCACGTTTTTTCGCTCAATATCCAAATTAATTTAATACGTATACGACACGTGGTCCAGTTTAACTCAAGAGAAGCATCGTGATTATGAACACAATTACGATATTCATACGTTTTGTTGTATGCAAAAATTTGATGCTTTTAAACGCGACTTTCGGCTCCGGCTGCAATTGAGGTCAGCGGGGGGCATTCGGTCGGGATGGGCGGGAGGGGGGATGGGCGGGTGTCATTTTATGAGCCATTTTGATTTGGTCATAAAAGCACAGAGAAGGAAAAAAAAACCACCTAAGCAAACACATTCGCCCCATTAACAACAATACAAAAGCAGTGCAATGAGCTGAGCTGAGCTGGTCAACGTGACATAAATGGATACACAATGGGTATATATAGAAATGCCCGAGAGAGAGGGAGAGAGAGGGAGACAGGGGGCAAGGTAGGCGGGAGGTGGGGGGGGGGGGCGGGACAGATTAACAAAAGGCTTTTAATGAACGTTTGCTTGCACCGAAATGCTAAAATTATGCAAAAAGAGAAGAGAAACAAAACAAAACCAGAACAAGAACTATTCACAGCCCATTAAGGCTAAAAAGGAAAATGCTGGTCAAGGCAGTGAAAGTGGGTGGGGGGGGGGGGGGGAGGGAGAAAACACGCAGCTGGAGAAGGGGGGGGGGGGGGCGGCGCGGCGCGTTGTTTGAGTGACCTTCTTCAAGGAAAACAAACACGAAGGCTTCTGCGAGTGCGTGCTGCGTGCGTAAGTGTGTGTGTGTGTGTGTGTGTGTGTGTGTGTGTTGTGTCAATGTGGATATGGCGACATTTGGTCGTCTTGGGGCAGAGACGAAGCTGCCGTTGAAAACAGACAGCAGCAGCAACAACGAAATTTAAGAAGAGCAGCAACAAAATCAACGCAGCAGCAGCTGCCACATGATGAGCAACAACAACAAAAAACGCGTGGGCAACATTTAAGTACAGTTACAAAATATTTTGCGTAACGGGCAGCCGAACAGTGCTGCCAATTGTCAAGAAAGTAGCTAAAAACAATGTTGAATAATAGCTATAAATAGCTGAATTGGCACGAATGGGCCATAAACAGAGTCTACTATCTCCAACTAATAATAGCTAAATTTAATTGGATAATAGCTGAATGGGTAGCAGCAAAAAAGTAGCCGAAAACAATATTAAATAATAGCTATAAATAGCTGAATTAGCATGAATTGGCCATCAACAGCGTCTGTCTCCAACTGTCCATCTCTGAAAATAGCTAAATTTAATTGGATAATAGCTAAATGGGTCGCAGCAAAAAAGTAGCTAAAAACAATATTAAATAATAGCTAAAAATAGCTGAATTAGCACGAATTGGCCATAAACAGAGTCTAATATCTCCAACTGTCCATCTCTGAAAATAGCTAAATTTAACTGGATAATAGCTGAATGGGTAGCAGCAAAAAAGTAGCCGAAAACAATATTCAATAATAGCTATAAATTGCTGAATTAGCACGAATTTCCCATAAACAGCGTAGCCAGACTTTTCGCGAAGTCAAATCAGTTTAAAATGTCAATTATCTCCGACTGTCCATCTCTGAAAATAGCCAGAAAATAGCTGGATGGCTATAGCTAAATAATAGCTATAAATAGCTGAATTAGCACGAATTGGCCATAAACAGCGTAGCCAGACTGTTCGCGACGTCAAATCAGTTTAAAATGTCAATTATCTCCGACTGTCCATCTCTGAAAATAGCCAGAAAATAGCTGGATGGCTATAGCTAAATAATAGCTATAAATAGCTGAATTAGCACGAATTTCCCATTAACAGCGTAGCCAGACTTTTCGCGACGTCAAATCAGTTTAAAATGTCAATTATCTCCGACTGTCCATCTCTGAAAATAGCCAGAAAATAGCTGGATGGCTATAGCTAAATAATAGCTATAAATAGCTGAATAAGCACGAAATTCCCATTAACAGTGCAGCCAGACTTTTCGCGACGTCAAATCAGTTTCAAATGTCTACAGATCATCTCTAAAAATGGCAAAATTTAGCTAGAAAATGGCCAAAAACTCAACGCTGCAGCTGAAAGCAAACGCAGCAACAATAAAAACCGACAACATGTGGAAGCATTTCAAGTTTATTATTTTCCAAAATCGTTTTCAGCTCAGTTCCACTTGAACTCACTTATTTTGCGCACATTTTCATTGACTTACACACACGCACACACACACGCACACACAGAGAGACTTTGTTACACTTGCAACATATTTGAAAATTGTATTGTCGAAACTTTTCATTGAACCTATTCGAATTGTTTATTTGCATTGGCGCCGCGCCGCGTCTCGTTGAATTTCACACCAAGTACAAAGCGAAACCGAACGCGAAAAATAACCAAACAGACGCGAGAAAACATAAAAAAAAAACAATTGAAAATTTCAACTAAATTTCGTTGTGTATATACGACGATAATCACGATGATGATAATAACAAAAATGTGGTACAACGTTTCCGTGCGTGTTGTGCGCTTTTCCACATGCTGTGTCGTACTCAGCTGGAAAAGCGTCGCATTCATTTTTCTCGCTCGCCGTCTGGGCCAGTTGTACACACACACACACACACACATACTTATTATATATGCCGTTTCTTCTTCTTTTTTTTCTCTTCTTCCACTCTTCTATGCAATTTTCGCAAGCTTTTGAAGCTTTTCATGTTTGGTATAATTATTTCCACTAGGCAATTTGCAGAGTTACCAAATTGGGCAAAATTAACGTTTGTAAAATAAGAGAAAAGTTAAAAAAAATATATATAAATTTGTTATATCTGAGCATTTCTGCTTAACCAAGTTTATTCAATTCAATAATTTCCCGGCTCCTCGGGACTTTCACTGACGCACACACACACACACACACACACCCACGCACACGCACACAAATTCGAACTCCCACACATAAAAGCACAGCTTCGATTATTTCACTTTCGTCTCTTTCGCGCATTTGCTCCATAAACCTGCTTTCTCGTTTGCATTAAATTTCCCATAAGAATTCCCAATTCATGTTTTACCTCCAACAAATTTCCCATAATTATTCCCCATTCCGTGTTTACTTTTCCCGTTCGCAATTTGTTTGTTTGCACATTTGCAGCTGTTGTTGTTGTTGTTGTTGCGGCAGCTTCTGTTGCATGTTGCTTGTGGGTGCACATTTCGTGCACGCGCACCCGCCGCATGCGGGGAGTGAGAGAGTGAGAGAGAGAGAGAGAGAGAGTATAGAGCTTTCGCCGGAGAGCAAAAAGCTCTGCGCGTTTTCATTTCGCTTTCTTTGCGGATTCTGCGCGCTGCTCGTTCGTTTTATGAATGAAAGCTTTGCGCCGCGAAAAATGCACCAAAAAAGGAAACATTTTCGGTTACTTTTCAATGAGTTCGGTCAAGCACAAGTGTGAATGATCTCGAGGGTAGACCGGACTAAGAAACACCCTGTATGGAGGTTTAAAAAATTTCCCCAACATAAGAAATTTATATTTTATACTTTTGCAAAACTATGCAAACTTTCATAAAGGACATTTCACTTGTGGTTTGATTATAGACCAGCACGCTTTTATTTATTTTTTTAAATTTGTTGCTACTGTTTTCAGAGCAATAATAATTTATAGGTGGCGCACAGAAAATCAAATTCCTATAATTAATTTAGTTCAAGGTGAAATGTTTATAAAGAACTCAAAGCTATCAATTTAATTGGCCAAGAGCAAACATTATACACATTAATGGCGTACTAGACGTATGCGTAATGTGCTAATTACACTGTGCTGCAAGGTACATATATTTACTTGCACCAGTTTACATAGTCATGTATGTGTATGTAAATGTATTTATTTGCTTGCATTTGATTGCCTCGACTTCCACATTTGTTTATCATATTTTGACTTTTGCTGTGAAATAAATCTGCAAGCTCAGCTGTCTTGTTGTACAGTGTTTGTATGAATATGGCGACAGGCTGGCTGCCCAGCCTGGCTTTTTAGCTGACAGTGCAGTTAACGGCAAATTATCTGGAAGTCAGACGAAGGCAGGCGTCGCAGCAGCATTAAAAATGCATAGTTAAATGGGGTAAAGAGGGAGGGGGGGAAGGGGAGGGGCGCTACTGGGGCAGAGTTAAATTGAAGTTTGCCGTCCCGGCGGGTGTTATTCCACATTTGATGTGTATGTAATTACACGCCAAGCAGCGGGACAGCAGCAAATAATGATTAATGTAATATTTACACGCGAACGCTCTACAAATAAAAGTAAGTACGGGTGCACGACTAAGAGATACCCTGTAGATACCTGAAACCCCCCTTAACTCTTCTTCGTATTGCCCCAGCCTATGGAAAATGTTTTCTTGAATAGCTTCGGTGCTTATAGTCCGATCTTTGAAATAGTTCGAATTTGTTTATACTATACGAGAGTCTACATACTAAAACTTGTGCTTCTAGCTCTAATGAGCTTCGATAAACATAATTTCGATAACGATTTTTATCGATATCATGCAATAATTTAAAATAAATTTGATAAAACGATTTACATTCATAATATCTTATCTCAACATCGACTCGCCTGTTGAAGCTGAGCGAGAATAAATGTATATACATTATGGAGTCGCCTGTTAAATACACTTTCATTATACCCTTCCCTTTCTACTCATTAAATTGGTTTGGGGTATAATTATGTATATGCATTTGTATATACATAATCCATGTATGAACTGATTTGTCAGCTTTGCCTCATTAGACGCACTTTCGTGGCAAGTTGTCAAAGCTCGGGGCAATGAGTTCAATGCACTCCCAAAAAGCCAGTTGGACTTGTAGTGTTTCCCCATATCTTAATGAGCTAATACTATGTGGCATAATAAAAGTCATACAAAAACAAACTGAGACAAAAAGAAATACACAATGAATTAAAACCGAAGCAGAAACAGAGCCAAACAAAAGACTCACCGAACAGCTTTTCGAACGAAAGCGAAAGCCGAAAGAACGACAGTTGCCCTGTTCCAGCCCATTAAACAAGTGGTTGTTGGAGAGGTCAACGTTGAATTTATTATGAAATTTGACACACTAATTCTCGAGATCTGCCGCTCTCTCCCTCTCTCTCTCCCCCTCTCTCTCGCTCTCTCTCTATTCCAAGCGCAAGCAACATATGATTACTTAAACATTATTCTCGGCTCTGTTGACTACATTTTCTCATATACAGTGGTCGCTCGAGAATAATTACACTTTGTATTCAGAGCTAATTTAAATTTGAGAAGAATTTGAATTTGTGGAAACCCTATTTTCAGCTATTTTTTGGCCAGAAATGGCTGAAGTTTTAAACTAATTTAGCTATTTAAATAAAAATAAATATAAAACGAGTGTCTTCCTAATTATTAAATACATTAAGTTATGAAAATTATATACAAAAAGCCTAATTATACACAATTTTCTAATAGCATCAGCGACTGATAGAGTTTTTATGACAATGACAACCCTGTTTTTTTTTTAATTAGTGCTCAAGAAACTTATTCAGTTACATTCAGCATTTCTTAACATTGGATTTAGCTGCTATTTTTAAACGGCAGTTTGCAACACTGTTTTTTTTTTTTAAATTTTTTTAACAAGCGAAATATTGGAATTTGTTGAAAAGATCATCAGAATATTTTCAAAAATGCAATATATTTTATTTTCTATTAGTATCATTCCGTCTACGCTCTCGAAAATACATTTTTTGTACTATATTTTATTTGTATTTTCTGCAAGTTCAACCAGTTTAGCGTCCATTGTACCGAGTATACACTGTGCTACAATTAAAGCAACGCCCGAGGCACGCAAGTTTTGCTGATGTCAGCGAGTCGAGTTTATGACTAATGAAAAAGCCCAAGGAAAAATTCCTTATCATTCGAATATTTACAATTCTAAAGCGTGTCGAAAAATTTGTTTCTATTTTAAGTTGAATTCATTAAAAATATACAATTATTTGTTTATTCAAATAACAGTTATTGATTACACACATGTCAGTAAATATTATGATATGCTGTTGTTTTATTTATTTGACACAACATTGATTTAAGATATTATCGCTGTCTGATAAGCAATCGCCTATTGGAAAATCCAACAGGTAAGCTAAATATTGCTCGCAAGTTCGTGCTTATTAGCTAAATATTAATGCCTTTCATTTGCCGCAATCACAATTATTGAAATGAGCAATTGACGGTTTTTGATAGGCGCCTTTAAAGTCGTTTTAGAATTTAGTATAATACGAACAGGCATTGGGCGCACGAGGCGTGATTCATGTTGATAAAGCATGAGGGCCCGCACCTGATAATAATTTTGCCTTTTTCCATGCCTCAAAGTTAAGTACAGTAGACACTCACAAAATGGGTTCTTTTTGTGGGTTTTACCCAAATGGTGCTTGTAAAATACTTTATCTTAACTTGAGTTTTATGGCACAATTTCGGGCAATAACCAAGAATTATGGCAGAGTTTAGATAACAAAAGCAATTTTAAAACCTTTTCTGAATTATTCGCAAACTTTGTTGGACATTTTAATCAAAGCCCCCAACTAACTTTCAAACAAAAAGAAAAAAAACTAGTTCCAAACGGTCAAAAATATTACATTTTGTTCTATCGATAACCGATAACTTACAAAATGTCAACATTCCAGCTGGTCAAGTGTTGCCAATCGCCGTTTCTAATACACATAAAAATAGCCTAAAGTACTTTGTCAAAAAAATAGCTCAATTAGTTTTAAATTGTAGCTATTTTCGGCTGAAGAGCTCGGACAATTGCCACATTTAGCTTGAAAAGAAGCCGCTAATTTGGCAACACTGGCGTCCAGCTGGTCGAACCAATAGCTTAACTAACGGATCCTGCACTGTAGCTGCGCTGTCAGCTGCACAGGTGTTTATATACTTACGCTTATGCTTATACATATGTATATGTATGTGTTTATATGTGTGTGTGTTGCACTTACCGTGAATATGCTGCTCTTGTGCTTGCGGTTGCGTATGACCAGGCCCGCCAAGGGCTTTTTCACGTAGATTTTGGGCATCGCGTTGCGTTTGTTATATATACGTGGCCAATAATGTGTTCCGGCCTCGTCTCGACACCAAATAACAATTGTTCTATATGCGTATTTGAAAATGTGTTTTGGTTTTGTCTAATGCACGACGTGGGCTAATCGCAGCCGCAGGGCCAGCCGAGCCAGTGTTGCAGGGCGTCCGCGGGGGGCGGCGGGAATGCGTTTGGGGCTGCGTTGTTTTTATTGGGTGTCACAGCAGCAGCAAATTGCATACATTACACTTGTGGCGTTTATTTTTTTGTTATTTGTATAATACTTTAATTTGGCGACAACGATATATTCTTTAATAATTCCTATTTATTAAGCAACAACAACGCGGCGCGCACGATGTCGATGATGCCTGCTGCGCTTGTTGGCAATTTAATTGGCGGCTGCATCATCGTCCCTCTGGATAAAATGTGAGTCAATTTTGGGCCGACAGGCAGCTGACAACACTTGGGCAAGTCACTGAGACGGCACTGGTTATTCAAATTGTTAAAATTGATACGATTTTTACAGAGAATTTAATGCGTTCGTTGCAAACACGGGCCGAAATGCGAGCACAGCGCTTTCTTTGCGCCAAAAAATGCCAAAACGCGTCGGAGGGCTCCATACGAATGCCAGTGTTGCCATGCAACGACGCGAATAATCGAAGTTCAGCAAAATTTATCGATAACTGTTCTTGGGTCTTGTGGCTGCAAATCAAAATATAAATTAAGTTTATTTATTTTTCTTTCGAATAGAATGCGTTTTGCATAACATTTAGGTAGGTAAATCAACTGCCTGTTGTATAGATTAAAAATGAATATGCTTGCCCACAGCTGGATACGAAATGGTGCGCGTTTTGTTTCTGCATCCCGATCTGGGCATAGGCGGCGCCGAGCGTCTGGTCGTGGACGCCGCCCTCGCGCTCAAGGAGCGCGGCCATGAGGTCAGCTTTCTGACCAACCATCATGACAGCACGCATTGCTTCAAGGAGACCGCCGATGGCAGTTTTCCGGTTCATGTCGTGGGCGACTGGCTGCCACGGCAGCTCTTTGGCCGCTTCTATGCGTTCTGTGCCTATGTCCGGATGCTGTATGCGGCCTTCTATGCCAGTTTCTTGATGCCCCGGCGACAGCAGGTGGATGTTGTTGTCTGTGATCTGATTTCCGTATGTGTGCCCGTGCTGCGCCTGGCCCGGCATCGTCCGCGTGTCCTATTCTACTGCCACTTTCCGGATCAGCTGCTCAGCGCCCAGGCGGGTCTGCTGAAGCGTTTGTATCGGGCGCCCATCAATTGGCTGGAGGAGCACACCATTGGCCAGGCGGACAAGGTGTTGGTCAACTCCAAATTCACATTGCGCGTCTTCCAGGACACATTCCGCCGGCTGAGCACCGTGCCCGATGTGCTATATCCCTCGCTGCACACCCAATACTTTGACCAGATGGAGCACAAGCTGGAGCAGCGCTCCGTGCTGCTGGAGGAGCCGATACATGCGCGTGTGCCGCGCAATTCGTTCATCTATCTGGACATCAATCGATACGAACGCAAGAAGAACCACGCCCTCGCGCTGCACTCGCTGCGCCTCCTGGGCAACATGCTGCCCACGCTGGACTTCAAGCGCTGCCGCCTGATCATTGCCGGCGGCTATGATACGCGCTGCGCCGAGAATGTCGAGCATTTCGCCGAGCTGGAGCAGCTGACGGCCAAACTGGAACTGCAGGATCATGTGGTGCTGCTGCGCTCGCCCACGGACGAGGAGAAATGCCGACTATTGTATTTCGCCCATTGTCTGCTGTATACGCCCGAAAACGAACACTTTGGCATTGTGCCGCTGGAGGGCATGTACTTCTGCAAGCCGGTGGTGGCCCTCAACAGCGGCGGACCCACCGAAACGGTGGTGCACACCTCCACGGGCTTTCTGTGCGACAATCAGCAGAAGAGCTTCGGCGGCGCCATGTACCAGCTGTTCCGCGACGAGGCGCTGCGCCTCAAGATGGGCGAACAGGGCCACAAGCGTGTCCAGCAAAAGTTCTCCTTCGAGGCGTTTGCGGATCGTCTCAACCAAATTGTCGCGGAGCTGTTGGCCGAAGGCGGCGACAAAAAATTCCAATAAATATGCAGCGCAACAAAATGTGAAATTGAAATTAATTGAAATATGAAGATTAGCTGGGAAAGGTTCAGCAAGTAATAGAATAATATAGTTGGGAATACTTTAAAGAGAGTTCTGTTAACATGAATTAAAAGAAAAACTTTTTATAAACTCATAAGCTTGGCAATAGTTTAAGGAGAATTAAATTGGCATATTTAAAGATCGGGTAAAGATAATATATGGAAAACAAATTTATAAGAAGCATAAGCTTAGGAATACTTTACGTTAAGATCCCGTGAGATAAGTGAAAGGAAATGGGCTTGTAAAAATAGATTCAGAAATACTTTCGCATAAATTGGAATAGTTGCAAGATTTTCTATATACATATATCTAAATGAAAGCTTTTTGGGATTATCGGATAAGAACAAAGAAATCTCGTTAGTATGTTTATAATTCAAAGGAAAAACCCTTTCATGAAGATACAATATAATAATATATATATAGATATATATATTTATAATTCCTCAGAGTAATCTAATATAAATCTTTAGGGTTCAGATCATTCAGATAGGAAATACTGTTATAGATTATACATATAATAAGAATAATAATCTATATATATATAATGATTATTCGGAGTGATCTAATATAACTCTTTAAATTAGAGATTACTCAGAAAGGAAAGCATTTTCTTTTCAAGTAATTAAATATTATATTATATCATATATTTTCTCTTCATGAAAGGGAATGTGGAGCAATGCACAACGGGATTCGCTCTCTAATACGAATTCTCTTTATTTTGTTTCCTTTCATTTATTTGTAATGTATTTATATAATTTCACAAATCTTAAGAATTGCTGCTTGGTTAGTTTTTAGAGGGAGATCGTCGTCGTCGTCGTGGTCGTGTCTACAAATCGTCGCGCATATACAAATACAGATAGCCGAGATCTTTGGGCGGATTCTGTGACTTGGCCACCTTGGTGTCGTTGTAGATGACCCACTCGCCCTGCTTGCGTATGTGGCAGACATAGTGGCCCACCTGGGCGGAGGTGCCCATGTGCGAGATGAACGCGACCAGCTTGTATTTTCCTGTGCCGTCGCGATAATTGCTCGTCGATGCGGCAGCGGCGCCGGCGGCGGCCGTGGTTGTGGTGCAAGCTGGCGCAGCGATGGGCACATCATCGATGCCGCCTTCGGCGTGCGAGAATATCCAGTCGGTGGCACGCTCCACGTTGCCATCGGTGGCCTTTAGAGCGGCGATCGCCTGGCGCTCGTCGAAGCCCATGCTCATGAGCATGGCCAGGCTTTCGGGATTGGCAGCAAAATGGGCGGCGGCGGCGGCGCCGTCGCCGATGCGTGTATTTGGCACCACAAACGGATCCGATATATCCGGATCGGCAATGTGCTCCATCAGCCAATTGGACGCGGCCTCCAGTCCGCTGTTTTTGGTATGGAAACAGGCGCGTTTGCAGGCCTCCTGCGGAAAGCCCATGTTCAGCAGCTCGGACATGACGTGCTCGTCGAATACAAATCTGGGCGTGTCGGCAGCCGGTTCCGGCAGCAGCTCCTCGCCGGCTTGGGGGCCGCCTCGGGCGCGCCAAGCGCCCAAATCGAGTTCATCGGGCATATCGACCGATACGTCCAGCTTTTTGGGCACCCAATCTTCGCCCAGCGTAAATTTGCCCAAGTGGATCATCAGAAAGTCGGGCATGCTGGCCATGCGTGTGGTCTTCTTGGCGGTGGTCTTGCCATTGATGGCCGTCGAATAGAACTGTTCGATGAGCTCGGCGCCAAAGAAGCGTTCGAGGCAGGCCTGCAGCGGCACCTTGTGCCGCACCAGATCCCGATCGAGCAGGCGCTGCCCGCTGGCCCGTGCCGCCTGCTGACGCTCCTGATAGTCGCGCACCTCGTCCAAATTGGTCGCCTGCTCCAGCGGTATGGGCAGCCGGAAGCTGTACTCCTCGCGCATCTTGTACTTGACCTTGCGGCTGGCCATGCACTCGACCCGATCCTCCAGCTGGAACTTGAGCGCATCGGCGGGATTGAATTGATTGCGCGAATTGCGATCGAGCAGCGTCAGCAAATGCAAATAGAAATCGTTGGCATCCTGCTGCTGTTTGGTGCTAAATTCCGGATGATTCTTGCCGACAATATTCTTGAACATGGCCGGCGATATGCCCGTCATATGCTCCATGTCCAGAGTATTTGCCGCAATGCTGCTGTACTTGCCCGACTGCAGCCCGTTGCCCAGCTTGGCCATTTGTATGTTGAAATCGTTGGCCGGATCGCTGGGATACGCCTTGAAATAGTGCTCGGCGCCGCTGCCAACGAAACGCTGCTGGAAATCCGGGATGACAAAGAGCACCTGCATCACGCTGTTGATGTAGCACGAATTGCCCAGATTGCGCATGCCCGTCAAACCGGGCCCGGCCACCGGCTGCAGCTCGCTCTCGCTTTCCGTCAGCGCCGACCATTCGCCGATGCGCTGATTTATCTCCAGCTCCAGCTCGACCATGGACTTCTCGCACTTCTGCAGGGCGGCCATATTGATGCCAAAGTGTGACAGATGCTTGCTCAAATGCGGATCCAAGACCATCTCGTCCTCCGGATAGGAGAACACATCCGATTTGCCGTCCGGCGTAATCGTGCCCAGCTTCACCGCCAGCGGATAGCCCGTCTGGCGATAATGCTCCACGGCGTGATCGTTGCCGCCGCTGCCATCGAAGAATTTCCGGCCACACAGTATGGAACCATCGGTCAGATTCAGCCACAAATTGCTGGTCAGATCACATCGCTCGCACTGCCAGCCCGCTGGCGGTATCTTCTTGCCGTTGTCCAGCTGCTGCAGATTCTCCGCATACTTCGACGCCTGACGCACCTCGCCGTCCCAGGTGCCTAAAGCAAGGC
Source organism: Drosophila lacicola (assembly GCA_035045355.1). NCBI lineage: Eukaryota > Metazoa > Arthropoda > Insecta > Diptera > Drosophilidae > Drosophila > Drosophila lacicola. The sequence goes on from JAWNPB010000133.1 coordinate 1,786,050, forward strand.
GGGGGATTAGTTAAGGGATTAAGGATTCGGATATCCGACTTACCTGTGAGCGTGGCCTTCTCCAGCTTGGAGATGGCCGAGTCCGCCTCGATTATGGCCTGGACGCATTGTGTGACGCGCAGCGGCAAATCCGCGTCCGGATACGGCAGCTTCTTGTCCAGATGCGGCGACACAACAATGCTGTACGTATCCTTGATCTCGTACTTCTTGGCCAGGTCAGTCTCATTGTAGCCGCCCTCGACGCCAATCGCGAGCCGTGTAATTTTGCGCTCCGGCCCGGCCTCCGCCTCCGCCTCGGCCTCGGCCTCCGCCGCCTTCAGTTTCACGTCGTGCGGCTCGCCCGCCTTCAGTTTGCGTTCGCGTTTAATGTGCAAGAAGACGACATTGCCGGTTTTGGCGGCATATTCGCGCACATACGCCTCCCCGAAGCCGAGGAAACTTTGCAGACAGACATAAAGTCCGGTCGGCGTTTCGGGATTATCGTAGGAGAAGACGCATTCGTCTTTGTAGATCGGCGGATTGCCGCAGGGTACGTTTACCTTCGATAAATGCTTGCGTAGCTCCTCCATAACACAATTTATTATTCACAATCTATATATATATCTATATATGTTTCACAAATTGTGTTGAAAATTTATTGAATTTCCTTGCAGCTGCTGCTGCGACGCTTTTGCATTACTCGGCAGAATTCGCAGAGTTGCCAACCTATCGCAAATCGCATGCGGCTAAATTTGACCACACACACAATTTTTTTGCCGGCATTTCACACCGTACTGTGCGTGCGCGCGCTGAAAAGCTGACTGCTATGCAATTCGAGCGGGCAATTTGAAAGGTCCGTTGAATTTGAATATTGATAAATTTCATCTACATTTTGCATTTATTACTCTTTTTGAAAATTTTAAATTCAGATTACATGGATTTGTTGTTGGGTACATACAATTTGTATTTCGATATATATGTATATACTTTATATATATATATGTTTGTTTTTTTGCAAATTTTTGATGTCGGGGCGCAATCGCTTTTTGCATTTTTTTGATTTGCTTACTTGGCTAAAACACAGATTAACACGTTTATTTGATGCTCCTACATCACTCGAATGTACTCGCATATATATATATATTCATTATACATCAAATACGCACACACAATTATCTAGAATTTGCATTTGCCCTTCTATTCGACGTGCTTTGGTAACTTGCTCGTAACAATATTAAAGTACAACAATAAGTTTAATTAATAGAGTACGGTTTGCATAATTCACATATATCAATTATGTTATATGCGCACATAATTACATAGATTGCATAGATCTTTTATACTTGTTAGTGTATTTTGTGTGCGGTGCAGAAAATGTAGAAAATTGGGTGACCTTTAAATTTGTCCCATGTGCGTTTATTTTTATTTTATGTTTTTCTTAGCGTTTTAATCATCATCAATAATGCCGGAGGTTCATTTCACATATACGTATGTAAAAAAATACATTTTACGCTTCTCTCTCTTCACTTCACTTCCGCGCTACGCTTCTCTCTCAATATTTAGCTATGCTAAATAATTATTGTTTAAATTTTATGCTGATATAGAAATATGTTCATCAAGATAGTTACCGGTGTGTGTGTGTGTGTGTGTGTTGGGTGTGTTAAAAAAAAGTGGGAAAATAGGGGGAAATTAAATGTGTAAACAACCGTTTAGTAACTTTCTCAAGTGCTTTATACATTTAATCAAATCCTGGTCCATTTTATTAATTATTTAACTTTATAGAGAGTATTTTTTACTTGACCGACATATTGGTGTATGCGTATATATGTATATTAGGGTATATATATATTTAAACCGACTTATCGCATACACTATTATACTGTACACGCCCCTCGACTCGACTTACCTAACTAACAATAACGCACACCAAACACAAATATTCTTCATATATATATATATATATATATATATATATACTTAAATATGCTTTGGGACTGAGAGTTGTTTGTGTGAACAGAAATATTGCATAAAAGAAGAGTATACAAAATAAAACAAATTAAATTTGATATCTGAGTAGGCATTATTCTTATTGTTTTTTTTTTTATTATTATTTTAATTTTTTTAATTAAATTAATAACTGAAAAAATGTCTAAGCTTACGCGATTCTCTTTTGATTAAGTTTTAAAGCTTAAATATTTTATATTTTAAAATATGCATATATACGTAAATATATATATAAAATACATATATATATGTATGTGTATGCGTGTGTGTGTGTGTGTAAATATAAATTAAAGCCAAACTTAAATTAATTTCAAAACGTTAATTACAGAAATCACCGCTGCGATAAAACCGAAAAAAAAACTCAGTTCAGTTCAATTAAGTTAATAACTAAATGTGTTGCAAAAGAACTAAAACTAAACGTACTCATTAAATTAATTAATCATTAACTTTATATTTATGGTGATTGGTTGGTTTTTTTTTTATGTCCATCTTTTAAGTATTTCGTGTATTGCTTTTGTTTCTGAGTACACTCTTGAGTTAATCGAAAAAACAAAACAAAAGTATTCTGAAATAAGGCTGAAAATTAATTTACGAAATGCACATAATGTATATATATATATAATAAACATATATATATATATGTATGTATTCTTGAGCATATAATACTTTTCGCTTTTGGAAACAGAGAGAAACAAACAAATGACAGAATTACAAAAATTACATAGATCTATGCAAGTAATTAGATGATGAACAACAAAATAAATAAATTACAAGCTACATACAAATTAGGACTTGAGTATGTGTGTGTGTGTGTGTGTGTGTGTGTGTGTTCGTGTGTGTGTGTGACGCTCAGACAGAGTTTGTATTTTTTTTGGGGCTGGACCCAAAACAATTTGTTTTATTCTTGTTTGCATTGGAACTACTCTCGGCGTAATATATATATATATATATATATATATATATATATATTGTATATCATTTTGGAATTCAACACTGCGTGTGTGTGTGTGTGTGTGTGTTTGTTCACTTGTTCAGTGGATTGACGAGCCGGGTTATTAAATCGCTCATCTGCTCGACTATCACGTTCAACATGCCCAGCCACTCGTCGTAGCACTTCTCGGAGCTCGCCTGGCACTCGATGCTAACAGTTGGCTTATTTGGATCCGTTGATTTGACCCGAAAAGTATAATCGAGCTCCTTCACTGGCTCCAGCTGCATGTGATTGAGCTGGAATCGAATTTCATATTAATATATTGTCATATATATATTTGCCATATATAAAGCTAACCTGTATATGCGTGCGATACTTGTAGATGGGGCTGGTGTACTGCGTCTTCGCCTTTTGTATGTCCGCAAAGATGATGATCTGCTGGAAGAGAAAGACCTGCAGCTCGCGCTGCTTCTGGCCGGCATCGATGGCACAGGTGAGCGTGCCCTGGTGCAGCAGATTGCCCTGCGCCGTAATCTCGCCGTCAAAGTCTTGAAGGCCGCGCAACACGTCCATCATATCGTCGACCTTCTTAACGACATCCCTCATCTGATCTCGCGCCTTCATCAGCGCGGGCACCTCGTGATGCAGACCCGCACGCTTCGTTTCCCGCAGTATCTGTTCGATCAGCAGCACATATTTGGTAATGCGCTGCACAGGCGTTATGATCAGCGTGCTCAACTGCAATTAATTAATATATAATATAATATCTATCTATATAATATATATATCTAAATAGCTGCAATTCGTACAGAAGCTTTCTCTGTGGGTGAAAGGGAGACCCTTGATGGGGTCTCGGAAAATTCGACCTCTAAATGAGGAGGTCACAATTTGAGCCTAAGCTTCGAACTAATCAGCTAAGGGTTGCTGGTTCAAATCAAGAAATTTTTGTAATTGTTTTAAATGCTTGGAAGCGGAATTTTTATAGAAGATAACATGGTTGATTTAAGGAAATTGTTTTCCCGCAAGGCTTTGCCTTTTTGGAGACCTAATTCACGTTTCTGGGTGAAAGAAGAGGGATTTGTTTCGGAAAATCGACCTTGACTTGGCTAGAAAATGAAATTTCAAGGCGAATGAAATCAAATTCCATAAAGTAAACGTTCTACATAGACGTCAGAACATTCGAGGCAAGATTGGAATAAGGCACACAAACAGATTTTAAATTAAATTAATTGCATATATGTAGCTTCTAGTTAATGTGGTCGATTGTGCTTACATCCATGCGATGTCCCAGTTTCTGGCGTATCTGATCGAAATACTGATAATGCGCATTGACTATAAACTCGGACAGCGGCTTGTTGCTGCAGAAATAGTAGTACATGGGGAACTTCTTGGTTGAGCTATCGATGAGCGGCCCCAGATCCGCCGGCGACTTCTGGCAATGGCGCAACGATCTCAGAAATTTACTGGCGAAAAAAAAGAACGTTTAGTCGTTTGTATGTGGATTTGGTGGACGTGCTCACTCTCTGTGCCACTCGTAGATCTCTTTGATGTTGTTGAAGACCAAATCCATTTTGCCGCCCTGCAGATCCGCTGGCCTCGGTATCTCCTTGTTGTGTATCTCTTTCATGTAGCTGCAAATAGTTGAATTATTTTCGATTTATCTGAAGTTTGCTTTGAATTGTGCCGCTTACCCGTAGACTATCTTTTGCAGATCCTGCACATAGGATTCCTCGGTGGCGACGAGCTCATTCAAGACCAATTGGCGTCTGCTCAGGGCGCCCGCCTCGCTATCGCTGGCTTCGGGCTTGTTCTGTCGGTGATCGGAGCGTAGTTAAGCAAAGTATTTAATGATTTTCTGGCTTCGACTCTTACCTTGTCATTGTTGTCCTGCACAAAGCCCAGTTCGGCGCGTCCGTTGGTCGCCGCATTGTCTGCGGCGGTTCCCTCGCCGCCGGCCTCACCTGCCGCGCTGCCGTCCACGCGGCTGTTGGACTCGTGTTGTTCCTGTTTCAACAAGTTTAGTTAACTTTTAAACTATAGGGAGGGAGACAGTTGTACTTACCCGGCTCATTCTGACAATTTGTTCAATTTCCGATAGCGGATTGCCCTCGATTTTGCCGGTGCTGGCCTGCAAGTAGACAAAAGGTGCAAGAAATTAGTCCAATGGCAACTTGATTTTTGCGCACAAGTTTTTGTATTCAGACAAATGAAGGAATTCGCATATTTGCATGAAGCGAATTGCCTGCGCGAATACTTCTGACTACGGGTACGACTACAAGTTGCTGGGGCAGCGCTATAAACAAATAGCATCAATAAATAGCGAACAGCAGGTGTTTATATTAGGGCTGACGCAAATATATATATATATACTGCAAAGCACCCAAATTCATATTAACTACGAACAGAAATTGATATAAATAATATCGCATTAAGGGAATATGAAAGGGGAATTGAAATCCTGATTGACAGCCGATCAAGGCACAGCCAAAAAAAATGACAGAGGGAGCTTAGGGATCGAGCTACCATTAAGATATATATATATATATTTATATTAGTTATAGGTAATATAAGGGAATATCTGGGTGCTGGCAATTTGAGCGCCTTTTGTTTCAGCCTGAAGCTAGCGCGAAAAACTACTTCAAATTTCGGTTTCACTTGCATTTTCTAGTACTTTTCATTTGAGCCGCGCAACGACGGGTAATTTATTTTAATATTAATAAATTTAATAAAATATTGTGTAATTAAAGCGAATAACACATGAATGAATTTTTTTAGCCAGCCCTGATTTGCAGCTAAATTTGTGAAATGTGCATGTGACTACAGTGAACACTCGCAAAAGAGAACACGTGGGTTTTCCAGAGATGATGTCAATTGGCAAGAAAAGTGTTTTTATGAAATATCACGTGCAACAAATGAAAAGTTGAGGATTGTCAAATAATATTAAACCTTTTTCATAGTTCTTCTATATATATTTAAGAGATTTAATAACAGAAGAATCTAAAAATATTCCTTACGACAATAATATATTGCTTTTATGCCTTGTAGAGGGTATTATAATTTTGTCATGAAATGTGGAAGAGACATCTACGAGTCGATAAACTATATTTCAGATCAGCTTCAACAGCCGAGTTCATATAGCCCGACTCGTCTGTTCGTCTGCCCGTCTGTCTATTTCTATGCGAACTAGTCTCTCAATTATAGAGTTATTATCTTGAAATTTTAGATAAGTCCCTCTTTCTGTTGAAGGAAGTACATGTGTCGGAACCAGCTGGATCGGACCGCTATATAATATGGCTGCTTTTTATATGTATGCAGCATCGGAATAACTTAATCTATAGCTGCCATAGAAACGATCGGTTGATAAGTAGTTTCTATTTTTTTTTTCAAGATATCCTAATATCCTCGGCATTTCATATCAAATCTTATTAACGTATAGCTTCCTTTAGGTAAAACTTTTTTGTTTATCAAGATATCTTGACCAAACATGGCATTTATAAGTTTAATTATACTCCGTACATGTAAGCAATATCTTAACATTGGACCTCTATATTAGAAAGTTGCCAGAGGAACAATTGGCCGAAAAGTTGGTTCTTTTATAGCAAAATATTTATTTTTCCAAGATATTTTCATCGAACTCAGCATTTGCGAGCTACTCTATATCTGACATATCTGCAAAAGGGAAATCTCTAGCAGGGTATTAAATCTTCAGCTTGTGGAATATATCTTAACTTTCTCGGTTTCTTTTTTTTTTACCAGCAAATTAACCCAAAAGTAAACATCAAATGCACTTTTATGAATCGAAGGGAGAAGAAAGCAATCCTAGAAATGTCCAACTTGGAAGACCCGTCTCAATTTTCTGGTGTAAAGGAATGATGAATGTTTACGAAGAGAATATCTTTATTTAAATTAACTTTATATAACTAATCCAGATACCTCACATTGAACTCCGAAACAGCAAAGGCTTAACCACAATTATCTCAAAATATTATGAAATATTTATTTAAAAATACAAGAAAAATAAATATAGAAATTGAAAATGGGATTTGAACCGGCGACCTGCCGCTTGTTAGCAAGCAAATAATACTAATACCACGCATAAATGCTGCTAGTTCTCGCATCTGAGTCTTCACTGTACTTTACTGTGTACACCTTTGTATATAATCAAATTTTTGTGCGCTTTTTGCTTTTGGTAAATCCGTCAAAATGAAGTTTTTCAATTTGATGGCAATTTATTTACTTGGCTAAACATTAGAATCTCGCGCCCCGCGTGAGTCTGCCCATTGAATCAGACGCATATTTTTTGGATAAATATATCGAAAAATAAAGAAAAGAATTCGCAACGCTCTAATTAAAAGCACTTATTTAGCTTAGCAAATAAACTGGGATGTGTTTTTGTGAGTGAAAATCAGATACAAAAAAAAAAAACAAGTAAGAGGTTCTAGTCGGGAGCGCCCGACTAGGGAATACCCTGGAACCTCTTCTTCCAACGGGCGATAGCCCGATAAAAAATTAGAGATACTTGATAAATATATATACTATTCCAGAAGCTACATGACAAGTTTGGTGACTCTAGCTCATATTATTTTACGAAATTGCTCAAAAAACAGGTTTTCGATATCGATAATCGATTTTTATCGATTACTTGGAAACGGGGCAAGTTATCGGAATATCGGAAACAAAATCGAACTGCGCGTGGAGTAGGAGGACCTACAGCCAAAAGTTCAAGTCCTAGCTCTTATAGGTTCTGAGATCCTTGCGTTCATACAGACGGACAGACAGACGGACGGACGGACAGACGGACGGAAATGGCTAGATCGACTCGGCTGTTGATGCTGATCAAGAATATATATACTTTATGGAGTAGGAGCTGCTTCCTTCTGCCTGTTACATACATTTGCACAAATACATAATACCCTTTTTACCCATTTTTAATCGGTTCAGGGTATAAAAATAGTTGACTTTTGACAGTTGGCAAACTGCAGATGGAATTGTGTAATACAATATATATAATAATGGATGTATATATATATATATATATGTATTTATATATATTTTTGTACATATTTGGTTACTTTTACGTTTGAACAAAACAAAGTATTTTGTTGACTTTGCGCACTTTGCGATAAGATTTGCCTTTGGCCAAGCGACGCGTCATTCGCGGCTGAGAATTGCGTGAATTTCGCTTGGTTTTAACTTTACAAGAGGGTTTTACTAGTTTGGCTAGAAAGCAGACTTATTGAAAGAGTCGGATTTAGCCGAGTCTATATAGCCATGTTTCTTTCGGATCTTGTCTCTCATTTTTAAGTCTGACCTCATAAAACTTTGCTTGGATTTGACTTTCTTTCCTTCTTTTTCTTTGCTGGAAGAATCCGGAACCTCTGTACTATTTAGTCATAGGAACCATAACAACATTTGGTCATAAATAAAGTTTGTTGATGGTTTTCAAGATAACTTGACGCTGTGCTTCTTATACATAAGCCATATCTTATCACACATCGGTCTACCATATGACTTGACTTTATAAGAAATATTGATTGAAAAATTACTTTTTATTGCTGTTACTCAAAATATATTTTCAATAAATTCAGTAATGAGGCTTTACAGTTCCTCGCACATATCTACGATTTTTTAAGCCTTTCTTTTATGTTTTATTGATATTTGAACAAAAAATATCTTTATAGCATCGGCATCGGCATAGGAACAATTGCCAGAAAAAGTTGTATTTATATGAAAACACAAAGAACAAAGAATATTTTTATGATCGGGCTACTATAACATATTGCTATATATACTATATCATATAGGAACAATCAGCCGCAATTTAATTTTTTGTTATATAAAAGCACTTCAATTTTTCTGATATATAGAAAAAAACTTTCTTTCACAATTTTAGAGCTAGTAGAGGATCACTTTAAAAGAACAAGGCACAAATAGATCCAATGCGCAACTATATATATATATATATATATATATATCATATAATATATATTTGTCCTGGACACAGTTTGAAAGTCACAGCGCAGTCAAAGCTACAGTTTTAGAGTCAGCAAAGCAACAATATAAGAAGAGACGTGAGTAAGGAGAAAACTTAGTTTTTATCCATTATAAACTTCTATCTATTAATACACTCCGAAACAAGCGCATTTAGCACTCGATTTTACTTAATAAAATTAAACATATTTTTGGTTAATTTTAATTGAAACTCGTCAAGACACAAAGTAAAACGCAATTTGCAATTTGCTGCACTTACAAATAAACGCAGAAAGCAGCTCATGTTTATTTTTCTTTTTTTTTTTATTCTTTAAAATTTTGCTTTCCGAAAATGTATTTATTTATTTGATTTTTTTGCACTCTGCAAATGTATTTAATTAATTAATTAATTAATTTTTTGCACTCTGAAAATGTATTTATTTGATTTTTTGCACTTTGAAAATGTATTTATTTATTTAATTTTTGTACTTTGAAAATGTATTTATTTATTTTTTTGCTCTTGTCTATAATAAAGCAAATAAAATCAATATAAATATCCGAAAATGTATTTAATTATTTAATTTTTTGCACTTTAAAAATGTATTTATTTAATTAGTTTTTTGCTCTACGAAAATGTATTTATTTATTTTGCTCTCTGAAAATGTATTTATTTATTTAGATTTTTTGTTTTGCTTATCACGCGCCGCTTTCGCTTAATTGTCTATAATAAAATTTTAATTTATCAATCTTGCACTCTGTATAAGGATCGCCGGAGCTATGTCACGCCGACGTCGACGTCGACGCATTCCGAGAAGACGCAAAATTCATGACACGGACCCGACAACGCGTCCGAACGGCAACTAACTAACTGAATGAATGGCTGACTCTCTGGCTGGCTGGCTGGTCGACGGGCTGTGTGACCTGTCAGGGCTTTGCATGCTTTACATATGCGTAGATGATACCCCATGCAATACACTACACACACACACACACACACGCACACTCAGGCACACACACACTCAAGCACACCCGCACCGCAATCAAAGAAGCTCTCAATCAACGCGTCGCCACTTGTGGGACAAGCGTTAAAATAATTGTATTGAACATACAATTGAGCGAGCATTTCAAACGCAGAGACTGCCAGAGAGAGAGGGAGAGAGAGAAAGAGACAGCGAGAGAGAGGGTAAGAGAGAGAGAGAGAGAGGGAGAGCGTGCCATTCTACACGCCTTGCTGTTGGTGGACTTTTGTTTGTTGTGTCTTAAATACATATATTAAATCACCCACAATATCAAAAACCATAATAAAGTAAGAGAAACAACAAGCTGCACGACTAGCAAATACCCTGTAAGACTTTAAGGCCTCAAAGTCCGTCAATATAAGCACACGTATAATTAGACCCAATACAAAAACCGTATATAGCGATTTTATGTGACAATCACGAAACTGCTCGAATATTTTATACCCTATAAAACACTAGTTTAACGACTAAATTAAACAGTTTCACTCTCTTAAGTTCCTAAATCATATAAAAGAAGAATTTTTGGTAGTTTCTCAACTCCAGCACAAATTGCAGACTGATTGACTATCAAATACCCTACAGTACAAATGTTTTTTCTCTGCAAAAGCCGCCCATAAGTTTCAGGTAAGATTTTCAATTTGGAAGTGTTTTAAAAGGGCTTACTACTATGCTCGACTGATCGACTATTAAATACCCTACAATAGGGACATTTTTTTTCCTGGCAAGCAGCTCCAAACGTGTAAAATAAGATTTTCTATTTAAGTATGTTTTATAAAAGCTTAACACTATGCTCGAATGATAGACTATCAGCATACCCTAGAATACTTTTGTTCCTTGGCTGCAAAGCAGTTAAAAGCAGTTATTTGGTACAGCTAGAATTTTGTAAATATTTAGAAACTGTTCTTAACGAACATATACCCTGTAAAATATATAACACTCATGACAGTAAAACCTTAAAATTATTTTTAAATATTTTCTAAAATTTTAAGAACTGTTTTCCAACTTATTTCTAGCGCTCTTTGAAAAGCTTCTTAAGGATTTTCTAGATTTCTTGAAATAAAATGAAATGTAATGAAATTCAAGTGAAATTGCGCACTCGAAGGTCGCACATTTAGTTCAAGTAGTTGCCTAATTGAATAATTCGATTCTGATAACAGCGGGCATTGAATTAAACATGGCTAATCAAGTTGGCTGGCAAATGCGTTTCCACTGACTTTCAATTAGGTTTGGCTAGAGAGAGAGAGAGGGGGGGGGTGTCGACTCAAGGCAACTTGCAATGGCTGATGTCAGCGGACAACAACAACAGCAACAAAGGACGCGAAATGCGACAGAACTATTAAAAATTAATGGCTTTGCAAATATATAAAAAATAAATATATGTAAAGAAAGGGCAACTAAACAAAGGTGAGTACTGAGCGCACGGCCCGAAAACCCAATTGCCAATTGTGCCAAAAAGTTAACAGCCAGCAACAACAACAATGGCAACGGAAAATAATAATACTATGCATACAAAAATGCGTAGACCTAACTGGGTTAACAAAAAAGTTCACACCCTGCCCCAAAGCCAGACAAACAAACAGATGGCAAAAACAGGAAATCATTAAAAAGAAAAACAACTAAGTGGGCTCTAGTCGGGCTGCTCGACTAAGAGATACACTGCATCTTCCTCTGCCAACAACAAATGCAGCTCCTGCTAGGAGGGGGGAGGGGGGGGGGGAGGGGTAGTTATAATATGAGATATACTTTATCCGTAGATCTATTCTAGTCAAATTTGGAGACTCTAGTTCTTAAAACCAAAGAGATTTGCCAAAAAAAAACAGTATTTCGTTATCGATCTTTATCGATTGTTTGGAAACAAGGCAAGTTATCGATTAGCGGAAATAAACTCGTACTGCGTGGGCACTCGGAGGTCTTACGTTCAAAAGTTCAAGTCTCTAGCTATTATAGAACCTGAGATCGACGCGTTTATATATATAGATCGCCTCGGATAATGATGACGATCCAGAATATATATACTTTAAGTGGTTGGAGATGCTTTCTTCTGCCTGTTACATAGCTTTGCACAAAAGTATTATACCCTTTTTAACCAATTTTAATGGGTTTAGGGTATAAATATTGCAGTCGGGAATGCCTGACTAGCAGATGCCCAGCAGGCTTGCCTATATTCCCAACCTTTTGAATATTTCAGCGCTTAAGTAGGGCATACAAAAGTATGTAAAAACTTATAAAATAGTATTTTTTTTTTTTTCAATTTTTCCCCAATGATAAAAATGCTTTTAAGAGGTATACTAAAGCCTACATACCAAATTTTGAGCAGCTAGCTTTTATAATTCCCGAGTTACGCTTAAAAAACCATATCACAAAATCGATATTTATCGAACCTATAAAAATACCAAGTCTCTAGCTTCGATAACGCGCTCTAATATACTCTTTTCACACTCTGCGAACGAGTATGAAAATTTAAAATAGTACAAAAATAGCAACAGCAAAAAAAATAGAGAGGTGAAAAATGGGGGAAAAGCAAAACTTTTACAAGGCAACGCAAATTTACATTAAATTCAACTAATAAGCCATAAAATAGAAGGCAAAAAAAAAAAAAAAACAAAATACTGAGAGAGAAAAATGAAAAGAAAAACATTCTAGAGACAGACGCAGACGACATTAAATTTATTGATGAAAATGAAGGCAACGGGCGACCAAGTGGCGACAGAAGTCGCATTGGCGTCACACACACGCACACACGCACACACACACACACACACACGCACACGCACACACACACGCACACACACACGCACACACGCACACCCACACACAGAGAGACAGCAGTCATTGGCTTGTTGTTAATGACATCCAAAGACAATATGGGGCGATATTTAGCGTATCCCCCCCAGAGAATTCTCTTGGTCTGCAGCTCGTCGTAATCGTAATGGATATGACATTGATTCAATGGAAAACTCATCGAACCGAACTTTAATACACTCGTACTAAAAATAGACGCAAAACTAACAATTGTTGTTGCACATTTACCTTGGAAATTATTGTGGGAGTTCAAGGTGGGAAAAAAGTTGCAGCAGTCGACACAAATAGCGAAAATCTTGAGAAGTTCTCAAATGACAAGCAAAAAAAAAAATGTATAAATAGAAAAAAATAAAAATGAGCTTAAGTTGAGAGTGCCCAATTAGGAGATACCCTGAATCTGACGTCAAGCTGCCCGGACAAGCATTCAAAAATCCTTCTAAACAAATTAATGCTTCTCCCTTATACGAAGCGAAATACGCAAGTAATAAAGTTCGGTATCTGGAGTCCGATCTTTACGCAGTTTTTAGAGCTTAAATATGCAAAAATGTGTAAATACTAAGGTAAATACTAATACTTGACATGAAATGCGTAAAGAAATGTAAAAGAAAAAAAAAAAAAGAAAAGAAAGCGATATTTTGATCAGGCCCGATTGGACCTTCTTCTTATATGATAAACTTGTTTGTTTACCAAGATATCTTGTCTAAATTCGTGACTTTTAAGTTTCACTATTCCCCCTACATATATGCAAAAACTTATCAATATCGGAACACTCTATAATATAGCTGTCATTGGAACGATCGTTCGAAATTTAAGTTCTTGTATGATAAACTTTTTTGTTTATCAAGATATCTTACCCAAACTGTGCATTTATTAGTTATAATATGCTGCTTACATATGAACCACACATTATCAAGATTGCACTACTATATTTGATAGCTTTATAGAAAGAATTGTGTGGAAGGTTAAGTTTCTGTATGGCAAAATATTCTGTTTGGGGGAATGGGGTAACATATCCAAAAGATAAAATAATGTGAATATGAGAAACTACGCACAAAATTTGGTTTAAATAATTCTTAAAATCTTCCGAGTTCGGCAAGGATTTATCGAAATAACAAAACTAAGCTCGATCTGGATATAATTTAGAAGAATATATATTTCAAAATGCAAGTCTTAAGCTTTATAGTTGCCAAGATCGTCTGGAATATATATAGCATATATATACTTTGTAAGATCGGAGATGCTTTCTTCACACTTCACGGATATTTGACTATTACACTGATATTTTACAGTTGAGCTCCAACTACACCAAAAGTCTACAGTCGACTAAAGTTACAACTTAGAGTTTTCACTCGAATCAATGCCCGCTCAGATCGTTTCCCACGCAAAGCTAATGCAACCTCTCAACCTAATTTTAACGTGAAATATAAAATAAAGATACGATTTTCTCTAGCAAGTTATTGAGTTGCATTTCCCTGTAATTGCTTTGGGGTATCACAAAATACCTGCGTATTAAATGAATATGCATCTATTTCTGTTCGCTTGAAATAAATTCCTGGAAATTTTTGCCAGCTATATCAATTCAAATGCTGCACAAAAAGCACAAAATGACTTTTAACTATTTTTTTTTTTTGCGCCCGCAATGACAAATGTTGCATTCAACATTTCCGGTTAATAAAGCAGCCGGCGATTTATTAGCATCTCAGCCGGAGAGTCAAGTACGCCCCCATTTAAAGCAACCACCCCCCAGTTACCCCCCCCCTCACCCACCCCCTTCCCCACCAAGTTATCCACCCCCTCCCCCGCCAAGTCATCCAGCACATTCAAACTAAATCTGATGCTAAAATTTGCCCACAAAGTGTTTTTTTTTTGCCAGCTAATTTGAATGCGCACAATTTATGCGTCGCGTGTTACGTGAGGGTGTGTGTCTTTGTGTGTGTGTGTGTGTGTGTGTGTCTTAGTTGATTGTTGTTGTTTCCCATTGTTGGAGGCGTCGAGCATCTTAGCATCTTGCCCCTCCCTCCCCCTCCCACCCCGCCCGCGCTCTTCCTCACGCTGCCTTGATGAGCGTGTAAACAAAATAAAGTGGCGCATTTATGGGAAAAGGTGGCTGCCCCAACAGCCACCCACCCACCCACCCACCCCTCCGCCCATCCGCCCGCCACCTGCTGCGATCTGTTTTATTTGCCATGCTTTCTAATTGAGCAAAGCGGGCAAAACTCGTGCTCGGATTGCCCAAGCACAATTTCCATGACGTGTCTTTTGTTGCTTTTTTGTTTTTGCTGCTCAACTGTGTTTTGATTTGTATTGGGCAATACACAAGTCAACAAACACACACACACACGAGCTGCCACAAAACCAAAACAAACAAATTGCAAAGCACAAAGGCCAAAAATACAAAAAGAGCAACAAAAACAATTGAAAACATTCTTAAGAAACCGAACAATTTACCAAGTATTTCGATGTCGAAGCAAAGTGGAGCGCTGCTCTGCAAGATGTTTATCTAGTTTAGCATTAGAAATTAGTGCAAGTTAATTGGTGTATATGTTATCTATCTATCTATTTATCTGTCTGCCGATTTAATTATCTATCTATCTATGTATCTATCCATCTGTCTATCCTTCTTTCTATCTATCTATATATGTATCTACGTATGTGTCCATCTATCTATCTATCTATCCATATATCTATCCATATATCTATCCATATATCTATTTATCTATCCATCTATCTATCTATCTATATATTCATCCATCTGTCTATCTATCTATCTATCTATCCATCTATCTATCTATCCATCAATCTATCTATCTATCTATCCATCCATCTATCTATCCATCTATCTATCTATCTATCTATCTATATATGTATCTATGTATGTGTCCATCTATCAATCTATCCATCTCTCCTTCTTTCTATCCATCTAACTATCCATCGGAAACGGCCGGATCGGCCGACTCATATAGCTGCCAAGGGACGATCGGTCGAAAAATTGGTTCTTATATGACAAAATATTCTGTTTTCAAGATATTTTCATAAACTACTATGCTGATCACGTGCATATATTCTTTGACAGTCCCCAAGGAAACACTTGCTTGGGAAACTGAGCAGAAAGTGAAGAATCGAAACGCCAGAGTAGAAGAAAGATTGAGTTTTTGTCTAGCTTCATTTAGAAAGTATGTGTTTACTTAATGAATTTAATTATAGAGTATTTACTTTTTTGCGGTAATGAGGCACGACAATATATAATAATGAAAACATATATGAATAATGAGAGTCTAAATGAGTTTCATAGCCAGCATTATGCGAAGAATGCGAGATTTCAGTCCTACTTGCATTTGCCAAATAAACATTATTCATTCGGGCCGGACAACGCCGGGTTTTGCTACTAGCACATTACATTTATGATTAGTTTAAACAGAAAAAGTGCCTAACATTTGGATTATTCGAATTTAAATTAATAATATGCATGCAATTGAATTAGGTACCAAAGGTAAACAAATATGTGAGGGATTCTGATGGGTTCTATATAATAATATATGGGTTCTATATAACATATATTATATATATATATATAGATATAAATCTGCATAGAGTATGGCTGTAGCTATGGGTAAATATTTGGTCTGGCACTCACCAGATTGGTTGAGTTCTCCTTGAGATCCTTGGGAAACGCGGGCGGTCCATTGGCCATTAAATGTGGCTCCTGTATGGGCTTCATGGGCGGCGGCAGCTCCAAGCCGGCCTCCTCCTCGGGCTCAAAGTCCGGCTGCTGCTGTTGCTGCTGCTGGTGCTGTGCGCTTACATTGGGGAATTGCGGTGGCAATTGGCCAACGCTGCCGCTGGCGCCGCTGCCCGTCTGCTCGGCGAGCTCCTCGGCGTGCTTCTGTGTTAGCTACAAAGCAGACGCGTTAAATATTATATATATAAATGTATATTATTATTGTGTTATAAATAAAAACGGCGCGTTAAGGTGAACTCACTCTCAGATTCTTCTCCGAGGGCTTCTTGAGGAGCGCCTTTTCATTCGGTGACTTCTCCACTTTGGTCTGCGACAGTTTACGCAGCGGCTGCGGCAGCCATTTGCGCCTGCAAAACGTAAATAAAAGAATGCCAACGATTATTAAAATTTGCCCAGGATTCGAGATTAGCTGGTGTAAACTACAGGAACATGCGTATTGATGTGGCGCTATGCACGAGCTCGTCCATGGCGCTTGTGTGTGTTCGTTGGCGCGCAACGCGTCGTATACGCAATTAAAAGTGTCAAACAGTAAAAAAAAAATGGAGAAAAACAAGCATACGACCCCGCGTCTGGCAAATTGGGCTGTCCAGCTGCGTGGCCGACATGAGACTGTCGCCAGCGGCACAGCAGCATATCAACTGCCGCGCACAGTGGGACCAAGTCACCACACACAGAGAGAGACAGAGAGAGAGAGAGGGAGAGAGCGAGAGAGAGGGAGAGAGTGACTAAGAGTGTGCCCGCAAATTTATTGCGTTTCATTTTCATACACATTTATTTTGTGCCTATTAAAATGCCATTTTTTACACCAAAAAAATATTTTCACATTTTTGAGTTTATATTTTCTCCTTTCATTTTCATTCAGTTTTTTTTATGTTGAAAGTTTTCCCCTTTTTTAACAGCCATTGAACGTAAAAAACATAATTTTGATTAATTTTCGGCAGCAAAGTTTAACGAACATTTTTTTATGTTTTTTCCAAAAATAATAATAAAACCGGGAATAAGGACCAGAGCATGACTGAGGATGCCAAAGAATCAGATGATTGTTGATTGTCGGCGAATAAAAGCTGAGCGTGCCTTCAAATTATTAAGTAACTGGAGGAAATTACCCGACGTTGCCCGGCTCAAATGATGAATGTTGAAAATGCAAGAGATAACAAAATTATTTGTGTAAATTGTCACAATTTAAGCTATTTATTACTGATCTCGCTGCTCAGATTCAAGATCCTTATTGCCTTAGCTCAATTGCTCAGAGGAAAAATATTTCAGTTTTAGTTTATCAAAAATTCTATATTTCTCTATATTTTCTGCTCTGGGAGCTGATGCAAGCGTTTGGCAAATATAAATTGGAAATTCAATTGTTTTATAACAACATGGAAAATATATGAAGGCAGGCTTGAGCCAAGACCTGGGTTTATGGAGCTAGATAACTAGATTCAGGAGACAAAGGAGTAAGGATCGAGCCTTCATTTCTGGGATCAAGGATTTCACAGTCCAGTTTTACGAGTCGAACCTCAATCCAAGGAGTGAGGTTCGAACCAATCTTCACTTTTCGTATACTCTTGCCTCAATTTCAATTATAATTCTCTTTCAAGTACTTCCTTAACATATTTTCCTGTTCCTTCAAGAGGAGTCGGCACATAATAATAAACAAAGAGAATGCCGCATTTTATATGCACTCTGTGGTTTTCAATTTTGTTGCGAATATTAGAATGTAAATTGATGTGTTTATAATTATGTTCAACCACATTAGCCCCATTTTATAAGTTCCCTTTGTGCGGGAGCTGCGGTCAAGTTGAGTGCCAAAAACAGAAGGCGAGCACACACACACACACACGCACGCAGATACACACACACGCACACACACACACGCACACACACATACTTCCCGTTAGGTAATTTAAAAAAAGGAAAAGGAACCGCATTAACCGCACACGGTTCAAGAGTCATTAACCTGACCCGGCTTCGCGTGAGCCGGCCTCCAGGGTGCCTTGTAAATTTATTACAAAATTTAGCTCAATTTCATTTCCAATAGAAAACTATGAAAATGTCGAAAAAAAAAACACACACACACACGTTGCATAGAACGCGGCGCTTGCAGCTCATCAGCTGAGTGAATTTTGCAGGCAGGCGACAACTTCACTGGAGGACAACCCTCAAGCAAGGTAACATAATTCAAAGTAAAAATAAACATTGACACGGACAACAAAATGGACGGGTAGAGGGGGGGGGGGAGGGTAAGGGAGGGGGTAAGGGAGCGAGGGGGAGTATGTAGCTGTTCCTGGAAATAGTATTTAATTTATTACGTGCTCGTTCACGTTCAAAATTCATTTCGCTGATGTAATGTTTTAGGCAAATAAGCAACGTTTAATACACATACACAGCATGTGTGTGTGTGCGTGTGTGTGTGTGTGTGTGTGTGTGTGTATGTGGCCAGAGGCGGGGCTGCGTATTAATGAGGTCGCCCCAAAGTATGCAACAAAGGCTGTGCGACTGTTGCTGCCTACATGTGTGCGCGCGTGTGTGTGTGTGTGTGTGTGTGTGTGTTAGCACACTTGCAAATGTGTCCATTTAGTTCATTGGACTTGGCCTCTCCATGGGCCCAGCACAAATAGACGCGCTTATTGACAGAGCGCTTGAGACAAAGCGCCCGAAGAAGAGCTCCTCCGCATTGCCGCCACAGGGAAAAGCCACGCCGTGCCTGACAATAATCTATATTCATGTTCAGCAGTTGACTCAATAACAACAACAACAACAATAAGAAAAACAACAACAACAACAATAAGAAAAACAACAACGAGAACAATGAAAAGAAATTGCTTTGCTCAATGCTCACTCGGGCGAGCGAAATGCCCAATTAGTGTGCAAATATTGTGAAAGTATTTTGTAATTTATGTCCAAACTAAATCAACTAACTAACTGAAACTGAACAATTTGGCTTTTATATGATTAACGTTTATAGGGTCGAAAGACGAAGGACAGCCCATAAATAAGTTGGCCAAGTGCATTTAGTTAATCCAAACAACAATTACAACAAGAGTGAGAGCTAGATAAAAACCATGTATGCAAATCGATATTTATCGATGTTATAAAAATGGGATCGAAATAAATCATAAACTCGTGCTGCGCCTGATATTCTAGAGTATAGAAATTCGTAATTCTAGCTTTGATAGTTTCCCACATTGAGACATTTATCGAGTTGATTGAACAACTAAAATCGATAAATCATTCGATATTTATCGATATTATCAAAACGTGAGCAGATATCGAAATAAATGATAAGCTCGTGCTGCGCCTGGTACAATGGAGTATATAATTCGTAGTTATAGTCGTTCGCTTTTATAGTTTTCCACATTGATAACACGATAAATCGGAGCTAAGTTGTGAACTGGTACGGAACTAGATCAGAGCTCGGTTCCACAAGTGAGTCACACGAGTTAGTCGTCGGAATTGTGTAAACACTTTAATTGCAATGAGAACTTTTTCTAATGAATAAGATTGACAAGTAAAGTCTTACTTATCCATAATTCCTATGGCAGCTATATAATATAGTAGTCCGATTCGATTAATCCTCACATATATCACAATATCTAGAGCAATAAGAGGCAATTGTACCAAGTTTCAGCCACACAGCTTTCAAGAGGGCCGAGTTCACAAAGATCAGATACATAGAAAACACCCCGTGCAGGAGCATAGATTTAATAATAAATTAAAGAATGGTTTTCAAATAAAGAACTTCATCTTTCTCATAGCTTAACTGAGTCGATTCACTTTAAAAAACTGGCCTGTGGCAACGGCGCGCAGTATTTGTAATCGTTGTTGGTCAACACGAAAAGCCGATAATGATGATAAGATTGTCGGGAGTTGATTCTTTATCGACGAAAACTCAATTGAATTTCAAGCGAAAAGGTAATTACAAATACGTCACTCGATGTACGCTAAAAAGTTGTAGTTACACAGAGATTATTGACATATATATATATATATGTATATAGGTATATATCTGTCGAAACTGGGAGAATCCAAAAGCTAGAGCTAGAAAAATTGGTATGCAGCTGCGCTTAAACCTAATACAACTGAATATTAGTTCAATTTTAAAATAAATAAACAATTTCTCGAAAAATTTAACAGTGTAAAATAACTAGACCTATTTTTTTGTGGTGAAACAAAGCACTTTAAACACAAATAGAAAATAAACGATTTGACCGCATATAAAAACCTTATATAGAAAGTTGCAACTTCTTCAATTGCGGCTTATCAGCAATATAATAGATATATCTGTCAGAACTGTGAAAATCCAACAGCTAGAACTAGCAAAATTAATAACCAGCTGCCTTTAAGCCTAATGCAGCTAAATGCGAGTTCAATTTTTAAATAAATAAACGATTCCTCGAGTAATTAAACATTTTAAAATAAATCGAGCTATTTTTTGTGGTGAAACAAAGCACTTAAAACACAAATAGAAAATAAACGATTTGACCGCATTGAACGTGATTAATTATATAAAAAACGTATATAGAAAGTTGCAACTTCTTCAATTGCGGCTTATCAGGAATGACGAAGTCGCCGCCAGCTGCCGCCGCAAGCTCTGCGGCAGCGCTGACTAATTCGACGAGGCTTGCACGGCCTTGTTTACACGGAGTCTACCCTCCCCCCCCCCCCCCCCTGCTGTGCGTATTGTGTTTGTTTTGATTCCAAAGAAAAAAAAGGGAAAAAAACAAGCGGTATATAAAAATTAAATAATAGTAGAGGAACAAATGTAAAGGCACGCTGTAAAACAGGTTTCGCTTCGAGCAATTAGCGCAAACATCTGTGTGAAATATTAAGCCGGTTTGCGACTAGGCTAGGCTGTTAACTTGGCCAATCAGCCAGCTGAGGGACTTAAACAGCGAAGCACGCGAATCGCTCTGGAAGTTCCCATAATTATAAACAAAACAGAAAATACCTGCACACATTTATATACATATATTATCGTAAATCGATTGTAACGCTTCGCATTGCATTGAAAATATTCCCCATTATATTATTATAAATTTATTTATGTTTATAAGCTCTGTGCATGTTTTGAATTGCGCTCGAAATGTTCTAAGAGTAATAACTCCCATCTCAGAGATTTTTGCAGCTGGAGCTAGCAAAATTGTTATGCGGCTTCTCTGAAACCTAATCCAACTAAATTTTAAAACAAACTTTAAATAACTTTCACATTTCTCGAGATATTTACAAAAGTAAAATTATACATTTCGAAATTGCCAAAAATCGGAGTTTAACATAAACTTTAATCGCATTTTTTTGGGGATTAAATGCAGAATAAATGTGGAGCAAAACGTGCTGAGCCCAAAACTGCAGCAGTCTCTAATCAGACACATGTATTTATCTATAAGCTATACGGCAAACAGATATATATGACAGAGCTCTGCGGCAGACGCTGCTGACAATAAATCAAATATATCATATATACATAAGTATATATGTACATATATCGCAACACGAGTCCACCAAGACTTTAATGCTTAGTCACATTTTGGATAACATTGCACAAACAACAAAACAAAACAACCAAAAAAAATAATCAAGAAAAACAAAATATATTCAAAGCTGATATCGAGCCAAGCGAGAGGGGGGGGGGGGGGTCGACCGACTGCATATAAGCAACATTTTGTTGCTCTGCCAAAAATCGACATCTATGAGTTTGGGCATCTAATTGAACGTGAGGGCAAACGCAGAGATTGGATTAGCGCAAAGCAAACAAAGGCTATGCATTGTGCTGAGGCCTAAGTTATCCAACACTACTAAAAAACAAAACAAGTAAAAGGTGGTCTAGTCGGGTGTGCTCGACTAGTGGATACCCTAAAGCTTCTTCGAGTAGGAGATAGCTATAAAATGAAAGATACTTAATCTGTATATACTATTCTGGATGTCAGCTACATGTCAAATGCTAAGACCTAAGAGATTTGCTCAAAAACAGAATTTCGATATCGATTTTTATCGATTGCTTGAGTTAGTTATCGATTATCGGATCGTGCTGCGCGTGCACTAGGAGAACACATGTTTCTGCTCTTGCTCCTAAAAAAGCTGAGATCGACACGTTTATTTCAAGGGACAGATAAAAGGAAATGTCCACATCAACCCGGCTATCGATGCTGATCAAGAAAATATATACACTATAAGGTGTCGAACATGCTTTCTTCTGCCCGTTACATACATTTGCACAAAAACATTCTACCCTTTTACCCATTTTCAATGGACTCAGAGCATAACAAAAAGAAATCTTAAGAGAGAAGAGAGAGGTCTTATCTCCGAAATCACCGCCAAAGTAACACTGACTTTTTCAGGTGCTCCAAGTGGCCAACAACAACAACAAAAATGTGAGCTGCATTTACCAGGTTTTGCGGTGCTCATCAATGCAAGGCATCGGCATCGGCCTCTGCATCGGCGTCGGCGTCGCCGGCTCCTCCTGATCACAACAGAAACAGGCAAAGCCCTGGCCCTGATGCTTGGGATTATGCTGATGGATTGGATGCTGATGAACGGGTCGTCCATTCCCATTAATGTTCAGCGATATGGACTTGAAGAGTTGCGGTTGCGGTTGTTTGGGCCGCTCGTGAATCGCCGAGTAGCGTTTCATTTGCTTGACGTTCACAATATTGTTATTGTCATTATCGCTGTTTGGGGTGGCACTGCCGTTGCCGAAATGCACACCATTTTTTATGTGCCTATCTGGGCTGATATTGTTGTTGTTGCACATGACTGATAAGACGCACGAAATATCTAACAATAATCTAAGACGGGGTTTCCGAACGCCTTTTGTGCGCTCCACGCTGCGTATACGTAACGTTCCGTTCCGGCGTTTCACAAACAACTGAGAGGCGACGAGCTCAACCGAAAACTTGGGCAAGTTCTATAGCTCGCCAGGCTTTCGCTTTCTGTAGAAACCAGCCCCCGCCACACCCCTTGCCCGCCCACACGCTGTTGTTGTTGTTGTTGTTGCTTTATGGGCTGCCTCAAAGAGTGTGCACAACACAAAGAGTAACGAAAGAATAAATAAAAGCCAACTGTGAGCAACAGTTAAGCGAATTCGCGCTCTCAAAACAAAACAACAAAAAACTCATATATATTGAGAGTAATCGACTGGCAGATACCCTGTAAAGGTCACTCTAAGCTTGCTGCTCCCAATTCTAAAGCTTTGTTCAATGTGGTCACAAATCAATTACACATATTAATATAGAGAGTAGGGGTA
Source organism: Drosophila lacicola (assembly GCA_035045355.1). Lineage (NCBI taxonomy): Eukaryota > Metazoa > Arthropoda > Insecta > Diptera > Drosophilidae > Drosophila > Drosophila lacicola. Next base: position 1,809,728 of record JAWNPB010000133.1, read on the forward strand.
AAATATGAAATTAGCAGCTTTTCTTTTGGTATTGGTTCTGGGCAGTTCTTTAATTAAGCTCAAGGAATTTAACTTAATTAAAGTGTTTTTTAGAGTTAAATATAATCAAAGATTTTGTTTAAATGAATTTATGAATCTAAATAGGTAACTTTTTAATTACAAAATCAAGATTGTTTTCAGTTAAGTTTGTTTAAAAAAATATTAAAAAAAAACCAGTAAATATATATAAAATAAATATAAATTTAAGTTAGTTTTTAAAATCTTTTTTTCTATTTCATTTCATTAAAAATGTTTGGGAAGCCACTTTAACAAACATAACTTGATTAAAAAAAATATATTCTATACCAGCTTAAATTAAGTCACTTTAAGACTTAAATCAAGTCATTGTGCGCTGTAAAGAACCTCAATTTAGAATTGTAGGCATCAAAACCTATTTAAATTCTGTATTTTATAAACATGTATATTATTTATTAATTCAAGAGCAGATTTTAGATGCTAATTATTAAATTTTTTTGAGTTACAAGAATTTGAAAACCAAAATTTTTGGCTAAACCTTCTCATATAAATCTTATAATATTTAGCTATAGCCTCGCTGTTGCTAGCTGATCATGAAATTATATCTTTTGAACACGCAAAGTTAATTTTTGCTGCTTGTTACATATATTTCACCAACTCTTGCATACCCAACTTCCATTCTTTTATGCACACAGGGTATGTATAAATAAAGTTCTTTCTACGTTTTCGGTTTTTACGAGTATTTGTATAGTTATTGTTGTTGCCTTTGAGCTGAGTGTAATAGGTTTATATCTTTATGGCTCGCACCCGAGACGTGCGACACGCGATTTTACACAAAGCGCAAAATGTTAGTAAATGCGCGACGTGACAATTAAATAATGGGAAATTATTGAATAACTAAAGTTTGTGTTCAAAGGGAAAGCTTTACGAGCTTAAATGTGCGCTGGGAAATTTAAAAAAGTATTTGTCACTTTTATAAGAAATACAATAATCTTGTAAAATGACATTTAACATAATTGAAGAGCTTCATTTTAATTTAATTTCCTCCTTTAATATTCCCATAATTAAGACATGTTTAAGACGTTACTCATTTAAAATGCAAGGCAAAAAGTTAATCTCTGGATTTTGCTCATAATTCCGCATTTCATTTGTCCAACTAGCCCCCAATGACGCATAAGCCCAAACTGACAAAGGAATATGCAGTAGCCGCCAAATGCACGATAAATCCCCCGCCGGACTTGCTCAGATATAAAATGATAATACATAGCACACACATATATATATATATACACTCTATATTACAGAGCACTTTATACTATGCGCGAATTACGTAAATGCGGCAGTTACTTATCAGTCCGGAGAGCTCTATGGGCCGCATTGAGGTGCAGAAAAGCCGAGTAAGAGGCCTGATAAATTTTATGACATGCTTTTTCAATTGGTTTTTTGATTCCCTGTCCAGCGGAGACAACCAACGATGCCTGATAGCGATTATGTTTACCTGCACGCACACAAACACCTGATAAACTTGGCCGAAATAAAGGCTATAGCTATTATGAAACTAACAGGGGAGCTTGGACAATAGACATATTTACAGTTTTAATTAATATTATGACGACTCCCCAGATACCCCGTGAAAATTGGATGAGATTTGACCGAGTTATGGGTGGAACATTTGGACCAGGGTCTATATACGAATCCCTGGGGGTAAGATTTTGGCATGAATTTCGACTCAAAAAGATTTAAATGCCAGATTAATTTAGAGGGAAAACCATGAACAAAAAGCCACACCTCGTGAAAATCGGTTGAGTTTTGGCCGAGTTATGGGGGTGGGAAATTTTTACCCAAGTCTATATACGAATCCTAGGGCTAAGATTTTGACATGAATTTCGACTCAAAAATGTGTTGTCAGATTTTAATGCCAGATTATTTTAGAGGGAAAACCATGAACAAAAAGCTAAGTCTCATGAAAATCGGTTAAGTTTTGGCCGAGTTATGGGGGTGGGAAATTTTGACCCATGTCTATATACGAATCCCTGGGGTAAGATTTTCACATTAATTCCGACTCAAAAATGTGTGGTCATATTTAAATGCCAGATTATTTTAGAGGGAAAACCATGAGCAAAAAGCTAAACCTCGTGAAAATCGGTTGAGTTTTGGCCGAGTTATGGGGTTGGGAAATTTTTTATCCAAGTCTATATACGATTCCTAGGGCTAAGATTTTGGCATGAATTTCGACTCAAAAATGTGTTGTCAGATTTAAATGCCAGATTATTTTGGAGGGAAAACCATGAACAAAAAGCCAAACCTCGTGAAAATTGGTTGAGTTTTGGCCGAGTTATGGGGGTGGGAAATATTGACCTATGACTATATACGAATCCTAGGGGTAAGATATTGACATGAATTTCGACTCAAAAATGTGTGTTCAGATTTAAATGCCAGATTATTTTAGAGGGAAAACCATGAACAAAAAGCTAAGCCTCGTGAAAATCGGTTGAGTTTTGGCCGAGTTATGGGGGTGGGAAATTTTGATGCCAAACCTTATAAAAATCGCTTCGCCTATTTAATTGATTGTTAAATTAACAATCGTAATGTCGCTGGTTCAAATTTAGCAGCAATTTTTAATTTTAAATGCCTTCTAGCAACGAAATTTTAATTTAAAAATAACCTGGAAAAACTGAGTACTTCTACGGATAAGCTGCTTTTCTATAGGGAACAGCAGGCAAACGTTGCGAGTTCGCAATATTTCCCAGCCCCAATCTGAGTTGTAACCTACTTTTTTTGTGACATTTTAATCTAGTTTGAGGGACGTGTGCGACACTTGTTAATTATTTAAATCAAGGCTGCTTCGTGATAGCAGCAAAGTCCTTGAATTAAAGTCAACTGGCTATTTATGGCCCCAAGATAAATTATGCAGCAGTCACTTAAGAGTGTCAGCGAGCGCAGTTCAGTTGAGGTTCAGGTTCAGATTGTGACGTGGCCAAGTTAAGTTGGCCAAGTTGTGACTTGACTTTTGACACACACACCAACACACACACATCAGTTTGCGCATATTAAAAGACTTGAAAGGAAGTGAGAAACTTACCCACTGAAGCCGCGTCGCTTGGTTGACGAGGACAATGCATCCGCCTTGCCGCGATTCCCTGAAGTGGAACAAGCAAGCATTTGATGCAGATTATTCTATTAAGTTTTTTCCTTTTTAGTATTCTTTTCTTAAATTTAACTCACCTTGATCCTGCATGCTGTTGTCGTTGGGCTTCTGTGCGGCGCCTGCTGCAGCTGCTGCTGCTGCTGTTGCTGCTGTTGCTCCCGATGACGAACCTTGCTTGTGGGCACCTGGCGGCGGTTTGAGCACGGCGACTGGCACGAGGCCCTCTTGTACAGCCGAATCGTCATGCTGTGGATTTAGGCGGACCAAACAAAAGTCCGGCTCACTGGCCGTGGGCGGCTCAATAATCTCAACCTGCTGGCCCTTGCTGACGCTCAGCTCATTGCTGCCCGAACTGGCGATATAATCGGCCACAACCCAGGTCGCCTCCTGATTGCCCAGCTGCAAACACACAGAGAGAGAGAGAGAGAGAGAGAGAGAGAGAAACACGATTTGAGTATCGATGGAAATATGTATAAATAGTTGTCTTCGACTTGCCGAAGATTATATACACTTGCAGACATATGGCATATGTTTGGCTCAACATTCCTTTTGTGCAAAAATTCAATTTACGATTTATTGCTCCCATGGCAGCTACATAATATATAATGGGATATATAAATAAATATAATATATTTTGTTTTCTTATATAAACTTTACTTTAGGCTGATTGTTCCTATGTTAGTTTTATTTATATATAAATTGTCTGAGTTTTAAGAAGATATTTTGCATAATAATGAAGTAATTTATATATAGACTCCATTTTCGACCAATCTTTCCTATGACAGCTACAAGATATAGTAATCCGATTGGGTCGATCCTTATGTATATATTAACTAGAGCAAAGAAAGGCAACTTTACCAAGTTTCAGTCACATTGCTTTCAGGAGAGCCGAGTTCACATAGAACAGACACAGAAAACAGTCTGCCTCAAGGGCTTATAAATAAAATATTTGAAAAGTTCTTTGAAAATGCTTCATAAATTACATAAAATATGTATTAACTCAAAATATTTTAGAGCTTGGTTGAGTGAAGTCTATCAAAAAGTGTGGCAAAGATTCATCAAAACAGCATTAAAAGTGGAATAAATTATGGTGTATATATTTTTATCGAGAGAAGTCAGCACAGTGCAATGCCCATTTAAAGGGTATAAAGATGATGCGGATGATGGGCAACCATTTGCCTTTGCCACAGGCACACACACACACACAGAGAGACACAAACGGACACACGTGCCGAGAGAGAAGTGCATCCAATGGAGCAAGTGGACAGCCGGACATAAATGTGGTCCAGCGACCATGCCAAGTGTCGAAGGGCAAGGGCGGGCGATTTTATTGATTTAATTTGTGCGGTTTTAGTCAGCTGCAGGCGACACACACTCAAACGACATGGAGAGGGGCAAGGACTGTACACTCGAAATAAAAGTGGCGACCTCCACCAAAGCAGCTCAAGGATCATTTGCCAGAACAAAACGCACTAATTAGAAAAACCTATTCAAGCAGCCCAAGCCCCATTGTCTCGCCAAGACGATGTCAGCTTCGATTAGCTAGCTGCCTGGCTGCCGCATGTGGCATGTGGCATGTGGCAAGCCAAGCCCCAGCAACGTTATGTTTATTAATAATTTATAACTTTATTAATTTACATGCTTGTGGGATGTGTGGTTGGCTGGCAGGGAAAGCGAGCCGCAAAAATTTGTGTGCACAAGTTTTTAAGCCAGCCAATTGGCGATTAGAATCGATAAGTGGCTAATTAAAAGCTATTTTTGTAAAAGCATAATCGATAATAAATGAAGGTTAAATCTGGAATATTCATATTCCTCTGGCCGAGAGCAGACAACAAATACAAAAGACAATATTGTGTCTGATAAAATAAACAAAATAAACGAGAAATATCTTAAATATTGTTACTGTGCGTTTATTATCCATTTGTTATATTTTATCTATTACTATTGCCGTTTTCTTTGTCAATCAAAACATTTTAAATTAACATATATAGATATTATTGCTAAATTTGAACCGGCGACCTCTCGCCTGCTAGTTCGACGCTCAGATATTTAGTCCTCAACAAGGTCTCAAAGCCTGCCTAAAAGTTGTTGCACTTTTCTTTGCCAATCATATTTGTTTCAATGAACATATATAGATATTATTGCTTTGTTTGAACCGGTGACCTCTCTCCTGCTAGTTCGACGCTTAGATATCTAACCCACAACAAGTTCTCAAAGCCTGCCTCGATGTTGTTGCCCTTTTCTTTTCCAATCATAGCTGTTTAAATGAACATATATAGAAGTTATTGCTAAATTTGAGCCGGCGACCTCTCTCCTGCTAGTTCGACGCTCTGTTATCTAGCCCACAACAAGTTCTCAGAGCACACTTATATGCCCGCATTGTAGTAGATGTTTTCTATATACATTTTCTCAAACGACCTAGTCGTTCTTTAGGAGTTCGAACCCTCAAAAACCCCGTCGTATTGCTCATTTTCGACCCAAAAGCTCGTTAGCTTTGATCACCAAATAGTCAATTAGTCAGGATATACTCTCGCATATAGAAAATAGAGAGTGGTAACTGTATTCAGTGTGGTTGCCACAAATGAAAGGAAGTTCCATCAGCAGCTCAGCTCATTAGGGCCGCCTTCTGATTGCCTCGCTTCAACTTGCTGGCTGTTTATATCGCTAGAGCTCTGTCCAATAACAATAACAATTAAGGGCACGCTGCTGATGAGTGTACGAACGGTAGATACCCTGTAGCTACCCTTAACCTCGGTCTGCAATTTTGCTTGGTATCATTCTGGATTTCTGTAGGTCTCTGAGATCGATAAGCAAAAGGCAATATAAATATTTTATGTCATAGTTCTGCCTGTCAAATGAACGCACAAGTTATGTATACCCATTATTTTCGCCTACTTTTAATGGGCATAGGGTATGAAAAGAACAAGTGAACAGGAAGCTGAGCAATGAGCTCAAGTTGCCAGCAGCCTCAAGGAGCAGCGTGTTAGCTGCCTGTCGTTGCTGCTGTTAATTAAGCTCAACTCACACGCACATAAACACATGAGTGTGTGTGTGTGTGTGCGTATCTGTGTGTGCGTGTATCTGTGTGCGAATACATATACACATTCATAAATATTGCACGTTTCCGCTTGTAATGCAATTAGTCGAAAAGTTTTCAACGCGCTGAGCATTACAACTTTTCAACAACAATTTGTGCAGGCCAAGTTAAGAGCAAAATTTAGCGTGGGCAGAGCGTGGGTCTATGCAGAAAATGCGCGCAAAAATTATATATTTCATCTCTCCTGACATCGCTTTTAAAAGTTGTATCAAGTTGCGCAAGGCAGCAACTAAATCAGAGGCGAAATGTTGCCAGCCATTTAAATAATTGCAAAAAATGACGAGCGCTGCAATAGTTTGGCCACTACTTAAATTTATGAGAATCGCAAAGAAGGGCGGTACATAAAAGAGTGCGAGAGAGAAAGTAAGAGAGTGAGATATAAATAAATACCTTGCGAGTCTGTATAGAGAAAGAGAACAAGAGTGAGAGTCAGAAAGAGCGAAGCATTTTCACATTGATTTCCCTAATTTCCATGCATATAAATCATGTGTGCTCTGCCATACGCAGAGTGTGGCACGTGCTGTCATCATCATAAACATGATTATAACTTCTGTTGGCAGCTACTTAACGCGCTCTGCTGCAGCAAGAACCAACACACAAGCACACACACTCCGACACACACGCCCACACTCACCCACACACACACGAAACGGCACTCATGCATGCTTGCCATTGGGCTGCGGCTGGGCCACAAGGCGTATGCGCACTTCCTCAGTGCATCCTCCTGCTTCGATAATTGCTGGAGTGCATCGAAATTGCCTGACAACGAGCCCAAACAAAAGGCAACCGCAGCAGCAGTCCACAACTGTTTGCGGTTTCATTTCAGGGCATTACGCTTTAAGCATTTAAGCTGCGTTTATCTTCACAAACAAAAGCATTTGGCCCGAACGATAATCACATGCATAATAGCTCTTGGCATAAAGCTAACGAATTCAGTTCAGTTGGTTTAGATTCAAAGAAATGTGGTTCATTATCAACTAGCATCTGCATGGTTGAGGTGTTTAGCGGTTGAACTAGCAAATGAAAAGTCACCGGTTTAAATTTAAAATTTGTATATGCATTAATTAAAATTGTTCTTATTGGCAATTAATAATAATTGATTGAACGTCGGCTTATTGAGCAGAAAGTTTAAGGATCGAGCTCACGATAATAAGAAATTGCAATTATAAATAATGAGTTTTTATGCCCTAACTATTGAAAATGTTTAAAAAGCGTATAAGGGTTTGTGAAAATGTATGTAACAGGCAGAAGGAAGCATATCCTACGCCATAAAGTATATATATTGAGGATCAGCATTAATACACGAAAGGATCTAGCCATTTCCTCCGTATGTCTCCCCGTCTGTCTGTTCTTCTGTCTGTCCGTCTGCTTGTATAAACGTGTAAATCTCAGAACCTAAAGCAGCTAGAGACTTGGAATTTTAGCTGTAGGTCCTCCTAGTGCCCGCGCAGTACGAGTTTATTTCCGCTAATCGATAACTTGCTCCGTTTCCAAGTTATCGATAAAAATCGATATCGCAGTCCTGTTTTTTGAGCAAATCTCATAGGTTTTAAGAGCTGGAGTCTACAAATTTGACATGTAGCTTCTAGAATATTATATATCAAGTATTTTTAACTGATAGCAAAAATATTAGTAAATTTCGTATGTGCGACCTATTATAACTTTTTTTACTATATGGACTAATATATATTTCTTTATTTCTTTCCTTCTTCTCTTAGCTTCTTTAACGTCTTAAAGAAAATATTGTAGTTCACTAAGAACTGGGTAATGCATTTGCAGGAAAACTGTCTCTTTCATGTTTTCTCTGCACAACCACATTGATTTCTTTGTGTGTGTCAGTAAGCATGTGCCCCACAAATTAAATTCATCTCCATCGAGTGGCACTTTGTTGTTGTTGTTGTTGCACATTTTGTGAGCGCCTTGGCTGCTCTTTAATTAAATTAATGAAAGGATATTTTCGAGCTGCCAGCTAACGCTGCGTATACATGATATTTTTTACTTTCTTTTCATGCGGTCTACTACGGGTTTCATATTTTAAGGCTAGCAATTTCAATGTTGGCTGCTGCAAAATGCAATCAGCGCTGCCTTGTTAAGCTTTTGCCCCCCCCCCCCCCCCCCACGCCTCAGCTGTCAATGCCCCAATACACTTAACTGCTTGCCTTCCCTTGGCGCTGCAAAAAAAATAATTAACATGGCTTACAGTTGCCCCTTGCGCATTTGCATAGTTAATCAAAGAAGCAGAGAAAGAGAAAGTATAAGCAAGAGAGAGGGAGGAAGGAAGGAAGAGAAATACTGTGGAATTTGAAGCCAGAAAAGTTGTAGTCAAGTATTTAATAAACACATATATACCCCATTAGTTGTTTTGCAGGGTATACCGCTGCGTAGTCGCAGTTTTCTGTCAACTGCGCAATAAACGCACAACATTCAATTATTTCATGTTCAATTCCATAAAGTTTGCGGCTAAAAGTATGCAAAAAAAAAAAAAGAAAAGGGGGGCAACATTTGAAATTCAATTGGAAAATCAAACTTGAAATGTTTGAGTTGAGTTCTACGCATAAAATCAATTGAAAAGTTTTTCTCAAGAAATCGAAAAGCGTATTTGCATATTTCAATGGAGCAGAAGTGGGCCAAAGTCGAGCCTCAAGCAGCAGCTGACCAAAGGCAGAGTTTTCACGTCCATGGGATATATTGCCAACAAGTTGTAGCTGGTGTGGAAATTTACTTGTGTGCTGATTACAAGGCTGATAAGAAAATGACAACAACAAAGCAAAGAAAGCCAAAGAAGTGCGCTAGCTGTAAGTTGCCGACTAGAAGATACCCTGCACTCATCGCTAAGCTAACTTTATAAACATTCTAGCTCCCTTCTATTTATATCTACACAAAAAGACACAACTGCCTTTTCTTCTCTTCGCCCTGCACACTATGGAAATAACATTCTTGATTAACTTCGGTCTCTAAGTTCCGATTTTTTTTGCATTTTCATTGCCTAGCTTTAAAGATAACTTTTCCTTTCATCTAATCTTTGGGGGAGGTACCCAAAAAGTGGGAGATAATCATAAAGTAAGATTTGGTGTATCTAGATACTATAATTTTCAACTTTTAGTCCTAAAAACTGTTTCGACTTCGATTTTATAAAAATGGGAGAAACTAGCGACACAAAAGTATTAACCTCTTCTGTTTGTGCTTAAAGAAAATATATATTTAAAAGTCTCCATCTTTTATCGTCTCCATCACGACTAAAACAACTCAGCTTGATGTCCTGATCAAGTATATACATTTACTCTAATCGGTTGCATACATTTGCACAAAACCATCATACCCGCTTTAACCGTTTTCAATGGGTATAACAAGCAGGAAAGCCAGATAACAGTAGACTACAAAGCATGCGTAATTCGAGACACATAGACAAAAAGGCAGGCAAGGCGGGTCAGGGGAAGTCGCCTTTGACGAGCCGGAAAATGTGCTTGGGCCAAAACGAAAAAAAAAGCAAGCAAAAATTTCTAAAGCGATTTTGCTTACGTTATTATTGATGGCCAAAAAACCGGGGGCTGGAGGCGTGGCGGCTGCGTGCGTGTGTGTGCCCCGAACAAGATTGAAAGCCAAAGATGACGGAAACTCTCCATGGCTTTGCCTTGTCTTTTATGGGCCATAAAAAAGACACAATTGCAGCACACTTAAAACTCATCAATCGAGGGGCCCATAAAAAGAGTGGGAGAGGGAGAGAGAGAGGGGGAGGGGGGGAGAGTAGGAGAGCTGCGCTCAGGGTTGTCAATTCGAATTACCAAACAGCATTTAACTGATTGAAAATTGAGATGAAAGCCGAAGTTTAAAGTGCACCCAAATATATTTAAGTCCATTTTGTGTTTTCAATTGATTTATAAAAGCAAATAAGATTATATGAAGAACAAAAAAATATATAATTAGGCAGAAAGAGACTTGAAGAAGCGCAAGATAATTGATTGCCAACTGTTAAAGTCGAGATAAAGCAGAGACAGACAGACAGAAAACGGTTGAGCTTGTTATTGACCAACGCACACTTTTACAGGGTATACAAAGGCCAATTTCTGATTTTTAGGAAGAGCTCAATACTAAAATATGATTTCTTCAGCCTGTTATTTACCTAAGAACTGCTTTACAGGGTATACAATGGCATATTTCTGATTTGAAGCGGGAGCTCAATATTTAAATAGGCTTCAATTTGTATCTCTTGCTTCAGCCTTCCGACGCAACATGTTACAGGGTATACAATATTTAAAAAATGCCTTAATTACGATACATGCTTGCTTTCCTATTTAATATTTCAGACCTTCAGCAAGGGCACAACATTTAACTATGCTTCAATTGAGATATCTACTTCCTTCAGCCTGCTATCTACGCATGAACACTTTTACAGGGTATACATTTGCATATTTCGGATTTTAAGCAAGAGCTCAACACTGAAATAAGCTTCAATTGAGATAATTGTTTGTTTCAGCCTTCAAAAGCAATATTTTACAGGGTATACAATTGCATATTTTCCAATTTTCAGCAAGAGGTCAACATTTAAATATGACTTAATAAAGATACATGCTTCTTTTAGCTTGTTATTGATATACTAAAAATTGTACAGGGTATTAAAAGGCATATTTCAAAATTTCAAGCCAGAGCACAACAATAGAATATGCCCCAAATTGAGCTAGCTGCTTCCTTCAGCCTGTTGCCAACCCATGCACACTTTTACAGGGTATACATTTGCATATTTGAGATTTAAGGCTGCAGCTCAATATTAAAATCAATTAATTACGGCTCTAAAGTGTATCTCGAATTCATTTTCTACAATTGACAAATGCCACCCAAGGGCCACATTAGTAAATCACAAATAAAAACAGAAGCACATACACACACACACATAAACAATAACTGTGTGCATGTGTATATGTTGTATGTACATAAAACATAAACGTTGTCTATTATTCAATTAACCCAGGCTAGCTCTGTGGGCGTGGCACGCGAAGGTTCGCTCAACAACAATTACGCTGTTACATTGTTAACAACCAGCAGCAACAACAAACAAAGACCCCCCCACTAAAAGAGAGAGGGGGGGGGGGGTAGAAGGGCTGTGTGTATATGGCATACAACGCATTCCAGTGCCACATACCACACCATGCTGCTGGGAGCCGCTGTGGTCTCTGATAATTGTGCGACAACATGTTAACAGCGACTACTTCGACCGCAGTTGTGGGCTCTGTTGTTGTTTTTCTGTGTGGTCTGCATGTGTGTGTGTGTGTGTGGTCTGTGTGTGTGTGTGTGTGTGTGAGTGTGTGTGTGTGTGTGAGTGTGTGTGTGTGGTCTGTGTGTGGTGTGGTGTGTGTTCAATGAAAGTCATTTACAACGCAAATCGAATAATATTCTCAATAAATTACGTGCAAACATGACATGATAGATAAAGCCGGGCCCTTTTTATGGGCCCCCTAGCCAAGGGGGCGGGGTTAATGTACTCGGAGACAAAGCCTGTGTACAACAATTAGTGGAGCATTTGAGATAAAACATATTGATAGGTTATTATAAATATGGCATTATATAATAACGAAAAAGGTTATTCAAAAATGAACAGTTGGAATATATATGTATAAAATGAATACAAGGTTTTGTTTAACTTCGAATGTGATTCTGCCCCTAGGCACAGAGCAGCTGTAAAGTAGTGTTGGAAAATGCATCGCATTACAACAATCCACATAAGTTAGTGTTGTAAAAACGATTTAAATTATAAGTATAAAGAATATCAGTGTTGGAAGTGCTTCACATTATATTAAATCAAAATAATTTAGAGTTGTAAAACTATTTTGAATAAAAGTATTGAAAAAAGCAGTGTTAGAAATGCATCACATTACGATAATTCACATAAGTTAGTGTTGGTAAAACGAATACAAATGGTAAACATAGAAAAAACAGTGTTGGAAATGTATCATATTATGATAAATCACATTAATTAAGAGTTGGTTATAAATACAGAACATAATGTTAAAAATGACATCACATAAGTAAGTACATAATGAAAGGTACGAGAATATAGTTTCAGATTAATAAGCCTTTCTTTTTGTGTTTATTATTATCCTGATATTCTAAATCGGAACTTGGACTGCCTGAATAACTACGTCTCCTACATAAAATACAACAATATCCTAATATTGCAATATTAATTACAACTATGATTAGCTCAGATTTCTACAGAAGCTATATACAATTTCAGTTTTATTACTATTTCATTCTCTTGCAAGTGAAAGCTGCAAAATAGTGTTGTAAAATGCGTAGTATTTCGTGAATTGAATACATATTAAGCATAACCATGTTTTTTTCCACTGTTCTTTTTTTATAGTTAAAGATTTTTTAGTGCTGTAAAATATCTAATATATTACAAAAAAAAACATATTGCAATATCTAAACTAATAATTTTTCCACACCATTGCAAACTGTCCTTAATGCCCGCTCAATTATCGATAACTTTAAGTTAATCGTCTTAGATGAAACGAAACGTCGAGTAATTGCAAAACACTTTTCAATTTCTGCGGACTTAAGCTTTTGAAATTCCGAGTATTTTATCTGCCCGGCAGTCATTTAGGTAGAGGTTCATTTCGCCACATGTGCTGCCCAGTGGCATTTAAGAATGAAGCAAACAGGCTCAGAGGATAAACAAAGCGAGAGGCTTCTGCCTGCGGAACAGCCCAAATGCTGTTGGCCTGGCCCAGTGTTGGGCAGTGCCCCGAAATAGAGACCGAGGGGCGAGGGGCATTCGGAACAAATTACAAAGCGTAAGAGGGGAAGCAGCTGTGGCCAGAGGCTGCACGAGTGTATTGATGCCCAAGATGAAAAATGGACCCAGGCCCAAAGCACACACACACACTCACACTCGCACACACACTCGCACACACACTCGCACACACACTCGCACACACTCTTTGGCGAGTTTAAGTTTGGGCCTTCGACGGGGGAGCAATTGAAAATTGCTTTGCCCCAAACTGTGGCAGCGCATTGTGTTCGACATGTGGCCTTGCCACGACTTGCAACCCGTCAATGCTATCATTTTTATAGCCAAGCTGTGCTGCCCCCCATCCCACCCCTCCCTTTTTACCCCTGGAGCCCCCCCCCCCCTCTCCTCCTCTTGAGCACGACAATCATAAAAGCTTAAGCTGGCTTTGGCACAGATATGTGTACAAGTATTTACAACGCAATTGTAGCTGCAGGCATAAGTGTTATACTATATGTATCTGTATCTCTAGCTGTGGCTGTGCATCTGTATCTCTAGCTGTGGCTGTGCATCTGTATCTGTATCTGTATCTGTATCTGTGCATTTCTATGGCTGTGTATCTGCAAGTTTCAAGTTGAGTTTTTGCTTCGTTGCATAGTTTTGTGCGCAGCGACTGGCGACAATTCACTTACAAATTGTTGCTATTTACTTTTGGCCTTCTTTTCTGCGTTTTATACCCTGTACATGGGTAACGTGGGGTATATTATTGTTTAGGCAAGCTATGTAACAGGCAGTCACATAAGTTAATAGAGAAAAAAGCAGATAAATCACAATCTTTGATCATTTCTATAGGATATCGCCTCGTCGAGCATTCTTTGTGCAGGCATTTTTAGCTGTTATGCACCCATGAGTTCTTGGGCTTTGCTTTTGACATTCAGCGACTACATTTTGCGCAATTTGCATATAATTTGCATGAGTGCGGGGGAGCAGCAGCAGCAGCCGCCTGCCGTCTGCTACAGTCATAAAATCCAGCTAACAACAAAATAAACTACGCAAAAAAAAAAATGAAAGCAAGATACATAACTATTACAATGGGGCAGCTGCACATCATTGGCTAAGTATATGCTGCTCTTTAATGTGCTCTACAAGACGTAGGGTGCTTTGAAAATGATATTTAGTTAGTGCGTTACCCATAAAATTGCTTTTAATTACCAGAAATTACTTGAATTACTTGATCTATAAATAGTTTAATAATTGTAATGATAATTAAATTTTGAAGTATAAAAAATTTTAAATAAATTAAATCTTAAATCATTCTATAGACAAACTATATTAAATATTTAAATACTATAAATACGTAAGTAAATGTAATTAAGTAATTAAATTTTGAAGCATAAAGAATCTGAAATACAATAACTATATATTTAATTCATTCTATAGACAAACTATATTAAATACTTAAATACTATAAATATTTAAATACTATAAATAAGTAAATGTAATTAATGCTATAAATATTTAAATACTATAAATAAGTAAAAGTAATTAAGTAATTAAATTTAGAAACAGAGTTTTTAGTATAAGAAATATATATTTAATGCATTCTATAGACAAACTATATTAAATACTTAAATAATATAAATAAGTAAATATAAATATTTAAATACTATTACTAAGTAAATGTAATTAAGTAATTAAATTTGTATGCATAAAGAGTTTTAAGTATAAGAAATATAGATTTAATTCATTCCATAGACTAACTATATATAAATACTTAAGTAAATGTAATTAAGTAATTAAACTTTTGAAGCATAAGGGGTTTAAAGCACAATAAATATGTATTGGATTCATTCAAAAAACAAGCTGAATGCCCTGTTATAAACTTTTCCAGCCTTATAGCGCTGATAATTAACTGTTACTTGTAGCTGACTAAAGTAATAATAACTATATTATATAGCTTCAATAAATATATCTCTTTACTCTCTTAAAGATCCTTTAAGTTAGGGTATTTGGAATTTCTCTCATTTCGACAGAGATTTTTGTGTGCTTCTGTGTGTTATGCAACATTGTGTTATTTTTATGTTAACGGCTGCTGCGTCGTCAGTTTCTTGTTGTTGTAGCTGTTATCTTTCTTGCCGCCTCGTTTTTTATTTTTTTCTGGTTTGTATAGGTTTTTTGCTGTTGGCGCTGGGCACGTGAGGCGCTTAACCCAGCTCAGCTGCAGCTGACAAGCAGCGCCCATTTTTTTGCAGGTTGTGCGTAAAGCAAATTTACGTTTTCAACGACACGTTTTTTTCAAGGAGCATGCGTATGTATGTGTGTGTGTGTGTGTGTGTGTGAGGGGGTGTGTGTAGTGCACGCGCAAAGGTATGCTATAATGGAATGCATAGAGCATACGCCCCGTGAGCCGCAGCTCAGCGATGCATGCCGCAGCAAAAAAAGAAGAGAAGAGAAGAAGGCAAAGAAAGCGTACCAAGAGGCTGGCTGCAACTTCTTTGGAGTTTCAGCAAAATTCGAGAGCATTAAATTTCCAAGGAATTTCATATTTAAGGCGAAGCATATAAATTGATTAAAAGCCTCGTAAATTGTCAAGGAGCTGCACAGACAGGAAGCGGCCACTAGACGAGCGGCGGCGGCGACGACGAGCGGAAATTGTCATCGCTCAGCACCAAATTGACAAAACATGTTAACGGGCGGGGGCCAAGGGAGGGGGGGGGGGGGCAGGCAAGGTCAACAGCAGAGTGCAGAATGCAAGAAGGACAGAGCGTGCCACACAGAAAGATGTTGATAAGCTCTTACATGGCTTGATGAAGTGATAAATACATTATGTGTGCCACTTGCCAGTTGCGGGCGGAACGGAGAGGTTGGGGAGGGGATCACAGCGGGTGTGCTGATTGGCTGCGCTTCATAAATTACATAAATGCTATGAGAGCAACAGAGAGCGAGAGAGAGAGGGAGAGAGGGAGACAATAATTGAAGCGACTTGAAGCAAATAAATTAGCGCACAACGCTGCGTATGATTAATGTGCTTATCGAAATGACAATGCGATTGAAGTGTGCAAGTGTGCGGGTGTGTGTGTGTGTGTGTGTCTGTGTGTGCCTGGGAGGTGGCCCGTTTGTGGGCGTGGCAAGCAGCAGCAGCAGCAGCAGCAGCGGGTCAACAACACACTACAATCAACTGGGGACTAACAAAAGGCTATAAAATAAACTAGCCTCAAGCACAACAGCAAAAGAAGTCATGAGCAGAAAAGTGGCACTAAAAAAGATAAAAGGCATGCGAAAACTAAATAAAGGGGGGGAGGCAGATAAAAGACAAAGGGGGGGAAAGAGATAGGTAGGTAGAAGAAGAGCTAGCGAATGCTGGAATTGCTTTATAGTTTAGCCCATCCATCTAGATCAGATTAAAGACTTTACATTCATAAATATTTGCGACAATTGTTTATGAGAAAAGTCTCAAAACTATCCTAGACTAAGTTGAATATGGTATGGATATAGATATCTATAAGATCTTCAGTTTTTCTTACAACTTTGATTACAATTTTCAAGCGATTGTTCCTGAGGGAGATATGGTACTCAAATGTTGATCAAACTATGGTCAAGATATATTCAAAAACAGGAAAGTTGTTGCAATATATTATATACGCATGCCTCATATAGAGAAAAAGAAGCTCATTTTGAATTGCTTGAATGTAGTTAAAATATCTCGAGCAACAAATAAGTTTTTCATACAAAAACTGCAAAAAAACTATGGAAAAGTCCAACTTAATATATCGATTAAATGTTAGGAACAAAATAAAACAGCTAAAGTCTGACTTTCGTTAAGATATCTTAAAATACAGAGAAGACTTTATAAATGTTCAGTTGATTCATAAGACACTTATAAGATATTTAAGTCCGATCCGGCTGAATCGAAGTTTATGCTATATCTAACACTACAAAAAGCGACTGTACCAAACTTTAGCAGCATAGCTTATCAGAGAGCGAAGTTCACATAGAACATTTCTATAGATGGATAGATAAACATAAGATAAAGCGAATAGATCCGACTGAATTGAAGTATGTGTTATATCAGAGAGATATAAACTTTACTGTATCAAATTTCAAGAGCATAACTTCTCAGAGAGCGTAGTTCACTTAGAACAATTATAAAGTTAGATCGATAAACATTAGATATAGAGGCCAGATTCGGCTGAATAGAAAAATATGTCATATATAGAGCATCAGAAAGGGACTGTAACAAATTTTGACAACATTTTTATGCATGGATAGATAAACTTTGCCCAAATATATATTATATAAATATAATATAATATTTGATGCACAACAAATTTCTGGAGCAGCATTAAAATAACCCAATTAGTTATGAGAAACATGTCAAAAGCAGCCCAATCTCCGAGGCCGACAACGAGTGGGATATTTATTTAAATCCCATGATGCGTGTCACTGCGAATGGGATAGAAATTGTTGTTGTTGTTACCTTGAAGCCGCTGTTGCTGGGCTGTCGAAAGAAACGAAAGGAGCTGGGCGTATCGATGGTATGCTGGCGCGCGAGCGTTCCATGGCTGCTGACACTGGACTGACGGAACCACGGCAGCGAGATCTTGCGTCGACTCTTGCGCTGCTGCGGCGTGCCAGCTGCCGCCGACGGCACCGTGGGAAATGTGAAGGGCGAACGGGAGAGCGGCTCAGCGGAGGCGGCAGTGGTCTGCTTGGGCGATGTGCTGTCATCCTCCGGCAAGGTGCACAGCGGCGTATTCTGTGCCGAGTCCGCCAGCGAGGGCGACGGCGACGGATCCCCAATCGCAATGGGCGCGCTCAGCGGCGGCAACGTTAGCGGCGTATTTGGCAGCGAGGCACAGCCGCCGGCTGATCCTGGCGCCAGATCCAGCTGATCCTGGCTGCTGTCGCTGCCGCATTTGAGCCGCTCGAGCGTCGTCGTCTTCTTTTGGCTGGCCACATCGGCGGCATCGACGCTGTTGATGCGTTCGTTTAGAAATTTCTTGACGCTCTTCATGGCTTTAAAACTGCTCTGCTTCTCCTCTTTTTTTTAATTACACATCCTTTTTTTTCGGTAGAGTTTATTTTTACGTGAATTTGTTGTTGTTGTTTTTATCAATAAATCTGCGCACAAATCGATTTGTTGTCAACGTGTTTTATTTTTAAACCTTAGCCAAGTGCCACGTGCCAAAGCCAAAGCCCAAAATCCAAATTGCACGGGGGGCCGCCCAGGCAGGTGTGTATATACATATATGTGTCTGTGTGTGTGAGTGTGTGTGCGTGTGTGTTCGTTGGGAATTTGCTGGATACATGGGCAGCGCGTCGGTTGGAACAGTTCTTCTGCCTGGGCATTCGCCTGTCAAATCTGACATTCCAATTTGTATCTATTACGAATTGAGTTTTATCGACATTTTTCCTGTGGCTCTTGCACGAATTTCAAATGACTTTCAATTAGCACAACGCGGCGTATGAGCAATTTATGACTGCGTTTTTTTTCTAACGTGATGTGATATCAAACTTGTTTGACTATGAAAACATATTTTATATATATGATATTATTATTATATATATATATATATATATAAATATAAAATATATACATTTTATTTTACTTATTTACTTAGCAAACTTTTTCTCTCTTTATACTACTTTTTGCTTCAATTGTTTTTTCTTTAAATTTTATAATACATTTCCACCCATTTTCCGCTCGTGAGAAATAGTCTACATACATATTTAAGATCGGATTGGACGCAAAAGCAAAGTGAGCAAAGGTTTAGATTGTCTTTTTCTTTCTATGAATATATTTATATATATGAAATAAAATGTATTAATATATATATATATATAATCACGTGAAAATAAGACGGGTAATATATTTTATTATATTACAATTTTTATATATATAGAAAATAATTTTGAAGTCGTATAAAGAAAGAGATTGAAAAAGTTTAGTTTAATTTAAATTATGGTTTTGTTTATAATTGCTGCTAATAATTTTCTGTTTATTTCACGTTAGATCAATGTTATATCTTCATTTATTTATTTTTTTTAAATTTATTTATATATATTTATATATTCAAAATATTATTTTTCCATCATTTAGTTTCTCTTCCATTAAAAAAACTAATTACATTTTAATCAATTCTATATATATTTCTTTATATGTTTGCTCTAAGTTGAAAAAAGTGTTGCATATTATAAATAAATTAATAAATCACACTCTTATTAATTGAATTGATTGTATGGAAGTGTTTTTTTTCCTTTTCCTACAATTGCTAAAATTTATATTTAATATTTTTTGCCCATTTTGTTCTTTTGGCAGATAAAAAGCTGCCGCCGCTTCGCTCGAAAATTTATCTTGAAAATTCATGGGCAGCCGCACGTTTTGTTTATATGTATATGTAAATGTTTGTTATTTTTACACATTTGCGCTGGCTCTGCCTCTGCCGCTGCCTCTGTCGCTGTCGCAGTCGACGTCAAGTTGTGGCAGGTGCGCCATAGCGGCCGCCACTTGGCTGAAGCGATTGTGCCCGACTGCAATTATGATTCAATAATTTACGGCCGGCGAAGCGGACAATAACAACGACAACAGCAATACGAAAAAAAAAGCCCACTCAACGCTAGGGAAAATAGTTTAATGCCAAATTGCTTGCGTAAAAATAAAGTACAAACAATGTATGAAAATTAATTTGTGAAGAAGCAAGAGAAAGTTAATACCCTTATAGATTATTACGATTTTTTTTTTATAAGAAAACAAGTTAATTAAATTGAGATTAAAACAGATGTTTCTTATTAATTTGAAATTTTCTGGTAAATTTGAACCAGCGACCTCTCTTTTCTTGGTCCGACGCTTACTAATTTAAGCCACAAAAACTCATAGAGAGCAAAATTTCAATTTAATATTTAAATAAATAATTTAGTAGAGGATTGTCTTCTGATAAAGTAGAAGAATTCTTTGAAACACAAGACTTCTATACAAATCTAGCTCTTCCTCGTGATACACACCTAAGAGATTAGGCCCTAAATAGTTCCATAGATCAATTTGACTAGACTAAATACAACAATTTGTTTCTTAATCCCAAGCCCAATGAATCAAACCGAATTGTTTACACACAAGAAAAAAGCGCAAACGAACATCTGTACTCTTCAGACATATTAGTTCAGGGATTCATCAGATAAATTTACAGCCAGATAACGTTTGGGCAAACCAAAAGCTAACTAAAAACTGAGCGGAAATCAACAAGAGGCTGACAACTCGGCTGGCAACGTGTCCGTCAGAAACCAGCGCAAACAATATGCTCAGTTTTGAGTAGGGTATTTGAAATTTAAATAAAATGAAAGGTTAAATAGACGCCCGTTAAGTTTAGCGTACGCGTGAAAATTGGCATATGTTGGTGGAAATTTGCAGAGGCCATTTTAAAAAAAAAATACAAAAAAAAAACAACAGATTGAATATACTGTGAAAATGTGCGGGGGAAATGTGAAAATGCGTAGCGAACAGCTGTGCGCTACGGGGCATCGGCACGAAGCGGGAACATCGGTTGGGTTCTACGTGAAGAGCTTCAGAGTTTTGTGGCTCAAATGTAGCCAGTGGCATTAAAAACTTTGCCACTTTATAACACACACGCGCCGAGAAGGAGTCTAAACAAGAGTGCTTTATTCGGGAGTATACGACTTGAAGAGACACTTAGACCAGACGCAAGTCATTTTGTTCCTATCTCAGAGCTAAAATATGGGGAAGAGAAATATGTATACAAAGGCGCAAGGATTAAACTTTATAATCTTGATATACAGTACGATATAAATCGATATTTATCGATAGTCTGAAAATGAAAGATATCGAGAAAAATAATGAAAAGCTCTCGTTTTCTAAGATGCAAGGATTAACCATTTTAATCTTGACATACAGTACGATAACCCACACATAATCGATATTTATCGATAATATGAATATGGAAAATATCGAACTAAAGAATAATAAGCTCATTCTGCGCATTATATTCCAAGGCGCAAGGATTAGCCTTTATAATCTTGATATACAGTGCGATAATCTACACAAAATCGATATTTATCGATAATCTGAATATGGAAGATATCGAATAAAAGATTAGCCTTTATAATCTAGACATACAGTACGATAAACTAAACAAAATCGATATTTATCGATAGTAAACAAATGCAAGATATCGAGAATAAGAATGATAAGCTCGCAAGGATTTACCTTTATAATTTTGTTATACAGTACGATAAACTATAAAAAATCGATATTTATCGATAGTAAACAAATGCAAGATATCGAGAAAAAGAATGATAAGTTCGTTCTGTGCATGGTACACGGGAATATATCTATTAAATGTCAAGTCTCTAGCTAAGATAATTTCTCGAGATGGACTCAGCACGTTATTCCGATAAAGAATATCATCTTTATGGTGCTGGAGATGCACACAATGCCCGTATTTAATGGGTTCTGGTTATAAAGCGACAAGTAGAAGAAGAAGAACAACAACGGGGACATCTCTTGACAGATTCTGTCGTTGGGTCTGACAAACGGCTCAGCTGAGCTGCTAATACTTTCATAACATTCACTCCAAAGCCAAGTTAATTCAATTTGTGCAAATGAATGCGCACATCAGCGCCAAGCAAAGGCGAAGGGCAAAGGGAAATGGCGGAGAGCTGCAGGAAGAGCAAGAAAGCGGATGCTGGTTCGCATTTGAAATTAAGTTCATAATGTCCAAGCGGAAGTTATTTCAACTTCTCTTTACACGTTCTTACAAAAAGAAACCCAACAACTTCTTCTTTCCTTTGCCTCACTCTATGCTTGATAAAAGTATTCTTGATTAACTTCGGTCTCTGTAGTCCGATCTTTTTTATATATTTTCAAAGCCTAAGTATGGCATATAAATGTGTGTGTATACCAAAGCGCAAGGCTCTATCTTTAAGAAGATGTTTTCCTTTTCCAATACTTCGTGGAACAGGGGAAAACCGACGACAGACTATATATGACAACTCCCACACGCAAATTGTCTGCATCTAACTCGCATATTTCTCTACTTATGTCCCAAAAAGCATGTCTCAACATTTGTCAATATTATGAAGGATATTTATCAATATTATGAATATGCGTGGAGTGCAGCTCAGTTGACAGCGGGCACTTTGCGAGGACCTAAACCAAAGAGTCTCAAGTCTGTGGCGCTCCGGGCGCCGACCCAAGAGTGAGAGAGAGAGAGAGAGAGAGAGACAGAGAGAGAGAGAGAGAGGGAGAGAGACGGGGCGAATGAAAGCGAAAACACGTACCGCCAAATAAAACTGCTACTCAAGTAGCTAAAGGCGTGAAAAAGGTCAAAGGCAGCGCAAATTGTGCATGGAATTGGGGGCGTGGCTTGCCCGCCCCCACCCCCCTCAGGGGCTTAGCTGCAGACATTTTTATAAGCAGCATCCATGATGCCTTCTATAAATTTCTATCCCACTTTTCTATACACTGCCAGAGGGTATTATAACTTTGCCATGGAATGCAGAACGTGTTGTGTTCTGTGCATATAGAGAATATAGATTCTTGATCAGCATCGGCAGACGAGTCGATATAGTCTATCTATCTCTTTCTAAACAAACTAATCTCTCAGTTTTAAATCTATGGAATCACTTTTTTGTCCTTGAAGACGGCTTAATTAAATTTATATGATCCAAATTTTAACATCGGACTACTATATACATATAGTTCCATATGAAGTATCAAATAATTTAGTTTTTGAATGAAAACATCTTCTGTTCTTCAACATATCTTAGCCATAGTGTATTTCATATTCGGCTTGCAGAATTTGGCCTCCCTTCTAGTTATATATACACATATATTTTGATGGTTTTAAGAGGTTTTTGCATTTAGTTTGAGTGGCAGCTATTTATGAAAAATACATGTATATATTTATTTTCGGCCAGGCGTGTTTTTTTTTTGTAAATTCTGTTTGTTGACAACGCGGCACATTTATTTATTTATATTTATTTGCGCTAAAATATTGTTTATAACAATTTAGTTTTTTTTTGTTTTTTTTGGGCATATCCCTGTGGGATTTGGGCTTGGGCTTTGGCTTTGCGGTGGAATTTATCGTTTGATTTGTTTATTGACTTTTACAAATATTTATTTATATAATTTTTTTTTATAGATATAACACTCGGCATACTCAGAAATAGTTTATCTTTCGCGCACACGCTTATCAGCTGATTAAAAGCAATTTGTTGGCCACTTAAGAATGGCTTCTTGTTGTTTCTTTTGATATTTATTTATTTATATATTTTTGGGTTTCCTGCGCTGTTTCCGCTGGAAATCCGAGAGGAGAACGGGAAAATTCGTTTGAAGAGGAAAACTTAGCAGCAACGCAGCGCAGCGATTTTCAGCGACAGTTTCAATTGTAAGCGAGTAACGTTAAGACTGGTCTCTTGGCGGAGCGAAGCGACGGGTTGGGGGGAGGGGGGAATTTGGTTGGTGAACTGGTGCGGCTGCTGCAACGGAGACGCCAAGTAGCGTCGTTCGCGGGCGTTTCACCGGGCGCGCATCTGCAGGCAGCTGCGAAGCTTTAGGAAGAGACAGCGACAGCGACAGCGACGGCGACGGCGACAACAGACACAAACAGCGAACGGCGATGAACCTATTGGCTTTAACTCTACGAATCAACTGGAGCAGCAGCCAGCGGCGGCTACGCAACGAAGCCGACAGCAACGTAAACAGCAACAACAGCAACAACAACAGCAACGCGCGAGCTGCCGCAACAACAAACAGCGTGCGAACCGCCAAAAAAGAAGAAAAGCTCTCGATACGAGAGAGCGGCAGCACGAGCGAGAGCGAGAGAGAGAGAGCAAGGCTAACTGCCAATTAGCGCTAGCAGCTGCCAAACGTTGCGTATACGTAACGTACGCCAGGCAAAAGCTCTCTTTGACTGCCTCCCTCTCGCTCTCTCGCACACACACACGCTGTTATCTACGCGCGGCATAAAAGCTATTCAAAAATCACGCAAAAGCTTTGCCGAAACAGTTAGCACAGGATCTTAACAGCAAAATATTTCTTTAATAAATTTGTAATTAAAAAAAAAATAATCTCTGCAGCAAGAAAATATAAAAAAAATACATTAAGTAAATGTCAGTCATATAAATAATTTGGCAGACACGCACACACACGCACCCACGCACAGCAAGAAAAATCTCATTAAATCCTGCTATGAATTTTAAACATATTGCCGACGAGCCGAAAAAGTAGTTCAGTGACAGCCAATGGTAAGTCAGCAGCAGCAGCAGCGGCAGCATCCTTAAGAGCCGAATGATGAACTGAGCGTAAGCGAGGTGAGAGTGAGAACGAGAGAGGGAGAGAGAGTGGAATGGCATACGCGCGTTTCTTTTGAGGTAGGACCATAAAAGTAAAAGAGCTTCAAATGACAAAATCAAGAAAAGAGCTTTTAGCTCTTTAACAACGCTGGAGACTGTTAAGCTGTAAACTTTTTTGCAAGGGCTAAGACAAAAATTAACAGACAGAGCAACTGTTAAGGTGCGGCTAATACAAAAATTAACAGACAGAGCAACTGTTAAGGTGCGGCTAATACAAAAATTAACAGACTTGCGAACTGTTAGGCTGCTGCTGAGCTAAGAATTAACAGACAAAGCAACTGTTAAGGTGCTTTTGAGAATAAAATTAACAGACAGAACAAATGTGCGAACGCTGCTAAGCTGTTAACTTTCAAAAGACAACTGTTAGGGTTAACGGACAGGAAGCAGTGTTGTCAACTGCCGCTGCACAAAAGTAGCTGAATCTAATATTTAACATATTTAGAAAAACTACTATCAAGTCGTCAAAGTGAACTGACTGTATGCTATAGACTGTACAGGAGAAGCTGTTGAGACAACAGACGAAGCAACTGTTGATAGGTACATTAACAGACATGACAACTGTTCGAATGCTGCTTAACTGTAAACTTTCGCATGGCAACTTTTAGGGTAAACGGACAGGGAGCAGTATTATAAACTGCCACTTTAAAACTTAAGCATAATGTAACAGTATGAGCCACTGCTGCTGTCAATTCATCGACAGAAAACGGACTGTTGTGCTGTAGACTGTAAAGGAGCAGCTGTTAAGACAACAGCTGTTAACGATAAAATGGTAGCTGTTAAATGTGTAAAATTGACTAAATTTAAGAGAATAAATAAGTTTAAAAACTGACCTTATTATCACTATCTGTGGTATTGCCCGAGCCAAAGCTTGCGAGGGAGCAGCGATCGTGATCATTCTCCGTGAGTGGCTCGTCCAGATCACGCGAGGATCGCTGCGAGGAACCGGAATTCTTGGCCGGCGACTTTGGCAACGTCAGCGAGGTGCCCGAGAAACAAGTTTCCTGCATGACCTCACGCAGTTTCTTAACCCAAATCTGCAGTAAATAAAATATATATATTAGTAAAGGAATAAAATGAAAGTGTGAAAATGGGAATGGGCCACCGACCTGTTTCGTTTCGAGGCTGTTCGCCTTGAGCACAATGCGGCAATCGGAGAGCATGGGCGAACGGCCGGTCCAGACCGCAAACTTGGTCTCATCGCCCTCGATGTGCTCCGTGATGCCCATGTCTGTGGTCATCAGTTTGCTCTTGAACTGATACTTGACCACATTCGACTCCTTGACCTCCTTGGCGAACAGCAGGTAGAGCTCGAAGAGGAACACACGACGCTCGCGTCCTTTGCGTATGATTTGTTTCGTGTCCCAAGCCTGGAAGGCATCCTGGAGCACCACCTCGCCCAGCTTATCGACCGACACATCACAGTTCTCGAGCAGCGACAGATGCATGGCATCATTCGCTTTCTTCGGCACATTCAACATGACCTCCAGACCCTCCTTGATCTCGCCGTGGCTGCCCTCGCAGCAGGAGAGCAAATCCTTGAGCAGCAGCTGGTACTTGGTGATGCGCTGCACCGGTTTAATCAAGTACGCCGGCAGCGGATGCTCCACTTCGAGACGTCGCTGCAGTTCCTCGAAATAGTTGCCCGCATGCTGCACAAGCAGATTGTTGGATATCGGCTTGTTTTTGCAATAGTGCACATACATGTCGAACTTGACGGCCCAGGTGACAAAACAATGGCCCACATCCTCGGGCATGGTCTCGTACTTTTCCAATTCCCGGAGAAAGATCTTCTGATGGAAATGATGCAGTTCGCGTATGTTGCCAAAGATGATGTCCTCCTGGCCGAGCAGAGCGGCCGGCACATTCCGTCCGCTGCGAAACTCCTCGAGGAAGCACTTGATGCAGGTGGCCAAATCATTGACATAGGCGCGCTCCGTCTGCATCAGCTCGGCCATGATGAATTCTTTTCGTCGCGCCGACTTACGTTTCTCCTCGTTGATCTCCTTGCTGGCCGCCGAGCTGGCCGATGTGGTCAGCTTGGCCTCCAGCGTCGGATCCGAATGACGATCCGTGCTGCTGCTGGCGCCCGAAGCGCTGCTTATCGAGCCATTTGCATCCGTATCGGGCTGCAGCTGCTGCTGCTGCTGGGCGGACGACATGCCCAGCGATTTCTCTAGCTGCTCACAGTAGCTGTCCATGCGATTGCTGAAATCCTTGTAGCGCTGATCGACGGAGGCGACCCACTGCTTGATGGAGCTGGCATGCGCATGTCCCTTCTCCACGAGACTGTCGGCCAGCTGGATGAGCAGCTTGACCCGTTCGCGAGTCTCCTTGGCGGTGCTGCGAAATTCGTTGTGCTCCTTGAGCAGACCCTCCGTTTCCTCCCGGCTTATGCCGACCAGATTGGTGCGCGACGACAAATAACCCTCGCCGGTATTGTGTATCCATTCGATGGCCTGCTTGGCGCTGCGCTCGAACAGCACAAATTGCTGGCACTGATCCAGCGATTTTTTGCGCAACGTCCAAAAGTCAAGCACCTGATTCTCCTGGGTGAGCAGCTTGTCCAGTTTGCTCTTGACGTGCGCCTCGCAATTGCCCTGCGGATATTGATAATATTGCTGCGAACGATTCGCGTACTTCAGGAACGTTTCCGCGGTGCGACGCGCCAACGTGCAGGCCTTCAGGAACGCCTCCTTCTGCTCCTGATGCTTCGAGATAAGCTGAACAATCGTTTGCGCCTTGTCGCTGCTGCCGCCGCCGCCGCACCAGTCGTCCTCGCGCCGATATTCACGCTCCAGGCTGTCCAGCACCGAGCACACCTGCTCGGCGGTTTTGTAGAAATTTATGGATGCCGTCACCAGCTTGTGCCGCTCCTCGGCATAGGTGACCAGTTGCTGCCACTTTTTGGTAACATCGTCGCTGATTTCACGTATCGACTTTGGATCATAGTGATTCGCATTGATCAGCGCATCAGCTCGGTATTTCACCTGAACAGCCGACGTGTGCGTCTTCTCAATGGCAATCTGCAAGGGGAGAGAGAGAGAGAGAGAGAGAGAGGATTAGCAGAACCTCTAAAATTCAACTCTGCTATACGAATGTTAAATATTTTGATATTTTATGTTAAGTATGCTGTCAAACTGTTAACAGTCCAATTACAGCTGCTTACAGCTGTTATTTCCTTATGTAAGTATACATAATGTTAGCGTTAACATTAACATTCCCGTTACAAGTATACATTATGTTAGCGTTAACATTAACAGAGAATTCAAAATAAAGGCTCAAAAGCTATCTGAGCATTTTGACTAGATGTTAACCATATATTAGCTACAAATTTGTATTTATGGCTAATGTAAACATTAACAGCTTCACTTTAAAATACATCGTTTGCATAGTATAAATTTATAATTTAACATTACATTAACAGCGTCGCATCAAGACCAGCAAATAATATACTTTGACTAGGCGTTAGTTATATATTCGCTATACATTTGCATTTAATGTTAACATTAACATTAACAGCGTCACATATATGTTAGGCTTAAAAACTTTAATATTATGCAAACGTTAACACTAACAGCTTTCCTTCAATACATACGAAGAATATGCTATGACTAGACGTTAGTTATACATTCACTCGATATTTCCATTAGGTGTTAACATTAACATTAACAGCGTCACATTAGCATATGCTTAGCTGGAGTTAACCGAACTCACCTGAAACTGTTCGTGCTCCTTGCGCAACTGCTCGGCCTCCTGCAGGCTGTTGGGCGTCAGAAAATTGGCCACAAGCATCGCCTCGCCGTTGCGTATCCAGGAGATAACCTGATTGGCATCATTTTGGAATTGGCACAGTTGCACGGCCTGCTCCAGCTTGGCGCGCTTCGCCTCGGACAGCTCCTCCAGATCGATTTCGCGTTCGCGCAAAAAGTCCAACAGATATTCGATGCGCGCCTGCGCCGTATGCGTGGCATCTGCCATCGATATGAAGCCGGCATTCTCGAAGAGCTGCAACAGATCCTGACCCTGCTGCAGCACCTCGTACGTGGTGTTCTGTATATCCGTCACGGATTCGTTATGCATGCGTATCAGCTGCTCGGCCTTTTGATAGTCGCGCGACAAATCCGCATGCTGCAGCTCCTCGGACCACATCTCCAGCTGGGAGGACAGCTCCATGGCGTCGCGTTCGAAGTAGCGCAAACGCAGAATGAGATCGGCGCGAAATTTGCGCGCCGACCACAGTTCCTCGACCTCAATCTTTTGCTTACTTAGCTTCTCCAGCGTGGCCTCGAGCGCGGCCAGCGAGCCCGTATTGTCCACATACTCGAGGGCGCGCATCTCCTGGAGCAGCGCCTCGCCCTGGGCAATTAGGGTCATGCAGGTATTGACGGTGCTCTCCTGCTGATCCCGATACTGTTGCAGCAAACGCTCGATACCCTCGAGATTCTCCTGCGACAGCCGCGTCTCGTCCGTGCTGACATCCGTGCGCAACGATTCGATCCATGCGGTCACCTCCTTCTCGTGCGTATAGAAAATGACGGCCATTTCCAGTCGCCGCCGGCGCTGTTCCACCCGTTCCGCAAAGCTGGCCACCTGCAGTTCCAGTTCGTGGGCCACCGAATAGATCTCATTCGGATCGGCTTCACCGCTTCGCGCCAGTTCCTCCGCCGCGGACAGCAGCTTCTCCGCATTGCTGTACGTATTCTGGGCCACGTTCTCGAAATGCTCGTGCGATTTCTGATAGACGCGCGCCTTTTGCAGATTCCGACCGATGCCCGTATTCTTGCGCAAGAAGACCTCGCCGTGATTCTTCAGCCAGTCGAGCACCTGCTTGACATCCTCCTGGAACAGACGCAGCGCCAGCGTCTGATGCAGCCGTATCTTCTCCTGATGCCACTTC
Organism: Drosophila lacicola; assembly: GCA_035045355.1. Classification (NCBI taxonomy): domain Eukaryota; kingdom Metazoa; phylum Arthropoda; class Insecta; order Diptera; family Drosophilidae; genus Drosophila; species Drosophila lacicola. The sequence goes on from JAWNPB010000133.1 coordinate 1,838,976, forward strand.
GCCTCCAGCGTCCGATGATGGCCCAATATTTGGTGTATAACCGCCAGGACATGGCTGGCGCCTTCGCTATAGTCCGCCGCCGGATCCTGCCGCTCATATTTATTGTATCCGCTATTGCCGCTATTCTTGCGATGATCGGGCACGCCCGGCGGCGGCGGCTGATTGCAAACGTGGACCAAATGATCCAGCTGATAGAGCAGCTTCTTGCTGGTCGAATGGACCTCGGTATACGCCTGGCACATGGCCTCGTACAGGGATTGATGGGTGCGTATGGCCGTCTCCAGGCTCTGGATATCCGAGGGCAGCGGCTGCGACGCTTGGCAGGCGGCCGCCCAGCTGGCCACGCTATTGCAATACTGTTCGGCCTTGTGATGGAACAGCACGCTCAGCTGGAGCACGGCGGTGCGTTCGTCCAGTCCGGCGCCGAAATCCTTCCACGTGCGATCCAAGCGCTGGGCCAACGTCTTGATATGCTGCGCCGCATAATGTTGACTCTCGATGAGACGCGCCGCCACGGCCAAAATACGATCGATATTCACATTGACATTCATCGAGGCGACGGCAAATTTCTGATGCTCATCCTGCAGCAGCTTGGCGCCCGAATAATTGAGTCCAATTTCCACGTAGCTCATTTGGAATACATCACGATTGTGCAGTATCCAGTCGAACATCTTCTCGCAATCCTGCTCGAACAGTCGCCACTGAAAGCACTGATCCAGCTTCACCTTCTTGTGCTGCCAGAGCATCAGCAGGCGCTCCTGGCCCGAATGAATGAGGTCGATTTGTCGCAGCGCCTTGTTAATTGCCGCCGACATGTCCGGATTGTTGTGGCTAGCCGTGCGCGTGCCCTGCTGCTGCTGTTGCTGCTGGCCGGCGGAGGAGGTGCCCGAATCGGAGCAGTCCGAGGTGGCAGCGCCGCCAGCGCACTGCAAGAGAAGAGATCGGGTTAATATGTGTCTATAATAAATATATAGAAAGGGTCTACCTGTCCGGCTGTGCCGGCATTTGTTGCCGCTGCCATGTTGATTTTGGTCAGCAGTTTCTTGCCCTGCATATCGAGATCCTCGATGGGCAGCTTGGTGATCTTTTTGCGCATTTCGTTGTGATGATCGATCGCGTGCCGCGCCAGACTGACATCCTCGGCGAAATCGTTGCGATTGAGATCCTCCTGGAGGTCGTCGATGCGATCGGCCATATCGCCGGCCTGCCAAAAGAAATCCTCAATCGCCAGCCGTGCGTCCGTCCACTGTTGATGATCGTACGGCTGCTGGCCATCAAAGTCTGCGGTCAGCTGATGCGATTCGGCGATCTTGTTGAGCGCCTCAATCGATATCGTTTGCGTCTCGAATTTGTATTTATTCGAGCTGATCGAGGCGCGCTGCTTCTGCCAGAAATTGTCCGGCTTGATGATGACCACGTTATGAATATTGGCGCTAAAATGCTCCTGCAGCACCTTCAGTATTGTCTTCACGTTCGTCGAGCAGTTGCCATTGCCACGCATATCAATGATGACTGTGAAGCCGAGATTCTTGGCCGCATCGCTGCAAGTGAAAGGCGAGAACATTAACAAACGAACGAACTGATCGAGGCGACAGCGAGAGCCGAGCGTGAGTGAGAGTATTGTTGTTCTTATACCCTAGCAGAGGGTATATGCAATTTGTTATCAAGTAAGTTTTTATGGCGACCTTTTCATGCTTTATTATTTTTTTATTTATTATTTATTTATTTTATTTATTTATTTATTTTATTGGCCTCCTCGAGTTGCGGGTTTGGTAAAATAAAATGTTGAAAGAATTTAATTTGATATTTTTCGTCCAATATATTTTGGGGCAATTCATTTACACGTCTGCGCTTTTTGACGTGGCGTTTAAAACTGAGTTTCGAAAATATTAAATTAAATTCGTTCAACAATTTATTTTACTACAATTAAATAAGTAAGTTTATATAAATATTTGAGTTATTTAAGATTATGTTTTTAAACTGAATTCATAGTCGAGCTTCGTTTAACTATCTGTCTGTTTGTCCATCTTATTTTGACAGCTTTCCTGGCATAGTTTCCACTTTTTAGATATAACAAAAGGTTGTAGATAATACATATGTCAGAGTTGATCTGATCGAAAAACTATATCCTAAGGCTATTTTCGATCGGTCACAATTTGAATTTTACGCTTATGTGTTGTGTCTCGCCTCTACCTCACATTATGCTATGTTATTTCATTCTTGGTTAAGATCGGAGTTCAATGTCCGATCTTATTGAAAAATGCATACAAAAGTGTGTATGTATGAGATGTTTGGGGAAAATGGTGAGGGATATGTAAAATGTGAAATATTTCTAGTCTTTATACTCCATAAAAAAAAAAACACATATCAAGTTTAGTATATGTAGCTCCCATAATTTTCAAGTAATGCCTAATAATAAAACCATGTCACAAAATAAATTTGTTTCGATATTATGAAAATGAGAGGAGATGTCGCAAAAGAAAGAACGGAAGGTCTTATCGAAGTTTCCCTAGCTTTATATCCCTAGCCACATCGTACCCACAACCTACTCTTATCCCGTAAGGGTATTCGCTCTTCGACTCAAACCACATTCAACAGTTCTTTCGTGCATTTTAGTTCGATTTGTTTAGATTCTGCTTTTGGTTCGTTGCTCTGTTTGCGTCTTTTGCATAAATTATGACTTTTCACTGGGACCGGGCACATTTTCTATTGCTTTGACACCAATTTCGGCTAATAATTTCCGACGCACCGTCTCCCTACTGCCCCCCCCCCTCCTTCCTCCTTTCTCCTTCTCCTCCGTCTCTCTGCAGCAGTTAACTGTTGCTATTGTGACGTGCCGCCTGTGTCGTGTCTTGCGCTCTGATTTGCATTCTATTTGAATTTTAATCACACCATTAACTATAAATATTTTTATTTTATTGATATACCTCACTCGCTCTCTCCCTTTCTCCCTCTCTCGCTCTCTCCCTTTCTTTCTTTCTGGCTGTCATGACTTCTAACAATGTCGTTTTGGCTGCTATTTCTTAGCCTCGTTGTTGCCGTTTCGCTGGGGATTCTCGTGCGGTTGGCGCGAGCGCATTTCTAGGGGTTTACCCTCGAAGACGCACTCAGAACCCGAAACCAGAACTACACTGCGCAAAAAAGGTGCATAATAGTGCAAAAATGCATACAAAAAATAAATATATTTATATTGTCTTTAAAGTGCTTTAATTGGCTCATTCATTGACAGACTGATTGATTGACTGAATGACTGATTGAATTACTAATTGATTGAATGACTGCCTGAATGACTGGTTGATTGACTGCTTGATTGATTTATTGACGACTGATTGAATTACTTATTGATTGACTGACTACCTGAATAACTGGTTGATTGAATGATTGATTAATTTATTGACGACTGTTTGAAGTACTTATTGATTGACTGATTATGCCGGACTGACTGACTACCTGAATAACTGGTTGATTGACTGATTGATTAATTTATTGACGACTGATTGAAGTACTTATTGATTGACTGATTATGCCGGATTGACTGACTACCTGAATAACTGGTTGATTGACTGATTGATTAATTTATTGACGACTGATTGAAGTACTTATTGATTGACTGACTGCCGGATTGACTGACTACCTGAATAACTGGATGATTGACTGATTGATTAATTTATTGACGACTGACTGACTGGTTGATTGACTGATTAATTAAATGACTGATTGGGTACTGGTTAAATGACTGATTGACTGACTGGTTGAAGGACTGATTAATCAAACGACTGACTGGGTCACAGATTGATTAAGTTATTGATAGACTGACTGCCTGATTGACCTACTGAGTGACCGTTAATTGACTGATTGATTGAATGAGTGACTCACTGATTCAAAAACTAATTGAATGACAGATCGATTGACTTACTTATTGATTGATTGACTGACTGCCGGATTGACTGGCAGACTGGTTGATTGAAGAATGTATTGAATGACTAATTGGCTCGTTGATTGAACGATTGTCAGGCTGATTGACTTACTTATGGACTGACTGACTGCCTGATTGACTGACTGACTGCCTGATTGACTGACTGACTAATTGATTGACTGATAGGCAACACATATCACAAGCTGTAAAAGCTAGAAAGCTGCATTAACCGATAAACTTTTGTAATCCACACCAAAAGGCGAAAAATAAGTGGAAACCCGAGCTGGAACCTTAAACTCGTGCAAAGCTGTGTATTACGAGCTAGTTTATACACATTTCTGTGTTCTCATTGCAGTCAATCACACACATTGTGTGTGTTCCAGAATGACTAATACAAGCACTGTGTGCACGACACATTTATGGGGAGAGGCAGAAATTGTTTAAAGAATTTTATACAATGTTTATCAACAGCTGGCATCGGGGAAACGAACTGCCCGAATCGAATGTGACGCCATTAAAAATTCGTGTTGTTCTCGAAAGAAAGAAAAAAAAAACAACGGAATATCTCAAATGTCGCCCGCAGGAAAAGCCCGAAAAAAAAACCAAAAGCAAATTCGAACTAATCAAAAATCGTTTATTTAACCCATAAATCTGTTTCGAAATTAAACAAGGGACTCAGAAATGGAACCAAACGAAGCGCCAAAGGAAGTTGGCCTCGAACGTGTCTAAAATTTTGAGAACTTATTGTTTTTGTCGCCTTTGTTGTTGTTGTTGTTGTTGTTGTTGCTGCTGTGACTTGAACAACAAATCTGCATTGACGTGCGACTCAGCTGCCCCTTTTGGCGCAAGAGACAAAGAGAAATCCAGCAGAGGGAAGAAATAAACAAAAATGTTTCACAGGAAAACCAAATAAATAAAAGAGACAAAAACAGAAACAAAACAAAGTCAAAAACCGAACAAAAAATAATATCAAGATTGTTGCTAGTTGCGGGTGCCCAACTGGGAGACACCCTGTAGTCAGGGCAAGCTTTCCAAAAGTGAAGCATACGGAAACTGCGATACAATAGAAGAGCTTACGCACCAAATTTATTGCCTCTAGCTCTATAAATGCCAAAAATATGTTCAAGAAAGCAAATCGATATTTATCGATCTTAAGAAAATGGGCGAGTTGGCGGGAGGAATGAGTTGAGAAAAGTTAAAAAAGTGTTCTATAATACATATATAGTTTGTAGCTATCATGATCTTTTAAGATAAGTTGAAATCGATATTTATCGATTTTGAGAAATGGGCAAGTATTTTAAGAAAAAGGGCGGATTTTCCGCGTATCTTAAGCTACAAACTTCAATACATATACAGTCTGTAACTATCATGATATTTAAAGATAAGCTCAAATCAGTGAGAGCTGTAAAGCGATAGTTATCGATTTTAAGAAAATGGGCGGGTGAGCGGGGAAGTAAGATATAAATATGTTCTTAAACGATAAACTTCAGTACATATATGCAAACTATGTATATGAATTGCTATCATGATCTTTTAAGATAAGTTGAAATCTCTGCAAACTATTCAGCGATATTTATCGATTTTAAGAAAATATGCGAGTTAGCGGGAAAGGAAGAATTAAAAATAGGTTTTGCATATCTTAAACGACAAACTTCAATAAATATATTGTCTGTAGTTCTAATGAGCTTTAAAGTTATGTTCAAATCAGTGAGAACTATAAATCGATATTTATCGTTTTCTAGAAAAAGTGCGGATGAGCCTTTGCATATGTTAAACGATAAAATTCAATGCATATATAGTCGATATTTATCATGATCTTTAAAGGTATGTTTAAATTACTGAAAGCTGTAAAGCGACATTTATCGATTTTAATAAAATGAACAAAGCGATATCTGGAAAATCTTTAATTAGGCAATTTTATCGAAATAAGCGCTACCAACATTTGCACAAATGCAATATACCCCTTTACTGGCACACCGCCAATAAGAACAGGGTATAAAATGAAGAAGAAGAAGCAGCACGATGCCGCGATAAAGCGCACACTGGGCAAGCTGCCAAGGCGGGGGCGTGCAGCAGAGAGAGAGGGAGAGAGAGAGAGAGAGAGAGAGAGAGAAACAAACAGAAAACGCAACGTTGAATGACAGCGCTGCGATAAGACGACGCGTTGTGTCGTCAGCAGTCCCCTCCCTCTTTTAGCTCCCCCCCCTCACCCATCGCCAAGCAAAACAAATGATTGCCCCGCTTATCAGTCAAAAGTTGAGGCGTCAGCATTTCAAGATTCCAGTTTAAATGCGCCCATATGGGCCAAAGAGATAGCGACTGCTAATAGGGGGCAACCCGCCAGCCCCCCCCCCTTCCCCCCTCCCTCCAGCCCCCTGCAGAGTAGGTGCTTGGCTGATAAGAAAGTGGGCTTGGGAAAGAACATGGGAAACTCGTGCCCCAAAACGAAAAGCTGACTGTGATTCATGTTGTTGTTGCCGCGCCGCGCTCATTAGCGTCATTTTCCTTTTGGGCTTTCAGTTCTTCGAGTGTGTGTGTGTGTGATTGAAAACTCTTGTGAAAATAGCCACGAATTTCCCAATGAATAATCCGAAAGAAGAAAAAAATAAGAAAATGCTATTGTGTGTCGCAATTTTTGATTGGATGCTCGTGATCATGATTTTGATGGCTTGTTTTTCGGGTTTTATGGCAAGCGGAAGATCTTTTTAGTTGGTAATGTTTAGCGGGAATTCTAAAAATATTTTATATCGAATAAAATGCTACCCTTTCTGTGTAATGTTGGGTCGGTTTAATATCATACCCTATATAAAAATTGGAGAAAAAGAGAATCTTTTTTGAATATATCTTTAAAAAAAACTTTGATCTTACGAGTTTAGCGGGAATTCTAAAAGCATTTTATAGCGAATAAAATGTTACCCTTTCTGTGTAATCTTGGGTCGGTTTGCTTAAATACACTATATACAAATTGGAGAAAAGGAAGTGAGAATCTTTTTTGAATATATCTTAACCAAACTTGGATCTTACGAGCTCCACCTTGCTTCTCACATATGAGACATATCTTATCCATATCGGACTACCTTATCATCAAGCTCTATATAATAAGTTCTGATTTGCCAAGATTTAATAATTTTCTAGGGTATTTAAAGGTCGACCTGCCTTAGTTATTTATTTTTGTTTTTAAGTTCTTAACGGTCTAATTACTTTATATCGTTCTGATCTAATCTTATGTATGATCTCTTTATTATTGACTTTCCGCCGTATCTAATCGAATATTCTAATTAGTTTCAAGCTTCGATTTTTATTTAATTTTGCCAAACTCTAATCAATTCCAGGTAAAAAGCTAAGCTTCATTTAAATAACATGGCGAGTGTATAAAAAAAGAAAACAAAAACAACGCATTCCACCTTTCATTTCTTTTGCTTTGCTTTGCTTCGCTTTTTCTTAGCTCGTTCTTTTTTTTTTTGGCACTTTGACTCGGCCGCTTTTTTCGCCAGAAACAACAACAACAACAAAAGGAACAACAACAACAACATTCATTTAACAGAGCTTTCGGCTTGCCGCATTCTTTTGCTCTGAAGCCGGGCCGTGCTGCCGGTTTATGCCATTTCCTTTTGTTATGTATTTTCTTATTGCTTTCTCTGTCGCACAGATTTATGCAATTTGTTGTTCTTCTTCTTGCTGCTGCTGCTGCTGCTTCTGCTACCTTGTTTCTGTTACTGCTATTGAATTTTTGCCAAGTGGCGAGCGAAGAAGCAGCACGTCTGCCTCTCTCCCTCTCTCCCTTTCGCTCGTTGACACTAACACAAAGCTGCATTCAATGTCAGCCTAGGCTGCAACAACAATGTGCGTGCTGTTCGCCATTGTCGACGCTGCCGCAACTGCTGCTGCTGCTGCCGCTGCTGCTGCTGTTGGATGATTCATAAACATGCAAGAACTGGAAAATCAAGTGGAATGCATGCAGCTGCAGCTGCGCGGGTGAGGCGCGACAGCCCAAAACCGCAAACGAAGCGCAGCGCGGCGCAGTCGACGTCAGCTGACACAATGGCTGCTCATTGTGAATGCGCCATGGGGCCGGCCGGGCTGCGCGTGCGAGCGAGCGAGAGAGCAAATGCCGTATAAATAAACATGTTCTGTTACTGCTGTTGTTGCTGCTGCTTCTTGCCAAAATAAAAAGGAATCGATTGCAGATATGCAGTATCGATTGTTTACATAAATTACTTTGTACTCACCTCGGTATGCTAATCAAGTAACTGAGCAGGCGACGCAAATCCTCCGGTTTAAGCCGATCCCTGCGCGGCGTTGCCGGAAAGCATAATAACGGTCCGCCGCGCCTATCGCGTCCGCCAGTCAGAAATACGACGCGCTCCTGCAGCAGCGTCAGCAGATCACGAGCACGCTGACCATCCATGTTGCTGTTGTTATTGATGTGATGCGAGGGAGGAGCAGGAGGAGGAGGATGAGGGGGGCGGGTAGGGAGCAGCTGTTATAGCTGAGGCCGAGCTGTTTTTAATAGTCTTTAACTATTGTGAGGGCAGCGCAGCATAACGGAATCGCCTTCAATTTCACTTAATTTGAAATATTTTTTATTGCTGTTGTTGTTGTAGTTGTTGTTGTTGTTGCTATTATTACTGTTACACTTTTGCTTGCTTTGAAGGCTTTCATTGATTTTCGCAAATTTCTCGCTGGCATTTTTCATGGTCAACGCAGCAGCAGCGGCTCTGTGTGTGTGTGTGTGTATGAGTAGGTGTTTGTTTATGTGTGTGTGTGGGTGGTTTGTTTAGAGAATGAAAACGGCAGCACAAGACAAAAATTAGCCAAGTGTACAAACGGTCACACTCAACGTGCAGCATATTAATTACATTTTAAGCAAATTTTTATCATATGGGCAACATTCGACCCCTACAACACACACACACACAGACACTCACACGCACGCATGCACAGACAGATAGGGCGACACACACACACACAGACATGCGACAGGAGCCACCCCCACCAAATAGCGGGTAAATGTTAAATGTCATAAATCAACTCGACGGCGCGTCACGCAACGGCCGCATAAAACATAAACGCGGATATATATAAGTATACACTCGCACACACACACACGCACACAACACTTGCACACATATGCGCTTATTCTTATTTTTAAAACACAAGCTGGAGCAGAGGGGGCGACGACACAAACAAATCTGTTTTTTTTTTTTTTTTGCAGCTGCACAACCCGCGCAAAGTTTAATAATTTTTAATGCCTGTTCGCGTCGCTTTTAATTGCCATTTACAATATGTGTTTTTAGTTTTATGTAGCAGCAAACGCAATGAACTCCATCAACATCACATCATCATCGCCCAGCGGCCGCAGCAGCACATCTTTTCACAGAGTTTCGTTTCAATTCGTTTGAGATATTCTGCGTCTTGTCTGGTCGCCTCTCTTTCCACCTTCTACCACTTCTTCACTTCTGTTTCTGCTTCTTCTTCTTCACTCAACACAAACGCTTCTGGGATACAAATTGATTTTTTTCACTCGTTGACGAAGCGTTTGTTCTGAATGCACACACACATTACCATTGCACGCGCGTTTGCATTGTTTAATTGTCGGCGACACTGTGCACATTCACATTATTTTTGTTTACACTGGGCGTTTTTGTTTAAACAATTTGCGGAGCAACAAAATTTTGCGAAATTTATGCGCCTTCGTCCGCTTTGTTGTTGCACTGTTAATGATGTTAGTTGCTCATGTTAAACTCGAAATGGCAATGTAAATGGCCAAACAGTGTGACCAGCTACGATTAGAGCTGAAATGGCTAGAGCATACATAAAATGTGGTGTTGGTATTTTGTTAGGCAGCCAGCTGCTTGCAGCTGTTTTCGACAAGCTGGCAACACTGCAACCATAATAAATTTGCCATAAGCGTTTTATAATTTCCATATAATTTTTTGTTTTGTTCTTAAAACATTAAACAAATTTGCAAAAATTCTGCGCAAAATCAAAGCGGCACTCCAACGCAACAAGCGCCGACAGCAACAGCAAAAGCCAGCACACCAACAGGCACAGCCACAGCCACAGCCGAGAAGCTGTCACCAGGACGACGCCCGGAAAAAGTTGCCCGCCGCCGTCGCCAACAGCTGCCAAATGGAAAGTCAACTGAATCGGATGATCAATCAGTCGCTGCGCCATCCGCTCAGCGGCCAGCTCAGCAAGTACACGAACGTGATGAAGGGTGCGTAGTGCCAGTTGCCCGAGCAGGCCTTGGCCATGGCCTGCTCCTTCAATTGAATCCCAAAGAGTAACTAATTCCATTTCGCTTGCAGGCTGGCAGTATCGCTGGTTCACGGTGGACGCCAAGACGGGCTATCTCAGCTACTATCTGTGCGATTCGTCGTCGGTGGGCGAGGATATTGCGCCGTCGCCGCATGTGCTGGCCAGCACGCCGCGCGGCCAGGTGCAGCTCGCTGGCGCCGTTGTCTATCCGAGTGATGAGGATTCGCGCACGTTTTCCATTGCCTGTGCCACGGGCGATACGGTCAAGCTGCGGGCGAACGATGCGCGTGCGCGCCAAGAATGGGTCGACGGACTGCGCGCCGTTGTCGAGAGCCATACGAAGGCCATGGACATTAGCAACTCGTCGCCGTTGCCGCCGCGCGAGCTGCTCGCCGCCTCCGATGCGATGGTCTCGGCGCGCCAGGCCCTGTTCCTCACCGAGCAGTGGTGGGTCCTCCTAGCAATATAATTCTTTTTTGTCCTCTTTATTTAATTTGCGCCTCTTGCAGCAACGCTTCGCTGGCGCGCGCCATTGAGAATATCGACTGTGCTTCCTTCTCGGCCACGGATCCCGATCTCTTGCTGCTCAAGGCCATCTCCACGGCCAGCACTCAGTGCCTGCATCAGTGTCTCAGTCTCCTCCAGCGCCATCAGGAGATCAATCAGCCCGCGGGCGACGTGACGCCCCCGAGCATGGGATTGGCTCTTCAATAGCAGTTGCTTCTTTAGCTCGGCTAAGCATTTCATGAAATCAAAAGCAATAAATTGGCCTTTATCTATGTGCGTGTGTGTGTGTGTGTGTGTGTGTGTGTGCGCGTGTGCGTGTATGCTTAGAAAATACTGTAAATACTGATTAAATACTGTTTTTGGTTCCATTCAATTGCCTTGATATGATATAAGAGCGCAAAATTAGCCGCTTCTTTTTCTTATTTGAATTTTAACGGGTTTTATAAAATACCCAAAAAATACTGAAAATACTAACTGCTAGCTAAATCAATCACATAAAATTGGTTGTTACTTCGAACTTTAAAAACTATTATATTATAATAATATTAATACCAAAAATACTTACTGTATTTTGTGTACCTAATAAAAGATTTCCCATTCAAGTCTCGACTTTTTTGAATAATATTTTTTATTAAATGCTGAATATATACTAAATATCAATTCGGGAAAAAACACATTTTTGGGGTTAAAATACTGCAAATATACTAAATTGTCCAATGGTGCAACGAAAAATACTGTACCGAAATATAGAAAATTTAACGAAATCGCATATGCCTAATTTTGAACTCAATATTTTGTATAAGTGCTCAAAATACTAGAAATACTAATTAAAAATTGTGGGGAAATTTTGACCCATGGTATATACGAAACCTAGGGGTAAGATTTTGACGTAAATTTCGACTCAAAAATGTGTGGTCAGATTTAAATGCCAGATTATTTTAGAGGGAAAACCATGAACAAAAAGCCTAACCTCGTGAAAATCGGTTGAGTTTTGGCCGAGTTATGGTGGTGGGAAATTATAACCCATGTCTATACACGAATCCTAGGGCTACGGTTTCGACATGAATTTCGACTCAAAAATGTGTGTTCAGATTTAAATGCCAGATTATTTTAGAGGGAAAACCATGAACAAAAAGCCAACCCAGATAAAAATCGGTTCAGTTTTGGCCGAGCTATGGGGGTGGGAAATTTTGACCCATATCTATATACGAATCCTAGGGGTAAGATTTTGACATGAATTTCGACTCAAAATTGTGTGGTCAGATTTAAATGCCAGATTATTTTAGAGGGAAAACCATGAACAAAAAGCTAAACCTCGTGAAAATCGGTTGAGTTTTGGCCGAGTTATGGGGGTGGGAAATTTTGACCCATTTCTATATACGAATCCTAGGTGTAAGATTTTGACATGAATTTCGACTCAAAATTGTGTGGTCAGATTTAAATGCCAGATTATTTTAGAGGGAAACCCATGAACAAAAAGCCAATCCAGATAAAAATCGGTTCAGTTTTGGCCGAGTTATGGGGGTGGGAAATTTTGACCCATTTCTATATACGAATCCTAGGGGTAAGATTGACATGAATTTCGACTAAAAAATATGTATTGAGATTTAAATGCCAGATTATTTTAGAGGGAAAACCATGAATATAAAGCCAAACCTCGTGAAAATCGGTTCAGTTTTGGCCGAGTTATGGTGTTGGGAAATTTTGACCTATGTCTATTTAGGATACCAGCAGGTATACCCCGGCCTTGTCCGTGGCACGTGAAAATAAATTCTCGCAAAGATCTCTGAATAAGAGTTATTATCCGATCGGATAAAAAAGTTTCGTACAAACTTATTTCGCGATTTTTCCACATATGCGGGTGGAATTATTCCGCAAAAAAACTGCCGATTGTTTCCACAAGTTCCCCTTAAAGAGAAACACAACTCAAACTCTTAAGTTTTTCAGTTTGTTTTTATAAAATATTTTATTTCATTTTTTTTTCTTTTTTTTGTTTGTTATTAGATTAATAAGAACATTCATTTCGACATTTAAAGTTAATTTGAACATAAAGTTTTGCACTAAAGTTGATAGAAAACTGAAACGTTCGCATAATATTTGATATTTTATTCCTGGAGATTTCGGGTTAGCTTTAAAAACTTATTTTTTTTATTATTATTTTTTTTTGTTTTTTTCAAATACTCGTAATATACCAAAGTTGGAAGGGTTCGTTTTGTGGAACATTAGAGTCTATTTTGGTGAGGGGTTGCAGGGGGTGTTGGGGGCGGGGGGGGGGGGGGCGTGGTTTATCATATGGGTATTACGTACATACATACATACATATATATATGTCTCCGTTTATATGGCTATGGCTATTGCTGTATAAATACTTAAGTTTTTATAGATTTGATTTTTATTTGCCGCTTTTTATGGTAAAAAGTTTTTTGCTATTTTTTACGTTTACATTTCTTTTAAATCGTTTATTTATTGTGTGCTTCAAATGAGGGCTGCTGCTTCTTCTTCTTGTTGATTTTTTTTTTATTTAAAAAATATACAAAAAATGTTGCCGAAAGTACGCCTAAAAGTTGTTTTCATTATTTTTTTTTAACAGAAAAACAAATACTTTTGTATTTATTAAAAAATATATATTTTTTGTATTCATGTATATGCCAGACTTTTAAACAAGTTCACGAAAGTTGTTGTTCAACTCGAATTGGGCGCGAAAAATATTAATTTTTTTTTTTTTTTTTTTTTTTTTTTTACGCGAAAATTAAATTAAAATAAATTTTAAAAAATAAAAAATTAAATTAAAATAAAATACTAATTGAAAATGCGCTTAAGATAAAATTAAGGCTAGAAAAGGCACTTTAGAAAAGTAGAAATGAAAGTGAAAGAGAATTTGTTAAGGGAAAAAATGTCGGGCGTGACCGACTAGAAAATACCCTAATCATACCAATATATAATATTTAACACCCTTGTAGAGGGTATCAAAATTTCATCATGAATTGTGTAACGCATAAAAAAATATTTTTTAATTATGTAAATATTTAATAAAAAAATATCCCCAATTTTTTTTGAGTGCACAACAACTTTCATTTTGAGTAAATTTTGCTTCTAAATTTCATTTTCACAATTTTCGCTAAATTTTTGTTTGATTTTTTTTTGTATAAATACCATTAAAGTTGTTTGTTTGTTAAAAAATTCACGTTTAATTTACAAATTTTGTTTTTTTTTTTTTGGGTTTTTAATCTAACAATTTCTCATTTTTTATTTTGACTCTGAATTGAATTCCGAAAGGCATTTTTTGTGAATTTCATTGTTTTTGTTTTTTTTGTTTGTTTTTTAAGACCTAAACATTAAATTTAGTTGCAATTTTCAGTTTTCTCCATTTTCTTTTTGGTTTCTTGTTTAATGCACATCCAAAAGTTTTAATTTTTTGTACATATTTTTTTTGTTAAAAACTAAATAAAACTGGGCACACAATTGCTAACGTTTAAATACGATTTTCTTTTATTTTTAATATTAGTTTTTGTTTTTTTATTTTTTAGTTTTTTTTTTTAGTTTTAGGTTTTGAAAAACTGTTTTGTGTTGTTTGCTGTGGAATGTTCCGGGGTATTTTTAGAGTTTTGCGTGTACTATTAAAAATTAAAGAGATCGCTATTTAATTGTTTAAGTTTAGGCGCTATGTAACATAATAATACTTTTGATTTAGTTTTTAATACGTAGTTTATTTAAATTAGAGACTATGCAATAAAATTCATGTGGACCGACAAAAACAAGGAACGCGCGTTCGAAATGCACATCAATAAATATACCACTTTATATATATGTATATGTGCATCTCTTTTTTTTTTAAATACTATTTAGTAAAAAGTTAAATCAAACATTTGAAAAATTCAATTCTCAAATCTCAATTGCTTGAAAGAATGGGTAACACTTTTATGCTGCTAGCGCTTGCTCCAGAGATGGGCAACACTTTTTCTGGCGCGCATTTGATTGTTTAGTTTAAGTTGAGAGTTATTTACTCGCTGCTGGTCGTGATGGGCTCCACCTTGATGCCGCCGCTGCTGCTGGAGCAGATGTCCGTGTTGGGCGCTTCGCCTACTCCGGCTGTGGCTTGGCCTGTTGACGGCGTCGCTGCGCTGCCTGCCGAGGCGGCAGAGGAGGAGGTGGCGCCGACCAGCTCGGCGAGATCCTCGGCAAAGAGGCGCGTGGGCGAGAACTCGCGCTTGTAGCCCAGCTCCAGGCCCAGCTCGGCGAGGGGCGAGTGCAGGCGCGGCGTCTCGCTGCGCAGCGGACTGCTCTTTGACTTGGAGTGCGATTGCTGCTGGGCAGCGGAGGAGCCAGCGCTGGCTGTGGGCATGGAACTGGCACCGAAACCGGATTTGTGTGGCTGCATGTGATGCGGATGCGCCGCCGCTGCCGCCGCCGCCGCAGCAGCTGCTGCTGCCGCTGCCTGCGCCTGTTGCTGGTGTAAAGCGTGTTGTTGTTGTTGCTGCTGCTGCTGTTGTTGCTGGTGCTGCTGATGCAGCTGGAGCTGCTGGAGGTGATGCTGCTGCTGCTGGCTGAGCAGCGCGGCGGCGGCCGGATCACGATGCAGTGCAACGGCCATGCTGGGCGGCAGATTCGGCATGAGGCCGGCGGGACCGCAGGGCGAGGGCGCATGCCTTGCTCCCATTGAGGGATTTGAGCCGCTGCTCAGTGCCGGCGATATGCTGGCCCTGCCCGGCCCGCCAGCCGCCAGATGCGGCGGCAAATTGAACAGAGCCCCCGGCGGCGGCGGCGGCCCCGCCTCCCCGTGCTGATGCTGCGCTGCGGCGGCCATTTGCATCTGCTGACGTATATTGTGCGCAACGGCGGCCACCGCCGACATTTGCTCCTGCGACATTTGCTGATCCGCTCCACCGCCGCCTGCCCCAACGGCAGCGCCTCCTCCACCCGAGCCCATGCCATTCGGGCAGGCCAGAGCGCCGAGGCTGGCGGCGCCGCCGACCGGCATGCCGCCACTAGCGCCTGGATAGCTTAGCGTCATGTCCTGCAAGGGAAACACGGGCTAACCCGATCAAGAGTTTAGTGCAAGTGTTGGCCATTTTAATAGAAACCATAAAAAACAAAAACCTGGCTTTGTCGAATTGGAAGCTATCCATGCCTGTTGCAATTAATCGATTAACGACAAGTATCGATATTTTCTATTGAGCTTAACATTTCAGTTCGGCGGCAGCTTTGCAAATGTTATATCGTAAGGCATCGATGTCTGTTAGCTTGGCTTAACTAATTCAACACAACCAGATCACTTTTTAAAGATTCGTAGAAGTATCGACAATTAATGTAAAGCTTAACACTCTAGCACAGCTTAGACAATTTGGCACTGCAGGGCATGGATGCCTAATGATGCTGTTAATCGATTTCGTAATGATCTAACATAAGCTGTAAAGCTGTAAAGCGCTGTTATCTGCCTGCAATTAAAATTGCACTGATCTAACATTACATGCAAAGCTTAACATGCCGCTTAAAGACAGGGCTGTTAACTACCAGAAACAGGTGTTAATCGATACTGAATTGATCTAACATCGAATGTAAAGCTTAACAGGCCGCTTAAAGAGGACTCAGCTGTCATTAAAATCACGTATTAATCGATATCGAATTAATCGGAAAAAAGTGGCTGCTCTAATTAACTCGCGTGTGTGTAAAATTTTTGTTTAAAGTGAAAGTGTTTGTGACTTAATTTGTGTTTTTCCTGCTACATACCGAATGGCGACCGTAGGGCGGCATATGCGCACCCAAGCTGTCGTCCTTCATGTCCTTGGTATCGCGAAAAACGACCGTCTTGATGACGCCCTTGATGTGCTCATCCGGCCAGATGCCCAACAGTATGCGCTGCGGCCGCCCGCGCCCCTTCGGCCGCAAATCGGGCCCGCCATCGATCGACGGTCCCAGCATATTGTGCACCCGATTCGCATACAGCACAAATGTCGGATAGGGTATATCATATTTGCGCGCCGCCTGCGACAGCGATAGGCCCTCCTTCAGCACGCTAAATATGGCCTCGGCCATCGTTTCGGGCCGCCATGATTTGAGCGGGCCGCGCTCCCGAAAGCGCATATGATGCATCAGATTCTGATTGGTGTTCCAGCATTTTTGCCACATCGACTGCAGCTGATATTGATAGCTGTCTGCTGGAGTTGGCAAAAACAAAACAACGGCACATCAAGCTCGGGTAAGTGCAAAAAGCTCACAGTTAATTGCGTCGTACAAACCTGCTAACGTGGAGCCGGTGGCGCCCATCCAGGCGTGCGAGTTCTCCATCATTTTTGCCTGTCGAGAAGAAAGGCAAGAAGAAGAAGACGAGCATGTTAGCAAGATGGCGTTAGCGTGATAGATAAGCGGCTATTGAATTAATTGCGGAGAAGAAAAAGAAGAAGAAGAGGACGACGAGATGTTAGAAAGAGAGCGAAAGCGCGATAGATAAGCGGGAATTGATTGCATAACTCGGATTGTTTGCTGCGCATTGAGGTTATGATCGACCTATTTTTTTTTTTTTTAAATTGTGAAATACCTATAAAAGAGTAGCGAGAGTTTTAAGGAAGAGTACTTATTTATTTTTTTTTTTCAACAACATGTCCTATGCAAATTGGTCGCTCGATAATTCAACTTGAGTACTGAATATTTTTAATTAAAAAAAAAAAGCGATGAACCTTTTCAGAGCGTTTTATAATATTGTGAAGAACAGTTTAAAGCATTAAAGGAGATGTTTCGACGCCTTAAAATTTTTATATATTGTGAGTGAATGATAAAGTTTCTTTGTTTCTGTCTCTATTAAATATCTGTATGTATGTAAATATTCTATCTTCAGTCTTACAGTTCTTTTCATGTCCAACGCTAGTCACAGGCTGACTCTTAACAGTAATGTTTAACATAATCTCTTACATACATCGGACCTGCTGCCAGAGTGACCGTGTGTACTTCTGTTAATGCCAGCCGTTGATAATGTGACGTCATCCCACGACAATATGTAATTCTAATCAGTATCCCCAGCTGAGTCGATATGATTTCGTTATTTGATTGATTCTATATAGATAAAGCTTGCCATAGAAATTGATCCGGTATTACCAGATTTTATCAGTGTAAAATATCATCTTATATTAATCATCAGATATTCTTGATAAACTCTCTAGGTGCTGGTTTTATTCGATTTGACAAAATTTATTCCTAAATTATTTTATTAAAAAATTTGCGATTTTTGTATTAACAAAGCTAGGTTAGGTTTCTAAAATATTTATAGTTTATAACGGTTCACAGTACGCACAAATTACAAAATGTGGCTAAGGGTCAATTTGTAACCAACTTTGTGCCAGTTAACTTAATAACTGCAAATTGCAGGGCAATATTAGATTGATATTGGGGCCAATTATTATCGGAACCAATAAAACTTTTGTGTTGACTTGATGTTAAATCGGGCTAAATTTCAAATTGTATAATATTTAATTTAGGCTAAATGCTGGGCATTATTTGTTCGTATAATTGTAGTTTTAATAGTTTCGAACCAGTTGTAACCATATAATGGCTTCGATTCCGAATGCTAACGGTACATTTAACTGCAGTGCTTTGTCTGAGCGTTGTTCGAGTGGCTTCGTCGCTGACGTTGACGTTACGGTTACCGTTATTGTAACCGTTGCTTTTACCGTTGCTTTTACCGTTGCTGACGTTGTCTGTTTGCCGAGTACCGTTTGCCGAGTGGCTCGTATTGAATTCACTAATTGCATAACAAAGTAACATTTGCATATTGTTCCACATATCCTTAAACGTGTCTATCTATGCCCACTAGACGTTCGTGGGCCCCATGGGCAGAGTGGCTGGGGGAGTGGAGGGGTGGAGAGGTGGCGAGGCTGCGGGGTCTTGTCGATAACTTCATTACAAAAATTTCGCATCATATAACATATCAAGTAGTTAGGCACCGACTCGTGAGGGGCCACTCGACGGGCCACTTGTGCCCATTTAGGCTAAGTATTACTTGTAAGTTTGCCATGTGACTGCGTGGCTGAGTGGCAGTTAAGTTCTTGTTCTTCTTCTTGTTGTTGTTGTTCTCGTTTTAGCCGCTTCCTCGTCTGAGTAATAACAGCTGCCAGACAATGCGCACTGCTCTCATGTTGGCCGAAAATTGTTGCATACTTTTATGGGCGCCAGACATGCAAATTACAAGTCTCAAGACTCGCCATTCACCCTTGCACATAAATTATATATAATATTAAGTTGTTTTTAGTTATCTTTTGTAGCCCAAAAGTCAAATTACTTTATTTGGCCAATGTCTGAACATTAAGTTAAATGAGGGACAGAGTTATTCTGGGAAGTTTGGAGTTTTTCTGAGCAGAACTTTTAGTTTCGTTTTTTTTTAAGACAATTGGGCAATAAACATTCTGTAGTTACATATGTTACTTAACATTTTTTAATGTTGCATCCACTTGGCGCCCAACGTTAGACCTAAGAAGGGGTTCTGGATAATTTTACATCTATGTGGGGGAAAAAACATGATCAAAGCTTGTATGAAATACATTTACAACAAACGTATTGTTATGAGCCTGTGTAGCTTAGGTACCTGAGAGATTCAAACTAGCAAGCGAGAGGTCACTGATTCAAATTTAGTCTTAATCTCATAAGCACAAAATAAAGAAACATTTTTATAAGTAGCAGTATTTAGTTTCTTAGTCAGCGCTTACTAAGTTTTTTGTACGACAGTTTTTGATGCCTTTAACACCAAACAGTTTTTAATGTGGCGCCCAACGCGGGTCTTTAAAGTGTTCGCTAGTATCTTAACACAATGCCAAATATTTACAAATACACTCAGTTAATAAAATTAATTCCCGCTAAGTTTTTCGACTCAGACTAGCAAGTGAGAGGTCACCGGTTCAAATCAAGTCTTAATCTCAATAGCGCAGAATAGCACAAAATATGTGAAGGATTGTTTATATACTTATAGAGCAATAAGTTTCTTAATAATCTTTTACTTAGTTTGTTGAACGACAGTTTTTGATTTTCTTATAAACAGATAGTTTGTAGTTTGGCGCCCAACGTGGGTCTTTAAATTGTTCGCTAATATCAAAACACAATGCGAAATACTCATTTACTCATTTATATACTCGAAATACGTTTAGTTAATAAAATGGATTCCCTCTAAACTTTTCTAACCGTCTATTTTCGATTCAATTGCCATATTAATCGATCGCTTATTATTTGTGCGTGCATTTCTGGCAATTGCTTTATTCAATTGGTTGTTGAGACCGCAGTTTGAATCGAGAGAACCAAACAGGATATAGCTAAGCCGCATAATTATATGTATATGATATATGAATATATCGAATACATAAATGCAGATATATACAGGTGCATATCTCTCTCTCTCTCTCTCTCTCTCTCTCTCTCTCTCTCTCTCTCTGTGTGTGTGTGCGTGTGTGTTTGTGCAGCAAAGCGAAGAAACGTTGCAGCCATCAAAGCGGGCAACTGCAACAACAACAACAAATGCTGCATGTTGCACATCAACTACGCAGCCAACTAATGGTCCATTCGTGGCACTTGGTTATTGACGTTGGACTCGAATTGTATTAACAATGCATGGGGCCAGCCAGTTGCAGTTGCAGTTGCAGCTGAGCCGAGCCGAGCCACTGAACTGCGAGAACTGGGCGTAAGAGCGTGGTGGTCAGTGCTGTCAATGCAGCTTTTTTCCAGCTAAATTTGGCTGGCTTTCGAGAAGCTTGCAGCTGCCTGTAATTTTGGCTACTTTCTTTTTAGCTTTTTGTTAAAGTATTTTGGACGAAAAGAAAGCACTTCACTCCAGCAAGCCCATTAAATTTAGCTTTTTTTAAATCTATTTTTAAATTGTATTCCGCTTCACACAATGGTTTTTCCAGCTAAATTTGGCTAGTATCTGAGATTGTTAGCCGTTAATGATTTTACATTTCTGTTATCGCAAGCAAAACGTTTATATTCTTTTCTAAAAATACGTCCTATGTTGACTTAAACTGTAAAAAGAGGCTAAAAGAAGCTAAAAGAAGCTAAGGAGAAGCTGGGCAGAATCTGGAAGCGGGTTGCTTGGCTGGAAAATCCAGATTTCAAGCACTGCATAAAAAAAGCTGCGACTGATTCTACAAAAGTTAGCTTACAGCCTTTTTGTGGCTTTTAAGAAAACACTTCAAGCCAGCTTGACAGTTAAATTTAGCTTTTTTTAGCCACTTTTTAAATCGTCTTCAGCTGCTTTTTGACAGTGAGCTAAGCTTAAACCGAAAGCCAATGCAGTT
The DNA here is from genome assembly GCA_035045355.1 of Drosophila lacicola. Classification (NCBI taxonomy): domain Eukaryota; kingdom Metazoa; phylum Arthropoda; class Insecta; order Diptera; family Drosophilidae; genus Drosophila; species Drosophila lacicola. The sequence goes on from JAWNPB010000133.1 coordinate 1,859,928, forward strand.
ATTTAGAGCTGTTTTTAACATTGGACTCAGCGACGTTTGACAACACTGTTGGGTGTTTGTCGATGGGTCAAGGTGTGCTGGCTCGGGGGAGGGGGAGGGGGGGAGGGGGCGGGGTGGTGTGCGTTAAGCTAAGCAGCGGCTGCGAGACTGCGTTTGGCTTTGATGCCAAATCGAAACGTGGTCAACTTCATTTCGCTTAATTTCGCGTTGGCTCCGCACTCACACACGCACACACAGTTGCGCGCTAATCTGCAGCACAGGCTGTTAGAGGGTTAGGGGTAAGAGAAGGGGTAGGGGGTAAGGGGGGAGGGCGTGGCACTGCTGCCACTCAGGTATGACATTTTGGCAGCGTCGAGTGCACCAAGACTGTCAAATGAGTTGTAATGAAATCTCGTTCAGTGCGTGTGCTGCAAAAGCGCGCTAGCTGCGTGTGTGCATGAGTGTGTGTGTGGAGGTGTGTGTGTGTTTGTGTGTGTGTGTGTGTGCTGTGCTGCTTTGGTCAGTTGCACATATAATAAATAAATTATTTGGCATTTGGCGTACGTATTATTGAAGGCAGGCGGATAACAGGCACACACACAGCACACACACACAGGTACACACACACCTGCAGCGCCATCTGTCGTTCGTCTTTGCGACAAACTTGCGCATTAGCGTGATTAGTCTCAATAGTCGCTCGCTGGCATTTAGAATTGCGCAGCCACAACAACAACATCAACCTCTGCATTTGAGACCCTCGCTTTAAATTAAATTATCCAAAATTTCTGGCATTTCCGCCATTTTGTTGCTGCAGACGTCTACGCCGAAAATATGTAGAAAAAAAAAAAAAACCGGCGTTAAATGTAATAAATAAAGAACGCCCCCAGTGTCAAGGAGCCAGGAAAAAGGCGTTGCAGTCAACGCAATTGAAACCTTTGAGACGGCGCTTTCTCCAGCTCTGCCTCACTCTTCCCCCTCTCTCCCCCTCTCTCTCCCCTCTAGATCGCAGCGCGTAAGCATTGAGGCGTTAAGCCCACATCAATTGGGCGTAAAAAGTGGCAAACAGTCTGCCAGCCTTCTGCCTAACCTATCTCACACTTCAGCCCAACCCAAACCCCTCGCCGTGCTCTTAACTTCCACTTTTGCGGCACTTGTGTGGTGTGGCTCTAGTTTAGCCGCGGGGCGTCGCACGACTCGAGCGCGGTGGTTGTTGCCACAAATTTTGTGATTCGCCCAAAGAGCCCAAAGCGAACGCAATGCAATTTAAACAAATTCACAGCAGGAAATAGCGACATGTGGCCAAAGCGCAAAACTCTTTTCTAATAATCCAAAAAAAAAAAATATTAATAGAAAAGAAATAAAATAGTCAGCGCTTACATGACTCGAATTGAGTTGTGTTCTTTTCCTTTTCTAAATTAACTTGAGCTATTTTCTTATATTTTACTTCAAAACCAACTTCCCTTTTTACAGATATCGTATATAAATATTTGTTATGCACGAGAGGTCTGTCAGGAATATTTCGAAGTTCGAGTTTCGAGTTCGTTTTTTGACTATCAAGATTATAAATATTGGATAAATGGTAAGTCTGCCAAAAACTTTATATTTAAGTATTTTATTTAAGCGATGTACGTATCGAAATATGAAGAAAAGAGTTGTATTTTTGTTGGAATTATAAAGACAGACAATTCTCAGAGCGAAAAGCAAAGTTAAAGGTATATTTTGAACAAGCTTAATAATAAAACAGTTAAGCCAGCGACTTACAGTGAAACCTTTCATAACGGACAGCTTCTTTCGGGAGTACCAAACAACGGGGAAGACATTCTTGAATAACTTGGATAAATAGTCGGCAAACTTTTGCTAGAAAATCGACAGTTATGGATTTCTTGGTAACAGCATAAACTATCGCTCATTTGATCTACATTTTATTTGCGCGCCGAAGTTCCAATTTTCCAGTCTGTAGTTCCCAAAGTTCCCGAGATCAGGGGACTGGACTTTTGTAGGGTTCTTAGTCCTCTTTCCATTCAATCCATCCGATTCCAATTCAGTACATTCCAGTGGAATTATTTTGTGAGTGCAATTTAGAACTAGTTTCCAAGTTGCTCTCAAAGTTCATGAAGAAGAACAGTCGTGAAGAAATGGGCAAATTCTTTCACGATGGAATTAAAACTAGTCTGAGATTTCAGCCCTATTCCCATTTCATTCCACACATTCCAGTGAAACTTTTCTTGTTCAATTAGAACTAGGTTGCGCGCTCAATTGAACAAATCAATTCTAATTTCGAGGATGTTGCGCAGGAAATTATCAAAGTATTTAAGTGTGCGAGTATGTGTGTGTGTGTGTCTGGGTGTGTGTGTGTGTTCTGCTAGAATTTGCGTGTAACCAAAAATTAATTAGCGTGAAAAGCATTATTGAGTGTTTAAGCCAGGCAAAAGGCAGTTGACAAACCAAATTCGAAGACGGATGCAGGCAAAAACTTGCATTAGTTTTGTAAGCCAACGTCGAGCTCATTTCCTCAGCCAAACAGAGAGAGTGTGCGAGGGTGTGTGTGTGTGTGTGTCGCACTTTTAATTTGATTTAGTCGCAAAACTTGCTGCTTCATTAAAATTCGTGCAACAACAAATAAAGTTTTTGGCGCGCATTTTGCTACTCGAAACATGAATTACAGCGGCAGCAGCAGGCTGTGGCGCCACTGACAGCAACAAGCGGCATATTTCCGATGCTCCACCCCCCTCCCTCTCCCCCACCTTTCCCCTCTTCCAGTCAGGCCCCAAAGCCCCTTATCCGCCTTAACCCTTAGGCAAGCCAACAAGCGCTCTGAAGTGTGCTACGATTTCACTTGAAAACTGCAATCAAGTGAATTTCAATATGCATGCATGTGTGTGTTGTTGTGTGTGTGTGTGTGTCCGGGGCATATAAAAACTTCATGGATTTAATAATCAAACCATTCATGGTTAAAATGTTGTACGAGCAGGCGAGGCGGGGGAGAAATACGAGGACTTCTCCTCTACACTTGTTCGTCATTTCCTGTACAATTTTATTATATTTCATATATGGATGACTGTGTGTGTGCGCGTGTGTGTGTGTGTGTGCGATCGGCAATAACAGCTTAACGTACCATATGAGTATATGCGCCCCCTGCCACGCCCATTCGATTTACAACGATAATAGGCAAATGTTGCCGGTGCATAAGTATTTATATGGGCAAAATGTGAAACGTTGCCCACATTATAAAAGATGCTGTGTGTGTGTGTGCATGTGTGTGTGTGTGTGGGGCAATTGCTGGGATTTGTTGCATTTGAAAAACGTTGTGTGCAATAATAACAGAAAAATCGTTAAGTACTTCAGACAACAGTTCAATAATTTTGCATTTTAGCCAACAATCGGAAAATTCAGCTACACATATTAGAAACTAATTTTGAATAATGCGAAAAACTAAAAAAAAAACTAAAGCTCAAGTGAGCGGCAAATAGTTTTGAATGTGCATAAGAGAGTCAATAAAATGGTATTGCTATAATAATACTCTTGTACAGGGTATGCTTATTTTGTCAGTAGATATGTCGCAACAATTAGAAAAGACGAGTTTACAAAGCCTTGTCTTAGTCTGGCTTTTTTTCATGCTAGTAAGTTGATAATTATAATTGAAGAAATACGAATTTAGAATTACTGCAGGATTTGAACCGGCGAACTACGGATTGCCAGTTCGACGCAAATATTTCTAAGCCTAGCAGGAAAATCAAATTTGCTGAGAGCTAAACAGTCAGCTAGGCAGGACAAGCTTTTTTCTATGAAGCAAATCTTATTCAGATTGGATTTTAATACAACCTTCAAGAAGTAACAAAATTAAAGCTGAGCTGAAGTAGAGGAAAGTTAGAGCTAGAGTTCGAAAATCCAGCTCCTTCTCAGTTCCCTCCATAAACACGTTCATTGCAAAGACTTTCTTAAAGCTAAAACAGACCTAAGCTCAAATACTGCAACTAATCATTGAGCTTTAATTTGTTTTGCTTTTCAGTCTGAGCTTTGTTTATTTTTTGTTTTTTTTTTGTTGCACTTTGCAGACTAATTGCCTGCAATTGCGAAATCTGCCCGAACTCTTGCCCCTCCGGCGCCGTCTTGTGCTCAATAAAAACAAGAACAAAAAAACAACAAAACTTTAATTTTTTATCATTGTTTGTTAAAAACTGCGGTAATTTATACAACCGACAGCAAAAAACAAAAAACAAGAACTTTTACGTACTAAAATGAACCAAACCGATTAGCAGAGGGGCAGGGTTAGGGGTTGGGGGTTGGGGCTAGGGGCTGGCAATCAATCGACAAAATAATGCGTTAACTTTTCAAAAAGCGCCGCACAGCTGCAACGCACACACGCAACTTTCTACACACACACACACACACACACACACGCACACACGAAGAACTTTGTGTGCGCGGAAAAGCGATTAGGTAAAAAAGTATTGCATAGGCAAAGGCGCATTAGGCCTAGACATGGCCCCACGGCCCAGCTGCTGCCCCGAACAGCCTCAATAGCAACAATAAAAGTTTAAAATATTGCAATCTACATGCACGCACACACACACAGCCAAATACATACACACACGCACACGCACACACATATGTATATAAACAAAGATACGCATTACAAAAAGTTCCCTTCGGCGCGCAAGTTCGATTCAAATAACTGTAACTGTAATTTGTAGCCAATGTTCTCTATCGCATTCTCATCTTCCATAGGATAATAGTGCGACACTTGTGTGGCATAGAAAAACGAGAACCTAAGAGAACCTAGTTTGTATCTAGTTCTTAAAATTTGTGAGGTTTGCTTGAAAGTTCACGACTCAACATCGATATATATCGATATAAGACAAATTTAAGTAGATATCGATAACAGACTTAAAGCTCACAATCGATAATACAAATTTAAGAAGATATCGATAACAGACTTAAAGCTCGCTTTGCGTGTGATATAGCAGAATATATATTTTAAATTCCAAGACTTAAGCTATTGTAGTTTTCAAGATCAGATATGCAAAGCTGAAGTCGTTCTCCTGTTCAAGAATATATATTCTTCTCTTATGTAGAAGCCTCCTTCTGCCTGTTACATACACTTCCACAAAAGTATTATACCCTTTTCATCAATTTTCAATTGTTTCCATGAATATAACTTAAAAATTTCAATAAGTTACAAATTCGAAATTTGCAAATGTAAACCAAAAAATAAATAAAAATAGGCAGTTGGTCATTTGGTTATCGTAGCTGACGTCATAAATTGTGGCACCTAATAAATTGGCAGACTGTCATTGTGCGGCATTTACAGTTTATGTGCATATTGCCGCATGGAAAACCTCGCCCCGCTCCCCTCAGCGCGCCGCACACACAAAAGCCGCACGGGGCAGCCACTGGGCACTGGTCTGTGTTTTCCTGTCTCCTGCTGTCGCTTTTTTCACACGCGCCGCACGAGTTGCATGCAACAATTGTGTGCAAGTGCAGCCAAAAATAACCAACAAAATAAAAAACACACAAAAAAGCCGCCGCAAACAAAATGCAAAATGTCAAAAAAACAAAAAAAAAAGGAGTAAAAAGTGAGAGCAAATCCCTTGCTTTCGGCATCGCCCACATGCCCCCCGTCCAATGTGCACGTACTTGTGGCACGCTCTGTGGTGCACCGCAGCGTTTAAAATGGTTTGGCAGTCATTTTTTCACATCATTGATTGCTTATTAGATTAAAAACCACGCGGCCGGGCAATGGCAGCCGGCTTTTTTAATACCCCGAACCCATTGAAAAAGTACAGAGAGGGTATGTTGTTTGTGAGCAAAGACATGTAACAGAAAGATGGACGCATATAAACTCGTGAGCAGCAGCAACAGAGAAGTTGATCTAGCCAAGCCCCTCTGTACTCATGTTTCGTTCACTAGAGGCTTGGAATATTGAGCTCAGCTCCTTCATAGTGCTTAAAAAGATCGAGTATATTATATATCATCGATCATTCCGTCCATAGAGATCATTATCGACATTCCGTTTTATCTAGAGTCAACAAATTTGGAATATAGTATATCTAGAAATATACATAAATTCATATTTTTCCATTTTCTTAATGCCCTCCCACGAAAATGGAAAGAAGAACGTTTCTTTGGTGGCATAGTCTTGGGCTTTGGGATGCGCTCACTTTTCTCTGCCCTTCTCAAGCCCTGAAAATTTCATAAAGATCGGACTATTAACAGCGAAGTTAAGCAAGATGCATTTCCTATATATAGTGTGGGGCGAACGGAAGAAGAAGCACAGCTGCTGCAGAAAGTGAAAAGATAGAGGCATGCGTGCGTGCGCTCATGCGTGCGTCAATGTGTTTTGGTGCATGTATGTATAGAAGGAAGCTTTTAATGCTACGAATTAAAGCTTGGTCCTGGGCTTAGGGTATCTTTTAGTCGGTATCTTTTTGTCGGTATCTTTTAGGCGTTATATTTTAGGTTGTATCTTTTAGTTGGTATCTTTTAGTTGGTATCTTTTAGTTGGTATCTTTTAGTCGGTATCTTTTAGTTGGTATCTTTTAGTCTGTATCTTTTAGTCGGTATCTTTTAGTCGGTATCTTTTAGTCTGTATCTTTTAGTCGGTATTTTTCAGTCGGTATCTTTTAGTCGGTACCTTTTAGTCGGTATCTTTTAGTCGGTATCTTTTAGTCGACATCTTTTAGTCGGTATCTTTTAGTCGGTATTTTTTAGTCTGTAACTTGTGTCGGTATCTTTCAGTCTGTATCTTTTAGTCGATATCTTTTAGTCGGTATCTTTTAGTCGGTATCTTTAAGTCGTGCACTCCCGGCTAGATAGCCTCCACTTGATTTTTTGCCACGCTCTCACCCCAGGCGATTTTTGATGTGCGGCACGTGCTGGTTGCATGGGCGGCTGACACGCCTTTGGCGGTGCACTGCACGCCGCGTAATGTGCTGACAACAACAACAAACAACAACAACAAACAACAACAACAAACAGCGACAACAAAATGCATAAAAAAGCGTCTGCTGCAATTTGTGCGCCGAAAAATAGGCAACAATTTTTATATCGAACGGCTTATTGGCATTCGTGTGTGTGTGTGTGTGTGTGTGTGTGTGTAGGTAAAATCGCTGGCCAAATGATTTTCAATATTTTTAGTGTGTGTTTGGGCTTGTTTTTTTGTTCTCATTTTTTTTTCCTGGACATAGACTATTAAAGACTATTCGTGATTTATAACGAACATAAAGAGAAAAAAATATGCTGCCAGCGCTTTGCATGAACTGTAAGTTAAATGTTTTTGGCTGGTCAACAACATGCATGGAGGCAGTTAATAAAAATATATATATATACACATTTATATACATAAGCCGCGGTTTTTGTTTACGGCACGATAAAGTGTTAATCGACAATACACATTGTTTTTAAGCTATTAGCCGGAGAGCATGTAAAAAAAAAGTGATATATGTAGTCTAGTGTTCAGCTCATCGAATCGTTGCCGGAAATTGAATACTTTTCACGGCCGAGCGCCAGGCTACCTTTTTGTAATCAAGCGCGATTCAGATATGGATATAGAGCCTGCCAATAACATGAAGAGTTATTTAACAAGTTGGAGAGTTTCATGGCGAAATACGTAATTCCTTCTTAGGTGTCTAAACAAAGCTTCTTACATAAGGGATATGCTTTATTGATGAAGAGTTTGACTCGGGCTAGACATGTCTGCTTGAACGAGTCGTTTCCAGAAAATCAAAGCTGAGAGTTAAAATTTTTTAAATATATATTCTTGTAGGGCAGACGCTTAGGATTTTTTCGATACCATTTTTTCATTACAATATATCATTATGCCCTAAACCAATTGAAAATGGGTAAAATGGGGTATAATGTTCCAAGCAATCGATGAAAGTTTATTTCGAAATCATGTTTTCAAGCAAATCTTTTATTAGTAAAGAGAGCTAGAGTCACCAAACTTGACTTCTTGAATAGCATATATACAGATAAAGTATCTTTTATTTTATAGCTACCGCTAACAAGAAGATTCAGGGTATCCTCTAGTCATGCACCCCCGACTAGTGTACCTTTTACTTCTTTTATAATAAACAATATTACGTTTTCCTTATATAGCAAAATATAATCGACTTAAAGTAATGTTAATTTAAGGATTATTTGAAAATGTTAAAGACTGAAAGCAATATTTGAGTTCCTCTCCCCGACATTTCCTCAAAATTAGCCAAGATTTTCAAGAGCTTTGCGCTCAGGTATGTTCTAACAGTTGCATGCCATAGTCAAGCCTTGAAAATGTCAATACTATCGGACTATAAAGACCGAAGTTAATCAAGTGTGCAAGTGTGTGTGTGTGTATGTATAGAAGGGAGCTGGAGTACAGGCTATCTTCCAGTCGAGCAAACCCAATTGGTTTTTAAATAAGCCCCCATAGAAGTATTCCTTGTCAGTTATCCTACTTTAAATTCGTGTCTTAATTAATGCTTAATTTTGTATAAAAGAAAATTAAGAAAGCTGGCGAAAAAAAAAACAATAACATGAACAAGAACTTTTATAATATTTTCTTTACTTGGCCATTTTGTTGTAGCTGCCAGTTAAATCCTTGGCTACCTTGCTTATTTTATCTTATCTAAGAGCCCCTGAACTCCACCTGCCGCTCTCCCCCCCTCTCTCTCTCTCTCTCTCTCGCTCTCTCGCTCTCTCCTGCTCTCTCTCTCTGTCTCTGTCTCTGATGAAAAATGGCGAATGTCTGCGCTGCGGCGTTGCGTCGCGTGAAGCGTAGCCAAATTTAATTTTAAATTTTATGAACGCACATCAAAAAATAAGTGTATGTTGTGGAAGGGGGGGTGGGGCGGAGCAGCCCCTTGCTAGGGGGGGAGGGGTTGTCGTCCTGAAAGTTGTGGCATTAAAATATGAAAAACAATTAAGCCCGCCTCAGCGCGCTAACATTTGGTGGCGTCTCAACGGGGCAAGTTGCATAAGAAAATTTGGCAAATGATGGCTGGACGAGAAAATGTACGATTTTCTGCTTTACACCTCCCCCCGCCATACCCCCCACTATACCCCTCCCCTTGCATCTCTTCAGATGCTGGAACAAAACGAGTATTATGTACTATATTTCAATTCTTGATGAATTATTCAATGTGTGGCATGCATTTTATATATGACAGCAGCGTGGCAAATGTGGCACGTGGGAAAGAAGGGGGGTAATCGTTGTAGGGGGGAAGGGAGGTGGAATAAGAAGACACTTTGCTGGCAGTTTGCTGCAGTTTTTGTAGGCATATTACGGGCAAAATTTTGCTTGCAGCTGACAACATGACAAGCCGCATTTCAGTCTCGATTCCTGTCCTTGTTGCACTTGTCGTTTGTTGTTGTTGTGCAATAAAATGTAATAAATTATTTAAGCTGGCCAAATACACATTTGTAAAAACAAGAAAATGCTGGCAGCCAAATTTGATACACGCAGAGATCCGATCTGAGCTGTTGAAAAGCCACTTGTGATTTGTCAGAGATGCGAATTAATGCTATTCTTTATGCTCACAAATCGACAACAAAATTTAAAAAAAATGAAAATAAATAAATACCCAATTGTTAATAATAAATAACATATAGGGAAAGTATATAAAAGTATGTAGATATATAAAATAGATGGTCCTAAGAGACTTTTTGGGTATTGGTCTACAAGGCATTGAGCGTAAGACCAAATAGTGGGAAAGTCGCTGGTTCAAACCAGCAGTAAATTAAGAAAATGTGCAAGTAAATGTTTGCCCAATTCTCAGTTATATAAAGTTTATATATCAGGTAAATAAAAGGATGCATTTATATACATATATATTACATGTAAAAGGAAGTCCTAGGAGACAAGTGTCAGATTTATTAAAGAGAAGTCGCTGGTTCAAACCTAGCAGCAAATTAATGGAAATGTTTTCCCAAACTAGTTGGTTATGAGCCTATAGGGCATAGGTGACCGAGCGTCAGACCAACAAGCGAGAGATCGCTGGTTCAAACCCAGCAGCAAATATACATTTTTATATTTAGTTAACATAATTTATTACCCAAGCAAAAATAAATAAATAATAATAAGGAATCAAACAGCCGAAGAGTCGTAAGATAATATGGCTTTAATATATCTCTATATAATATTACTTAAATATTTTTAGATATATTTTATATTTTTAAAATATTCTTAATATCAGGTTTCGATCTAGTTATACTATATTATCTTTTTTTTTGCCCGGGGCCCCCTTGAACATTATTTAAACCAGGCTGAAAACAGTTTTTGTTAATCTATGCAAGAGGCAGGCAAAAGTATTTTGCATAGTAAAAGTGGCAAACGCTGTAAACAGCATACTATGCTTGCCAATATCGTTGTTGTTGTTGCTGTTGCTATTGTTTCTATTATTGTTTTTGTTGTTATAGGCCAGAGTTTATGGCCGTTTTGTTGGCTGGTTAGTTGGGTTAGTTGGTTGGTCGGGCTGGGCTGAGCTGGGCTGGGTTGGCTTGGTTAGTAGACTTTCAGCTCTTTTTAGGTCATAAGACGTTACGCTAAAAGCGCCGTTCAACATTTCGTTCTATTTTAAAGACATTTCATGTGCGGGCCACACTTTGTTATTTTTGTTTTTGGCCCGTTGCCGTTGCTGTTGTTGTTGCTGTTGTTGCTGTTATTGTTGTTGCCGTCAGGTTTCAAGATTGGCACTTGATTGGCGTATATTTCCTGTTGCATATTTAAGTTTTAGCCTTAGTTATAGCACGGCCAAAGCCAAAAACTACTTGGCAAGTGCATTTCTATTTGTATAACTGACATGGCGAAATTTGCATTGAGAGCCGAGCCAAGACGAAACGAGCCGGCCCGGGCCGGGTTAAATGTTAACGCTGCTTGCTTATTATGGGGTGCTCGTTGGAGCTCTTCCACTATTGATGGTTAATGTCTTTCGATATTTGCGATTGTTTTAGTAAAAAAATTGTATATGTATATGAAAGCAAATTTTATTTAATCTATAGCAGAATTCTAAAATCTAATTATGAAAGGAATTAAATCTAATGATACAACTGGGAGATCTAAGTAAGAGCTCTGCATCAATTCGGTCGAACAAGTCACGACTAAAATATTTCGGCTTAAGCTCATCGAGTTGCCGATGCAATCGCAAAAATAAGCTCGAGCTGGTCAAGTTCACTTTAATTCGACTCATTTGGCTGCATTTAAGCTAGTCACAACAGTTAGCTCGAACATGTTACTCGAACATGTTGGTGACTCAAACAGATCGAACTTGGTTTGATGTTTCGCCGGATACACGAAAGTTCGAGTCTGCGGATTTCAATTAAATCAATTGTGTGTCCGAGTTCGATCCAAATGATTTAATGATGCAGGCTTCTAGTTTCGATATCAAGCATAGCTATCGATATGATGGCGTTAAAAAAACGCTATCGATAATTAGAAACAACAGATTTTATCAATGTTTTAGTTTCAATATTGAGAAAAGCTTCCATCTATCGATATTGTAGGGAATAGAATTAATATTCGAGACACAACAGATTATATTTGATATATCGGTATTTCTAGTTTTACTTTTAAGCTAGCTGGAAACTATCGATAGTAAAGGGGTACTATCGCTATTATATATTCGATTATATTCGATATATCGATGTTTTTATTTTCAATATGGATAATAACTCGAAGCTATTGCAAGTTTAAAGAATAGTCTCAATATTGATACACAACAGATCATATTCGATATATCGATAGTTTCCTCGACAGCTGAGTAGCTCTATCGATAGAAGGGCGGGAGGGGGGGGGGGATGGTTCCCTTTAAATTACTTTGTTTTTATATTTTAATTTCCTTCAAGCACATTTAATTAAATAAATGCAATAAGTAAGCGTCAACTCATTGACATTTCATCTGTCGCGTAATTTATAATTTGTGTTGCCATTATGGTCACTCTGCGTGTGTGTGCCTGTGTGTGTGTTAGTGTGTTGTTGTTGTTGTTGTTATTGTTGTCGCTTATTATAACAGACATTGCAACTGTTTGTCTGTGTGTGTGTGTGTGTGTGTGTGTGTGTGTGTGTGCGCTGTTGCTTTCATTTTGACTGCGCTGCAAATATTTCGCATTAATATGGCGGAAAATCCATAATCGAATTACAGAGCTGCGGCTCTTTTGTTTTCCAGCTGCCTGTGTGTGCGTGTGTTTGTGTGTGTGTGTGTGTCGCGTGTGTTTGTATCGCTTTAATTGAATCCTTAACACTTTTGAGCTACTTACGGCCAACACGTTGCGTATGCGTAACTTATTATTATTATTGTTGTTATTGCAACAACTGTCAGGGCTGCGTAAATGCTTGAACATAATGCAGCATATGGAAGAACAAGCTGTCTTTCTTTTGTGCTTACAAATTGTATTATTACTATGTGGGAGTTGGGAGATTTACCGGAGGAATAGACTCAAGAGCTTCGTGTCTGTTAGCATTTTAGGCGAGGCAAGTAAAGTGCCTCTTTCTTAGTCCCAATAGCAAAAGTGACCCAGGCTTAAGGAGTAGAGGCTAATACCTTATTTAGATCAACAAACAAGCTTAAACATGTTTCTGCTTAAGTTTTAGTAACTCGATAATGTTAAAAAATGAAATACCTATGAAATAATCGCCATTGACCTCGAGTCGGTCAGCTTAATATTAAACATTGCTGACAAGTGCTTCGATCTCGAAATGTGGGAAAATATCGGTCCAAGCATATAACAACGATAAAACCATATAAATATGATATTATGAGTGTGCATGGCTTAGGCATAGTAGGTCGCACTAGCATGCGAGAGGTTGCCAGTTTAAATTCAACTATTTCTAATTTTCATGTTTTTCACTTGAATTTCAAGCATTCTTCATGTGAAGCGGGCAACCCTGGCTTATATTATCGAGCATATAATTATATATAGCATAACAATAGACAGCCTCTCCAGCTCTTTAGCTTCTACAGTATCGGCGGTGCATTGATCATCAGTCAGTCAATCAATCAATCAATTAATATATATACATAATATTATTGAGTATATATTTATCTAGCAAAACATTAGACAGCGTCTCCAGCTTTTTAGCTCCTTAAGTTTCAGCTGTGCACTGATCATCAGTCAGTCAATCAATCAATCAATATATATTTTTATATATATATAATATTATTGATTATATATTTGCATAGCACAACAATTGACAGCGTCTCCAGCTCTCCAGCTGCTACAGTTTCGGCTGTGCGTTGTTCATCAGTCAGTCAATCAATCAATCAATATATATTTTTATATACATATATATAATATCATTGAGTATATATTTGTATAGCAAAACATTAGACTGCGTCTCCAGCTTTTCAGCTCCTTAAGTTTCAGCTGTGCGCTGATCATCAGTCAGTCAATCAATCAATCAATATATATTTTCATATATATATATAATATTATTGAGTATATATTTGTATAGCACAACAATTGACAGCGTCTCCAGCTCTCCAGCTGCTACAGTTTCGGCTGTGCGTTGTTCATCAGTCAGTCAATCAATCAATCAGCGAAAAAAAGAAAACTCCTTTAACTGTCCAACCATAGGCAGCCCTGTCAGGCAGTTGTGTTGTCGGCCCTGGGCAGCAACTGGATTTTCAATTGATTTGTCTGCTTTCAATAAACTCGAAACAAACAAACCGTTCAATCTATCGGAACGAACTGTGCTCCGTTGCATTTACACCGCAATCTGCCACAGCATACCGCATTTTACCTCGACTGCAGCGTCTCTTTATTTTTATTTATATACATATGCATTTATATATAAATGTGGATATATATATGTGTGTGTGTGTGTGTGCGTGTGTATTGCCACACGCAGCTTATTGGCATATTGACAATTACACGGGCGATACATATAAATTAAGCAAACGGCCGATCGGAGTGACGCCTGACCAGCAGCGACGCCGGCCGAGGCAGAGACAGAGGCAGCGACTGCGGCAGCAACAGCTCAGCTTGATGCGGCTGGCCAAATTTAATTGACAACTTACTGTTGTATGGCTGGCAGGCCGCGGGGTTCAAGGGGCGTCGCCAGAGATACGCCGCGCAATCTGTCACAGCTCAAAGATACACACACACACACACACACACACACACAGAGACACACACACAGACACTTACATATGCAGCTTGACCTGGGCAGGCTTACAAATTAAAATTCAATATTAACGGTCTGTAAAAAAAAAAAACAAACCAAATGAAAATAATTTAATAGCAGCTGCTGGAAGGGAGGGGCGTGCAGGGGGTCAGGAATTGGCTTGGTGTATTTCCATAATCGTGACTTCATAAAAATTAAACTTCGATTTAAAAATAATGAGCAACATGACGTGTTGTTTGTACGACCAAATGCATGCACAGTGTAGTTGGACCCGGACCCGGACCCGGACTCAGAGTCGGAGTCGGAGTTGGGCCGGCAACATTATCATAATGTTGATGATGTGCACGGATAATACAGTCGAAGTAAAATATATATATATGTGCATAAAGCAGCCAGTGGAAGCAGTTTATTAAATATGCATACAGCAAAAGGCAATTAATTTAAATTTAGAGTTAAGTATTTAACAAAAAAAAGGAGGGAAAATACTTTCAAATGGCGCAAGAGTGCAAATGCACTGCAACCAAATGTTTATAAGGGAAACTGGAGGCATACAAAATGTTTATTAATAATTTGTAATACAATTTGACATATTAAAGCTTTGAGGCATAGCAAAAGTTAGCAAAAGTTGACTCTGACTACCCTATAAAGTAAGGTAAATTAGCTATAGGTTAGTTGTTTTAATCTATTATAAAGCTGCCTTTGAGAAATTGGAGACCATTAAATCGGACTATTACGTCTATCCTTGGAGACATGAAGGCTTTATAAAATGTACATTAAAGTACACTAAATAAGTTTAAATTATAAGAAATAAACAATCTTTCGTCACAATTAAATAATGTTGAAAATGCAAGATTTACTGAAATTATATTCAACGTACTTTCTTTTCTTCTTCGAGAAGTAATAATACATTTTTGCCACGCTCGTTAAACTTTTTTTCTTTATTTCATTAATTTAAAGAAAATAAATATATTTTGCCTTAATGCAGGTTCAAATTTCTTTTTATTTAAATAAAAACATATTTTACCTTCACGCTGCTTTAACGTACTCTCTTTATTTTCTTAATTTTTATGAAAATATATTTTACCTTCAGTTCTATCTACTTTCTTCTTATTCTAATTTGATTAAAATACAAATTTCTGCCTCTGTTCATATATTTGGAAGTTATTTAAGAAAGTTATTCTTAAAGCGTGAGGGAAACTTCCCAATCAAACGCTCTCGACTTCTTCTAGCTTCTGTTTAATTTCACGGCTTTTCGCAGACCAATGAAGTTTGTCTGAAGGATTATACTACTTTTTGTGTCTTCTTTAATAATATAAGACTAAGAGCCATCCCATTTGGGTTCAACGATACGCAAGGGAAGTATATTTCACTTTATACAAAAGAAAGCCCCTTTCTTCAAAACAGAACCTGAAGGACAAGACTTTCTTCAGATATTCGACTTATTATTTAAGTAAATACATTCCATAGATTGCTGGGTATTTTTGACTGACGAGCATAACCAACTCCCTTTCCTCTCTCCTTCCTTAAAGTTTCCGCGACCAAGTTAAACAACATTGATATCTTTTTGGGGGGGGGAGGCATTATTGGCCGGGTCGTTGCATTGACAACGGATCCAACAATGGTGTGAAATACGCAAACACTCAGACACCTCAGCTTCAATTGGATGAGCAGCTGTCCGCCAGTTGTGCGTGTGTGTGTGTAGGTGTGGGTGTGTGGGTGTGTGTGGGTGCGTGGTGGGTGTGCGTGTGGCGCTTGTGGGTAAATATTTTTTAATACGCGTCGCATTCAACCGCAATACAAGGCAATTAAATATTTCAAGCCGCAACGCCTCTCACATCCGACACAGCAAAAAAAACCCGAGTCGAGCTCAAAGCGGAGTGGCAGCATTTACCGGGCACAAAAGCAACAACTGCAACAGCAACGACTGCAACAACAATTGCAGATGCAGCAACAACAATCGCTTTTATCCTGCCAGTTGGCGGTCAGAATGCAACTGTGGCTCTGTATCTGCAACTGCAACAGCAACTGCCACAGCAGCTGCAACTGCATCTGTTTGTGGACAACAATTGTCGCTTGATCTTTATTTCAGATGTTGCTGCCGTTGTTGTTGTTGTTGTTGCTGTTGTTGTTCCTGTTGTTGTTCCCTGTTGCCGTTGTTGCAGTTGTTGCAGTTGTTGCTGCTGTTTTGGCATGTGCTGCGGGCCCTTGGCCATTGTAATTTTTTTCGTTATACCCTGAACCCATCGAAAATTACCAAAATGGGTATATTGCTTATGTAGAACTGTGTGTAAGAGGCAGCAGGAGACATCTACAAACCCTTAAGGCATATATATTCATGATTTGAAAGAGCTGAGTCCATCGAGCCAAGCCTATTCAGAAGTGCAGTCTGTCTGAAGCCGTAAATCTTTTAAGCTACAAAAGCTAGATATGTGATATTTGTAATATATATTCTCATATACCAAAGCAGATCGAGTTAATCGTAGTTTATCGTTTTTTCTATCAATATATTCTCCCACTATCAAAATATCGATAAATATCGATTTAGACATTCGATTTTTTGAGCATAACTCGAGGACTATAAGAGCTAGATACCCCAAATTTGGTATTGTGGACGTTCGTATATTATATACAGATAAAAAAGAATAATATATTTCTTAATAATGCCCTGAAAATTTCATCAAAATCGGACAATAAGCACCGAAGGAAAGAAAGCGAAGAAGAAGCACAAGGCATGCGGACTGTGTGGGGTAGCTTGTATAGCCAGGGTATCTGCTAGTCGTGCACTTCGCAGTCAGAGCGCGTTTACTTGTTTATTTTGTGTGCTTTTGTTTTAATTGGCGGCCATAATAATCAAATAATTTGTTTATTGAAAAACATTTTTTACAATTACGTAAACAACAAATTGATTTCCAGCATGAATAATTGCCTCTTTACCGTGAAACGAAAACATTTTCGACTTGAAATCCCGCCCGCTGCGAGTCGGGAAAGTCTGTAAAAATATCTGTGCACATACGCATTATGTATATACTATTTATTTATATGTATAAATGTGCGTGTACCTATTTTTATTGCATTGTGCGCTGCTTTATGGGGAATGCAATTATTGAAATAACACAAATAATAACTGCAGCCGCTTGGACCTCCCTCCCTCCCCGCCCTCCCTCCGCCCCTCAGCAACCTCTCGACCGCGTTGCGTCTGGCGTCAAATGTCGCACGTTTTTTGCATTTTTGTTCGAGTGCCAAAATATGCTTATTAAAAATTCCATAAAGTGTTCTCAGTGAGGGGTAGGGTATCTTGCATAAGGAGTTGCATTTCTGAAAGCCCATAAAAAAATGATTGAACTCCAATTAAAAGTGTGTGTGAGTGTGTGTGTGTGTGTGGTTGGGTTGTTTAAGTGTGTGTGTGTTACAGAAAGCTGTTGCCTACATTTAGGCTGTACGAAAAAAATGGATAAAAAATAATAATAAATTAAGTAAATGTTGGAAAATACCTTTTTGTCAAGTTAACAAAGCAAATATGTCAAGCAATAATGGTAACAAAATATTATTTAAAAACTTTTTTTGGTGATCTCTTAGTATGAGCTGCAGTTTGTCCAGTTAGTTTAATTATGTTCAAGCAGTTGCATTTGGGGGGTTTTTTTTTTTTAACTAATTACAAGTTATTAAATTAAGTTTTAATAAATTTTTCGGACGAAAAACTCGTCTTTAAGAGGCATACAAAAAAGAATCGTTGCTTTATATGAACAACATATTTATTTTTTAAGGCAACTCGTCCAGATACAGGATTTTCTAGTTTTACTTCGTTTCGTATATATTAGCAAAATCTTATCAACATCGGATTACTAAATCATACTGCTTCTTAGAAAAAATTGGCTGGAAAATCTATTTTTGTATAAATAATATTTTCGGATTTTCAAGATATCTTCGCCAAACTCAGCAACTGCGAGCTTCACATCTTACCACACATATCTGAAGAACAATTTTCGCCATTTTTATGCCCGACTTTATAAAGTACATGTTATATATATAAATCAGATCAGCATCAACAGCCGACTTGCCGTCTGTCCGACTGTCTGTCTGTTTCTATGCGAACTAG
Source organism: Drosophila lacicola (assembly GCA_035045355.1). Classification (NCBI taxonomy): domain Eukaryota; kingdom Metazoa; phylum Arthropoda; class Insecta; order Diptera; family Drosophilidae; genus Drosophila; species Drosophila lacicola. Next base: position 1,878,101 of record JAWNPB010000133.1, read on the forward strand.
TCTCTAAGTTTTAAATGTATCGTGTCGAAACTTTGTCCGTCTTGCTGTTGCAGGATCGAACTACTATATGCCATAGGAACAATAGGTCGAGAAGTAGGTTTTTGTATGGAAAACTCTATCGTTTAACAAGATATATTGTTCAACTTTGCTGCATACATATGAGCCAAATCTTATTTATTATATAGCAACACAGGAAGAATCGAAGAATGAATTTTTGTATGGCAATAGATTCGTTTACCCAATATATTTTTATCATTCTCAGCCATTACGTGAAGCTCGTATTCGCACATATTTGCCGATTGTCTCCAAGGAATTAAATCTTGGGAATGCCGTAGATATTCTTACAAATATTACAAATATTTCCCATTGCCATAACTTTTCTGGCTTAACCCATTTTGCCAAATAAGCCAAAATCTTTGCGCTTTAAAGTGTTTGCAATAACTGAAAACTTAATACTTAAGGAAAATGCAGACATAAGCTCCAGTTGTTTTTCTTTTGTCGCGCGATGCAAAGTACGAAGTACTTTTAGGGGGAGTGGAAAACTCTTTGCTGGTTATGAAAATTGTTAACTGGGGGATTGGCGATTCGTGTGGTGTTTATTCCGCACTCTGGTCGCAAATTTTTACCGCCGTTGATATGAGTAAAGCAATTTCAGAGCTAATTTGTGCTATGTGCCCTGGCGGCCAATGGTTAGCTTAAGGGGAGAGCTGAGAGACGGAGGAGGAAGGAAGCAGATTGCAGTTGGGATAAGGAGTGGAGAAGGGGGTGGAGAGTGTGGGGAGCTGTGCAATGCATTTGATAAACTGTCGCTGGGAATGGCAACTTCACTTTGGGCATATTTAATGAAAATGTTGCCAAATGGTGGGCGAGCAATGTGCATGTGTGTGTGAGTGTGTGTGTGTGAGAGTGTGTGTTGGGTGTGAGTGGGGGAGGGGGTTGATTTTGACGTAACACTTTGGTTGCGATTTGACATGACAAATATGTGCATTGGCATGCAGGACAAACAGGCACGAGGGAGGCGGCAACTGCAGCACATGCAGCACACGATGATAATGAAGCGGCCCGGCAAACATAATCATCATTATCGTTATCATTATCATTATCGGGATTGTCATAATAATGAGCATTAGGTCCGGCGGACGACGGCTGATTATCGTGTTTGAAGTGCGCCCATTTTGCATTTGCGCATTGCATGATTCAATAATGATTGAATTAATTGCGTTAATAACTGACACTAGCCCACAGTACGGCCGCAGGAGCACAGTCTGCAGTCTGTCAACCTGCAGACTGCAATCGTGCAACATCCAATCGTGCAACCTGCCAGCTGCCTCATGCCCCCGTACTAACCTGTCCTGTCTGGCCGGCTCAAAGGCGCTTTGTGCCACCATCTTGAGTGTGTTTGTGCGCGTGGCAAAGCCGTAGACAAACTCGGGCATACAAATCGAATTTGCTGCTAAGTAGCCGCAGCGTGCCTCCCGAGAGAGAGAGAGAGAGACAGAGAGAGAGAGGGGGAGAGAGGCGTCCTGTGACCCGAAATTAGTGATTTTGATTTGCGCATTACGCATACGCCGTGTGGGCGTCGGCTCATTGTCTGCCTGCTGGCAGCTTAACCCGTCCATTCTGTGCGTCTCGCTGCGCTTGTTGGCATTTGATTGATAACATGCGATTAATAAATTATTGAACAGCCGAAAACACACTCGAGTCAAACTCTTCTCCTGCTCCACGTGTTCGATTCGTGTTTGCAAAAAAGCATAAATCATTTATTGGCCAACTAATTTATAATAAATTGATGGCTCCACTCTTCTCCGATTTGTCTATACAATAATTTGTTTATAGTTTTGTTTTGTCCCAAACTCTGATGCATGTCCATTCTAATAACTGTAAACAGCAATATGCTTTTAATGTGTGTTGCAAAACAATCGCAAATTAATAATAAATATCAGTTACATCACAATTTGTGCGCTTATTAAACTTAACTTAACTATACGCTAAATATTTATTCAAAAGCTGACGTTAAATGCGAACAAGCTTTTATTTTAATATATGCAATCATTCTATTAACGCCAATTCTCGTTATTTTGAAATAAAACGTGCACCAGCAAAAAAAAAAAAGCTTTAAGTTTTTGAGCGGCTGGTCGCTGGTTCAAATCAGTTTAATAATATCATAATACTGAAAATAAAAATAATACAAAAACAACATTTTAAAAAAATAAATAATATAAAAAATGAAATAAAAAAAATATATTAAAATAAATGACAGTAAAATATAAATAAAAATTAAAACCAATTTATGGAAAATAATTAAAATAATAAAAAAATATAATATAAAAGGACATTAAAAATTAAATATAAATAATAATAAAATGACATTTAAAAAAAGAAGTTAAAAATACAATAAAATTAATATAAAAATAATAAAATTTAATTAAATAAATAAAAAGGTAAATAACTAATAAATTAATATTGAAAATCAAAATAATTAAATTGATTTACATTTAAAATAAAATAAAATAATTCAAGATAAGGAGATTTCTTATTTTGAAAACAAAAGTGATATAAAAATAAAATAAGAGATAAAAGGCCCATAAAAATTTATTGAAAAAAAAAAACACATCAGCAGCTTGATTTAAATTGAAATTAAAATAAGTATTAAAGATAAAAAGACAATCAGCTAGATTAAATGGAAAAACATAATCAAAATATACGACTTGGGCGTCGCATTTTCACACACTCTTTACAATAAAATTTCCTTTGAATTTTCTTTTGAAATTTTCTTCGAATTTATACAGCTCATTTCTTTTTCTTTTATTTTCTTTTTTTAGCTGAGTGTTATGACTGTCTTATACATATCCGTGCTTATGATTATTATTTTGCGCCCGCTTTTGTTTCATATGCATAAGTTTAGCGAGTGTGTGCGAGAGTGTGCGTGGGTGTGTGTGCGAGTGTGTGTGAAACAAAAGTAAAGGGAAAAGCTCGCTCACGCGTTAGCTACAAGTATATTAAAAAGTCGGGCGGGGCTGGGGGGAAGTTCCGGAAAACTGGCAGACATCAACCTTTTGGCACCTTTGTCTTGCTGCCGCATCTGTTTCACACTTTTAATTTGACAGACACACACAGCAAGACACACACACAGCAAGATACACACACCTGCCCTGTTAGACAAAGGCACAAAGTTTTGTTTGATTCCTTTTGTGTGTGCAGCCAGCGACGACAACGACAACAACAACAACATCAGACAAATTATTATCATTGATACAAAAGCATAATGCCTAGAACATACTATAGCATATGCACAACAAATACAAAATACTCAAAATATGCCTGCATATGTTTATAAACAAGTATATATATATATATATTTATGCAGATATACATATATGTTTGTATAGTATATACATTTGTCTGATTAAAATGTCGAGTCGCATCTTGATACAAATTTGAGAGCTTTAAGTGAAAAGTTTCGCAGAAGTTAAATTGGTGTTTTGTAAGAAGGGTATATTTTTAAGAAGGGTATATCGATTATGTGCACATATATGTTAGACGTAGAGCATGAAATATATATATTCTTGAGCCACATTAAGAGCTGGCCTCAGTCAGGGACTATAAGTGCTAGAAACTTTTAAGGCTAGGTCCACCTATAACTCTCCCAGCTCAAGTTTATTGCAAATTATCGATAACTTGCATCGATAAGATCATGACATCGATAATAATCGTTATCGAAATAGAGTTTGAGCATATCTAAGAGCTTATCTAGGAGCTGAAGACATGAAATTTGCATGTTATGTTGTAAAGATCGTAATAAGTACTTAAGTCTTCGATTTAAGCGATGTATATATCGATATAATAATAATGTGTTTATCAAAAAGATGCAGTAAAATACTAAAATGACTTCTGAGCGATTTGTCGAATAGATAGGATTATTAAGAGTTGAAATAGAAATATAGAAAATATAGGAAAAGACTGCAGACTTTACAATATGTTGATTTTTTACAAGAAGTTGACGACGGCCAAAGAATACAAATGACATTGTAGTGTTGGAAAACGTAGAAAACAATTAATAATTGTCATTCTTAAACAAGCCTTCATTTTTTATAAATATATATTTTTTATTAACAAAAAGGAGATTATTCTTGTTGGTAATACAAAAATTGATAACTTTTTGATTTGAACCGTTTACCTCTCGCTTGATAGTTCAACGCTCAGACAACTAAGCCACGCAGCCTCATGACGTCATATCACGCTTACATGACTGCGTTTTCTTTTATTTTTCTCAGACAAACTTTGACCAAAGTTTGCCTGAACTTGGCGCTGAAGTTTTCACCTAGCTGCGACCCAAAAGGTTGCTTCAGTAAAAAGTTCTAGCCATCAGTCAGTCAGTCAATCAGTCAATCAGTCAATTGAAGCTTTCTCCGCCTCTTCAAATGGAGTTTTCTCTGGGCTAAGAAAATTGTGGTGCGGTGCTTGAAACAGACGCTTAACTAGCCATGAAACCGCACACTTAAGCGCACACTTGAGTACAGCACAACAGCAACACACACACACACACACACACTCACACACACACACAAAAATACACGGCACACACTTTTAGGGATGCAGACAGTTGGCTGCCGGCTGGGCTGCTTTTGCTGGTCGCCCAGGCGAATGTGCCACAAATGTGCGCCCGCAAAGTATGCAATGGAAAATGTTGCCCGCTGGCAACTAGCTGGCTGGGCCCTTGCTTAAGTTTGTGTGTGTGTGTGTGTGTAATGTTGCTGCCACAGACAGTTTGGATCAGCTACTGCCGCAACGTCTCGGGCGCATGCAAATGTCCTTGCAGCTTGCGGCTGCTGCTCTCTCTCTCTCTCTCCTTTGTGCAGCGCAGCGGCCAGTTATGCTTGACTTTTAAGGCTTGCAGCCTGCTGAGGCGCAACAAGTTGCAGCCAACGACACAAACAAAACAAAGGACAAACAAGAAATAAACGAAGAGAAAATTGAATGAAAAATCAGGGCAAAGGCCAAAGCCGAGGCGAGGCAACAAGGCACAGACAAGTTGCCAGCTTTGTTTTTGTGGGGCGCGCACACAAAATCACAGACAATAAAAATATATATCCATGAAAACAGCATGTCAACACGCCCAAAACTCAAGCGGCGGCGCGGCCGTGTGGCAAAGGTGGTTGCCACATTTGAAGCAAATGCCAAAAAGTAGCTGAGCAAAGCGCAAAGCGAAAAATGTTGGCAAAGTGCCGCAAAAGGTTGCAAGACAGTTGACGAGGGGCACGTTTGGGTGCCGGGGCCGGGCTGTGTGTGTTTTTTTTTTTGGGCCGGGCTCTGCGTCGTCTGCCACAGCAGTCTTTTTTTTTTTTTTGCTAGGGGGTGGTTGCTGGCTTGTACTTGACCTTGAGCTGAAAGCCAAGGCGACGAAAGAGAGATAGAGAGAGCAAGAGTGAGACAACATGCAGCATACTTTTTGGGGTAACTGTGTGCGCCTGTGTGTGTGTAGCTTGTTGCTGTTGCTGCCACACACACACACACATTTTGTGATTTTGCGTGTGTTTGTGCGACTGTAAGTTGTGCCAGGCTGGCAGAGCCACAGCCACAGCAGCTGCCACTTGCTCTCTGCTGATTTTCCCCCCACCCCAACCCATCTCCCCCCTCTATTTTCAACTACTTAAACTTTTGGTCTCCTTCTGTGCGGCTGCTGCTGCTGCGGCTGCTGTCTTCGCTTTGCTGCTGCCTTGGTAAAATCTGTTTGCGTTGATTTCGGCATATTTTCAAATGTGTGTGCGTGCGTGCTTTAGTCGAGCCTATGCAACTTTTACGCAATGCAACAACAACAACAACAACTAAAACAACAACAACAACAACAGCAACTACAACAACCGACAGCTGCTGGCTTTTGTTGCTGCTTGTGCCACAATTATTTGTGGTTTCCGGGTTTTTGTGGTTTTACAGCAGAAGCGCAACATGTTGCCGGACCTTTGGCAAGCGCCGTTGACACCAGAGATGGACACGTGCCGCGTTTGTGTAGCACGACCCGGCACGAGCACGAAAATAATAAAACACGCTTGGCTAAAAATTGAGATTAACTTATCTTATTTAAGGGCACTTTACATGGGGTTTCAGATGTGAACTAATGTGATATTAATTAGTTTTTATTGTTAGTTGAAATTTATTGTTAGTTGTAGTAGAAATTGAAACAATTATAATAATTTCTCAAAGCAGCTTTCGCTAGTCGCAGAGCTTAGCTGGAATGCAGAATATTTTCATTTCCTAGGCTAAAGTCTGTTGAATTTTCAACTTATGCGGAATTTTCAACTTTTTAACAAAATATAAGAAATATCCAAATATGATTTTATTGTTTAATACTTATTATCACAGTTAAATATCTATATCGCTCCCACTCTCTAATTTAATTTTTTATGGTCCACTTTGCATGGAGAAACTCGAAAATTTCGTTTTTTAGAAACTTAGAAACTATCGTTTGGCTTTGAGTCGAAGTTTGTGTACAAGCGAATGTTACCGACCAGAAAGCGTTCGAGATTCTTTGGAATCGAAAATAATGTATTCTGTTTATCGTTGAAGCAGTATATATGTAACTTTTATATAACTTTTTTTTTGCCATTTTTCCAGGCGTTTTTAATGCTACCTTTAATATATCTATATAAATAAAAAGGATACGATCTCTAAAGTCGATCTACAGTAAAAACAGGTATATTTATATGTACACTATCTGTGTTTTTACTGTAGTCCGACTTTAGAGGTCGTGTCCTTTGTGCTCGTGAGGCTTGAAATAGAGTTTGGCAGCGCGTGCCACGCTTTATGCCAGGGAGAAAACATGGTCCATGCTCTAGTTGACAAGCACACACACACACACACACACACACACACACACATGCATACATACAAGGACATACACCCACACACTAACATTTGGACACTTGTTGCGCTCGTGTGTTGTTTTTTATTTTGTGGCACAAACGCAAAATTTTAATTTGTTGATTTACTGCGACGACACTTCATTGACAACACACACACACACACACACACACACACACACACACACACACACACACACATTAAGCCATTGAATAGGCCATTTATTTAACTGTTAAAATATTTTGTTTCTTTTTTCACCCTTGACCCCGCCCGCTCGTGCTTTATGTTATGCATTTTTAATGTTTTTGTCCATTTGTCAATTTGGCAACATAATTTGTTGCATGTTTCCTAGTTTTGTTGCACACACAAACTTTATTAATATTTGTAATCCAATGCTTTTTGCGCATTTAGCTAATTGCTCGCGCAATTGCATCTTTTTTTTAAACATTTTTTTGTTTTGTTTTGTGCTGAGCTTTGATTTGGCTGGCTTTGTTTTAAGGCAATTTATCACGGAATGTGGCAGATTTTAATGCAATTTGTTAAGCATTTTGAAGTGTAATTAATTGAAATTGTTTACTGATTTTGATTAAGTAAATTTCGTAAGTAATTCATTTGATAATTATTATTTGTTTATAATTTACGGCCTCTATTTGAGAGGTTTTTGGACTGAATTAATTTAGGGGCTTAGCTAGCTGAGTGTTGAACTATCAAGTGGCGGAACGCTGGTTCAAATCTATCTAAAAATTGCAGCTAATTCATTTGATAATTACTGTTAGTTTGTAATTTTAGGCCTCTATTTGAGAGATTTTCGGATGAAATTAATGTAATTAATGAGCCTAGCTAGCTGAGCGTTGAACTAACAAGCGGCAGATGGCTGGTTCAAATCCAGTTTAAAATTGTTGCCAGATTTGAACCAGCGATCTGTTGCTTGTTAGTCCGACGCCTTATGGAATAAAATACAACAAAATACATTGACAGACTCTTAATAGACTTGGTCAGTCAATTGGTGTACACAGGTAAATCCCTGATTTCAGGTGATTATATAATATGTAAATCTATATAATGTGATCTCTGCTTTCTAAGCATATTATAATGACAACTTATTCTAATACAAGACTAACAATTGCTGAACCGTTAAGAAAGCAATTTAAAGAAAATGCAGGAAATCAACGCCAGGTTCAGCGGCCCACAACAGCAGCAAACAAAGCAGCAGCAACTAAATAAAACAACTAAAACATTTTTTGTTTTGTATTATAATAATAAAGTGGCAATGTCGCAAGTGTGGCAAGTGGCAAGTGTGGCAAGTGGCAAGCGGCAACTGGCAAGTGGCAAGTGGCATAAATTGCAGCCTCATTCAAGCGGCTGTGTGGCGGAAGTAGTCGCCGTGCAGTCGTAGGTAGGCCAAAGTGAATTGCGTAGCGGAGGCGACCCAAAGAAAGCGACGATTGCGGCCAGCAATTGCCAGCTTAAAAAACAGCCAACCCCAGCCCGCTCCGCGCCTCTGATATTTATCTGCATATTTAAGTAAAGAGTAGCATACACTTTATATATATACATAGATATATGGATATATGCATATATATGTGACGCATGTAGATCTGTAATCAACGACCAACAATAACTGCGAAAGCGCCGGCCGAGGAAAGCAACTGGAAAGAGCAAAAAAAAGACAAGTAGGAGTTCTCTTAAGGGGAGTGTGGCGGACTTAGAGATACCCTAGATCGAGCTTCGAGTTGTGATTATAAATATTCTAAATTCTTTCTTTAGATAGCTGGGCAGCTGGATAGATAGCAGCCTGTGCTTCCTTTTCCTTTAGCCCTTCATCAAGCAAAGCGTGTTCTCAAGTAACTTCGGTTCTTATAGTCCGATCTTTATGAAATTTCCAGGACATGTTTATAGCACCCACATGTGGGTATATACTTAAGCCCAAGGTTATAAATTCAATTTTTCTTCAATATTAGGCAGGCACATGTGTGTGTTTATAGCAAAGCTCCAGGCTATATGTCGAAATTTTTGAGTTTAAAGGAGGAAAGTAATTAAAAAATCCAAACATTCTGGACTTGTGTCTACTGTTCAAATGCCTACATACCAAATTTGGCATCTCGAGCTCAATCTATTAATCGATTTAGATTTTTATCGATTTAAGTAAAACGAAGCAATTTATCGATAATTTAAAATAAATTGCGCTCACTTGTAGACACTTATTAAATAGCCAAATAGTCTCAATTTAAACGTCGAGATGCGCAGACGTGTAAAATATTGTATGTTAAATGTTTAATTAATTGTTTAAATTAATTTTATTTATTGTTATTTGTTTGAAGTCTCGTCTCTCGTTCGAAAAAATGAGTGTCAACCTATCTATGTATTTTATAGATATGAATAGAAAAATTTAAAGTTAATAATCCAATCAGAAAATATGCGCTGGCTATACGAAGAGCTGCGTTTAAATATTCAAGTCTCTTCAGTTCGAAAAGCTCCCTAGTTTCCTGGAAAGGCAGACAAATATGGCTAAATTAGCTCAGCTATTGATGCTTATCATGAATATATATGCTTAATGAGCCTGAAGAAGCTCACTTCAACCTGTTACAAACAGTTGAACAGAACGAGTATACCCCTTGTTAACATTAGCGCTCTTTAGAGGGTATAACAACAAAGCAACAAAAACTACAACAACATGTGTTATGTGCTCTGTTGCAGCAATAATCACTCGCAGTGTTGTTGTTGTTGTTGTTGTTGTTTGTTGTTTGTTGTGCCACATATGAATGAATGCCTCCACATTGTTGTTGTTGTTGCTGTTGTTGCAGTTGTTGTTGTTGCTACACGCCACTATGTGTCGGCATTTAACTTCTCAACTTTTTTTTTCGCATTGTCCGTTTGACGTGGGCGTCGTTTGTGGAAAAGGGGTCGTGTAGGGGGGGGGGGGGGGGGTGTGGCAGCTGGAGGAGCTGGACGCTCGCTTGGAAAAGCAAGTGCAGGAAACTACTTTGCATTTAATTGTCTGTAATGACGTGCAATATAAAATGTTAAAATCTAAAAATGTAAAAATCCCAACACACACACACACACACACTCGCACACACACACACTCGCACTCGCATACAACGGGAAACGTTGTCGACACAGATACAAGTGGAAAATGTTTTACAGTTTTCATTTTGCATCGGCCTTGCCCCGGCTTTGTGTGTGTGTGTGAAAACGATGTGTTGATGTTTGATATGCATTAAAAGTCAGCTGCTTCATCATGTATGCAGAGATGTAAGATTGGCATTATGAGTTCTTCTTCTATTCAAATTATCTATATATAGCTAGAGGTTTACTTATTGCTCGTACTTATGAGAAACTATCACTTAATCGTATATTGTTGAAAGTTACTTTCTTATTTTGCCTGTGGGATCGTGAGGCCAATTCGGCAAACCAGATATCTGGGAGAGAATTGCGAGAATAAGCGTAAGATTACTTTTTATATTTCGTACAAGGCGTAATCAGAATGGGCTTCCTTTTAGGAATTTTTCTTAGTCAAAAGTCATCACTTGATAAACCGAGAAATATTTTCAGAATATTCCTTACATTTATTTTAAGCAAAAAATTATTCTCTTGATTATTAAAGGAATATTAAAATATTTAAAGGTATTTTAAGAAAATGTTAAGAAACTTTAAGACATTTTTTAGGAAGCAAATCTCTTAATTAAACCGCGCTCTCCAAAATTATTAGAATTTTTTGGAATATTTATAACTCTAGGAACTCAAAAGTATTTTGTTATATTTAAAGAAAAACTCGCATTTTATTTTTAACAAAAATGCCAAGAAATATTTGAAGAAATTTTCTGATAAAATTCTACATTCGATAATCAAAGGGATATACAAATATTTTATGGGATTTTAAGCAAGGAATACCTGAAGAAACTTTAAGAAATAATTGATTTATTAAGAGAACAAATACTAATATAAATTTAAAATTACATGTTGCAGAAATGCCAAAAAATATCTTAAGGCATTTTCTGGGAAAATTCCACAATCGATAATCAAGGGCAAAAAAATATATTTTATGGTATTTTCAGAAATCTTCCTCGAGGAACTTATAGAAATGTTTTATTTTAGAAGAGAATTCCTTTAGAATAATAATTTATGGTAATATTACTGGCTCTGGGAATTTAAAAATATTTTACGTTTAATGCAAATAGTCAACTTTAAATTATAATTTATTTTTGCGAAAATTCCAGGAATTTGCCTGATATTTATTTTAAGTTATGAATTCTTTTGCCGATAATGAAAGGCATATAAAAATGTTAAATGGTTTTTTAAGCAAATGTTTCTCGAGGAACTTGAAGAAATGCTTTATTTTAGAAGCGAATTTCTTTACACTTTTTGTCGCAGCTGAGTTATTGCGCTTTCTTGTGCTGCAACCTGATTGTTTTTGTTTTTGTTAAATTTTTATACCCTGAGCCCATTAAAAAAGGGGAAAAAAGGTATAATGTATTTGTGCAAATGTATGTAACAGGCAGAAGGAAGCATCTCCGACCCCATTAAGCATATATATTCTTGATCAGCATCAACAGCCGAGTCGATCTAGCCATGTCCGTCTGTCTGTCCGTCTCTATGAACGCAAGGATCTCAGAACCTAGCAGAGCTAGAGAAATTTTAGCTGAAGGTCCTCATACTCCACGCGCAGATCGAGTTTGTTTCCGATATTCGATAAATTGCCCCGTTTCCAAGTAATCGATAAAAATCGATATCGAAATACTGTTTTTTGAGCAATTTCGGCAAATAATATGAGATAGAGTCACCAAACTTGACATGTAGCTTCTAGAATAGTATTTATATATCAAGTATCTTTCATTTTATGCCTATCGCCCGTTGAAAGAAGAAGAGGGTTGAGGGTATCCCCTAGTTGGGAGCTCCCGACTAGAACTTCTTACTTGTTTCTCTTTGCGCCTAGAACAACTCGATTTTCATTTAACCGCCTTTTGTCAACTTCTTCAACAGTTGTTGCAGGGCTCAACTAAGAAGTATTGTGGCAGCGTTTTTTTTGCATATGTGCCGCAGAGTTCTTGATGCAACTGTTGTGGCCGGGTTTGTTTTTTTTTATGTTTTCGCTGAAGCCCTGGACTTATTAGCTGACAGACTTTGGCGCTTTGTCGCCGTTTGCTGAGTTTTGATTTATGCCTGGCAAATGGGTTTTTGTTGCGAGTGCTGCCTGGTAAAATGTGAAATGTACATTGATTGCTCCACATTTTCTAGCTGTTAATTATGGCAACAAATTATCGTAAATTAGCTTTAGATCTTGGGCCAGTAAAGTTGGAAATTTTATTAACAACATTTTTTCGTAATTGTAAAAGGCTTCACTTGCGCCATTCGCAAACTGAACTCAATAAATAATGCACAGCCCGGCCCGGAACACGCCCCTTTTTACGCCCCATTCCGTAGAGCAGAACTCTAACCACAAGGCGTTACAAAATCGAAATCAAAACCTCGCCGTTCTCGCCCCGCCAGCCTGACTTTCTGAAGGGGGCTTACGTGCGCAATTGTGCGCTAAAACCAAACATGCATATTTTCACTTATTATTTTCATACATAGAAAGCAAGAAAAAACATGGCATTAACACGGCTGGGGTTGTATGCACTACTGGATACCCAGCAAAGTGTGGAAGCTGCCTTGGCTATCTTGGCTGTCGTTTTGTGCAGGGTATATAAACGGAAGTAAGGGTGAACTACTGTGTGTCTATACCAAAAATTAAAGCTGCTTTGATTGTTCTTGTGGGGAAAGTAGACAAAGGCTGTTCAAATGGAAATTTCCCTGATCGATTTTCGATTTACAGAAGATATCCTGTATCTAGCTAGGGAATATACGCAACAACTATCTATCTCATGGAGTTTTAAATAACTTTAACAATTATTAAAGCTGTATCTTTTGTGTTCTTGTGGGGAAAGTTAGAGAAAAGGTTTTCAAATGTTTCTCATCTACTTTTGATGTATATATCAATAGCTCTTCTAATCTCTAAGATAAGTTTGAAAAAGAAATGCCTTGGAGTGCGATATTGCAGAAAGCCTTAATACGAAATTCGAAGGCTTGGATTGAGTTGTGCAGGAAGAAGCCTAAACAATATATATGTGTATAAAAATTCATATAAATACCAACTTCAGCCCACTTCTGTGCAATATACCCTACTCAAGCTCATTTGCTAATGGGCAAAGGTTATAAAAATACATTGAGCCTTCTTCGCACAGGAAATCGACACACACGCACACACACAACAGCACACAAAGTTACCGCCCCGGCCATGATGACTGCTCTGCTCTGGTCGATCTATTGAGCCGTGAATATGTTGGAATATATAATCAAGTGTAACGCAACACGCCCGTGCCATCCGTGGCCGAGAGCCACCCTAATATGCGCGCCCTACGCAGCGCAGAGAGCAACTGCCTCTAGTCAAGGGCTGGGTATGACACCCTTTATACACTTGGCGGGCGCACATGACTGAGTCTCAAGTCGAGTCAATCACCGCCAGAGCGTCGGGCAACTGGGAACTGCTACTGGATAGCTGGTAGCCGGGTAGCCGGGTAGCCGTCGCACAAGGCACAAGGCACATCACTTGCTTCGTTTGACTCACAAGTGAATCATAATAATATTAAATTTGATTTTCAGTCGGCGCTGCGGTAGGCAAAAGGACTTTTCTTTCTGTGACGTCGTAGAAATTGCGCTGATTGCGCAAAAGTATCGATGACTTCTTCAACGCCCTGTTCTGTGGGCGTGTCTCGAGTGTGAGTGTACTTTTGAGCACTGAGTGCCTGTATTGGGCGTCGTGTTGCTGCTTAATCAAATTTCGATGCGAGCCAGAGAAAAACGCTCGACTTGGGCATACAAATAATGCAATTTACCCAGCAACTTTTGTTGTTCAAATTTATATGTCTAAATATATGTCTACTAGCGGGTTATGGGGGTGGGAGATTTCGACCTATGCCTAAATAGGATATTTGAGAGTACAATTTTTACATGAATTTCGACCAAAAAACATCTGAGCTGATTTAGATGCCAAATTGATCTAGAGGCCAAAGCATGAGAAAAAAGCCAAACCTCGTGCAAATCGGTGAAGTTTTGGCCGAGTTATGGGGGTGGGAAGTTTTGACCCATGTCTATATACGAATCCTAGGGGTAAGACTTTGACATGAATTTTGACTCAAAAATGTGTGGTCGGATTTAAATGCCAGATTATTTTAGAGGGAAAACCATGAACTAAAAGCTAAACCTCGTGAAAATCGGTTGAGTTTTAGCCGAGTTATGGGGGTGGGAAATATTGACCAATGTCTATATACGAATCCTAGGGGTAAGATTTTGACATGAATTTCGACTCAAAAATGTGTGGTCAGATTTAAATGCCAGATTATTTTAGAGGGAAAACCATGAACAAAGAGCCAAATCTGGTGAAAATCGGATGAGATTTGACCGAGTTATGGGGTTGGGAAATTTTGACCTATGTCTATATAGGATATTTGAGAATATTTGAATTCTGACCAAGAATAATCGCTGGAGTAACGGACTAAGCAGCGCCACAGTCAGCACGAAATGTCGGGTTCGAACCAGCTTGAAGAAAAATACAATATATAGAATATATGTATGTACTCGCTTGAAATTAGCGCGAAATAATTAAACAATTTCCACGTGCCACATGCATTTTCAGCATTCGTCCAAACGACGCCGGGTAATTTTTTCTCGTACACATATATATTTTGGCAGCATACACAAAATCTTAAATAAATAAAACCAAACCAAACCAAAAAAAAAAAGGAACGTTGGCGTCTGCATTTTTATGGTTACGTGGCGATGCATTTTATACGGCAGCCTTTTACGGCTGCGAGTGCGACTGCACCTGCCTCGAACCTGATGCCCCCGCCCCCGCCCCCGACCCTGCCCCGCCGCTGCCCCCGCCGCTGCCGCTGCCCCTGGCCGTGCCACTGCACCACCAGCAGAGCAATGCAACCACCGCCAACACCACCCACATTGGTTGTAAATTTTATTGCAGACCAAGTCGCTGGCTGCTGCTGCTGCTGCTGCAGCACATGGCTCTTGACTGGGCCTTGGCAACAATCTTGCCAACGTTAGTATTTTACGACTGATTCTCTAGAGTTTATCTGGCACTCATGTGTGTGCGTGTGTGTGTGCCTGAGTGCGTGTGTGTGTGCGTGTGTGTGTAAATTATACAGTTTGTATAAAAACCCTTTCAAAATCTAATACAATAGTTATGAAAAACTGGCTATAAAGATGCTTGTCTATCAAATACCCTGTAAATAATGTGAAACAGAATAAAATTCATATGACATTTGCTAAGTTTTCTTCCAACTTCACTTCGAACCAGCAGCCAAAAGGTCGCTGGTTCAAATTCAGCAGCAATTCTTAATTGTTGAAATATTTCGCCTTAAGTTCATTTTATATTTAATTTAACATTTCTTAATTAAGAAATTAAATAGAAAATTTTGAAATTGGGCTCAATTGTGATGGGCAGACATTTCTTATATTAAGTGCCGACTGTGTGTGCATATTTATTGCTGGCACTGTCTTCAGCGTCTTGTGCGCGCCTAATTGTATGTATGCTGCCCCCGGCCACGCCCTGCGCCCTAAAATCCACAGTCGCGACGTCGCCAACATTTGTCGTTGGCATTTGAAAATTTGATTATTTAGCGGATGTTTAATTGCACCTATTTAATTTTTCGCATGTGGTACACGCGGGGTAATTAGTAGTCGTATGTTTTCATTTTAATTTTCATATTCATTTTGAACTGCAATTGTCATGTATTTAGCCTTTTATTTTATGTACTTTTGTTTTTTTTTGTTTTAGTTGTAGTTGTGTTTCTTTTGTCTTTCTTGTTGCCGCCGCCGCCGCAGCATCGGCAAAGTGCAACCACAACAGTTTGCTCGCTTGTGCGCTCAGCACCGGAGAATAACAATTAAACTAAATTTAAATTATATGTGTAATACTTGCTGCTGCTGTTGCTGCTGTTGTCTGTCTGCCCGGCCGTCGCCCCAACTTCCCCTCGCCATTCGGCCATAATTATACTACATAAAACTATAGCGAGGAGGCGGCAATCGAGCCGCAACATTCGTCATCGTCATCATCATCAACATCAACATCGTTGCTAACCGAGTGTTGAGATATCTCTCTTGTTTTAATACCCTCTATCAATTTAATGCGACTAGCCAGGGTATTACGGAGTTTCGAGAACGTTTGCAACAGTTGCAGTTGGGCGCATCTGCAAGCCCAGAGTTAGCATAAGGCGTCTGTTCCCATCTGTTTCGTCTTCAAGTGCTGTAATATCTGAGGTAGAGGCTTCAAATTTTCATGGAGATGATTGTTTTGCATATGAAAATGGCAAACTCCATGTGAGAACTAGCCTTTCTTATTAGATTCCTACAGCTGATACGTCTTCTTAATAGCCTGAGAATCGCATAGAACGGCAATATATGATTTTAGGGACTCTGAGTATCATTATATTGATATAAAAATTTTTTAAATTTATTGTATGCAATGCTGCCCATGTCCAATAAACGTCCATTGCCAGTAGCTCTCTCTCTATTTGAGTATATTACTTATCAGTTGCTCTCCCTGTATCAGTTTTTTCTTAAATTTCGACATAACTCTATCTTTATCCCTATCTCTCACTCTTTCGTTTTTTTTCCTCCAGAGAGAAGGGAGAGAGCTCCCCCTTTTCACTCTCTTTCGCTTAAAGTGGCATTTAACAGTCACTAAGTGTTTTCTAATATCATGAGAATCGCAAAGAAGGGCGAGTCGAATGCTTGTGTGCGAATATAAGGCCTGAATACAAGGCATCTGCAGGTCGTTCACTCTTGACTAGCTCGCTCTTAAATGTTGCTGCTGTTGCTGTTGCTGTTGCAGTTATTGTTGCTGTTGCATATTTATTTATTATTATTTTTGTAATGCGTTGCTTTGCCGCTTGGTTCGTTCGTTCATTCGCTCGCCCGTTCGGTCTTTTGTTGTCTTTTTATTGTTGCATTATAATTTCTACTTAGCAAAACTGAGGATGTGATGCAACTGCTGCCGCTACCGCTGCCAGTTGCTGCTGCTTTAATTTCATTACAATTTTTTGCTGCTGCTGCTGTTGTAGTTATTTCTCAAATAAATCGCACACATTTTGTATGCAATTATTTTTTTGCGCTGACAAAAGGCCCCGTAAGTCAATGCAAAGAAAAGCTGTTATTGTTGTTGAGAAAAGTCATTTGCATTATGCAGCGCGCCGGAAATTGTTATTAGTAGCTAGTAGTATTTTTTTTTTGTACAATTTGTTTTTTTTTTTTTTTTTTTTTAATTTTTGGCTCAGCTGCCATGAACTGGACTTTTAAATGCTGCCTTTGACTTGGCATTTTTTTTTATGCATGAAATTTATTTATATGCAAATGTAATTTATTTGCGCTGAAAACTAAACAATAAAATGTGCCAGCTTTTTTTTCACATGTGATTAAAATCGCCGCAGCATTCACATTGCATATAGATAGATATATTTATGCATATATATATATATTTTATATTTATACAATTTATACTTTGTGTTTTATTGTTGTTTTATTTATATTTATGCAAATTATGCTGGCAACTTAATGACACTTAATTGCGCGCTTCCTGCGGCGAGCGCGGCCCGTGCACAAACATTTGACTTGTATGCAACAATATCAAAGTTTATCGCCAGCAAACGCCACTTTGTCACATGCCACACGGCCCAAACGGGCGTTAACAAAACTTTAAATAAACTGCAAGCATAAAAATCTATGCGACAACTCAGCCCAACTGAGTTGGCCAAGTTGCGCCCAACCATGGCGTCATGAAGTTCGCGGCTCAGAATTAACCAGCCACGAGCCAGCCAGCCAGGCAGCCAGCCAAGCCAAGTAAAAAGCTGTGAACAAAGCTTTAACTTTACAGCTTTCAACTAAATTAATTTACTTTTATGGCCGAGGACAACGTGCTCGTCTATATATGAGCGCATTGTTGCCTGGGCCCTGGCTAGCAGCCCGCCCAAGCCAAGCTGTGTTAACCAAACACTCTACATGTGGGCTTAGTTCATTTGTTAACGGCTTTAGTTACTGTTCAAGTGAATAGAATAGTTTTTAAGTAAGCGGATCAGCAGGAAATTATATTGCAACTAGATTGAATTGAAGGGCGGCAAAGGGGGTTTAAAGGTTGTGAGAACTTTAGAAAATGAAGGTTTACGCATTTGTGCATTTTATATGCTGTTTATTACCTTTTGCATAGTAACAAATAAGTTAAACATGTATAAAAATAGAAAGTTTTTGCTGAAGTTGAACTAACGACTTCTCGCTGTTGGTTCGACGCTCAGATTTTTTTAGTCTCACAAGCTTCTGACGTCATTTTGTATGCTGTTTATTACTTTTTGCATAGTAACAATTGAGTTAAACATGTATACAAATTGTAAGTTTTTGCTGAAGTTGAACTGGCGACTTCTCGCTGTTGGTTCGACGCTCAGACTTTTTTAGCCTCACAAGCTTCTGACGTCAGGCTTGCCAAGCACATTTATGGCTGAGTTGGCTGTGAGTCCAATTTAAGTAGCCTTAAGCCAGATTTCTAGTTCCTAAGTAAAAGAAGGAACTTCTTTGCACTTAAAGAAAGTGTTTTTTCTTATATTCAAGAGGATTTACACTTAAAGTTTAAGTGTTTTGAGCAACTGTTCAAGTTTCAAAGGTTTTTCAGTATCTTAACAATTAGGTTTCCGGTTCGACTCTCTGGCTAGTGTGCGTCTTAGCAACCCGTGCTGCATGAAACTTAAACTTATAGCTAGGGTATGCCAACTTCTTGCTGTTGAACTATTTTCATATATATATATTTTCTGTTCTTCTTTCTGTTTTTTATTGGGGCTTTCCAGCGTTTGCGGGCCAGTTTAGTTATATTTCTTTTTTGCTTTACACAAATTGTTATAAATGAAATACAATTAAATGTGCTGGTTCCGTCGATGGCAGTGAGTAATGCAGATTACGTATACGCCGCGTGGAGCAGCAGCTGCTGCTGCGGGGCTGCGGGGCGGGCCACAACTAATTCAAGCCCGCAATAAGTCAGTGCAAACAAATGTTGACCGCGGCCCAGCCGCAAAGTGTCCGCAGAGCTGACGACCCACAACAACTACAACAACAATAACAATGGAAGAAGCAGCTAAGTGCGAACTGCAAGGAGTGACTCCCATTTTTATTATTTACTATATTGGCGACAAATGCACAGAGTAAAAAAAAAAAAAATAGAAAAGAAATCCCAACAAAAAACGAGTCCATTTAACTGGAGTTTTGCCCGAGCAGACCGCGTTTTTGCGGTCGCACTACGTCTGGGTGTGTGTGTGCCAATAAATACAAGCATAATAAAAAATGCTAAGGAAATTGCAGAGTAAAGCAAATAAAATTAATTGAATTCCAATCAACTAGAAATGCAACCAGCCAACAACAACAACAAAAACAGCAGCAGCAACAGGGACGACAACGGGAACAAAGCCAATGCAAAGGTGACCAAAGCAAAAATATTAAATTGTAAAAAGCGCCAACTCTGGCAGCAGCGACAAAAAAAAAACGAGAAAGTCAGCACGCCGAAGATTTAATACCCTTCTAGACACTTCAGTTAAGACTGCGCAGATATGTTTGAAAAGCGAAGCTCGTAAATGCTGAGCTTGATGCAAATATCTGGGAAAAGAGAATATTTTGCGATACAAAAACTCATTTTTCGGCTGATAGAAGAAGATCCT
Organism: Drosophila lacicola; assembly: GCA_035045355.1. Taxonomy (NCBI): domain Eukaryota; kingdom Metazoa; phylum Arthropoda; class Insecta; order Diptera; family Drosophilidae; genus Drosophila; species Drosophila lacicola. The sequence continues at coordinate 1,897,702 of JAWNPB010000133.1, forward strand.
TCCGATCGTTCCTATGGCAGCTATATGCTATAGTCGTCCGATGTTAATAAGATTAGCTTAAAAACTGAGAGACTAGTTTGCATATTTCCTTTAATGCGTTATACATCTTGTGACCAAGTTGTAATACCCTGTAAAAAGGGCATAAAAATGCAATTTAATTGTAAAGCAAAAGTCGGCGACATTGGAACAAAATCTCGATAGGTCGAGCGTTCAAATGACCAAATAAGTAAAATGGGCAAACGAAAATTGTAAGCTCAAGAAATACGCATTGTTCAGAGTTTTGGAATGTTTTCCATTTACGATTTATCTTTAAACAATTAAATATACATATAAGTTAAGAAATCATTAAATAAAAAAAGTTTGGTTTAAAAATAATAATAATAATTAAATAATTAATAATTTCTGCGAGTTTTCGATCCCTAAACTTCGTAAAAATGTGACAAAACAACAAACATTTTTATCTTCGTTTTTAAACACTTTATTTTTAAATTTCTAATCATTAAATTATTATATAAATATACTTTTTTTTTTATATATTTGAAGTAGTCTTTTTTTAAACTTTCATCGCTTGGAACGTATTAGAATAAAAAAAAATTTCATTAAATTAAATTTTAAAAATTTATTGAAAAATGGATTTTCAAGGCATTTCAATGCATTTCTTGTAAATAAGAAACAGTTTTAGAGCCTTAGTATTCCAATTCCCAAGCACCTGTCGCTTGTAAAAAGTAAAATATATCGCCTGTCTATCATCCGAGTCGCCCTACAACTTAATATAGGGTATCTGGTAGTGCAGCCTTCGTAACCAACTCAAAGCGTAGTTGCTTATTATAATGTAATTTTATGATTTCGTCGCCATTTTCTTGCTAAATTATAGCATAAATAGAAATAGAAAAAAAATTATAATAAAAACGGGACAAGCCAAGACGCAAGGGAGCTGCAGAGGGTACTGCAGAGCGTGTGAAGGGAGAGGGGGGGGGGAGGAGCTGATAGAGAGGGGCATAGGGCAGAGGGTGTTGGGCAACGCGCAGTCAATTTGCATAAAACCGATCGATATTTTTGATTACATTTACAATACATAGAAAAAGAGACAGCGTACCGGTTTCTAGTCGAGGTCGCTTCAATTCGATGAGGTAGGGGAGGGGGGGGGGGGTCGCGAGGGGGCACAAGCACTAAATATATATAATTTTGTCATTTAAATTGCCCGTCGCCGTCGTCGTCGCCGTCGTCGTTGTTGTTGCTGGCTTTCGTCGTCTACTTTAGATTTAAAATGCGCTTAAATTCAAAATAAATATAATTATGAGTACCTACAGTAGAATGTAAAATTAAAGGACAAAGCTGACGGCATATTAATTATTATACAAGACACAATTTATGAGGGCGTGGCTCGCACAAAATTATACAAAAAGAAGGAGAAAAAAAAGCGCCAAGCGCCGGATGTCGTCACATTTAATATTATAAAAATAAATTATAATTTGATCCTTGTGCGCCAGAGTCAACGCCACGAACTGCGGAAAGGACACACGCCCAAGGCTCACCACGGCGAATGTCAATAGAATGCGTGGCACGAAAAACCACAAAAAGAAAAAAAAGGTCTCATAGTAAATTAATCTACCCAAACTTTCGAAACTCGGTTAAAACAAAACCGATTTCCACACGAAATTACTTAGTTATTATTTGTTAGATGGAAAAAAATTTATTTATTTTTTTTTTTGAATTTTTTCTAAAAAGTTCTTTAATAATTAATACGTATAGTTCCCTAAGAATATAAAGTCCCTTGATAATTGTTACATGGCTTTGTCATAACTTAGCTTAGACTTAGCCGATTATCTTGTTGGATATCATTTTGTTCAGGGCTTATCCCCTTGATTCTGATTTGTCACAAAACGTATTTTTTTCCTTTAAATTTAAATTCTCGTTTCTTTGACTAAACTGCAACGATTTTAGATTGATAACATGTTCTATATCTATAACATGTTCATTTTGTCCTGTCTAAAATTATTTCAACAATTTCCGTTTGTTATTTTTCTTATCTTTATATCTCTTTTTTTGCCTCTAGGCCGATATAAATATATTCAAATATAGTTAAATTAATAAAAACCTTAATTATTATTAGTATATATTCCAACAACAATTTTACCTACTTTCCAAATCATTATAATAAAAACAAGTAAGAAGTTCTAGTCGGGAGCTCCCGACTAGGGGATACCCTGAACCCTATTCTTCCGACAGGCGATAGGTATAAAATAAAAAATGCTAGATATATATACTATACTAGAAGCTACATGTCAAGTTTGGTGACTGTAGCTCATATTATTTGCCGAAATTACCCAAAAAACAGGATTTCGATATCGATTTTTATCGAAACGGGGGAAACGGGGTAATTTATCGAATATCGGTCACAAACTCGATCTGCGCGTGGAGTAGGAGGACCTACAGCTAAAAGTTCAAGTCTCTAGCTCTTATAGGTTCTGAGATCCTTGCGTTCATACAAACGGACAGAAGGACGGACAGACAGACATGGCTAGATTGACTCGGCTATTGACGCTGATGAAGAATATATATACTTTATAGGATAGGAGATGCTTCCTTCTGCCTGTTACATACATTTGCACAAATACATTATACCCTTTTTACCAATTTTTAATGAGTTCAGGGTATAAAAATAATAATTATCATAACTGTGAAAATTGGTTTGATAGCCTCTTCACTTATTTCTGTCATAAGTTATTCCAAATACAAATTAAAATTTTAGGTTGTCAACAATTATAGCTAATTTCAATAAACTTCAATTATGCCAAAACTCAGAACATTTTTATAATAGATGCCATTTTGGCCAAGGTTTGAACCTCTTTTTATGCCCTTGTACATTCTATTCTATTCTACATACCCGTAAGTTATTCAACCTTTGTCATATTTCTAAAAACGAGCTATGGATTTTGAAGGTATTTGTTTGTTACGTTATTATTGAGGCTCTGGACAGAGACAAAGTGCGTGTTGTGTGTGTGCCACATTTGTATCCATAAATGTACATCAAATGTGTGTGTGTGTGTTTGCGTGTGTGTGCGTATAATTATACATATTTGTGTTTCCAATTACGTTCGGTGCAGCGAAACAATTTTAAAAATTCAATATAATGAAATTTACTTAATTGTATAACACTCGTAATTAATTCACTTTGTATGCTAATTCGTGCCTAAGTGGCGTATTAAACTTTAAAATGTCTTCAATATTTATGTGCCATGCACGTGTCGATTATTACACGCAACTGTGTGCGTGTGTGTATGCGTGTATATCTGTGTGTGTGTGTGTGTTTATTGGAGTGTGTGCAAGTTCAATTTAATGTTAATTTTGGCACACATTACTTAGGGGTGATTATGCAATGTAAGAAATGCCATTGTTTCTTATAATTATGTGAAATAATTCCAACGATTAATTGAATCAATAAAGCTGCAAAACATTTCAGCCAACTGCAAATGATAATGATATGTGATGATAAGATTCTAGTTAAATGCTGATTAAATGACAGCTTAACTTTACAATTTCTAATCATTTGCAATTATCGCATGCACACCTGCCCACACGTTGCCATACGTTGCCTCAATTGTACCTAAGCTTTAAAGAGTATCTATTTAATTATTTGACTGACTGATTGACTAACTGACTGGCTGACTGGCTGACTGACAGACTGATTGACTGATGAACAATGCACAGCCGAACGAATATCTGCTCCCATTTTCATAATATCATTGAAATGCAATTGACTTTTTGAAAATACACGAATGTTCTATAGTACAAAAAGATGTAGAAAACTTCATCAAGATCGGTTAAGAAACACAGAAGTTATTAAATAAAACATGTTTTGGCTTTCCTCGTATCAGCGGCAGCAAGCGCAAATTCCAAGAATTTCTGTATACATTTACATACACACATTCAATCCATTTGAATGCTTTCAACAGCATTGCAACTGCGATTATATTGTTTTCAGTGCTGATATTTTAATTGGTTTTTTTCTCATTGAGACTCAATTATGGGCGTGGCTGTTGGGGAGAGGCGTAGGCAAGTAGTGCGGTTCGAACCTTGCCAAATTTCTCAAATTGTCATTTTACAACTATCAAAATGGTTTACCAAATCGAAATCTGAATATTTTTAAACAAATTATTGTACATTTTAAAATGAAAAATTCGATTAATTTGGAATTTAAACATATTTTTTAAAAAAAAAAAGGTGCTCTAACTAAAACTATTTTAATGCAAAATTCTCTTTGAAATATGATTTGTTCGCTTTTAATATATTTGTATAGAGGAATATGTTATAAATTGAATGTTTTATATTGATATTATCTGACGCGTTGTCCGTATCTCAGCAGACATTTTCCAAATGGGGTACATTGTTCTTGATAAATTCTTTAGGATCGCAGCAATAGGTGAGACCTTTGTTCCTGTCAGTGTTTAGCACTATGGTGGAAGGACATAAAACCTGCTGGCAAGGTGGTGACACTGTCCCAAAGTTTTCAATATTGTTGTAGGTGAGAATAGCGATGTGAATGGGAGCGGGGGGAGTGGCGGCAACGTCTTTAACAATCTTGAATAGCCATTTGGGTACGGGATTACTATTTGTGCCTTCCAGATAAATCGCTGTCGGAACTTGACTGCTGTCTGGTAGCTGCAGTACGCCCAATCCTCCCGTGCACACCTGCAGCTCCCGATAAGGGTCCATGTTAGCCTGTTTGCGTATCCAGTTCTCGATGGTTTTCCAGTTGCCACGATTGACGCCGCGATACTGAGCCACCAGATTGATGTACTTAAATGTCGCAGACATATGCTCCCCAAAATTAAAATCAGCTGAGGGGGCTAAATGGCCACGATCAAATACCATGTCTGTTTTGAATTTAACAAATCCCTGTTGTTGTCCCAGCAGAGCCACGAAGCGCGAATATATGTTCTTGGCCTCGAAAGAGGCGGCCTGTTTGCCGGAAATCACGCGATCTGTGGTAAAGCCCTGTGGAGGACGAGCTATGCCTGCAAGAATGGTAAAGATCTCAGATGTAACTGCATTGGGCGTTCACTATTTCAACCTACTCAGCGTGTTTGGATAAACAGAATGTTTGACAAAATGCGCTGTTAAATGTTCAACATCATAACAACTTCTGTATAGCTCCAGAAACTGTCCATCATCCAGTTTATAGCCCACACGGTACATTTTATGTGGGCAGCTTTTATCTTGAACCACTTCCGCAGTTGCCTTGGGCTGACTTTTGCAATCGTCAAAGGGCAATGGCGGAACTAACAAACCGTTTCCATTGCAAGTGGTGTCCTTCACATCATTGAATGTGCAAACCATTTTCAACACTTGCCCGGCGGGAATTACATCCGTACGCAACAGATGTAGTTGATCAATGCGTTCGTATGCAAAGAGACGGTTTGTCTTAGTGATATCAGCTGGATTAAGCTTTTTAAGGTCACATTGTGCGTCAACTAGCGCAAAAACTGTAAATATTTGTTTGTATTTTATGCAAGTTTCAACTAATCAGCTTGGAGCTGGACATTAATGAATCCTTGAACTCACGTAAGAGTAGGTATAAGCCAAGCCTCTTGTCCATCTCAAGAACTTGCAACAACTGAAGATCGACTACAGCTCCACTCAAGTGGAAGACGCGAAAAAATAAACCTGACTCTAGATAAAGAGTTGAATACAAATGTCAATGTTTATTTCTGGAAAACAGAAACACGCGCAGTTCCAAAGATCTGCACATATTCTATCATAACATTCTGTTCTGGAAGACGCGAAAAAATAAACCGAACTCTGTATATAAAGAGTTGAATACAAATGTCAATGTTTAGTCCAGGAAAACAGAAACACGCGCAGTTACAAAGATCTGCACATATTCTATCATAACATTCTGTTATGTTATTTTCTGTTATGTTATGTTATACCCTTTACTCACTGTTAATGCATTAAGTAGGCTTAAGGTTTCTGTAAAACAAAAGCAGAGTCGATCTAGTCTCTTTTTTATGAATGGAGAAACATTTAAATGGAATGCTGGCTAACTCCGAGTCGGTTACTCTTACTTGTTCGATGGAAATGCGAAAGTACAAAAGTACGCCAGATGTCAGCAGCTTCTATATATATCGTTTATCGTTTATATATATATATCTATATCTATATATTATCTAGAATGCAGTCATGTTCATGTCGCGGACTGGCCGGCCACCATATCCATTGAAAGTAAACACAATTCAAGCGCCGTAAAACAGTTAAATTTACAGCTGAACTACTCAAGTCTGAAGCGCAATAAAATATTTGCGTTTTTGCCAACTGTGTGTGCACCCCTACCTCTTTCCCCTGCAGCCCCCTCGACCCTGCTGCACATGAGCAGCACTGACATTTTAAGGACTCTTGGCCACCTTCTGGCAGACAAGCCCAGGCCCAGTCCCGGGCCCAGGCCCAAGTCCAAGTCCAAGTCGCGTAGCTATGACTCAGGCCTGGTCCGTTTCCGTTTGGGCGCGCCCTGCCGCCCCCAGCCCCCGCCTGCCCGCCTGCTTGTCAGCCAGTTTACAATGTAAACGCGAAAATGCGACAGCAGTGCATAAAAATCCTTGGCCCTAGCCTCTGGTCTCACTGGCAGGACATGGCTCGGCTTGCGGCTCGCGTCTCTCTCTTGGCCATTGGCAATGGCGATTTTTATGCGTTTAAACATTTTCATTACAAAAATTGCATTGGCGGGGCAAGTGTTTCGTTGTCATTAAATCTGCAGCGATAAAATCAATTTATGTCAATTTCCACTTTTGATTATACAACCACACACACACACACACACCACCCAAACAAGAAGGCAGCCAGTGTCATTGCTTTTTAATTAAAAGTGGAAAGCTTGAGTGTCCAAACAAAACATTGTCCAGATGCAGCAAGAGCAGACACAAAGCAACCACCACCACCCTCCGCCCTCAGCCCCGCCTTAACAATCCCCTGTCCACCTATCTCCGCCCAAGACCTTGGCTGCCCTCATATTTCATCAATTTATGCAATTTATAAAATAAATATAAAAAGCGAAACGCGAAATGTGAAATGCGAACGAAAACGCGAACGCAAACGCAAACGCCTGGCCAGGCTTGCACACACACAAACACACCGAAAAAAATTATAGCAAGGAATTTATTAATAATGCAAATACATAAAAACACAGAAATCAACCCCTGATTATACAGATACGAGTATATACCGCAGAGCCCAAAAGCAGCTACCACCGCGCTGTACTCATAATGCCGAGTCCTGCCTGACTGCCTGCCTGGCTTAATTTATTATTTAAATATGAAAAAAAAAAATAAATGACGACGAAATATATGAAAATAAAATAAAAATAAGTTCGACTTTGCGCAACGAAGCTAAAATACTCTTCACAAATAAATCAAACGACAAAGGTGACAAAAGAGAGAGAACTACAAAGTTGACTGACTGAAAGTTGGTGAGGCTGCAAGGTGTAGCTGACTGCGAGTTGAACTAGCATGCGGCAAGTCGCTGGTTCAATTAAAATCTCAATGTTGATTTTTGAAGGGAGTGAGCTTCGAACTAGCAAGCGGCAAGTCGCCGGTTCAATTCAAATGTCAATGCCAATTTGTTAAATGTCTGAGCTTCGAACTAGCAAGCGGAAAGTCGCCGGTTAGATGCAATCAATATATGTTACATATATATCAACAGCCGATCTAACTTCGCTCGACAAGATATTTCCATTAAAATATCGCAAGATCTTACGGAAAGGGTATCAGAGCAAATTATACTTAACTCCCAAAATTCGACCCCGAATCAACATAACGCCTAACAATGAAACCGTTTGGCGGCAATGTTGGCAACATCTAATATTAATACTTATATGTTATATAAATATAATATAATGCTGGACTGGGAAATTTGGTCTGGGATTGGCCGCGAAAATGCGACGGCCCAAATGCGCGGCAAATATTCAATAATTTATAATTTAAATAATACCCACTAGAAAATATGGCATAGGACAAAGCAGTTGGGTTCAGCTGAGGCCACAGAAGGGGCGAGACAGTTGGGCCGATGGGGAGAGGAGTGGAGGGAAGCGGCGGGATGGCAGAGAGCCGCAAGGTGAACTATGCAGCGAGTATTTGAATTTGAATATTAAACACGCAGACGAAGACGTCGCAGTCGCCGTCGCAGTCGACGTCGCCATCAACAGCGCTGTCGATGCCAGCGTCGCCGCCTTTTATAATTTTTCATTAAACTTGGCAATAAAAGTTTTCTGCGTTTTCCCCATGCGGGCGAGACGCAGCCAAAAGAAAACGTGGCGCGAAGAAAAAAATTTGTTATATATATATATACATTTATATATATATAGCGTATATAATAAATGACATTATGGCATATTTATGACTGGTAATAATTTATATGCAGCCATTGCCGCAGTTGCGAAACATTCTTTTTTTTTTCTCCGCCGAAAATGGGCAGACGAGCTAAAGAAATTTAATTTTAGCACACACTGTAGAAGCCACTCGATATAAATTATTTTGGATACAAGTAAATGCAAATGCAAGGGCTTCTCATGTGTCCAGCTAATCCGAGGGTTGCAGGGCGCACAAAAAAAAAACCTCACAGTTGGCGGAGGGTTTTCGCAAAAAAATTTAAATAATTAACATAATGCTAAGCAAAGAAAGGGAAGAATATGAGCATTATATTCCTATGCTATTTATTCACATTTTCTTTAACTGCGTTTTTTATTTGTTAATCTATCCTGGGATTATTATATACTTAGAAAGTAAAGTTAGATACAATAATAACTTGATAGAATTGTTTGAGTTCGAGCAATATGTATAACATTATAGTTTTTTGGCTTAATTTTCGAGTTTATGTGGAAGCAGGTGTAATATTTTTAAACGTCGAGTGTATCCCTACTAAGAGTCTAAGAGTTCCATAGCGAAGCTTATTTTTATGATTGTGTAAGCTTTTTATATCGCTCACAGCACATCTATAGTATATATCTTTGTGTATATCATGATTGTTCATATACCAAGAAGCACCTGTAATAGTTCTTAGGGTCATAGACTGGCGCCTTTGCAGAAAATGATTTCAAGTCTATTATTGACTTTCTTGTTATTTTTCAATATTTATCTTAAATATAATATTTGTTTTATTAATGAATATTATATAAATGAAGCTCTCGAATGTATCATTAATTTTGTTAAGTTACTTTACTTATATTTTAATAATTACTTTTGTTTTTTTGAATATGGATTCCGCAAGTTATATTTTATAAAAAGTCTTTGTCCTTTCGAACAAACTGTGAGGCAAACATATGAAAGTTGGCTTTTTAATCGTGTGGCTTATCGTTCTCTTAATATTTAATAGTATTTATTTTGCTTTTTATATTTTTCTGTACAATTTATATAAATGCCTTGTTGCCTGCCTGGTCACATTTATAACTGTGTTTGTCTGTATTTAAATGCAAACATCAAATTTATGTCAAATGTCTGTTTGACACGAAATATTTAAGCCAAATGCGCGCCGCCAGCTCAGCCAGACAGAGCAAATACAATATTAAATACAAAAAAAAAAGGAAAAGAGTAAATAAAAGTGAACTTTGAAGGAAAATGCGGCACAACGCGAGGAACTGCAATCTACTCGTGAATATAAATAATGATACAGCGCCGTGTCGCATGTTTAATAATTTATTGTAATTTGTGGAAAGCAATGAATAGAACAGCAACAAAAAAATATATCACAAAAATATAAAACCTTTAACAGTAAATTAAGTCTTCCACTTGTCGGGCTGCACTTAAAATACCCTGCGCATATTTGAGATGCACGGGTATATGTAACGTGCACAGAGACATGTTTTACTATTTAATTAGGAGGTCAGTTAAGCCATATCCTTAAAGTAAATACCTCTGATATGGATTTAAGTAATTGGAATACCCTGTCATTGTTGGAGATTAATACGAGATGGGTATGTTGAGGTTTTGCTTGAATTTGTTAGCGGTATATACATCTATAAATCTAAGAGGCCAGTCAATCTATATTCATGAGTTTCATTTAGTCTATCGGAACTCAGGAGCTAGGAGAAATTTCGTTAAAAAATGTAAATACCCTGTTTTTATTAGGAAATTTTACAAAATGGGTTTGTTAAGGTTTTGTTAGTATATGTTACAGGCAGATCTATATTTATTATTCTAACAAGGCCCGTCAAGCCATATCTATAAAAGTCGATATAGTCTATCCAAACTCAGGAACTACGAGATCTAGATTAAAGAAATTTAATTTGATTTTCTTTACTGAATATTGACACAAAATAGATATGTTAAGGTTTTGCTAGAACACATATATATTTATTGATCTCGGATTGAATTGTCTTTGTTGGCGATTTATATGAAATGGGAATATTAAGATTTCGCTTGTTTATGTAAGAGGCATATCCATGCCTATAAAGGTACATCTAGCGTATCGGAACTCAGGAACTATGTGAGCTAGAAATTTAAATACTCTGTCTGTGTTGGCAATTAATACAAAATGGCTATGTTAAGATTTCACTAAAACATGTATATATAAGTAAAAAGATCTAGCCTATCGGAACTCAGGAACTGTTAGAGCTGGAGTTGAGAAATTTGGTATGTCGGCTCTTGAATACCATACTTCTATACAGGGTATATTTCTCGAATATTGAAATCATATATATTTTATATATATATAGATATATACGTACAATATATATGTCTCATCTATAGCACAGGGTATATTCCCGTTGCGTAATGTTGTTGTTGCTTGTGTTGATTATCATTTGACTGCAATGCTTGTTGTTGCAATATAATTAACTTAAATACGTGTGTAATGTTTTGTGGTTCTGAGTCGCAGATGAGAGCCCGTGGGGCTTGCCCTCATATTTAAACTAAATGCACAAAAAAAAAGAAAAAAAGAGAAACAAAAAGTACACAAATTTTCTTCTCGATTGTTTTTCCCTCATTTTCTCATTGTCATTTTAGTTTGTTATTTCCCTTTTAGTTATTGTTATTTTAACAGCGCGACTTGTCTGCTTTTAAGGGGTTGCTTTACCATTTTCCAACACATATAAATATATATATATATATTCATGTGTATTTGCTGTGTTTTTCTTTTTTTTTTGGGCTGTAATTGTTTGTTGTAATTAAGGCTGAGCAAATAAACGGCTTCCGTTGATTTCTTTCAACGCAAATAGTTAATTGCTAGCCATGGGCAACGCCAAAGTCATTTTCGACAATGCAGCATTGATTGTTGTTATTTTAGTTATTTGTTGGCTTTACTTATTGTTGCATGTGGCATGTGCAACAGCCCAGCCCCTACAACTTTGTGGCAAATAAAATTAAATGGAAATCAATTGAAGATACGATCTGTGTTAAGGAAAATTGTCTGGAGTTTTTTGTAGAATTTATAAATATTCATTTAGGTATTAGTCAGAGAATTTGTTGGCATAATATAATAAAATACACAGTTAAGATATTTGTCGATTTCAATTAAGGCTTAAGATATCAATCAGAGACAGAGAGAGAGGGAGAGAAAGAGAGATAAATTAAAATATCTATCGATTAAATTAAAATATAAATATTTTTCTAAATTAATCTAAAATAAAGTTAAGGTATCTATCTACATTTTATTATATTTTCTTTAAGGTTGAGGATATTTCTAATTTATTTAAAATCTAGTTGGGAATATACACTATTAGGCAAAAATATATTGAATCCCTCATATTTTGTAGGGTATTTCTAGTCGTGACATTTTCAGCTTACATTTTCGCTTTACTTTGTGAGCATTTTGTTGCTTTGTCTTTGGCATCATCGACTGCGTATAAAAACTAAAAGACCAAATAAATGCAAACTTAAACTATAAAATAAACATTAAACAAGCTAGAAATGCTTTTATGGCCGCCAAGACGACGACGACGACGACGGCTACATTGACGATGCAGAGGGGCAGCAGGAGCAGGATGAGGGGTATGAAACTGAAACTGATGCTTAAGGATAAATAAAAAGGGGGGGGGGGGGTTGGGTGAGGTTTGGCCTGTTGCTGGCGCTCGACTTGCTGTATTTACAATAGGAATATTTTGTTGCAAGCATTAAAAGACAGGCCCCAAATGCGGCCTCCCAAGCGGCAAGTGCAGCTGCAACATGCAATGCACTCACACTCACATTCACACACACAAACACACGCACAACTTTTTATACTTTAATGAAGACGACGTGCAATAAAATTTAATTAAATATAATTCAGCAACAATGTCAGTTTTATAGCTGCGACTACAGATGGCGGCATTAGAAGTTGAAGCAACTGGCAAATGCCTGCGCTGCGCTGTAAAAGTTTAATTGTCATAGCGGGGCGTGTGGCGTATATGAGGGGGGAGGGGAGAGGGGGGGTAGGTTGGAGGTATTGCCTGCAGGTGCATAATTACAATAAAATATTTGCTCCATTTTGATGTGCAAAAGCACTTAAAGAACAACACTTTGTTGTGGCATGCAACATGTCTGCCAAGGCTACAAACGAAGTTTGAACCGAGAAGGTTTGAACCGGATTAATTGGATTAAGTGGAGCTGAACTTGCACTTGCACTGAAAAACATCTATTTTTGTATATATATTTATGAAAGTTTTTCTGACTGATTGGTAATCAAAGCACAGCCCAAAGTCTGAGCGTCGAACTAGCAAGCGAGAGGTTGCCGGTTCAACTTCAGCCAACTTGTTCAATTCATACGCTCCAACCCGTTGAAGAAGTTCAAATAGTTAGAGCCCTTACAGCATATTCTCTCTCGCTCTCTTTCTCTCCCTCTCTCTCGCTCTGAGGTTAAGGCGAATTACACAAGCTACTTGCATTTTCAACATTCATTTATTTGACTTGACCCGGACGACGTCGGGCAATTTCTTCTAGTATGTATATATGTATATACATATATCTATATATATATATATAGATATATATGTATATGTATATCTGCCACCACGTTTTGCCCTTAATTAGATGCGGCGTCATCAGTTGCGGGTGATTGCCTTGAAATGGGAATTTATTTTAATATTGCTGCGCAATTTATTTTAATTGGAATAATTTTATTTGTCTTTATGTTTATTCATTATGCGGACTAATGAATTTTGTTCCAATACCAACAGCAGCAGCAACAACAACAATAGTTAGTTTACATGTGTTATCTATGTAGACACACACACACACACACAGGCACACACACACACACACACACACACGTGCGCACACACACTTATAGAGGGCTATTAGAGGGCCTGGGTAGGTTCGTGAATCCTGCGACTGGGTGCTGGCTTTTGAATAATTAACGAGGGTGTCACTCAGCCCATGCTACTGTGTGTGTGTGTGTGCTTGCGTGTGTATGCGTGTGTGTGTGTGTGTGGGGGGGGGTGTGCGTGTGTGTGCACGCTCATAATATTATTATATGTTATTTACCAAGAAAATGCTTAGTCAGCCTTATACAAATGTCTATGAATGTTCAAAATATAATTATAATAATAATTGAATTAGATTTATTGATTATTTGTATAGGACAACAACAACAACAACAACAACTACGGCAGACAACTTGCTGCACACGCACAACAAAGTCACGATAACAACAACAACAAAAACAACAACAACAACTGAGCTCATGAATAAATCCATTTACGAAGGGTAGTTGAGAGTCAAATAATAGCGTCAAAGAAACACAAGTCAAACTATTTGTTAAAGTGCGCTCTAGCCAATTTGACTAGAGCATACCCTGCACTCAAAACAAGTTGATGCTTTAGAAAACGTATCTTGCTTTTGAAAAACAAAAAGATTTTCTAAAATTGAGAATAGTTTACTTTTGCTGAAAATGCGGGAAACAATTATTTTAGCATAGCAAACAAATGTAGTCGATAATTTTAAAACACTTTTCTTGCTTGTAAAGAAAAACAGATTCAGAATAGTTTTAGATTTCTAAAATGTAGGAAAATTATTTTTATGGTTTTTTTTTTGGCTGTGAAAATTATATGATTAAGTTCATTACATTTTTCTTATTATATTAATGGAATTGTAAAGTTTATACGTTAGCATTAGAAATTCTAAAATGACGAAGTATTTAAAAAAAATAAGTTATACTATTATATAAAAATACTTTAAAATATTTAATTGCCTTAGCACGAGGTCACGGGTTGAATATATATTAAAATGAAAAATGAAACAATTTTGTTTTAATATATTTTAGCTCCGATATATTTCAACTGCAAGTTGGCAACCATCCACAGGGCAATTGTGTTGCCAAAATTATCGGAGATAAAAAAAGATGTGTATATTATATTATACTGTTCCACTTTAATTAATCTCCTAACCGCGAGCATGCTAACTATACATTTATTCAAATGGAAAGGTCGGCAAAATCAGCATTAAAAATATTTGATTTATAATATTAATGAAATTTAATTTAAAAAAAAGAATACCCAACAAAAGTAGAGGTTGAAAACCGTTTGAACTTATAACAAATGAATTTATTTAGGTATTTTCCACTCATTTTCCACTCTTGATGGTGAAATCACCAAGAAAGAGAGTAAGTGTATAGAAATAACTTTAGCGTGCTGTTCAGCTCAATGTCTATCCGTCCGCAAATACTCTTTGATATTCAATTTTTAACAATTAATATTATTTTTATTAATTAAATTTATAATTAATAATTTAATTGTTATTAATAATATATTATTCAGCTAATATTATGTATACAAATGTGGGAACTACGCGTGCTTACACACGCTTTTATAGGGTATACAAATTAATAAACCCATCAGACGTAACCTCCATAAAACTGATGACGAAAAGCAACTAAACAAATTTAGTAGAGTCAGTAGTTGTTGCTCTTGTTCTTCTCATTGTTTTTGTTTTTGTTGTTGTTTTTGTTTTTGTGTATTGCAAGTGCGTTAGAAGCAAAGGGCAGCCCCCGAGCCAAAACCGAAAGCTATTCAAAAGGAAAACTCAACTAAAACTTGAGACGATGGCGTCATATACTCGTGCTACACACTTTCCTTCCACACACAAATACATATATATATATATATACACACACACACACTCGCAAAGCAGACGCTAAATTTTGCGCGCGCTTTTCTTAAGGCGAACATCTTCGGCGACTTTTCAGTTCGACTTCGAGTGCGACTGCGATTGCGTCTGCAAACAAAGTGTGTGGGACGAACTGCAGCTTAAGGGCTCAGCAGACGGGGGTAGGGGGGCAATAAGAGGCGGCGGGGCTGTGCTGCTGAAATTGAGACTGAGACTGCATTTCGCTTGGCGTCGACCTCGAAGATATTCGCTGCACATCGGAGGGCAGCTGGCTGCTGATTTTTCTGCTCGCCTGGCACTGGCGCAGCATCTGCATTCAACTGCATTTTTGTGTGTGCGACTGCGGCACGGAAAAAACTGCAGCAGCACGTGAAATGCAGCAGCACGCACCAAAAAAAAAACAACACACACACACAACTTCGCGGGGTTCTTGGAATGTGGGCAGGTTGCGGGTTCAAAGTTGTCTGCCTTTAAGTCGCTTGCATTCGCTGGCGCATCGATTTTATCAGCTGCTTTTAAGCATTTTCTGTACTCCAATCATTTGTTTTTTCTTTTTTTATTTTGGGGAGCGGGGGTTGAGAAATCCATTGCATGCGAAATTTATGCCCGCGCGCGGCGTCTCCCCCCTCCACCCCCCCACCATCCCGTGAAAAGTTGCCTGCAACGTGTGAAAAAGTTTTTCAGATGCTGCACGCAGTTTTCTTTGCCTGCGTTATATCGTTTGTTATTGTTGGGAAAACAATTTCATTTTGTTTTAGTTGAATTATTATATTTGTAAAAGTTTTGCTTATGAATTATGGCTGTGTGTGCGTGTGTGTGTGTGTGTGCGTGGAAGAAGGCAATGCACTTGCCCAAAAGTTCATGGGAGTTTAAGTCTTTGCTGAGGTAAAGATATAAGAAATACATATATTTTAGTTAGAAAACTATTTTTATGGTTAGCTTTAACAAATTCTGGCTAAATTCTCAATTTCTCTTTTTGCTTACAAGACATGTAAACAGAATTTTGTAATGCAAAAACTTTGTTTTTTAATTATATCTCAACTAAATTGAGATTTACTATGGTCGCAACATATATATTCAGTAGATTATTAACATCCTAAGAATTGATTGAAAATTGATTTTAAGCAGGAGAATCATTTAATTTAAACTACGCTACTTATAAATGAGTCAAATCTTATCAACTCTATATTATATTGCTCTATAGGAAGTATCGGTCGAAGTATGAATTTTCTATGGAAAACATATTGTTTTTTAAGATATTTTCATCATTCTCAGCATTTGCGAGCTTCACTATTCTTACAAATCTGCAAGACCTTAAGGCAAATGTCTAAAAGGGTATTAAATCTTCGAAGTTTCGAAGATATTCTAACTTTCTTGTTTATATATTATATTAATCAATTTTCTTTATTTGTCTCTTTCATTTATAGCCGCAGTAAAAGTGAAAAAAAGTGGAAAAAAAGTGGAAAAAAGTGAAAAGGGTGGAAAAAATAAAAAAAGTAAAGTGAAAAAAGTGAAAAAATGAGTAATTATTTTTTTGTTTTAATTTTTTTTAAGAAAGCAAAAAAGTGAAAAAAAATGAATAAAATTTTTTTTCTTTTATTATTTTTTAATATTTTTTTAATTTTTTTTTTATTTATTTATTATCTATTTTGCGATAATAAGCAATAATAATAAGTGGGAAAAAGTGAAAAAGGTGGAAAAAATAAAAAAATAAAAGTGAAATAAGTGAAGAAGTGAAAAAATGAGTAATTTTGTTTTAATTTTTTTTTTAGAAAGAAAAAAAGTGAAAAATAGCAGTAATATTTTTTTTTTAATTTTTTTTTACTTTTTTTTTGTTATGATCTATTTTGCGATAATAAGCAAATTATTATATATGAAATAAATATTTGCATGAGGTTTATGTGTGTGTTTGCAATGAAAGAGTAATAAGTGACAAATAGTATAACAACCAGAAGATGTTCTCTCCTACAATAAGGTAAGTTTTTTTTTAAACTATTTTAATAGCTAACATATATGTTTTCTTTCTACAAAAGCAAAGTGAATTTCATAATTAAGCTGTGCATTAAACGAATACATCTAACATATATACATATAGATGTATGTATAAATATTTTTATACAGATGTATAGAGATATTTAGATCTATATACATTTATCATGCCTTCCTTTTGCATGACGTAGTCAATCTCATAGTATTTCTTCATCTATCTTCAGTTTTTTTGCAACCCCATCACATCTATCTATACAATTGCCAAATCTAGATAATTATCTATACAATAGCTGTGCTCATTATGTTTAATATATATAATCTATCTGTACAATAGCCGAGTCACTAGATACTTATCTATACAAAAGCTGAGTGTATACTTCCTTCCCTTAGCACCGCATGACCTCATCGAACTGGGAGACTGTAAGAGCCAGAGCTAAGAAGTGAGGATATATTTATACTATATATATATGTAGTTACTCTTCTACCACAAAACGGCAACTTTTTAGAAGACTTCTCTTGACTAACTCTCCACTCGGAAATAAATTACAAATTCTGATTGCAATCCCCTTTTCTATAGCGCTGGATTCCCAGGTTGAACATTTCGATTTGTTTTTCGAGCCAAACTTTTTTATTCTTATCGTCAACTTGGAATCTCTTTATAAATTACCAGTTACTCTACAATCGACCCCGTGGCAGGGCAACGTGCGGCAACGGGTTGCAGCATTATTAAGGCACGCACTTTGCGCGCTGATGAGATATGGAACACATTTAAATTATGAATATATGTAAATATACACGCATGTATATGTGTGTGTGTGGATTGTTGCAGCGTGCCACATTAAGTTGCCGCCCCCTGTTTTGGGTTAGCGACCATCTCTCAGCCATCTGCATTAAACTTATGCGATTATTTTATACATGTGCCATTGTCTGCAGCTCAAATACTTTATTTGCCTCACATATATATATATATATATATGTATATATTATATTTTTATGCAAAATACCCCTCAAGTGCTTTTGGTGGTGGCAGCTTGTTGTTGTTTTTTTTTTCTATTTGTTAGGGGTTGCACTTAGCTTAAATATCTTCTGTCAACCTTTTGTAACAACTGAAACTGAGCCAAATGCGTCGTTGGCTTATTTGAGCTTTACGATTTACATATTTTATGCATATACATATACATATATATATATTTCATTCGTGTTCTTATTTGCTTTCATTGCGCCACGCCCACTTTTTGTGAACCCCTTTCGGCGACGTAATCGCTGCCCCAAACACCCAATTAGTTGTTGTAGCCAGCGCGAAATGAGAATTACAAATTACAAATTGCATCCACACAGATTATAGATTTCTTAGAGTTTTGGTGTATAATCATGTACCGGATATGAATTAATTTTTCTCTTTCTCTCCCTCTCTCTCTCTCTCTCTCTCGTTTTCTCGCCCTCTCTTTCGCTGTGTTCCCATATTTCTCGCGCATTTTTGCATTTGCAGCCAGCTCATTTGGCTTTGCTTTCATGTCGCTTACCCTAACAGCAGGTAAATTACCTTTTCTGTCAAGTATGTCGCGATTCAAAACTGGGGACTAACAGGTAGATAGTTGCTTAGACTTAACTATATACTATAGCATGTGCTTAACCTAATTATCGGAGTATTCGTAGAATTCAGAGAACTATCCATGATGAAACTAGTATCGATTACTAAAGTTGGTTGAATTATGGCAAAGTTATGAATGTTTGTAGTCTTTATTTATACTAAAGATTTAACAAATTTGGAAGTCAAATTATATTTTAGTAAAAATAAAAATAATTAATGAAATATGATCAAAATCATCAGCATGTAAATAAAATGGGTTCAGCTCTGACAAAGTTATTCGAGATGGAAATCTGGGAAGAATTTTAGTTGAAAATAAAGAAAGGGTTTGAACTATGGATGGTCAGGCCATAAACCAGTTTAGTTTTAAGATTTTAAGCTCTTGTACTTTGCTAATTCACACCTAACTTAGTTTAGGAGATTAGGATTAGAAAGAAACATTTTTTTCGGCATAAATTTAAACGAGTTTAAAGTCTTGGCGAATTTATTTCTTTAGAGCTGCTAATTTTGTATATACATATTGTCCAACTGCTTAGAGTATTGATAATTCGTTGTAGCCTCTACCAGTTTTCGTTGCTTGTTCTTCTTTGCTTTGGCCGTTTGTCGTAATTTGTTATTAGTTTTCTTTTCTGCTTTATTTTATACTTTTTTTTTTTTTTAGTTGAGTTTAGTTGGGTTCGTTGGGTCTGCGCCTGGGGTCTGTGGCAGCTTTCCATTGAAATCATTTACATATTGCAAAAGTGAATTCTACACACACACACATATATGTTTAGTTGGTTATTGTTGTGTGTTGAGGAGTGGAGTGGGTAGGGAAGGGGGACGGGGGCGCAGTCAGCTGACTTGTGCGCTGCATTATTTGCTTTGGCAATTACTATCGACCTGGCCAGCGATTTGTTATTATTGTTGCAAGTGTTGTACGTGTTGTTGCAAGTTGTTGTTGTTGTTGTTTCGGCGCCAGTGTTCATTAATTTACGCTCGGCAGCGAGTGCTGCAGCCCTTTGAGCGCCTTTTGCATAATTGGGCGCCGCGCATTTCGCCAGCTCAAGTTGCATTTGGACGGCAATTTGCGCGTCAAAATAGTTGTAAAGTGGCCAAGCGTCAATTAAAGCCTGCTTAAATGTGTGTGTAGGTGCGGCTGTGTGTGTGTGTGTGTAGGTATGTGTGTGCATGTGTGTGCATTAGCAAAGACGTAAAAATTATTGCTGCATAGTTATGGGCGCACATTGTGCAGCCGCGCACATCCTGCGTATACGCAATGCCCAGCTTCACGCAGACAGACTGCCCGTGTGTGTGTGTGTGTGTGTGTGTGTGTGTGTGTCTCTATATACTCCAGACAGATGACTACATTCTGCGGGCAGCTCTTGAGCTCCGCTCCGCCCCGCCGCCCAAATGCATAAAATTTTTAACGCTGCCAAAAACCGAGCCTAGCCTGAACCTAGGCGCAGACTGCAAGAGATAAATGCATTTTCCTAACGTACGATATCCATATCTGTATATATATATATATCTAATATATATCTGATATATATATATGTGGCATGTCTGTGCCTGTGTGCAGCTAGAGAGAAAACGCAGCGGCAACGCGTTGCTAACGGCGACCGCAACAGACACACGGCTCGATATGGTTAGGCGAGCTAGCCCCTGCCTCTGCGTTGCGTCTGCGTCTGCTTTGCCGTCTGTGTGTGTGTGCGTGTGTGTGTGTGTGAGTGTGCTTGCATATTAGGTGCAAGCCGTGCGGCATTTGCAACTCGAGTCTCTGTTGCGCCAGCGAAGGCGCAGAGAGTCATGTAGGCTGGGGCATAGCTGTTGGTCATGTTCAAATAGTCGACGTCGACACACACACACACACACACGCACACGCACACACACACACACAAATACAGAGGGACACACTGGTGCGTTGGCAGTTGCCAATAACAGGCGCAACGTTACATTCGTTAAGCTTTTTTCCTTTGACCATGACGGGGCCCTACAGCTAAATCCATATGCAGCACACACCATATACGCGCCTGTATTTGTGGCATGAGGCATGTGGCATGAGGCATGGTGCATCATCAGCTCTTTAGGCACCCGACGGCACCGGCCAGACGCATTCATTTGTGAAGCTAAAACCAACCTAGCCAAGCGTTCCGGCCTGGTTGGAGGCGGCAGCCACTGCGCCGCCTTTTTACGCACCTTTCGGCCAAAGTGTTAATGAAACACACAACGCACGCACATCCTCGCAGTTGCGCTTCAAAGAAAATTAATGGGTATATGGGAAAATAGGTATAATTATATAACCAGCTTGAGTTACGCGCAAAAGTATCTAGCTAGGCGAGCTCTTAGATACAATAAAATATAGCTGAATATAGCTTATGTAAGATATTATTATTGAATATAAGCTATATTCTGAAGATACAAAAGTATCTCAGCTGTGAACTAGTCTAGCATTTAGATACAATCGAAATATATCTACATTTATTTCATGTACGATTAACAACGGCTCGATGCCTAATCTCTTCCTATAATAATCAAGATCCTATAGATACAAAAGTATCTCGACTGCGGGCATTTAGATACAATTACAAATTGCATTTAGCTTTATATTTTTAGAAAATGGCTACATAAATTTTAAGCAAAATAACGAATGCCTTAATATAACTTAAGATATTTATCCGATAGATATAAAAGCATCTCAGCTGCATGCTAAGATACAAATACAAATACATTCTTAGGCCAGATAAGGATCGTCTTAATAGCTTTATTCTACAGATACAAAAGTATCTTGGCTGCAAGAATTGCTTGCCTTAGATTCCTTTTTCATTGAAAATCAAAAAAAAAAACATTTATATAATTTATATAATGTTTTTAAGTATTTTAAACTTTAAAGCAAGCTCAACTTTAAGTATCTTCTCAGTTCTCGCTGATTCGTGATCACTGCACAGCCCAAACCGTAAGAGCTAGGAACTTGATATTTTTTTACAGTTGTTCCCATATCTGATGAAGGTGCACGTTAAGACGGGGTTTCGGGAAATTCAACTTGCGGAACTGTCACGGCAAGGCCGGGGTATAACCGCTAGTTTCCTATATAGACATCGGGCAAAATTTCCCAATACCATAAGTCGGCCAAAACTCATCCAATTTTCACGAGGTTAGGCTTTTTGTTCATGGTTTTCCCTCTAAAATAATCTGGCAATTAAACCTGACCACACATTTTTGAGTCGAAATTCATGTCGAAATCTTACCCCTAGGATTCGTATATACCATGGGTCAAAACTTCCCACGACCATAACTCGGCCAAAACTGAACCGATTTTCACCAGATTTGGCTTTTTGTTCATGGTTTTCCCTCTAAAATAATCTGGCATTTAAATCTGACCAATCATTTTTGAGTCGAAATTCATGCCAAAATCTTAGCCCTAGGAATCGTATAAAGACATGGGTCAAAATGTCCCATCCCCCTAACTCGGCCAAAACTCAACCGATTTTCATGAGGTTTGGCTTTTTGTTCATGGTTTTCCCTCTAAAATAATCTGGCATTTAAATCTGAACACACATTTTTGAGTCGAAATTCATGTCGAAATCTTAGCCCTAGGATTCGTATATAGACTTGGGTCAGTATTTCCCACCCCATAACTCGGCCAAAACTCAACCGATTTTCACGATGTTTGGCTTTTTGTTCATGGTTTTCCCTCTAAAATAATCTGGCATTTAAATCTGAACACACATTTTTGAGTCGAAATTCATGTCAAAATCTTAGCCCTAGGATTCGTATATAGACTTGGGTCAGTATTTCCCACCCCATAACTCGGCCAAAACTCAACCGATTTTCACGATGTTTGGCTTTTTTCTCATGTTTTTCCCTCTAAAATAATCTGGCATTCAAATCTGACCACACATTTTTGAGTCGAAATTCATGTCGAAACTTTAGCCCTAAGATTCGTAAATAGTTATAGGTCAAAATTTCCCATCCCCATAACTCGGCCCAAAACTCCACTGATTTTCACGAGGTTAGGCTTTTTGTTCATGGTTTTCCCTCTAAATTAATCTGGCATTTAAATCTGACTACACATTTTTGAGTCGAAATTCATGTCGAAACCTTAGCCCTAGGATTCGTAAATAGTTATAGGTCAAAATTTCCCATTCCCATAACTCGGCCAAAACTCCACCGATTTTCACGAGGTTAGGCTTTTTGTTCATGGTTTTCCCTCTAAAATAATCTGGCATTTAAATCTGACTACACATTTTTGAGTCGAAATTCATGTCGAAACCTTAGCCCTAGGATTCGTAAATAGTCATAGGTCAAAATTTCCCATCCCCATAACTCGGCCACAACTCCACCGATTTTCACGAGGTTAGGCTTTTTGTTCATGGTTTTCCCTCTAAAATAATCTGGCATTTAAATCTGACCACACATTTTTGAGTCGAAATTCATGTCAAAATCTTAGCCCTAGGAATCGTATAAAGACATGGGTCAAAATGTCCCATCCCTCTAACTCGGCCAAAACTCAACCGATTTTCACGATGTTTGGCTTTTTGTTCATGGTTTTGCCTCTAAAATAATCTGGCATTTAAATCTGAACACACATTTTTGAGTCGAAATTCATGTCAAAACCTTAGCCCTAGGATTCGTAGACATGGGTCAAAATGTCCCACCCCCATAACTCGGCCAAAACTCATTCGATTTTCACGAGGATTCGGTCTTTGTTCATGGCTTGGCCTGTAGATTAATTTGAAATATAAACCTGCGCTTCTTAGGTTTGTTAACCCAGGCCTTGTGTAATATGTATTCGGCTCTATCTCATGTAGTTTTCACTTCAGCATACCTGACTACATATTTAACTGACTACATATTTAACATATATATACTAGCTACAAATCAATCTTAAGTCATCTTGGCAAAAGTATCTCAACTGCAAGCATCGTATCTTCGCTTGTAATTGCCTTTTTTTGCCCCATTCTTTCGGTGCCAAAACGTGGGCTGTAACATTTTGTAATTTCCCCGCTTAAAATGTTATTATTGGCACTTTTGCTTTGTCTGCGCCTGGGCAGGATATATGCCGTTCCCGCTGCCATATAATTTCATTAGTATTTATATTTCTAAATATAGCGCCAGGCGTCAGTTTGTCATTTTCCTTTATTTTTTTTTTTTTATCTTTTCTATTTTTTTCCTTTCTTTTTTTTTGTGAGACAAGAAAAACGCTGCGATGTTCATATTTCTTCTTGGCCTACACACAGCCTGGCAGTTATTGCTTTTCTGTGTGTGTGTGTGTGTCTCTGTATGTGTGTGTCTCTCTGTGTATGTGTGTGTGCAACATTCCAGCGCCGTGTTCCGTTTGCAGCCCCGGTTCAACATCCATTGGCAAAACGCGGCATAGAAATCGAATTAGATTTTTCCGATTGAATTTTCTACATTTTTAATTGCTTTCGACGTTTCAACTTGTCGACGTGCTGGCCATTGGAACATCCCCTCCCTCTCCAACCACCCCCCCCCCCTTCCATCCTTCCCCTCTGACACTCAGTCAACTACCCTTACCCAAAAACTGACCCATGCATTTTGCACAACCATTTCCCTCTGCCCCTGGCCCCGTTGAATTGTTGCTGGCTTTTTAGCCAATTTGTGACGTCGCTGACATTTATGGCCATATTTTCGACACGGCAGCGAGGTCCGGCCCGGCCCGGCCCGGCCGTTTCTGGCCAGCTCTGGCATTCGTTATTCATTCGAATATTAAATGCAAGTAAGTAAATCAAATATGTGCTCAGCGCCTAATTTACTTTAGTTTAGTTGCATTTTTGCCAGCTGCATAACTAATGCCGGCAATATTTTTTCACAGCCCCGGGTTAAAAATAAATAGAGAAAGAAATGGGAAGCATTTATTTGAGGTATTTTTGTACAACTTTTAATCTCGCTGCTAAAATATGACCTGGCCTGTGAGAATAATCAAGCTCTTTTTCTGTAGGTATGTTTTAATCTAGATCATTCAAGCTCTGTATATAGTCCATCTTGGAAATCAGTTTTTCTTAAAGAAGAGCTGCTAAGTTTGTAGAGGATTTCGAAATATCTTTCTAGTTAAGAAAGAATTATATAGGCACATAGTCTGTAGGGATATATATATACGAATATATATTTATGAATAGATCCTTGATTCATTGGATCTTAAAGCAAGACCCGAAGACCCCGAAAAATTACTTAAATAACTTGAATATATCCCATTAAGCCTGAACATCCTCAAGTCCATTTAACTACAGATCTGTAGTTACCATGGACTTGTTGTGCCCAAGAAGGAACTCAAGAAGATCCAATTTAGCTAAGATATCCTATAAAAGATATTATATAAGCTATATAGCCAAGTCTGTTCGTCTCTCTATTTCTATGCGAACTAGTCTCTTAGTTTTAAGGCTTTTCATAAGTCCGTCTTTCTGTTGCAGCCCAGACAATATATATCGGAACTGGACGAATCGGACATCTATAATATATACCTGCCATAGGAACGATAGGTCGAAAAGTAGGTTATTAATAAATAATTATTCTGGTTATGGATATTAATCCTTATATCCTCACTGTCGCGTTTTTAGATACCACAATTTAAAAAGCTCCCAAGATAAATCAGTTGAAATTCTTAAAAGCTTAATATATTAATTATGTTGCCTGTGCTAGCAGCTAGTAACAGTAGCTGCCACAATTGGTGGCACATTCACTTAATTAATGTTGTGCGTGGCGCAGTCAGTTGTCCAACTGTATCTACATATTATTCCAGCTGTATCTTTATCTTCAAGCAAAAGAGGCATAATAAATAGAGCTGCCAAAAGAGTTGGCCAGGCATTAAAAATAAATTACAGAAAGAAACAGAAAACAAAAAAAAAAATAAATGCAGAAAAAATAAAGTAAATAAATAATTGCTGCAGCAATGGGAAACGAAATCGAAAGATATTTATCTAAAAATAATAAAGTTGCGTCGGGCCATCTGCAACTGTCTGTCTCGGCCGGGCTGTCCCGGGCCCAAAGCCAGCTGCCTTAATTTGTAAATCATTTTCGAACAGTGCAGCGCCAAAGCAAATCATAAACATAAACACGCACATACACATAT
Organism: Drosophila lacicola; assembly: GCA_035045355.1. Taxonomy (NCBI): domain Eukaryota; kingdom Metazoa; phylum Arthropoda; class Insecta; order Diptera; family Drosophilidae; genus Drosophila; species Drosophila lacicola. The sequence goes on from JAWNPB010000133.1 coordinate 1,923,410, forward strand.
TTATATGTATATATATGTATTTCTTTTTAATATCAAAATCAGCTTATAAATACGCCTTGGCTTTCCCACTGGGCCGGGCTACTTTTTACGGCCGTGCTGCAGCATCTTCCGCATTTGTTTGTAATTTACTTTTATGCTTTACTTAATTGCATTTAGATGCATTTTATAAATTACAGCACATGCTGCCATGAAAAATCTGTGTGTCTGCCACAGCCCCAGCTCCTGCCCCAGCTTCTGCCCCGCAACATCAAAACGAAGTTGATGTAAACATTAAAACAACATTCACATCAATTTCGTTGCCGACGCTGCACTTATGCATTTTATTATTATAAATTGTACAAAAAAAAAAAAATTTTCGTTGCTTTTCTAATGGCAGGCAAATGATGCGGCCAAAAGCGGCTTTCAGAAAGAAATTCAATTAAATATTACAACAAATTTCCGCTGCGCTCTCGCTCTCTCTCGCTCGCACTGCTGCTCTGCTCTGCTGTCTTTATGATACCCTAAATCCATGAAATATGATTAAAGTTATATAGTTTGTGTGCTAATGCATGTAACAGGCAGAAGAAGGCATCTTCGCGTCCATAAAGTATAAATATTCTTGATTAGGGTGATAAACTGAGTCGATCTAGCGCACTCTCTTCTTCCATCTACTAAAGCTAGAGATATTTTAGAAATACTTTATTGTATTTTGTCTTTTTCTGCTCCTTACTTCAAAAGTTTTGATATAGATCAATTTTTTGGGACACGTTTTATTAGGCTTAACTCGAAAATTATAAGAGCTACATACACCAAAATTGTTATGTAAGTTCTGACTTCGGATAAAGAATAATAGAATTTATAGTTGCCATCGCCGATTCCGCCTAAAATCGAAGTAAAATATATTTTTAGGAGTAGAACCTTGAGCTTCGGTATTTACACAGTATTATGTGCCATATTTAAGCCCTGAAAATTTCATATAGATCGGACAATAAACAGCGAAGTTAGTCCAGACTATATTTCCCATAGGTTAGGTAGGGAGGATCGAAGCGAAGAAGAAGCACAGCTTGCAGCATGCGCTCGTGTGTATATGTGTGTATGTATGTATCCAAGCTAAAATGATTGTGAATGTAGCTTGCAGCTGGATATAGGGCATCTCATAGTCGGGCACGCCCGAATACTGAAGTCTACATTTCACATAGATCGTGAGGAACAAAAGGAAGAAGCACAGTGTGTATACGTGTTTATGTACGTATAGAAGCTAGAACTGCGCTTAGGGTATCTGCTAGTCGGGCACGTCCGTTTACTCAAGCCTACATTTCCTACAGAGTATGTTACTAATAGACTAATCCATATACATATGAGTGTATGAATGTCTAGAAGCTGGAATCATCATGAACTTCGTTTGCCTCTTAGCTTAGGGTATCTGCCAGTCGGGCATTGCCAACAAGCAAACTTGTTACCATGGCCGCTCAGGTCTGGATTGCCGGCATTAATTACGCCAAATGTAGTTTGGCAGAAAGGCCGCAGAGCTCTAGCTGTACCTGTGTATCTTTGTATCTGTGTATCTGTACATGTATCTATATCTTTGCAGCGCGGCAACATGCTGCATAATATTAGTTTTTCGTTGTACATTATTTCTAAGAAGGCCACAGCCAACAGCCATATAATAACCATATAATGAAGCAAATAAATGAGCGAGAAGAGCACTGCGTATGTTTGTGTGTGTAAAGTATCTGCATCTTGAAGATACAGCCGCGCACTCCTACAACAAAAACAATTAGCCTACTTTAGTTTCTTGCCTGACAAGTGGAAATAAAATTAAATACAATATGAAAACAGAAACAACAACAACGAAAAAAAAAAGTGAAATAAAGCGTGGTACTTAGTATTAAATGCAAGAACCTCTGATGTATCTGTATCTGTAGCTGTAGCTGCAGCTACAACAAGTTTTATAGATACATTCTGTTTGTGTGCGTACTTTTGATATTTGTTTAAATGAAGCAACGCCAACAAAAGCAACAACACACGAATTTAATTACATTTTTTTTTCTTTTTCGTAGCCGTCATATCTTTGTATCTGATGCGTCGTGCATTTGTATCTGTATCTGTAGCTGTAGCTGCCGCTGCTGCTGCTGCTGCTGCTGTGTTTGCACTCAAGTAGTTTTTAGTTATTATTGTTATTATTTTTCCATTTCTACATACGTGTAGCTACGACGACGACGTCTGCTGCGAGATATTGAAATTTATCGCCGCTATTTTGTAGAAAATGCTCGTAATAATTGTCTGCCCCACAGCTCCCAGCCCAGCCCCGCAGCTCCTCCCCTCCGGCAATTGCTCTGTTTGTTTACCGCTGCAGTCATCGCTGTATAGTTCAATAGTTACAGATACATATACTTTTTGCCTTTCCACGAATTTATCTCAGCTCGCACACACACAGACACACACGGACACACACACACGCACACTGCGACACACTCACGTATCGCATTCGCATGTTTTTTCTATTTTTCTTTATCTTTGGCAAAGCATCTTATTATAATTTTAATTACATGCTGTTATGAGGAAATGTTAATTGCTTCCGTTTACGAAATGTATCTAAGTATTATAATTGCCAATTGCTATAGACCTGTATTTGGATGGATAACTAAGCGTATTTACTGATATAAATCTTTGCCAGCTCTTTTTGATAGAAAGCTTTAGGCCTGAGTTTAGCCAGAGGCTGCAGCTAGTCGTTTATTAAAATTACAGTTGAGTAAGTTTGGGCTTTTCATGAGCTTTAATTTAATTAAGAAAGCTCCCTTTTAGATGCTTCAAGCTGATTAAAGCAAGTTAATTAATTTAAGCTCGTATAAGTTTTGAAGCTGCTTGCAAAGCTTCACTCTAAAAAGTATATTTACTTTTTTGAGTTCTTATCGATCTGTGTTTCAACATGATTAAAGCTGATTAGATAATTACAGCTTTATACATTTCGAAATTGCTTGAAAAGCTTATAAAAAGTACATTTTGGGTTTTCAATGCTTTATTTAGATAGATTTTTCTTAATCAATTAAGGCTGACATAAAGCTTTAAGGTGCTTTCAAAGCTTAACTGCTTAAAATACAGTTGGGCACATTTTGGCTTGCAATGAGCTTTATTTTTTAGTTGGAAGTTTACTTCGAAGTTTACTTCCCACTAAATTATTTTCGTTTTCAGCCTTAAGCTGATCGAAGCTCATTAGCGAATAGCTGAGTAAGCTTTATTCTATTTCAAAGCTAAAGCTCAGTTCTATAGCAATTTCTTATAGCTCGATTATTATTTTAGTTTTATATGTCTACGGATATAGTCTTGTCTTCAGCTTATCAACGTCAGCCATGGAAGCTTGTCTGAGTGAATAAATTGAATGAATTGAACTGTGAGGGAACGACTTTTTGTTTTAAGTGCAGAAATAAGACTTTGAAGAAACAAATTTATAAAAATATAGTCAATTGATATATTTGAACAATGAAAGCAAAGCCAAAACTCTCAGGTATATGATAATTCTTTAGCTGCCGGCGTTGCCAGATGCTTGCAAAACTAAAATGTGGTCACACTGTCAAGAACTGACAGCTTTTGCTGGGCAGACCGAGGACAATTGAAGGGATTCAAAAATACAGCTGCTGAAAGTGAGCAGCCCTCTTGAATAAACTAATTATTTTAATGACATATCGGGCAACATTTGCCTCATTTGGTTTTTATTGCACTTAATAGACAGCACTCAGTTTAGATTATTATCAATGCAAATATCTATATCATCTAGCCGACATTTTAATGATATATATACTTATAAATAGGCATTCTTGGCAACAATTATTTTAATCTAAGTTCATTAAATAGTTGTTGCAATTGCATTTATAATTTGTTGCATTTCCTGTTGTTGTTCTTGTTGTTGTTGTTGTTGCAAATTGCGCTTAGCTGAACGTCAATCTGTTGGCATTAAGATCTTTATCGTATCTCCCGCCAGCAGGCAACATCATCAATTAGACAAATGCCCACCCCCCCCCCCCTTTCATCCCACCACACACCCTTTCCCTGCGATGTAGGCCAACTGTTTTGCCGCTTTCTCGCCCATTGCTGCAACACATAAAAATCAGCAACAAAGTTGCGGCTCATAAAAAATTGCGCACAAATAAAAAACAACAACAACAGCAAAATGGCATGAAATAAAATTTATATGAATAACAAAAACAACAACAAAAGGCACAAACAGATGAAGCAAGAGGAAGAACAGTTTACTGCTCTGCATAGTCTACAGTAAGTGCTCGGAGAATGTGCAACGTGCAACGTGCAGCGCGCGCAACGTGCAACGTGCGTCCGGCATAAAAATTGTGTTTATGCGTGTTTGGTAATTTTATAAAAGTTAAATTAGTTTTAAGACCATAAATTGTGCTCTTCCCGTTGCACTGTGCACCACCCCTCCCCCTCCGTCCACGCCCCCTTTTGTGCCGCCCTGCTGCTGCCTGGCTGCCTGCCATTTTAACTTTTATTACTTTTAATATAAAAAAGCTGGCGCTGGGCTGGCAAAGAAGCCGCTAGTTCGCACAGCTCAGCTGTAAAACGCTGCACGCTGCCATAAAAAGTTGCAAGCAGCAGCCGCTGCTCTGCGTCACATGTTGCGCGGCAACATTGCCTACTGGCAACATTGCAGCAGCGGCAGCAGCGGCAGCAGCAGCGGCAGCGGCAACATGCAATCGTAAAATGAGCGCCAGCGTTGCAGCGTTTTGTTCTGCGGCTTTTATTGTGTGTGCCACACAATGTTGCAACACTTATGCGCATTATTATTACATTTTAATGATTAATTCTAATGATATGTGACATGAAAATGAAATGGCAATCAATAAAATCGGGCATTTGCTTTTCCTTATTCCAACTCCGTCTTCGTCGTCTTCTTCTTCTTTGTTTCTGTGGCGCCACAGGCAGCGACGTCCGCGCATTGGCCCAAGTTAATTGTGGCAGTTATTTGTTGTTATATATAGAGCCAAGAGCCAAGGCCTCAACAATGTTGCTGCAGGCGGCAGTTGCAAGTTGCATTTGACGATTTTACGAGCCATTTTTATATGCTTACTTAGTTGATTAAGGGCGTGGCAGCTTGGGGCAGATGTTTAGATTTTGCACAGGCTATGACTACAACAACAACAACAACAAATACATTAAATACAACAACTATGGCGTGCTAATGCCCCCGATGAGTTTTACGACCGCAAATACAACAAAAACACGAAGAAGAAAAAAAAAGGAATTTATTTCGAAAATGTTGTATGTGCAGCACAAATATTTTTATTACACCTACTCTAATACACACACACACACACACACACACACACGTACTATACCTAGCCCTGACTTTCGTTTATAGCCAGATACACTTTTGTTATTTATTACTTAACCATAATAAAAAGAATTATACTGAAAACATTTCATGAAAGAAAAATAACTAAAGAAAATAATAACACAAAAATGCAAAGAATGGAAAACTTAAAGAAAAATAAGTCAATAAGTATAACTATATATACATATATAGCTATGTGCCAAGGATAAACGAACTTTATTAATATTAAAAAATTAAAATTAATGAAAATAAAATACATATTTTGAAGTTTTCTTCTTTCTGACATATCATCGCTTTCTTGGATAAAGTTTATAAATATTTATTATTTCATAAAATTTTATTTTATTTTTCCATTTATATTTCAAGGACATGTTTTCAATATAAATAATTCGGATATACATTTTTAAATATTAAACAATTACATTTATAATGTAATTGTATATTATTGTTGATTCTAATTAAATTAATTTTAAATTATAAACAGAATCAAATTAATTTAATTACCTTCAGAATTAAATTAAATTTTATTGTTGATTCTGTTTAAGGCAAAAGAAAATAAATTACATTTCTTTACAATTAAAATAAACCCAACTAATTAGGAAATAAATTATCAAATATCAAAAATTACTTAAAAAATATAAGAGCTTTTATTTTGTTGATTCAAGTTAAATTATTAAACATTTTCATTGGATTTTATAGCTGAACTTAGTAGAACTAAAAAAATTAAATTAAATTACTTACAAAATTTAATTGTATTTTTAATTGTTATTATTCTAGTTAAAATAAAAACCAAATTATTTCGATTACTTTTAAATTTAAATTGTTTTTTATTGTTTATTTAACTTAAACTAAAACAAATTAATTTAAATTACTTTAAGAACTAAACGAATCTTTAATTACTTTAAATTTAATTTTATTGTTGCTTAGCTCAACTAAAACAAATGAAACGTATTTAGAAAAAAATTATATAAATATTTATATATATATTTTTATGTGAATCTCTGCATTTACACTTTACTTTAGCCCAATTATGTTGGATACAAAAGATTTTATAAACTCTTTCAAATCGTTAAAGAAACATTTTGAAAATTTTAAAAGTTCATATTTGTTAGGGTATTTTGAGTTCGAATTAGACTTGTTTGCTTGTTTATAGCAATAAAAAAACCCATCAAGTGTTTCTAATAAATATATATTATGCAATATATTTGTTTGCCCTAACATATATCTTATAGGCCAACTGTTTATCGGCCTGGCATATATATAAATATGTATTATATATATACGCAATATATATTTATAAGCAAGTATGGCAAATGTATTGTAATTTGTTTTTATGCGCAGTTTTGTTGACGACTTTGTCGCGCTAGCAAACTGAGCAATAAAACTTTATGCATTTAGTTATAAATATAAATAATTATTATCAACAGACTTATATTGGATTTCCAAACACAGATACAGATAGACATAAAGGGAGCGAGAGCAAGGGGGGTGGAGTGGGGGCACAACGAGGCATTCGCATGGACAGCAAACAAATTCAAATTGTATTTGCTTTGGCTTTTACGACTCTTGCCCCTGTGCGACAGCTAAAACCAAAACCAAAGCCAAAGCCATAGCCAAAACCAAACTGAACCAAGTCGAGCCCGGGCCATTATAATAATAACAATGTCAATAATGTTATTGTTATAATAATAATTTGAAATTCGTAACTTTTGTCGTTTTATTAATGGGTCGAACGTGTGCGAGACGTTACGAGATATACCCACATATCTACATATGTATATATATGTATATAGATATATGGCCAGGCCATTGACGTTGCCCGCCTCTCGTACTCCACATATAACCTACTCCTATACCCATTACACTTACTCCAATATTTACATCTCACTCTATTTAGAAAATAACTTTAAGTTTTTGTCTTTTTATACCCTGCTACCATTGCAAATGGGTAAATGGGTATGATGTTTTAAGCACATATAATAGGTAGAAGGAAGATTCTCTGATCTTTATATATTGATATATTACTAATCAGATTGACAAGCTGAGTCGATTTATCTCTGTCTATATAAAACTTTAAAAGCTAGAGAAGTGAACTTCTTTGTTAAAATCTATCGATAATTTTCTCCTTTTACATTAAATCGATAAAAATCGATACATCGAAAACCTATTTTTGAGAATATCTCGAAGATTTTAAGAACTGAAGACTCCTAATTTTGTATGTAGACTTTCGTGTGTTATTTGTAGATCAAGTTTATTTAATTTTTAAGATACCACGCCTCTTCTCTCTATAATTTTCGGGGCATGGTCTTGGGCTTTGGTATTTCCACAAGTTTAGATGCCATATTTAAGCCCTGAAACTTTCATTAAGATCAGACCATAAATTCCAAAGTTATTCAGCAACATAGTTCCCAATGTGCGGGGCATAAGGCAAGAAGAAGCACAGCTGCTGTGTGTGTGTGCGCTCTTGTTTATGCGTGTGTGTACGTATGGACAAAGGGAAGCGTGCCCGACTAGCAGATACCCTAAAAATCCAGCGCGGAGACGCCGTCAGATTCAAGTCAGATTCACGGCAGGTCCGCGCTGAGTTTGTAGGGTATCTGCTTGACGGACACAGGTGCACATAGGGTATCTGTTGGTCGCGCACGCCCGCCTAGAGCACTCTTGTTTCTTTTTTAAGCACTTCAGCTACAAATATTTACACAGCCAAGTCGCAGGCAAACTAGACGCTGCACAAACAAATGGTTAGGTCTTGGTGACGGTGTATTTTGGAGAGACTGCGCGTCTATTCAATGAGCTCCAGTTAACGGCGCCTCAGATCTATTTGCTCGACTCCGCATACCCTGTAGAGAGTGTCAAAAAGTTGGGATTCGAAAGAAGTGCAGGTAGTTGATTAAATGAGTCGAGTTATAGCTCAGAACAGTTTTAGTTTATTTATCAACTCTTGATTTTAATGCTTTAATATTTTGTCTATATCTATATATATGTATTTTATTTAATTATTAAACATAAGAGCTGTTTATTATAGTGAAAAGTAATTTTTATTTAATTATTAAATATAGTTTTCAAGAATTTATGTGATTTTTAGCGCATAATGTTCCAAAATGGATTTTTACAGGGTATTTGACAGTCGTTTCCAACCCTGCAGCGTTTGCTTTGTTTTAACATATTTTATTTGCATCCAACTATATTTAAACGAACTCTTGCAAGCTGTGTGCTATTTAGTTAAGATCTGTTTCTTCATTTTTTTTGTTTTTCTTTTCCTTTAATGGAAAAATTTTTTTTTATTGCTTGTCAATGTTGGCTTATGGATTTTTCTGGCATACGTTAAAAAGCGCATGCTCTAGTTATTTCAATTATTTCAAAATATGGTTTATTGGTTCGACAATTAAATTCTTCTTTTCTGTTTTCTGTTTTTTTTTTTTTTTTGGTTTGGTTCTAAAAATATTACAACATGTAGCTGAAAGCGCTTGCGGCGTTATTTATCTTGGCTGTTTGTCGAATACTTTTTCCAGTGTCTACATATAAATGGCTTTGTTATTTCCTTGGTAATATGGCGCCTGCCATAAATTGTGCTCATAATTTTTCATTGCATTTTCGGCGTACTCAATTTTCCATTGCAAAAACATAATAAATAAAATATAAGTATAAGTTGAGTCGTAAAGCAAAAAAAATCGCATATAAAATTTAATGCGCTTGAAAATTATGCGCAAACTATTTGAGGCATGCCACCCAATGCCACGCCCACCAACCCCCAACCCCCCTCCTGTTTGTAGAGCAGCAAAAAGTGCGCACGTTCAGCGTATGCGTAATTTATTTTATAAGCGCATAAATAAGAATTCCCAAAAACTAAATGCAATAAAAATGCGAAGCGGCAGCAGCACCTACAAATACATATTTAAAATAACAAGCAATTGCGCAAAAGTGTAATAATTTATAAAATATTAAAAAAAAACGAAAAACCAAAAAGCGCAAAAGAACAGAAGCAGCAGCAGCAGCTAACAAAATTTATTGGTCCACGTATATTTTGTTTAAATTTTGCCACAAGAAAAAAAAAAAGACAGAAAGGTAGCTAGAGAAAACTTTGTGCGTCTCACAGCCGAGACGAAGCCACGACTACAGCTTTGCAACAAGCCAGAGGGAGCTAGTCGGGTGTACTCGACTAAGAGATGTCCTAGATACATAAACTCACACACACACACCCACACCTACGATGCAGGCTTTGCATTTGTGCTTCTTTTGAATCTTGGTCCTATCTATGGATAAAGTGCGTTCTTTAATTTCTTCGGACTCTAGTGTCCAATCATTATGAAATTTGTTGTGCTTTTATATATGCCAGCCAACTGTGTGCATGTGCATATATTTATGCTATATACCGCAGCTCTGCCTTTAAACATATCTCTTTTAGAATTTTGGAGGCCTGCTTCGCCATGTTTGGGAAATGCAAACTAGATTAACTTCGGTATTTATAGTCCGATCTTTATGAAACTTGAAGTGTCTTTACATGGCAAAAGTAAGCGTGTGCAACGTAGGCAAAGTAAAAGGCAATATCATTAATGATTTTGCTTTTACAGTTTCACAGGCAAAAAGAAGAGCTATCTAAATAGTGAAATATTCTTAATATTTGTTTACTATTCGACAAGCTGGAAATCAAGTCGGAAGTATCTAGCTCTTATAATCTTCGAGTTAAAATAAACTGATAAACGCGGGCTGCGTATATCACGTGTGAAACTCTTGGCTCTAGCTCAGCTCAATGTCCTTTGTTTTATAGTCTTTTAGTTAAGATGAATTGTTAAACTTGTTCTGATATACGTGAAATATCTCGCTCTAGCTGGAAAGTCTCAGCTCGTCGTGCTTTGTTTTATAATCTTCAAGCTAAAATAAAATGATAAACTTGTTCTGCGTGTGATATACAAGAAATCTGTGGCTCTTATAGTTAAGGAGATCAAATCTTACGCAGACTGACTTGGCTAGATCGGCTCCATTCTTTATATATAGATACGAATATATGTATATGATTTCTTTTATATATAACTACTTCTTTAATAAACTATAGACTAACTATATATAGTATATACCCTACAGCATGCCTTCTTCTGCTTGTCTCACTTGTCTCATATATGCACAGCCAATATACCCCTTGAAGCCATTTTCAAGGAGCATTAAAAGATACAGCTAATACAGTTGCAGATACAGATACATTTGAAAAAGTTTTATTCACAAAACAAATCGCACGGCATCGAAAATTGCGGACCCAGCGCGGCATCGTGTCCTGCACCTTGACTGCCGCATGCCGCATGCCGCATGCCCCCCTTGCCTTGCCTCGCCTCGCCGCGCTGCCTCCCCCTCCCCCGCCATGCTGGCATAACCCGCTGCGCCATCCGCTTGCCTTATGGATAATAATTTCTGAATTCCTTCTCATTTTGATTGCGCCTAATAACTGAGTACTGATGCCGCCGCCTATGCCTTGCCTTGCCTTCGCTCGGCCTGCCAATTTGTGTGAGCCAAGTCTGAACTGAACTGAACTGAACTGAGCCTCAACTCGATTCGATTCGATTCGAACTCCTAACGCCGCCTGGCCGCAAAAGGCGGCCGCTGTCTGCGACGGTGTCTTGGCCAACTCGTTGCGTTTATTTTTGTTACAAATATTTTATTCCAATGCCATATATTTTATTTACTGCCTCTTCCCCTAAACTCGCTCGCACACTCGCTCGCTCGCTCTCCCTCTTTCTCCGACTGGATCTGGCCGCATCGCATCGGTTCTTTTATTTTATTGCATTGTTTATGCAGCCGAAAGTAAATTATGTTTTGTCCGCGGCATCGCTCAGCAAAGTCGAAACACAACTCGAAGTCGTCGCTGCAGCTTTTGTATTTATTTTTATAGTATCTGGCCAAAGAGTTGCTTAGTTGTGCCGTTCAACTTGACCAGCTGAGGAAAAGGGCCTGATTTTATCAGTTGAAATAAGTTTAAGGCTTTATTTAAACTGTGAGCGGGGGGACCAATAGAAACTTATCCAATATATAGATTATATTTTATTCTTTTAAACCGCAGCAAAGAAAATATTTCATTAGAAATTTATCTACTATATCTTTTAAATATTATTTCTAGATTATTCTTAAGTATTTTAATCCGTTTAAAAGAAAATATTTCATTAGAAAATGTATAATATACATTTTAAATATTGTAAAGATTATATTTAAGCATATCAATTAGTTTAGAAAAATATTACATATATTTATTTAACTATATATATACCATATACAATTTATGGCTAACTACTCTATAAAACAGTTTTTCTCGGTAAAAAAATTAATATATATCTTTTATAATATTGAAATGATTTGTATATATGCTAAACACATTTATATTTAAATGTTTTATATACATATATATGCATCTATAATTATATATATATATAAAATTATAATCTAAACACAATAAAAATCCAACTTTATAGCTATGCATATTTATAACCATAATATAAATATAGTTTGCTAGAAAAAACATGCATATAAAATATAAAAATAATGATTAAACTTGTTCTACCTGTTTGGGTCATAAACAAAATGTTTGACAGGCCCATTCTATGAGCTCACAGCGCAAGTTCAAAGCAAATATTTAAAGCAAAATAAATTTGTTATGTTTTATTCAATTATTATGATTAATGTAAAGTATACCAAGAAACTATCAGTCCTACTCTTAAAGAGCAATGGCTAATGGCAATGGTCTAAGAGAAGACTACAAGCGTACACCAGCTGTGGGTTTGAACCAGCAACCTTTATGTTCAGATGTCTGTGTGGTATATATACTATACTTAGTATGTATGTAAGATTATAAAACCTTTTGTGGAGCATATATGGGGTTTCCTATTAAAAGATATATACAGCTATGATATAGACTAGACGTCGGAAAATGTATTAGCTTGAGGTTTCGAACCCCGAACTTCGCGTGCAGCATTAGTGGGTCATTTCGGCAAAATATTCCATAAGGTGCTCCATTTATATACTCTAGATTATCGTTTGATCTCAAGAACAACTCAATGTAGCTTACAGTACACTACACAACACTACACTATATTACTTACACAACACTACACTATATTACTTAAACAACACTACACTATATTACTTACACAACACTACACTGTATTACTTAAACAACACTACACTATATTACTTACACAACATTACTTAAATTACAGTACACTACACAACACTACACTACTTTACTTACACAACACTATACTACTTTACTTACACAACACTACACAACTTATACTCCACAACACTACACTATACTACCTACACTACATAACACTACATAACACTACACAACACTACATAACACTACACAACACTACACCACACTACACAACACTACACAACACTACACTACACTACACAACACTACACAACACTACACTACCTTTTTTCTTAGTGTACTTTCAAGAAATAACTAACTGTAGAGCATTAAAAGTGCGTCGTGTTCTACGCTCTTTTATTTTTGCAGCAGTTTGTTGGCTGTCATTTTGCAAAAGTTATTATGCCAGGTGGTTGTCGCTGTTGTCTCCGTAGTTGTTGCTGTTGTTGTTGTTGTTGGAGTTGTTAGTATTTCGCATATTATTGTTGCTTTTTGTGGTAATACGTACAACAGTTAGTTGAGTTCAGTTGCTCAGTTGTGTCTGTGCCACATTTCAGCAATTGCTTTGCATATTTTATTGCTAAATAATAAATGCCCATTAACTTAATTGGCAAATTAGGCAAACAGACACATACACATCCACACACACAGGCATTTACAGTGCTCAACGTTTTTTAATTGGGACAAACCCATACACTCGAAAAAAAAAGCGAAGAAGAACTGAATATAGTTAAGAACTAGGTCTTGGGCATGAACCATATATATATGTGTATAATAAGTGCGCCATTTGCATATGAAAATTGAAAAAAAAAAGTTTTGGGCGCCAACAAAATCGATAGACCTGCGACTTGGGCCGGGCAAATGCACGGCCCTTCACCCCCCGCCCAGCCCCTCTGCCCCGCCCACACAGCAGCGATTTGATACAATTTGTAGAGTGCGCAGAAAATTTCACATTTTTCCTAAATGACAAGGCACAAAATGCGTTTGCAGCGAAATGCTTCGTCCGTCTGCCTGTCTGTCTCTCAGTCTGTCTGTCTGTGTGTCTGACAGGCAACACACACAATTAAATGTTATGCAGATGCAATCTAAAATGTCATTATATCAAATTCATTAATCCCCAATACAGAGCAGGGCCCCAGGCACTGACTACAACAACAACAACAACAACAGCTTGAAGAAATGCAGCCAAAGGCAACAACAACAACAGCAACAACAACAACGGCAACAACTTTGACAACGACAACGTTGTGCGCCTGCATCTGCACTCATTTATATTTTCTTTTTTTTTTTTTCTATGTTAAACTCACACTCATAGATACACACACGCACACACACACACTTGCACGCACACTCATATGTTTTTAATAATAATTATTCTCATTTTTTTTGCATAGAGATTTGAAGAGCTGCAAAAAAATATGGGGAAAACCAGGAAACTTTTGGTTAGTCAAAAGTTGCCGACTAGCTGTTACCCTGTTAAAAGTGCTCAAAGATTTTAAGTAAGGCAAAAGTGAACGACTAGCTGTTACCCTGTTAAATGTGCTTTAAGACCTCCGGCCTTACCCTACATTAAATGTTTTATCATTCTGAGTCACACAGCCAGATAAAATTGCTTGACTAGCTGTTACCCTCCATTAAGTGTTTAAATATCCGAGCTCACACAGTCAGACAAAAGTGCAAGACTAGCTGTTACCCTGCTTTAAGTGCTTCAAAATCTTAGCACACTAAAACGTTTTAATATTATGAACACTTATTTATTTATATAAAATATCTATTCACTGCAAAAGTAGCTATAAGAGCGAGAGAGACAGAGAGAGATATACTTTCGCGCGGCTGTCTTTATAATTATTATAATGTTGTAAATCTTATCATACCCACCTAAGTGTGCCTTAAAGTTACAGGGTATAGGTTTAAGGCTTAAACATTGCTCTTTATTTCAATTAGCGATTTTACTAGACATTTATTCGTTTATCACACTGAAAATGCGAAACCTGAAAGCGATTTTTCAACACTTATATTAAATGTCCTTTACCAGAAAGCAAAAGGGAATGAGGGAGTGATAGAGAAAGAGAGAGAGAGCGAGAGAGAGAGAGAGACAGATACACAGACAGAGAGTGGGAGGAGCATGCCTTTACATTAATCTTCTGTCCCACTGCTAATTACAAGCATACCCTACTTAATGCATTTCAATGCTACAGGGTATATCAAAAATATAAAAAACTGAACTGCGCCCGTTTTGCCAGCGATTAAAATCGCTGCACGTGAATATTTTAACGTCAGTCAATCAAATGGCTTAAAAATGCTTTGTCATAGCTGCACTCCATGAGCTGCTCCTAGCCAGGCCCGACCCGGCCCGCTCGACTCGCAGATACTTCAGCTGCAGAGCGAGAGGGAGAGAGATCGGGAGGGAGAGAGCGGGAGGGAGAGAGAGGGAGAGCGGGAGCACTTCATATGCGGCCTGTGTGCAGTTAAATCGCCTTTGATTTGATTTCGTTTGATTTGATTAATCGCACGACGCCGCCGACGCTGCCTGATAATGAGATACGAGCCAAGGCAGCGACGGAGGCAGCGGCAGAGGCAGCGGCAGAGGCAGCGGCAGCGACGGAGGCGGCGACTTGCACGCAATTAAGCCAAATTAAACTCAAAGCCAGCAACCTACAAGTAAATACGTGTTAAGATACTTATGCCAGGTTCTCTCTATCTGTGTGTGTGAGAGTGTGTGAGTGTGACTATGGGTATGTGTGTGTGTGTGTGTGTTTGTAGGGGCCACAATACAATACATGTTCAAAGTTCAATGCGCCGCGGCACAGAACTTAAGTTTACAGCTTTTAAAATTATTGTTTACAATATTAATATAAATTGTTGTGTATTAACACACACACTCGCGTACACACACTCTCGCACACTCACTCACAGAAAATTATTCCATTCATCGTCATAAACTTCAATTTTCGAAAATCATTTCCTTAACAGCTGCGCGTATAAAAATATATATACAACAGCTCAAAGCAACAACAACAACAACAAAAAGTATATATAATAATAAAAAATCGGAATAATAAAATGAATTAACATTCACAGTGGACATGAGTTTGCTAAATTCCTCAACTGATATTGTGAACTAGATTGCAATTGTTATTGTTGTTGTTGTTATTCGCGGTAAAATAAACAATTAAAACTGGGCAATTTCAATGTCAAATGCGCATTTAGTTAATAATTTTTGTCAGCACCTCAACTAATTGCGGTTTTATAAATCCGATTGAACTAGAATTAAAGCCCTAGATAAATATTCTCAGCTTCTAACTTAATTTGTGTGATAAATATTCTAATTTAATCCAATTATTTCAAATTCTCTCGAAATTTATAGTAGAAATGTGATCTATTTAAATAGATTGATCTAAATGTAATAAACATCATCATATCATCAAAATTACTATATAATTCCACTAGAAATATAATCCATAAAAATGGATTAAACTAGAAGTAAAAAACTAGCTGAATATTCTCAGCGTCTAACTGAATTTGTGTGAAAAATATCATAGTATAGACTTCCATAGATTATTTCTAGAAAAATTACAAAATCTATTAAATTCTCTATTAAATTCTTTAAATATGATCCATAAAAATGGATTAAACTAGAAGTTAAACCCCAGATAAATATACTCAACTTAGTTTTTGTAAAGAAGTATTACAAAATCTCTATTTAATTATACTGGAAATGTGATCTATAAAAATATAATGAACTTGAAGTTAAGCCCCAGCTATAACTATAACTTAATTTGTGCAATAATTATCAATATATCGACTTCCAATTTTATTACTAATAACATTACATATCTCTATTAAAATCTAGAATAAAATTATACTAAATATAAGATCTATAACAATCCATTAAGCTAGAACTTAATTTGTGCAATAATCATCTTTATATCGACTTCTAGTATTATTTCCAGAAACATTACAAAATCTCCATATAATTATTCTGGAAATATTTATAGGATCCCATATAATTAAATATATATATAATAAACTTCGTCTTTATCTACGTTAACTGCTTTCTGATGGGATAGATAAATAGTTTTTTCTGCGACTAACTCAACCTGAATAAAGTTTCATATATAAAGTGCTATCTCAATTTTCAATCTTTTCACAAACATTAACTACAGATTTCAATACGAATCAATAGTTACTATCATTGACTTAAATTCAATCGGTATTTAATTTTTTATTTATTTATATAAATAACTGTATATGTGTTTTCTTAATTCTTTCATTTTTTTAATCTTTAATCTATCGATTTCTATTTGAATCTATAACTATCTTTATATAGAAATCAATCTACCTTCATTTATTTATACATATCTGTATCTGCATTTGTTTCTGTTAGTGTATCTATTACTACAGCATTATCCATATCTTTATCTTTAACTTTATCTATATCGCTATCTTTATCTTTATTACTATTATGATCATTATCTGTATCTTAATCTTTATCGATATCTTAATCTCTATTGATGTCTACATCTTTATCGACATCTTTATCTTTTTCGATGTCTTTTAGTTATTTATGGCACACTATCTAGTTTTTATAAAGGCAACATACTAGTATTTGTATGTATATTTTTATTGATTGCGACCCACTGTGCCACACAGTGTTGTATCCAGTCCAGTGTGCAACGTGTGTGCACAGTTTTTGCCCTTTGCACATCGTTAAGGAATATTATAAATTACTACAACAACAACAACAACTATAATAATACAACAACAGCGTAGTCGTGGCTCTTGAAATATTTATTTTATATTACGTTTTTCGTTTTTATATATATATATATATTGTTTTTTTTTTCTTTTCCTTTGCCCTTCTCCCTTTTGATACACTCATTCGCCCCCAAGACGCGGGGCGCGGTCTAAATTAAAGAATATTTCTTTCTTTCTGCTGCCTTTTTACTGCTTCATCTTGAGTATATTTTTTCTTCTGCTTCTTCTTATTTTTATTTTATTCCGTTGTGTTATTTTATTTATTATTTTTGTTTCCCCCTCCCCTCCCCTTGCCGCTCTTTCGGCTGCAAGAGTAGCCCCGTCTTCGCTTAAAGTGCGGTTTCTTGTCTTTCTCCATATATATTCATTATTATTGCTGCTGCTGCGACTGCGACGGCCGCGACGTCGACTGCGACTTCGCTGCAACATAACTTCAACTTTGTATCTGTATCTTTGTATCTGCTCGCGCGCGCTCGTGTGTGTGTGTGTGTTCGTGTGTGTGTGCCATGTATTTAAGGAAAAAGAATGATGCAAAGACGATAAAATATAATTTCGGCTTTATATTTTATTTTAATGATGAAAAATGTTGAAACTTTATTACGAACTCATAAAAAATTTAAACGTAGGTACACACGCAGCGCGGCGCGACGCTGGGGGAGATCAACGCACACACACACACACACACACACACTCACACACACCCATTCTTCTTCTTCTTCATCATCATCTTCTTGTGCTGCTTTGTGTGCTCTCCGGCTCATAAATAAGTTGAGAAAAATGTGCGCTCTGCACCATGTTAAATGTTATAAAAATCCCAAAAAAAACACAAAAAAAATAAATGTAAAAAAAATTGTATTTATTTTTATTGCACAATGCAGCATTAATGTATCTTATGGATACAGATACAATGATACAGCTGCTGCTGCTGCTGCTGCCTTTGATGCCGCCTGCCGCACTCGCAACAATTAAAGCGAAGCGCAAAAGGTGTGAAAATATATGTCATAAGATACAAATGTATCTAATTGAATGAAAGCGACGCAGCGAGCGATTTGCTCTTAACACGCAGCTCCGCAGCACACAACACGCGCTGTTGTTAGTGGAGCGTGAGAGCATGCCACCCCGCCCCCAGGCACCCGCCACTCCTCCACTACTCTCCCCCTCTCCCTCCCCCTCTCCCCCTCTCCCTCACTCACTCACTCTGCGGGCCTTGGCCATTTGGTGCCTGGCAGCGTGCGGCGTGCGGCCAACGCATCAAAGTCAAAGTCGACATCAATGAAAAGTTTTTGCCGTTTTCGCTGATTCATTAACCTGACCTTTGGGGTACCTCAGCTGTGCTGGGCCTTTTGTATTATTGTAGAGGGGCTGTCTATATATTGAAGGCGAGAACCTACATAACAAGTGCGGTTTATTTATGCCATCGATAAATTATGAATATATATAAAAATTTAAAAATTGTATTGGAGTTGAACCATCGAGCTTTCTTTTACTCGTTTGACCCTGAGCAAGCTTATGCTTCTGTAAGTTTTTTTTTTATTAGCTCAGTTCTCTCAATGCGTTTCGTCAGTGGACAAATCCACTAGATTTGGCGGAATATGGGTGGAAATAGACAAATTATATAAGAAGTACACTTAAGCCGTGGCAAAGGCTGGTTAAATATTTGTTAGCTATAGTTATATTCGAGTTATAGTTATTGCTTAACTATTCCTTGAGTATTTCTCCTCTGTTAGAGCATACAATTTTCGCTGTACGTATTTCTAGCTGCTGCTTTTGTTGTGCTTGTTGTTGTCTTACGCGTTGCTCAATGTTGCGGTAGGTTATGGCTCGGCACAGACAAAAACAAAAACAACAACAAGAACAACAACAACACGCACACACACACACACACAATAGCCAAAAGCGTGCGACAACAGACGTTGGGCATAAGGAAGACGATAAAGATACAGATAACAACAAAACGAGCGCAAGTGAAAGAAAAAGTATCTAAGTATCTTTGGCTGTTGGCCGAGTATCTTTAGCTGTTGCGCTGCCGCATTGCATTTCTAATCTTTAGATTTATGAAATACTTTATTTTTTAGGCCACGATAAGCTCGTATCTGCATGGCCCAATCAATCATGAACTAATTTTAAAATTTAACATATATATTTCAAATCATTTTTCACACCAAGGTTTATTGTCCTACCCTGGAAAATATTTGGATATGAGTGAAGAGGGTATATGGGGCTTGTGCAAATGTTTGTAGGGCAGAAGTTTCTCTGTAGAAAGAGGAGAGGGAAGTGTCTTTGACTATTCAGAGTGTAAAAATGTAGGGAAGAAGATAGTTCTCTGTAGAAAGAGGAGAGGAAAGTATTTTTGGGCATATAAAGTATATCGATTCTTGATCAGACCGAGGAGCTGAGTCCATCTGTTTTCGTTTTGGGACACTTTAAAAGCTAGGGTATTCAAATTTTAAATATATATAAGCTCCCAGGCCAGACACAATAAGAGTTTAGCGCGTTCCTTTGAATAAAATCTATAAAAATTGATTTTAAGATATGTTTTTTCAGCATAACTCGAGAAATATTAAAGCTATTTACACCAAACTTGGTATGTAGGTTCTTTTTGAGTCTACACAGACTAAGAATCTTCCATTTTTTTGGTAACTCACTCCAAAGCTCCCCGAACCGAGCAAACATTCGGTTTAGGAGGTAGAGCTTCAGGCCTTGGTATGCACGCACTTGTGCAAGCCTTACTTAAGACCTCAAAATTTTATGAAAATAGATGCACAAACAACGAAGTTAACCTGGAATACAGGGAACATACATAGCATATCTCAAACTGTGCAGGGTATCGCCTAGTCAGGCAATAAAAACTACAACTACACTCTACATTTATTTGTGTAGATTACCCAATCGCATTAAGGCTATCTTATCGAATTGTGGCCATATAATAAAAGAGAACAACGTTGTTTTGCAAGCAACACGATCGATTTCTGATTCCTGATTTCCGATTACTATCACGAGCGTGTTTTTCAGCTCTATAAAGTAATAATAAATAAATAAATGCTCCACGCAATTATTGTAAATAAACAAATGTAATTACAAAAAAAAAAAAAAAAAACCTGCTGACGCACCGCGACTCACAGCTGCATTTTCAATCAGAGACAACAACAACAACGGAATATAAATAAAAATATGTATCTTTGCCTCCCACTTGCCACTGTTCCAGGCCCCCCGCACCTGCCCTGCCCCTCAGCTCACCCCTCCCCCCGCTTCGACTGTTTGTTCGCGTGCATTTTTAATTAATTTATTTTTGTCGATATGTTTGCAGGCGCGCACAGTCACAAAGCCAGCTCCGTGCACAAAGACAAAAGCCAACTTAAAAACTTGCATCTTTAAGATACACACACACACACGCACACACACACACACGCACACACACACACACGCACACACATGCATATCTTTTGTTGTTGTCGCTGTCCTCGTTGTGCCTGCCATAGCTCTGCCATTAATTTATTTATTTAATACTCTCTGCCCCCCTCCCTCCCCGCCCCACCCCTTGCATCCCCTCTGCCCCTCTGCGCCTGTGTGTGATTAATCGGCTGCTCATTGTAAATATTTGTCTTTAGTTTGTTGCACTGCAACGCGCGCGCGAAACCTGCCTCATGATTGTGCTCTCTACACATTCTTTGCAGATTCTCGAAGCTGCCAGACTTTTGAGCACTTCAAATGTAAATGACTAAAGTTTAAACAAAAGTGCCTTCAAAATTGATGAAATTTTAGGAAATTAACCGACGTTGCACGGATCAAATCGATAATATTGATAATGTAAGCGGACAGTTACAAGGCCTCTCAAAAGGCTCCTCACATGTTTTCTTTGCTCGTTTAACTTGTCTGTTAAGCTTGCTTATAATCTTGCTTTATTTTTTCTACACATTATCTAAGTCAAATTGTTCCAAAAATTTCTGTCTTTCATTTTGTCGCTGGTTCAAACCCTAAACATGGTGCTTAGCTCGCTCTTCTATGCAGATGTTTAGTTAAGGGCTGCCAACAAATCTAGTGTAGTTGACAAATTATAAAAATATTGTATCTATTTAAAATATATGAAAATATACATATAAAAAGGAAGAAGAGTGCTTTGGTTGGGAGTGCTCGACTTGGGAATACCCTGAACCTTCCTATACCAACACCAAATTTCTGCTCGCGCTAGAGATGATGTCGACGGTAGCTAGAAAATGAAAGGTACTTGATCTGTATATATTCTAGCAGCTTTTTAACAAGTATCTCTTAAAACCTAAGAGATTTGCTCAAAAAATAGGATATTGATATCGATTTTTATTAATTGCTTGAAAACGGGAAAAGTTATCGAGTTATAGGAAACAAACTATTACTGGTCAATAGACCTAAGTATCAAGTCTTTAGCTCTTAAAGGTTTTGAGATCGACACGTTCGTATTGACGAACAGAAGGTCGGACTGACTGAGAGACAGGCAGACGGACGGACGAACTGACAGACACAGAGACAGATGGAGAGACAGACGGACCTAGCTAGTTCGACTCGGCTATTGATGCTGGTGAAGGATATATATACTTAATTAAGTCGCAGACGCTTCCCTCTGCCTGTTACATACATTTGCACAAAAACATTATACCCCTTTTACCCCTTTTCAATGGGTATAGGGTATAAAACCTCTATGTAGTAGCTGTTATCGTAGCAATCTTTTACAAATTTAGTTTTATATATTAAATTCAACTTTTCGTTCTTAATTTTAATTAATAATTATTACTTTAATTAATATTATATTGCATTACAAGCTATAAATTTCCCGTTCAGTTTAGCTTTTGTTAGCTTTGCTCGCCTTGCATCTAATTTGCTAGTTGTGGCAAATCAAGAGCTCGCCCCGTCTATACATATATACATATATATATATGTATATCTATGTCTGGCCTGGTTGTTACCTGAACTTTACGAGCCGCTCCTTTTGGTTGGAGTTTTTCAGTTTTTCTTGTTCCATTTTTTGTTTCTCTCTTTTATTTTAACCGTAATTTATAATAAGCTATTTTCTTTACGCACCTTTTTTGCGCTTGTGCCTGTGTCTGTAGACTGGCAGCGGGACTGTGGCTACCCCCTGCCCACGCGCACCAACAGACGGGCAACAAGAACAACAACAACAACTGAAACAACAACAACAACAACAATAAGAAGTTCAAGCCAAGACACTCGGCTAGCCAGAATTCTTGGCCTGAGTGCGGAGGCTGACTTACAACTAATGCAATATAATAAATTTGTACAAAGTTACAAATAAATGCCAGTGTGTGCGAGTGTGCCAGTGTGTGTGTGTGTGTGTGGGTTGAAAAATAAATAAATAAATATTTGTAGAAGGATATATATATATATATATATATATAGGTTTATATGTTTATATATGTACAGACACGCATACATTTCTAAAAAGATTTGATTGCCGCCCAACCCTTCTGAATTTTGAGTCGTTCTTGCAGCCTCCCACCTTCCCCCTCCCTCCCTCCTGTGCCCTTTCCCTGCTTCAGCTCTTGTGTCAGTTTGTTGTTTTGCTTTATGATGGCATTGCTTGGGTCTCCCCATCTGTTGTGCGCAGCTGGGGCGCCCCTTGGAGCTGGCCTGGCTTTTGGCTTTGGCTCTGGACTCGGCCTGCGACTGCGACTGCGACTTGGGCTTCGGCTTTGGTTTTGGGTTATTTATCTGCATAAATTATTTATGCCGCATTACAAGCATAAAAATAAATAAAATAAATGAAGACCAGGCAACTCTCTAAATCCGATTAGAATATACACACACACACACACACAGAGCTCTCCTCTCCTCGCCAGATACAAATTTATTTTTATAGATTAATCAACCTTTTTACTTGCAGCAGCTGCAACATGCCCCAAACCCAACAGAAAAAAGAAAATAATAATAACCAACAATAATAATAAAAGATATGCATATATATAGACATATAGCTGGGCCATTATATATACCATTTATTTGGCTTAGCCATCAAATTGAAAATTGCTAAAAATTTTCCCCTCCCTTCCTCGTCTCCCTCACCCTTCTCCTCTTCTTCAGCTTCTTCTATTTTGTATACATATAAACACCAGCAAAAATTTGTTGGCTATTTTTTATGGGATTTTCCTTTTAAATTAAATGTTTATAGAATTGGAAACTAAATTAATGTATCTGTATCTGTAGCTGTAGCTCGTATTTGCATCTGTATCTACAGCTTTCAATGTATATTTATCTGCATTTGTATCTGTATCTGCATCTGTATCTGTATCTGTATCTGTATCTGTATCTGCATCTGCATCTGTATCTGTATCTGTATCTGTATCTGTATCTGTATCTGTATCTGTATCTATATCTCTACCTATATCTGTATCTGTATCTGTATCTGTATCTATATCTCTACCTATATCTGTATCTGTATCTGTATCTACGTGTCTGTAGCTGTATCTGCATCTGCAGATATATCTGTATCTCTGCATCTGTGTACCTACAGCTGTATCTGTATCTGCATCTGTTAAAAGGCGTAAAATGTAAAATTACTTCAATTTTGTTGGATGCTCCATATGGGACTTTTGGATATAAACAACAATATATAGCCAACATTTTTAATTGTTTGGAATATTTATTGCCCTAGTTAATGTTAGTATACTCTATCAGCTTTGTATATACTATCTTATTTAAGATGACCTCCATTAATATGTTAAAATTCTAAACACATTCGTCTTATTCAAACTAAGCAGCTGTACCAAAATCCGAGATGATAGAAAAATTGGAATTCTTAAGGAGCTTATAAACTCTAAAGATCTATGTTTTATGGCCTCGATTTAATTCGTGACAAAATTGATTACAAATTCGCTATGCCCCAGGCTGTGTGAGGGTATAATTAAATATGTCTGAATAATATAAAACAGAAGGCAGATACATCAAAGCGGATTATACAATTTATATTTGCTCTTATTTTTATGCGCTTCGCGCCGCAGTTGCCCATCTTTCCGCCCCTCTTCGTCTTCTTCTTCTTCTTCTTCTACATTTGTTGGTTTTTTTTTTGTATATATTTCTTCATTTTTATTTTATTTATTTATTTTTCATTAAGCAGCAATGTGCATTGAGCAGTTGTTGTATACAATAGCGCAGCCAGCAGATGCAGCAGGCGCTCCTCAACAGATACAAGATACAAAGATACAAAGATGCACAGATGCACACACATACAGATACATTAGAAAACACACGCTGCGCTTGTAATAAATTGTATTATTTATTTTATTTTATTCACGCACACACACACGCACACACACATATATATATAGAAACCAGAGCCACGACGAGCTCTGCTGCTGCCACTTGAGGCCAATTTAACAGGCAAAGATCGGGCGCAGTCGCCGTCGACGCACAGCGGAAGCGTCGTCGATTTTGCCTCAGAGTCTCGACTCAAGGCAAGTAGCTGCAGAGGGGCTGCGAAGGGGCAGAGGGCAGAGAGCTGCAACAACTGGCAGCCGAGAGTGACGAGTGTAATGACTTTTGTCGATTGGGTTAAGTGGCTTGTTGGCTTCCTTTGCGCACCTACACAGATACACACACACACACACACACTCGCACACACCAATTCAAATGCACCTTCATCTTTTCTTTTCATTTTTTTTGTGAGTTGCATCTTTTTCAATTTTTATGCATGCCACACATTTTGTTCCCGGCTGCCGCTGCTGCTGCCTTTTGATTGCTGCCGTTTTTTTTTTCTTCACCTTTTTATGCCCTGCATTCATTGCAAATGTGCAGAAAGGGTATTATGCTGGTGTGCCATTGTATGTAACGGGCGAGAAGAAGACATGTTTAGACTCAAACTATGATGAGAACGACAAGCTGAGTCTGTGTGAATGGCAATTGCAGAGACTGTAAAATTGCAAGTAAATTTGATCGATAACGATAAATATCGATTTTGTGCAATGGTTTTTTAAGCATAACTCGAAAATTATAAGAGCTACAGACACCAAATTTGGCGGTAAGCTGCTTGTGTAGTCTATGCAGATAACAAAGATATAATTCCTTGAAAACCTACTCCTAAATTCGCTAAAACTGGAAAGAAATATCCCTTTTATAGGCAGAGCCCTGCGCTTTGGTATACACACACTTTTGTATGCCATATTTAAGCCTAGAAAATTTTAAATAGATCGGACTATAAATAGCCGAGTTAATCAGGAATGCATTTCCTATACAAAGTGTGGTACGAAAGCAAGAGGAAGCAAAGCCGCCGCGTAAAGTGAGTTTAGTATAGTATAGAGTATAGTATGGAGTATAGTGTAGAGTATAGCATAGAGTATAGTTTAAGGTATAGTATGGAGTATAGTTTAGAGTATAGTTTAGAGAATAGTATAGAGTATAGTATGGAGTATGGTTTAGAGCATAGTATAGAATATAGTATAAGGTATAGTATAGAGAATAGTATAGAGCATAGTATAGAGTATTGTATAGAGTATAGTATAGAGTATAGTTTAAGGTATAGTATAGAGTATGGCTTAGAGCATAGTACAGAATATAGTATAGAGTATAGCATAAGATATAGTATAGAGCATAGTAAAGAGTATTGTATAGAGTATAGTGTAGAGTAAAGTAAAGAGCTTGGCTCTCGTTTCAGGGTATCTGCCAGTCTTGCACTTGCAAGTCAAGCAGTTCTTGTCTTTCTTGTTCGCTTTTTTTTGTGTGTGTTGAAGTAGTTTGAATGTGGCACGTTTGGATTTGTTCTCACTGCCGCCCCCCGCTCTCTCCCTCTCCCTCCTCTCTATATCCAGCTGGGGTAATTTGTCTACACAACTTTTTGTAAGCTACACTCGCTTATTATGTTCAGTCTGAGCTTTAAACTGAGCTGCGAATCATAAGGATATGCGTGCGGGTTATTGAGACTGACTCCTGGTTTCTGTATAATTGACAGCCAACCAATTGCCTCGGGGCTAACATATTGCTCCTTCTTTTTTTTTATTGTGTATTTGCCATAATGCTGTAGAGAAATTGAAAGTGATTAACAGACGCTTTGTGAGCTCATAAAAAACGTGTTTATCATTATTTCAGCGCTTGCCCATTTTTAATTCAAAATTCGAGCTTGATTTGTAAGAATTGTTTTTTATACTTTGCCAAAACATTTAAATTTATGTAAGCTAAAAAGTTGCTGGCAAAAAATGATTTTTTATATAATTCAATTTTCTTAAGAAAACCACATTCTCGGGCGGAAAATGTGTGAGAAAGTGGAAAAAAATGTTTTAAAATTATAAATTATTATTATTATTATTATTATTATTATTATTATTATTATTATTGATGATTATATAAAATGTTTTATTGATAAAAACAATCATTAACATTTTTATAAGAAGCAAAATTTTCAAATAATTTTTCATTATTTATTTCAATTTCAAGTTTGATTTGTAGTAGAGATTGGCATTTCTTAGGCGATTTTGACAAATTCACGTCCTTGGGTGGAAAATAGGTGAAGAAATTGGAAACACTTTAAACAAATGCTTCAAAATTTATACGAACTTTACTGGCATACTTATATGAAATATTCGCAACTAACTTCTCAAAAAATTGTCTGTTATGAATGAAATATTCGACAAGAAAAATTTAAAAATTATTTTTTCTTGGAAATTTAATAAAAATTAATTTGAATGTTGAATTAATTAAATTTCCGCCCCTTAAATATATATGTGAGAGCTCTATGAGCAGCTGCCTCTAGCATATACGTTTTTTTTTTCTCTTTCAACATAATTCAATTAAATTTTAATTAACCCTCATCACCTACACCTACATCGGCTGCTGCTGCTGCTGGGCAGAGATCCCCTCGTTGGTGATCTCTGCAAAAAGTTCAGTGAACCGAGCGATGGGAATAATAAAAATAAAATATTACCTCTAATGATGCACGCATAAAATGCAGCCGCAATAAAATATGAAAAGGGCACAAGACGAAGGAAAAGGAGAAGATGCGAGTAAAGGAGATGAGAATAAAACAAAAGTGACTTTTAACAAAAGCCAAAGAGAGCCGAGAAATGAGAAATATCATAAAAGTGCAATTAATCAACAGAAACCGAAGCAAGAGATCGAAAACAGGGACGAGAAAACGAGGGCGAGGGGAAATGTGGCATGTGGAACGCGGCTGATGGAGACAAAGGCTGACACTTATCGGCTTTATCTGCTTATGTGTGGCATGCCACAAAGAGAACAAAAAGCGAAGCGAGAGCTCAATCCGACTCGGAGATGCCCTGAACGGGGCCAAGCAGCTGTGCTTCTTCTTCGAGTTGCGCTTCCTAGCTATAAGAAATGTACCTCGATTAACTTGGATGTTTATTGTGCGATCTATTTCAAATTTTCAGGGATTAAATATGGTATACAAAAGTGCGAACATACCAAAGCGCAAGGGTCTATCTTAAGAAATGGGGTTTGTCCGATTCTGGAGAAAATGGTGTGAGGTATCCAAAAAGTGAAAGATTCCTTGTCTGTGTATGTTAAAGAAGAACCTATAAGCCAAGCTTGGGCCATATAACTTTTATAATTCTCGAGTTATGTTTAAGAAACTCAACTCAAAATCGATTTTTATCGATATTACGAAGATGAGAGGAGATATCGAAACATAAATGATAAGTCCTAGCTTTCTATATGATAATATGATCAAAGCTAGCTCGATTCAGGAATATATATATTCGCTCTCCTTAAAATCGGATCTGCCTTCTTCTGCCTGTTACATACCTTATACCAAACCCGTCATACCCTTTCCACACATTTTGAATTGGGTTCAGGGTCTAAAAACTTGTAAATAAATATAAAAAAGAATTATAAAAGTATTGAAAAGAAGCTGCTGCTGCTGCTGCTGCATGGGAATTGATTATTTTGCATGCGGATGCCGCCTGTCAATATTTGATTTTTATATATGGCATTGCCTGACAGATCGGCGAGCGGGGAGAGGGAAGAGGGGAAAGGGGCAGAAATGCAGCGATTTTTAATAAATGAAATGTGTAAATAAACGCCTCGAGCAAGAACAACAACAGCAACAAAGAAGCAGAAGAAGTGGCATAAGAATTGGGTAGGCAAACAGCAGGAAAGCATAAACATGGCCAACACTAATACCAAGGCAAACAAACAAAGACGCAGACGCAAATGCAAATGCAGATGCATTTAAAAAGAATTTCTAAGCACATAAAAATCCAACAACAAAATCAAAGCCAGCGGCGGTCAGCGTTGAAAAAATATTTAAAAATGCATAAAAACAAAATATTTATTGAAGAAATGAAAGACGGAGCGGGTTAGACGCTAACAAGCCAACGGGAAAGCAACAAGAAAGCGTGCTACACGCAGAGACTGAACGACCAAGAGATACCCTACACTCAAGCATTAATCGTTTCTGGAATACATACTATTGTAACTCTCGTGTTTATTGTGCGATAGTTATGAATCTTTAAGGCTTTTGAGCTACCATTCCCATTTGTTTGTATACCAAAAATCAAGGCTTAAGCTCCGAGAATTTTCGACTTACCTCACATAATCACAGAGATGTGCTTAATTATCGAAAAAGTGGAATACCCTTGCTTAGCCTATTTTTAACTACAACTAGCCAAGTTTTGTGTCTCTAGGTCAGATCATCCCAAAAACATGCCTGAAAGAACATTTCCGTAAATCGATATTTATCGATTTTGGGAAAATGAAACATGTTCCTAAAGAAGAGACTACAGTTGATCTGGTTTTGATAAACGAAAAACTACACTCTACAATCGATAAAACTACATTCAATATTTATATTTATAGCTCTTTGCCTTAGTAATCGATATTAATCGATTTTGGTTAAGTGCGACGTGCTATCGCAAAAAGACTTCAGTTAGTGTGCTTTTGAAAGACGAGAAACTGATGTCAAAATTTTAAGCTTTAAGTTCTAAGACTTAGAAATCGATCTATATATATTTCATACATTCAACATTTTCAGTTATTAGCTCTTATTCTTTGATCGATATCGATATCGATATATATTGATTTCTGAAAAATGTGACATTGGGAATTTTGAGCTTTAAGCTATTGGTCTTTCAGAAATCGATATTTATCGAAATAAGTTGTTCCTTTGAAAAGTGAGCACCCACATTCAAGATTTTTTGTCCGCAGCTCCTCGGGTCTCAGACTGCAATATCCCCTCTCTATTTGCCCCTTTTCAATGGGTACAGGGCATAAAAATATTAAATGAGATAAACAAACGTTTTTGAATTCGAACATATGAGCATGCTAATGCGCACAAGAACCCAGTCAAGACGCAGTCTAACCCAGGCTTCGCTTATTTGATTAATGCACTCGAAAGCGACAATAAACAAGAACAAACGAACATAGTTGGCAACTCTGGACGCTGCCGAGTGCCTGGGCCTGGCCCTGGGCCTGGTATTGGGCTTGGGCTTGGGTCTGGGCCTGGTTCTGGTTCTGGAGTGGGATCTGCGTCGAGTGCCAGAGATCGTTCAGACAAACAAATATCGCATTCCACTGCACACAAATCGAATGTGAATGCTCAATTGATGTGAGCTGTGAGCGAAGCCGAACGGCTTTTTAACTCTTACTCGGAGAACTCGGGTTCGTCGACGTCTATTAGATAAATAAATAAAGAAAATTTTTTATTAAAGTGCGAATTCTGCGGTGCGCTTAATGTTGATGGAACGCTCGGAGCTGGGAGCTAGGAGCGGAGCGACCATGGCGAACCGTTGACATGTTGCCGTTGCCCCATCGACCATCGACAAGTCCATCAAAACCGGTTGGCGGCGTGGCAACTGTGATTCAACGAGAGCTGCAACTTCTCGATGCAGCCGATAAAAATCAGTTAGACATGAGAAACAAACCATTCCGAATATTACTTTGCGACAATTTATGCAGCGGATTCTCCCTCCTCTCTTTTAAAATGTGCTGTTTGTCCATTCATAATATTCCAAATATAACTTTTGACTAGCATATGAGTCGGCTTATTGAGAAGAGCCAAACTGCTCTTTTACAGTGTTGCAAAATGTTTGAGAAATTGTTATAAATTCAAAATGCTGCTCAATAATCGATTTAGTAAAGTAGTGTTGTTAAACACTTGTCCCTTGTTGTTTAACACTGGTTCGGTAAAAGCAAGTGTTGTTGAACACTAGTTCGGTAAATTCTAGTGCTGTTGGCTTGGTTCTCTTTTAGCTAAATAATAGAATTTTTTGTTTCGTTATATATTTGGTTACTCTAACATTTTTTTTTGTATATTTATGCTGAACAAAAACGTTTTTTAACACTGTTTCGGCGTATCTTTGGATACTTTCTGATAAAAAATCAAAGATTTAAAAAGTAGATAAGACTTATAAGAACCTGGTTTACAGCACATTTAAACAATTTACCGTCATTAAAAAAAAACAGTGTTGGTTAACCTGCGTAAATACAAGCATGAATGACTTCAAAAGGTCTCCATAATTCAAATGAAATGATTCAATGCATAACTTAATTATTGCTTCCGAATATGCTTATATTCTACGAAAACAAATATGGTTGCTCAACACTGGTTTGGTTTATTATTTAAATTCTATTTATTGTTATTTAGATTTTTATATAGAATTTTTTTTTACTGATACACAAAGATATCCTAAGTGTCGCTAGAAAACGATATACATATGTGACAGTAATGTAAAATGTAAGCAAAAAGAGTTGCTCAACACTGTATTTGCTTATTTATAGTACTATTAGTTTTTATAAGCAGTAGTTAGTTAATATTTTCCACATATTACTTAGATATATATAAATATTTTAAAAATTAGCTTTGCATCGAGCTAACCTACAAAGTTTAACACATCGCGTTGCTCAACACTGGTTTTGTTTATTTTAAATGCATTCGCTAATTAAATATGACCTTAAGAATATTTTTTAAAAGAAACTCGTTCGACGAAAAGGGCCTGCAGTTAAATGAAAACAAAGTAAATAATGCAAACGAATGAATATTCATATTCATAAATAAATGTATTCATATTTAAGATCAATTAGTGTGTGGAGCAAGGAATTCCGAATGGGAACCTACGACAAGGCGAAAAATGTTTAAAATGCCCTCAACGATCGCGAGCGGAAGACGTGGCCCGGCAACAACAATGAGTGGCAGCAGCAGCAGCGGCAGCGGCAGCACGCCGGCGACGACGTGAAGCACGTGAATGCTGTCAATCAAGAGCGCCGCGCCGCGCTGCGCAGCAACAACAACAACAGCATTCCACGGTAGCCGCGGTCGTGACGTCACGCGGCGAAATGCCGTCGGCACAAGGCAGCCGAAACAAAATGAAGATCGCGAAACGTAAATCAAAACAAAACAGAGAGAGAGAGCAAGAGAGTAACTGCTGCCTGACGCGTGAGCGCAAGCACAGCGCGTCTGAGAGTGCGGCGCTGCAACTGCGCTGCTGCTGCTGCTGTGCTTAAGAGAGCGCGCAAAGCTGATCGCGCTTGTGAATGAAATGCGCGAATAAATATTTGAAGAGAGTTGAAAGTTTGGAAGAGAGTGTTTGTTGTACTCACCCGCTCCTCCTCGCGTATCATTTCCGCAATGCCCGGCTTGATCTCCATATCGTCCGCCAGCGATGCTGCGCTGCTGCCGGTGGGGGGTCCGCTGAGATGATGGTGCGGCGGCGGCGGCGGCAGACGCGGCTCAGCTGCAGCTGCGACGCTCAGCTCCATGGCGGCAGCGGCCATGGCGGCGGCAGAGCCGAGCGGAAAGCGCGACTCAGCGGCAGCGGGATGAACGGAAGCGCCGGAAGTGGAAGTGCCGGGCGCATGGCCCAGCCCGTGGTGCGCCTGATGCTGCTGCAGGTGATGCAGATGCTGCTGCTGCTGTTGCTGCTGCTGCTGCTGTTGGTGCTGCTGCTGCTGCGGACTGGGCAGCGACTGCGCGAGCGCGCGTTGGCAGCGACCCGCTGCCGCCGCTGCCGATCCTGCTGGCGCTGGCGTCGTTGCGGGTGAGGGCATGTCCAGGCCATGCAGCGCCGTTTCCAGCGCTGCCGTCGCGGCGGGCGTCAGGCGACGCGGCGTAACGCTGCCGCTGCCCGCGGAGCCTAGCGGCAGCGCCATTTGCTTTGGCGGCGGCGTCAAAATGCCGCAATCGCGCTGTCTCTCTCGCTCCTTTTGCTCCTGCTCCAGACGCTCGGCGGCGATCAGGCTGCTCAGCGGGCTGGCGGGCGCCTGGAATATGGCGTCGGCCGAGGGCCAGCGACGCTTGCGCACATTGCGGCTCTGCTGGCGCTCTAGCGGCGACAGGCGCAGTTCGCCGCAGTCCCAGTCGCCGCTGCGCAGCTTCTTCTCCGGCTGCATAAAGGCGAGCAGCTGCTCTTCGCTGCCCTCGCGCTCTGCCGGCGAATTCTTGGGCGAATGCTGTGCGCTCGGTGTCGAGGAGGCAGTTGCTGTCGCTGCCGCAGCCGCTGCCGCCGCCGCCGCTGCTGCTGCTGCCGTATTGATCTCCTCCATTTGCGTGACATCCGCCAATCCGCGAACCTTGAGCAGCTCGGCGATGCGCAGCAGCGGCCCAATCTGATCCTGGCTAACGTTGATTTCGCCGCGATACATGAACTCGACAATGGCCTTCAGATCGCACCAGCTGACGTCGCGCATGATGACGATCGGGTGCTGGCAGGGGGTCTCGGCGAGCAGGGTCTGGAAGTAGGGGGAGCAGGCGGAGAGGACCATTTTGTGGGCCTTGATCGAGCGGCCGTCGCAGGCGAGGGTCACGTCGACGAAGGATTCGTTTTGCAGCAGCTGATCGAAAATCGTTGTCAGATTTGATTGGTAGTTGTTCCAGCGCAGGCAGAACTGTTGCGGCACCTGATGCTGCGGCGTCGAACGTGAGCCGGGCGATGAGCTGCCGGCGTTGATGTTGACGTCGACATTCGCGTTCGCGTTGGCGTTGGCGTTCGCGTTGGCGTTGGCGTCGGGTGGCGTTGTTAACGGCGGGCTAACGGTCTTTGCTTTATCCTGTTGCGATGTTGGCGAACCGCCGCCGCTGCCGCTGCCACCGCCGCCGCCACTGCGCTGTCGCTGCGCCGCTTGCGCCTGCTCCGTTGCATAGGTTTCGCTGTCCGTTTGCGCAGCCGCTGCGGCGTTGCTGCGATCGCTGCTTTGTCGCGACGTTGGCGTCTCCGTTGACGCCATTTTGTGTGTTGCCCAAAAGAGAGCGTGTGCGAATCAAGAGAGAGCGAGAGTGTCTATTGATCGTGCGCGCGTGAGAGCGGCAAATCTTTCATTTGCAAATGTAACGGTATTGGTGTTCGCATGTGTGTGTGTGAGTGTGTGTGTGCGTGTGTTAAACACTAGAGCTTGCACGAGACGACGCGTTTATCATGCGCTCGCGTTAAAGTCGCGTTTTAATTAACGTACACGTGAGTGTGCCTATGTGTGTGTGTGTGTGGGAGAGTGGGTGTATATGTGTGTGTGTGGCTTACGTTACGTTAAGCGCACTGCGTTGCGTGCATTTTAGATAAAATATTTATTTATTTATTTTTTTTTTTTAATTTATTTTTTAATTTTCTTAATTTTTTTTTAAGTTAAAATTTGCTAAATAAATGTTGTTGCTGTTTGGGCAACTTGTGTGTGAGTGTGTGTGTGTGTGTGCGTGCTTGTGTGGCGGCTCGTCGTGTGGCGTCTCGTCTCGTTATTTGGCAAACGGAACGTGCCCCCAAAAAAGTCTTTTCAGCACGAGTGTCTGAATTAGACTGAAAACGTTTTGCACATTTTGATACGGAAAAACTCAAAACAAACTTAACACACGGGCAGCAACAGCAGCAGCAGCAGCAGCAGACGACGTCG
The DNA here is from genome assembly GCA_035045355.1 of Drosophila lacicola. Lineage (NCBI taxonomy): Eukaryota > Metazoa > Arthropoda > Insecta > Diptera > Drosophilidae > Drosophila > Drosophila lacicola. Next base: position 1,957,432 of record JAWNPB010000133.1, read on the forward strand.
ATTGGGGCTACGACGACGACAGCGACAACGACGACGACGACGACGACGGCGGAAAACGCAGAGGCGCTGCTTGCCTAGTTGTTGTTGTTGTAGTTGCCGTCGCGTCGCGTTTTGTTGGAGTCGAGAGTTGCGAATGCGAATTCGCTGAGTCGTCGTCGCGACGCCAGCCGCGAGACCCCAAGTCGTAAATAGTGCGCTGCCGACGTCGCAGCCAGCAATTGCAGTTGCATTTTCAAGGCAAAGGAGCGCAGCCAGCCAGCGCAGCGACAGCGACAGCGACGGCAGCGAAAATAGTGCAAAGAGCGTCAAGCAGCGTGCGGCGTGCGGCAAGCGGCGTGCGGCGTGCGGCGACAATCAAATGCCGGCAAACGTCGAAAATTCCTTTACTCGGCAAAACGAAAAACGAAGCGAAACGAATGCTTGGCGAGGCGAGGCGAAGTACGCTCGGCGCTGCTCGCTCTCCCACACACAGCGACCGCCGCGTGCGCGCAACCCCCAAAAAACAGCGACAGCGTTGTTGCTGCTGTTGCCGTTAGTTCAAAGGCGCAGAGATGAGACAAACGCGCTGCATTTTCGGCAATGCGTGCGAAGGGGGTCGCCCAATAGTTGAGCACGCCTGTGTGCGTGCGTGTGTGTGTGTGTGTGTGTGAGTGAGTGCGTGAGCAAATGCAGCTGCAATTAAAAGTTTCTGCGGCGAAAGGCGCGTAGGCAACAGTCCGATGATAATATATTAAAAAAAATATAAATAAATATTTTAAGAAATAATCTTATCACTAAAATCTATACTTCCAATACATGTTCCCCCTCTCACTCACTCACACACACACGCATGTTTGTCGCGGCGATAAACATAAGAAAAAAGTTGACAGCAGCCGCCGTCGCCGCAGCAGCAAAGATTGTTCATTAATTAGTTCCGTTTGTATTTTCTGCTGCTGCTGCCGCTGCCGAAGTTGCTCAATTTTGAGCTGCAGTCGCTGCGCTCTCAGCGGCAGCAGCACACCAATTCGCCGCAATCTTTGAACGTTGCGCTCTTTTGTTTTTAAGAGACGCGCCAACTACTGTGCTGTGCTCTGCTTGCACACACACTTCTCTTTTGCGTGCGACGCAAAGACACGAGCATTAAGTAGACGACGGCTAGTGCATGTTTGTGGAAGCGAGAGGCAGCGAGTGGGGGGTGGGGGGGGGCGACACAGGTGGCATTGCACCTGCAGTTTGAGCGACGACTTTTTTTCTGTTGCTTGCTGCTGTTGTTTTTTTTTCTCGCTCGCTCGTTCGCCTTTTGGAACTGCCCACACTGCGGGGCTGTCACTGGAGACTGGTCACTCCGTGTGCGTGCGTGTGTGTCTGTGCAGGTGTGTGTGTGTGTGTGTAGGTTTGTATGTGTGTGCGTGTGTCTTGCAATTGTATCCTGATTATTGTTTTTGGCATAAAATGCATAACATAAAGAAAAATACAAATCAAAACAAAACGGAAAACCAACCAAAAACAAAAAAAAGAAATTGCCCAAATGCGTGAGCGAGACAAACGATGCGGCTAGCGCGAGCGCCAGAGCGAGACAGCCAGTTGCGGCTCAGCCTCAGCCAGTCATAAATTATGCAAAATTTTTTTTGCGACTAGCAAATGGCGGCTGACTACATTATTATAAATAACAGTGCACAAAATGAGCGAATGACAGAGTGTGAGAGTGAGAGGGGAGAGGGGAAGAGGGGTGAAAAACAAAAGACGCAGATAAAGACATGAAGAAGAGGCAGCTAAATTAATTGTGCTTAAAATGATCTGAGAATAGATTTTAAAATAGATTTTGGCAAAGATTTCAAGCAGCTGTTTTCATTAATTTTACGACGCGTTCAATTTATTAATTTTAACGGTCGCTTTGCGAATTTTCCCATTATTTATTGCGTTTATTTGTTTTATAATATTAAAATGATTATATCATTTCTTATTCATACTTGCTTACATTTGTATTATATTAATACAATAAATACTGTTGCAATTTCTTATAAATACTTATGTTATTTCTTATTAATTATTGCTTATGTATATTTTTAATAAAAATATATTTGTAATTTCTTTTTAATTGTTGCGTATATTAGTATTATATTATTAAAACGATTATATCATTTCTTAATCATTCTTGTTTATATTTTTATTGTATTAATCTTGTGCAATTTCTTATTTATTGTTATTTATATTTGTAATATATATATATATTTGTATTTTCTTATCAATAATTGTTTATATTTGTATTTTATTAATACAAAAATAAGTATATAAGAAATTATAAATTATTAAAAATATTTTTATTATATTTATACAAAATACGGATATACATATTTTCGAATTATTGCTTGTATTATATTATTAATATTAATATTATATATGTATTTGAAGAAAAATAAGATATTTTTATTATATTATTCAAAAATAACCTTAGTAAATTCTTATTAATTTTTGCTTGTATTTTTTTTCCTATATTTTATTGACTATTTATGCTTCAAAATTTCGTTTAACTTTCGATGCACAAATTAGCTTCAATAAAAATTTCAAGTACAGACAAAAAGTTTTATTAGCATTAATTTAATATTTAACTTAAATAAAAAATTAAATTTAATTACAAATGTTTATTTAATTTTAATATAATTTAATTTGTATTTATTTTTACATAAATTTCAGTTTTATTTTTTATTCTAATTCGATTTTAATTTAATGCCCAATTTATCTAACTTTTTTCTTTAGTATTAACATTTATTTAAATAAAATAAAATCGTATCGCAATAAATATATATATTTTCTTTTTCTAGATAAAATTCTCGTTTGATCCCAAACATTTTCTCACCTGGAATGCTTTGTAAGTAAAATTAATATGTTAACTGTGTATAGTAATCTATTTATTTATAATAATATATTTACTTATAATGCTTAATCATTTGTGCAACCCTTTCGTTGCCTTTTATTGTTCTGAAAACATCCTTTTGTTCTCTTCTTCTGATTTTGCGTGTCACTGTGCGTTGCACTTGCAACTTGCAACAAATTTGGTTGCCACACTAAAAACGCAGCCCGCACGCACTTTGTTGCAAATGCAACGGGTCACCAGCTCGTTGCTGTTGTTTTCGTTGTTGTTGTTGGCAATCGCAGAGAAATGTGCAGTTGGGAAAATGCGGAAAATGGCTTTTTTGGGGGGTCGTGAGACACAAAACGCGTTTATACGAAAATTTATGTATTTAACTGTTGACGACGACGCTGACGAGCGAAACGATGACGCGGATGCTGGACGCAGGACGCACGACGCATGTGGCAAGGATGCCATGGGAAGAGGAGAGGGCGGAGGGGTGGAGAGGGGGGATGGTTGTGTGGCGCGACGAAAGGCAGTTGCGACAAGGCGACAGCCGCTGCTGTTGATGATGATGGCAGCAGCAGCAGCAGGTTCTTGGCTGAGGGGGGGCAGAGGGCAGGCAAAGACGACAAACAGACAACAGCAGGATGGAGAGGGGGGGAGGGGGTGGAGGGGTGCTGCTAGATTTTAGAGGCTTGCGGCACACATGACTGAACGAACACGCAAACAAACAAATAAAATGCGAGTGTGTGTGTGAGAGTGTGTGTGAGAATGTGTGTGTGTGTGTGAAGGTGACCAAACTCTAGGGCAGCTGCTTGGGCCAATGGGCGTGGCATTATATAGGCTTGGGGACACAGCGTATAAAAAATGCCGCATATTAAAACGCCAAATAGAAGAGTGCAGCGACGACGACTGCAGCTTAGAGGGGGGCGGCTCAAGCCGCTCAAAGGGAGAGGGGGAGGGGGGAGGAGAAGTGGCAAGGGGTAAAGGGGATGCTGCACAAAGTTAGCTTACGCGCACAAAAGCGATGAGCGATGATGCCTCAAATATGCAAAAATGCCTAGCGCAATAAAACGAAAACCAAGCAGATCGAGGCAGGGTTACGATTGGCCTGGGGGGGCAAAGGGCGGCAAAGGGTGTCTGCAGCAATGAAAAAGGGCTTAACGTGTGTGTGTCACGTGTGTGTGTGTGTGCGTGTGTCCAGTTTGTATAAATCCAAACGAAGTTCGAATGCAGGCAAAAGTCCGAACGGAGGCAGCGCTAACGATGCCGCCGCCGCCGCCGGCTGCTGCTGCTGCTGCGTGGGGGGGGACTGAGTCCAGGTAGAGGGGTGCACGTCGTGCACAAGCACAGACAAACAAATAGACAGACCACCCCAACCCCCCTCCCCCGCCCCCGTTGCCCGCATTGATGGACAGTTAACGCGGCAAAACGAACGCGGGCAAAAGCCGAGTCGAGTCCAGGACGAGAGGCTGCAACTCCTGCCAGCAGTTGGCTTAGACGCAACTGTACTCCAGGCACAGGCACAAATGCTCCAAAGTCCACATGGTCACCACCTCCTACCCCTCCCCCCTCACACGCACACACACACACACAGAGAGTCAGCCCCAATCGGTCGCTGTCGCTGTCTCTGCTCATGTCCAGTGTTGCCTGCGCCCCCGGGCCAAAGATTTTCGCGTGCGTTGCAAGTTGCCAGCGCCTGCTGCATGTGTGCCGCATTCTCTCCCCCCCCCCCCCCCCCTGTCTCTGCGTGTGTATTTGTGCAGTTTTTGTAAATTTTGCGCCATTTGATTGCATTGCCTATCCTGCAGCTCCCTGCCACGCCCCCTGCCACCACGCCCTTCTGGGCCATTGTCGCTTCTTTGGCGGCAGCCTCTCTACTCGCATTTATATACAAATGAACGCCTCCGCAACAGCCTACGCCCCCCCCCCCCCCCCGCCATCTCCGCCCCCTCTCTGCTGCCACGCCCATAGCCGTCAAGTGCAGACGGCAGACGGCAGGCAGGCAAATACATTCTATGTTTTTTCTAATACCCTGTAGCCAGGGCGAGAGAAAATAGTTAGCAAAGGGTGTTAGAGCCTGTAAGTGGTTCGATAAATCGATAACTATCGATAGTACATATATATGCCTGCTCAAGCTGATCACGAGTAGCTGAGTCAATACTTCTCTATGATTCATTACCTACGAGAACTAAGACTCTTTGTTTTTCAGATTCTCGCATGCTCTTATCTTTGCTTTTATATATCGTTTCTTCCTACTTCCCTTTGGAATTTCTCAAAATCGATAACTATCGATTTGCGGGCTTGTAGCATGTCGTGCATAGCTGCGACAAGATACTTTTCTCAGCAACTACTTTCACATACCTTAAAATCGATAAACATCGCCTACGTTATTCATATATCAGACATTTTCATTATTCTTCCTATCGATAAATATCGATTTTTGGAATTTCTATATATTATTTTCTTTAAATCGATAAATATCTATCTATATATCTATCTATTTTCTGAAAATCGATAAATATCGATATACAGTTTTTCAGCTTTTCTTCTTTTCAACTTACCTTGAAATCGATAAATTTCAGTTGCAGTTGTTTCAGCCAATAGCTATTTTCTTAAAATCGATAAATATCGATTCACAGTTGTGCAGTTTCCCGTGCATATCTCTGATTTTATGATATTTTAGCAATCACACCTACATATATCAATAAAAATCGATAAATATCGATATAAAGCTTCGATATTTTTTGGCCATCTCAGAGATTTTAAGAGCTAGGGGCTTTAACCTTGCATCTATAAATTAGACAACAATTCGACTAAAAACAGAAAAATTATTTAAGAATGAAATATGCAGAAATTGGAGCTGAAGGCAGAGCAGAAATCAAAGGAAGAAGGTAAAGAAGTAAGAAGAAGGAAGGGTTGCTATGGCTGCTCAGAGCTGCCTACAGGGTATCTCCTCGTCGGGCACTCCCCCCCTCGCTTTGCTGATGTTGTTGTATTGTAACAACATCGACAGCAACTGTCGTTTGTTGTTGCACGTTGCCCGAGTCCGAGTGCGACGTCTGTTGTTGTTAGTTGCCTGCGCTGTGGTCTGTCAGGGGCGTGGGGGAGAGGAAGTAGGGAGAGGGGGGAGAGGGGGGGGGGGTACTCGTTTTGTTGCGGATTAGTTGTCAGCATGGGGCATACGCATATGTGAGGCGCAGCTGCAGCTGCTGCTGTTGCAAAAGACTTTAAAATCGAAGCCGAGCCAGAGAAATTCAAGAATAACTCGGGCTTATAATAAGAAAGTAATGAGCGTGGGCTGGCGGGCGAAGGGGCGTGGCAGGGTGTGTGTGTGTGTGTTGCACTGATTGAAATTGTCAAGGAAGTTGCCACAAAGCCAACAAATGGCTGCCGCAGACTAATTAAAACATTCACAATGAACGCAAAATATAAAAAAAAAAAAACAAAACAGCAAAATAACAAAAACAAGCAAAAGAACAAAAATCTTTGAAAGCGCAGCGCAAATCTTTTGGCATCTTGCTGAGTGGTGGAAAGGGGCGAGGGGGGGGGGGTGTGGGAGGGTTGATTTAGATTTCAAGGATTGTTGTTTTAATTGTTGCCGAAGAATTAGTGGAAAAAGGCAGCGACGGCGACGGCGACTTTCACAAAGCGCGTTTATTATAAGCCTCGAAACGAAAGGGCGGGGAAAGTGGGAAAGAAGGGGAACAGGTGGAAAACGGGGGGAAATTACTTTGAAGTCAAGTAGACATTTTTGCTGTGCAGCGAATGCAAAAGGCAAAAGGATTAGCCAGAAGATTACAACATATGCAACAGGCCACAAGAAAATATGAAGGTAAAGGAAATAGGTGCAAGGCATTTTTCAGGATTTATTGAAAGGATTTTATCGTAAGCTTGAAGAAATTTTTACAAATTACAAGCTTTTTGAGGTTATGTAAAGGCGGAATTGGGAAAATGTGGAAAAAGGGAATATTGTAAATATAGTTGAGTTAAAAGAAGGGAGAAGTAAGGAAGGAATTAAAAGGAAAGTAAAATTAAAATAATTAAAAACTAATTTTACAGTTTGGGAAATTCATTTCGAGGTTAGGTTTTGTGCGGAATGGGAAATTATTTTTAAAGCTGTGTAAAAATGGAATTAACAAAAATAGTTCAGATAAAAGATAGTGAAGAGGATGAGAGAGAAATATTCAAGTAAAAATACGAAGTTCAAAAATATTAAAGAGTATCGAGCTCAATTTAAGGTTATGTGAAATAGGGAAATTATATTTCAGAAAAGGGAATTTAATCGAACTCAATTTGAGGTTATGTGAAATTGGGAATTTAATCGAACTCAATTTGAGGTTATGTGAAATTGGGAAATTATATTTAAGAAAAGGGAACTTAAAACCAGCAAGTAACTGTGGTCGGGAGCTCCCGACTAGGGGATACCCTGTACGCTCTTACCAGCAGTTATGGCAAGTTATAGCAATAGCTATAAAATGAAAGATATTGTATATATATATGTATATACCTTTCTAGAAGTTAAATGTCAAAATTGGTGACTCTTGCTCTTATAACTAACGAGATTTGGTCAAAAAACAAGATTTCGATATCGATTCTTATCGATTGTTTGTAAACGGGGCCAGTTATCGATAATTGGAAATAAACTCATACTCTGCGTGGAGTAGGAGGAACTACGTTCCAAATCTCTAACTCTTATAGGTTCTGAGATCCTGTATTGACTCGTCTTTTGATGTTGATCAATAATATATATGCATATATTCTCTATGGGATCGGAGATGCTTCCATAGAAATTTGAAGAAAACGATCTCAAATTGAATTAAAGATACTTTTCGCTTGGAATTCATTTATATGCAACTACAATTAACCTTGACAACTGAAACTTTTAGGGGAAATGTTTTATTCGTGCCACATTTCGTGTGCCACATTTCCAATTCAAAGCAAAAAGCGCGAATGCAGGCGAAACAAAAAATGGAAATGGATGAAAAATATTGAACTGAATTGATAAGCGGCTTTTGCATGCCGCATTTCGTTGCAAGTGGTCGAATGAGCCGCTGAGGCATGCACCAAATCTGAAACGAAAAACTGAATGAATTTTGCCGGCACACACACACACACACACACACACGCAGACACGTGGCAAACGCATGAATGAATTGGCGCGTTGCATGTGACGCTGCGACGTCGACAGCGCTGCCAGCGCAGCCAAAATGACGCGTTGCAACAGCTGCGCGAAAAAAAAACAACAGCAAAGTGCACACAAACACACACACACACACAGAGAGAGGGGAGAGAGAGAAGCGCGGCCATTGACGGGGCACGCGGCGCGTTTGTTTAATGGGCCACGCACGCAACACTCGAAGCCTGCCCCAAATGTTGTTGTTGCAGCTTGTTGTTGCAGGTTGTCAATGACAGCGAAAAAAGCGAGTGTGTGGCAGCCTCTGCTGCTGCCCCCATGTTGCAGCCAGCCAAGTGCATTTTGGGCGAGAAAAAACTGCCGCACACACACACACACACGCACACACATGATAATGTTGCAACTGCCACCGTTTCGATTGTGCAGCATGCGGCACACGCGTCAAGGTCAGCGGCGCCACACGAATTATGCGACCCCCGCCCCAGCTGCAGCCAGCCTGCAACCGTGTCCTGTTTGCGTGCAACAGTTGGTGGCGCACAAAAAAAAACGACACACACACACACACACAAAAAACCGTAGCACACACACACACACATGCACGGCCCGCTCCACTTTTTGTTGCACTTTGATTGCACTGGCCGCGATTATCCGCACGTTGCATATCAATGTCCTGCCTGCTGCCTGCTGCCTCCACTGAAGGTCATGCCACATGTTGTAGGTGTTACGCCTGTTGCACAGCACAGCCAAAACTACCCCTCTCGCCCTCTCCCTCCCTCCCGCCCCCCGCTGCGCCGATTACGTCCATTTTTGGCTGCGCTTCGTTGCGCATTTTTGCATTTTTTCCGCAGATTTGTGGCGCCTCCGTTTTTGTTTTTCTTTTTTTTGCATTGCGCTGTGGCAAGTGCATTCAGCGCGATTATTAGGGATTTCAATCGACGCGCTGCACTTGACCCTCCCCCCCCGCCATGCCACGCCCCTCGCGCCGCCTGTTTGCGGTTGCCGTTGCGTTTTTTTCCCACGTTTCTGTTTACTTTTTTTTTTGCTTTTTTCCCGGCTTTTCGATTTTTGCATGAATTTTTGCAGTAGGCACAGCGTGGGCGATGCCAGCCACGCCCCCCCGGATTGGGTCATTTGAATTGTTGCACTTTTTCATGCAACGCGGCCTGTTCATGTCGCCTGCCACCGTTGAAGTGTGAAAATGCAGCGTAAAATGGCAAAACGAAAAAAAAATGATGGGCAAAATGAAAATCGAAATAAAAATAAAAATTTGCGGAAACATCAATTGAGGCTGTGGGCCCGGCTTTGGCTTTGGCTCTGGGCCTGCATACAGTTTAGGCCTTGCTGCGTGCCCCCCCCCTCTCTTCTTCTTTTTGTTGATGCATTTTTGTTGCATGTGCAACATTGTGGCATCTGTGTGTGTGTGCTGTATCGAGTTGATTGTTGCGCCAACAGCCAAAACCCAATTGACCGCAAATTGTGGCTTTTGTGATCTGATTTTTATGGTCACGTCCACGGGAATGGGCCCCAATGTGCCGCATGCCACACTTATTGCACACACACACACACACACACACACACATATATATATATATTTATATATAAATTTATATGCATTTGCACTCCTATTATCATGCATACTTAATGCACACACATATTGTTGTTTGGCCTGTTTTAAGGCCCACAAGTTAATTGTTATCGAATTGCAGCTGATTTTAATGCCGCGTTTGCTCTGGGGACTTGTTTGTTGCACGGAAGCATACATAAAGTAAAAGCTAACTAAATTTTAAATCAAGCTTAAATATATTAAGAGCAGGGCTATAGATGAAAAACAAAATTTACGCTGCTTCGGCTGACTGTTCACACAAATTTTCTGCCTGTGTCTTAAATTGAAGGGTATTGTGTGAGGCGGGGCTGTCGATAGCTATGAAATGAAATATACTTCATCTATTTATGCTATTCTAGCAGCTACATGTGAAATTTGGTAACTCTAGCTCTTAAAAGCCAAGAGATTTGCTCAATAAACAAAATTTCGATATCGATTCTTATCGATTACTTGGAAATGGTGCAAGTTATCGATTAGCGGAAACAAACTCATACTGCGCGGACACTAGGAGGAGCTACGTTCAAAATTTCAAGTCTGCAGCTCTTTTAGGATCGACCAGTTCATACATACGGACAGACGGACAAACAGACGGACATTGGACAGAGGGAGAGATAGACTGATGCCTTCTGCCTGTAACATACATTTTTAAACATACGTATATACAGACTGTGAGAACATACGGACAGACAGACGGACAGGTAGACAGAGAAAAAAGATGGAGAGACAAACGAAGAGACAGACAGACTGAGATACGGCTATTAATGCTGATCAAGAATATATATACTTTATGGTGTAGAAGATGCTTCCTTTCTGCCTGTTACATACATTTTCTCAACATCATCATACCCTTTTTACCCATTTCTAATAGATTTCGGGTATAAAAACTCAAAATTTCTGCTGAATTTGAACTGGCGACCTCTCGTTTTCTAGTTCGACGCTCAGGTACCTAAGTCCTTCATGGCTTAACGTTTGCAAAGCCCATATATGATGACTGTCTAGTTGTTAATGTTCTTCATACAAACTTTGACAAACATTTTTCCTCTTGGAATCGAGTTTTACTTTCGGTTCAAGCGGAATCTTTGGTAAAAATTTCCGAAATTTAGCTTTACGGCTCGGGCTATGCGTTGTTCAATTAGTTCGTCAGGACAAAATCTTTTATAAATATAGATTGGGAACATTTCCTTTTAAGGGGCATGACATAGCCCACTTTCCTCCTAACAAGTAAATCCATATTCATAAACAAAGCGAATCAAATCTTATAAAACAGAAAAATATAAGTCCATAAAAGGAAATATAATATAGAATAATACATATAGAATAATCCATATCCAATCAAGTCGAAACTAATTTCAAATTATTAAAAGAATTCTTATTGTGCAACTCTTTATTTTATTTAAAGAACTCTTTATTATATTAATTATATAGATTCGTTAATTGCAGCTCTTATGCATATATAAATCGTAAGCAAATCCAAAGCTTTTAGTTCTTGAACTATTTGATATTTGATATTTGATTTACGGCCATAAAAAATCCCTTTGAATCCATTTGAACAGTAAATAAAATATCGTTTAATCGCAGTTTCTATATTGTGTTTTTTTCTGCTGCCGCCTCAATTGGTTTTTATTGACGTAGTGAGGGGGGAGGGGGACGGGGGAAAGGGAGGGGCACTTTTTATGGAAATCGAAAAAATCATAATGCCGCCAAATGTTTGCAATGTTGCAGCTGCAGCAGCAACAATTTGAGGGCGGCCCTCGACTCGTTTGCTTGTTATTTATATTATATATTTTTGTTTTATTTTTATTTGATTTTATTTTCGATTTTTGTGTGGCACCTGTTGCAGCAGCAGCTCGGTTGTTGCTGCTGTTGCTCTCCTGCTGCGTCCGCGACACGGCAGCAACATGTTGCTGCAGTGCAAATGCAGTTGCAGTTTTATGAATGAAAATTGGCCGCACGTGACAACTATTAGCTGTTTGTGGCTATTAAATGTCAGCACAAAGCCAACAACAACAACAACAACAACAACAACAACAACAGCAACAGCAGCAACAACAGCAGCAACAACATTTGCTGCCATTTGCTGTTGTTGTTGCTGCTGCAATTTTATGCTGCACAAATTGTGTGTGAAAAAGTTCATACACCAGCGCACAAATACACACACACACGCACACACACACTTGCACAAAAGCGCATAAAAAGTATTGCTGTCATGCGGTTGCTGCTGCTGCTGTTGTTGTTGTTGTTGTTGCTGCTGCTGCTGCTCTTGCAGTCAGCTGTGCGTTTTGCTGCAGCACACACATGCCCACACACACACACACACACACACACAGCACTTAACGGCTGCAGCCACACGCTTTTTTGTTGTTGTTGCTGTCGCGCGTTTCCTCTTTTTTTTTTGCAATTCACGCGAAATGCGTTCGAAAGCGAAAGTGTTGCTGGCGCACACATGCAGCTCCCATGCTGCTGCTGCTGCTGCTGTTGGGTGTTAACAGCATGTTGCACGTGTCAATAGTGCATGTTGCAGGTGGGTGTGGGCAGCACCAGCAGCAGCAGCAGCAACGACTGGCAATTGCCAATGGCCAATTGTTGTGTGTCACCCGTTTTTGCTGTGTTTATAGCATCAATGGACAAAAATCGACATCGTTTTGCTGATAGCGCATTTGGTAACTTTATCACACGCGAGCGCGTTGCTGCAGTTGCAGTTGCAACAGTTGCTGTTGTTGCTGCAAAACGTTTTATTTGCTTTTCAGTTAGTCATTAAACTGTTGCTGCTGCTGCTGCACCTTTTTTCTGTTGTGTATGTGGCTGCGGTCGCTTTTGGCTTTAATTGTTGCCCACAATGCGAACAACAGCAGCAACAACAACACCAACAGCTGCAACAATTGCTGCTCCCGGCTCGTGCATGCAACAGAGCAATTAATTAGTGCACAGTCGACGGCTGATTAAGTCAAATAACATTGATGATATATACAAACCGCCTAACGCCCTCCTCCGCCCACCCTAGCTAATTCCTATGCTCATTTTTTGGTAGCTCTTTCTGTGTGTGTGCGTGTGTGTGAGTGTGTGTGTGTGCGTGTATGTGCATTGCCAATTTAAATCTAAACAAATAAACATTTGGCGAATCACTGACTGCCATTCAAGTGCGGCTAACCACAAAAACATGCAACAAATTTCATGTTGTTGCCACAAGTTGCGCGGTGTGAAAAAGCAACAACAACAACATCAACAACAAGAACAACAGCGACAATATGCAACACATTGTCAAGGCTGTTAACAAATGCGAGAACAGCTTTTTTGTTATTTAAAAGTAGAAACAGATGTCAAATAGTTGAGGCAACTAACATAAGAGATTTCGGGTTTTATTCTCTGATTAGGGCTTGGATTTTGTGGCACTTAATGGAAGACTAATATAATAGAATGTTATTTGAATAGTTATTTGAATAAATGGTTGTAATTTAATTTAAATAATGTCAACATTTACTATTGAAACGTTGGACTGCACTTTAACGAAAAAATGCCCGCCCTTTTTAGCCGAAAAAAAAGAGGCGCATGGTTTGATACCCTTACAGGACAGGAATCTGTTTGTGCCTGTCGTTGACATGGGCTGAAGAATTTATATGTTCATGGTACCCTAAAACGTAGCAACACTTTTAATGTGTCTCAGACCAAAATTCTTGAATTTTGAAGTCGAAAGCGAACGGCGGCAATCGTAGAAGCTGGGTTAGCTGGTTGGATAGAAGCTAGTTTTTATGACTTTGGTAGAGACTTCAGTAGTCAGTCATATTTTAGAAAGAGTTGGAGATGTCTGAATAATTACAAAATGTCATCAATCAGATATGATCGTTCATATATGTCAATGCATTTAAATGTATGAATGTTGTAAATGCATTTACATATAAAATTATTGAATAAATGAAAGAAAATAAAATCAATAAAGCAGAATTTGCTGTCTATACTTCAAGTGGGAGCTATACAGACATAAATGTAGCAGAAAATTCTGCTTTCTGATTTTATTTTCTTTTATTTAATTAATATTTTTTTTTATTTTATTTCTTTTACTTTACCCATATTGGAAGATTACGTTGATTTGTTCTTCTTGCCTTACTCTCAAACATTTCAAGCAGGAAATTTGCTCCAAATTTGCCTCATCTGAATCTGTGAGAATAGGAACTTCTGTGAGCCAGATGGGAGATGCTTTTGGAAAAGGCATTTTCTTTGAATCGAACGAACTCTTTTGCTTAGAGAAGTGCATCAACTAACGAGGAGAGAGAGATAGAGTCTCTCTCTTCCTTGCCTCTTCCAAAACCCTCTCCCATCTGGCTCACAAAAGGCTCCTAGAGAGACTCTATCTCTCTCTCCCTCTCTATTGACGTAACTTATCTTATAAATGCCTTGGAATGAGCACTAAATCCTATTCTAAGAAATACTCCAAGTATCTAGGAAATCCTTCATAGAGTTTAGTAAACCGGAAACAATTATTCCTTATGTGTGCATGGTCACAAATTTTTCCATCTCCCGAAATTGCTTTGCTACTTAGCTTTCTTTACGAACGAAACTAAACCCAAAGTGGGCATCTTTCTAACCAAATGTTGCACTTATTCTTCGGCCATTACCAATCCATTTGGGATGGAAGTTGACTTCAGTGCTGCGGACTGTGGACTGCAACGAGAAGGCCTCTGACAAAATCATGTAATTGTAACCATTTGGCGCAAAAGCTTTACTCTTTGAGCCGGAGACGGAGCCGGAGCCGGAGCTAGGCAAGTGTGTTAAGGGGGGGGGAGGGGCTAGACTCAATCTTTTTGTATTTTTGTATATTTTTGTTGCTGCTGTTGTGTTGTGTGTGGCAAATGCGTTTTTTGCTTAGTTTTATTGCCCCTCGAAGCACACTGGCTGGCTGGCAGTGTTGGCAAACGCAGTGCCGACGCATGCGGGCAAAATCGACAGGCAAAGCAGTAACGCGCGTTTCACAAAAATAAAACCGACTCAAATTGCAGACAGGAGCTGCCAGGATCAAGGATAAAAGCGGGTTGAACGCGGCACGACGTGCTTCAAGCTGAGTGCAGTAAAAATCAAGCAAGAGAGAGGGAGAGGCAGAGGGAGAGAGAGGGGGGAGAGAGATGTGTCTATATATGTATATATATATTTTCTTTTTCTATTGCTTGTCGACTTTTTTGTCTATTGAGTTTCAAATTTCCCGGACAGCAGCCACGTACAATGCGTTGCCTTCAGGACTCGCTCTGCCGCTGCCGTTGCTGAAGCTGAAGGCTTTGATAAAAAATTTTTTGGCAAATGTTTTCTGAAATCCTTCAACGTGCCCCGCCCCCCTCAGCCACCCACCTGCCCGCCCAACAGCGTAACAAGCCATTGCAACAGCCTCTCGCATATAAATGGCATGTTTGACACACAGGCAAAGGCGCACGGGCTGGGCAGGGTAGGGGGGGTGGGGGGGTTGGCCAACGGGGTGGCAAGTTGGCCGCTGCGTTGCAAACAAAATAATATGCAAAATGTTAAAAAATTAAATGAGCAGAGTGAGGCACGTGGAGACAACTTGTCCAGCAGCAGCGACGCGGCGCAAAAATTCGCGAATTTTTAGTTGATTTTCTGCAAGTGTGTGAGAGTGTGGGGAGGGGGTGGGGGGGGGTATATGGTGTGTGTGACGTGCACATGCCACCCCTACCCTCTGTGTGTGTGTGTGTGTGTGTTGGGGGAGTCTGTTGCATGCGTTTTTCTGTTTGATTTGTTGGCGCCTTGCAAAAGGGCAACGAGAACACAACCAGACGCGGCCAAAGCGCAGGAGAGAGAGAGGGAGAGGCAGAGGGAGAGGGAGGGTTGTCAGCAAGAATAGAAGAGAGGGGCAGCTAGAGAAAGGGGGAGAGAGGGAGGGAGATAGCAGTTGGCGAGCTGAAGCTTTGACAAAACATTAAAAATAAATCAAATAAAATACACTTTACGCCCAAACCAAAGAGAATCATAATTTCGACGGGGTGGCAACGCCGCGCGAATAATACAAAAAATTAATGAGTATTTGTTGGAGTTTTGCAAAAAATAATTTCTGTTTGTCTATTGCTAAAAATCCAAGCCAAAAGCAACCCCATCGCGACATTTCTTTTATTTTATTTTAATTTTTGCGTTTTATATAATTTTTGTTGATTTATTTGGGGCGCATCTAAATGAAAGCCAGGTCAAGGTTTGAGTTGAGCTGCTGAAATTGAAAACAACCGCCCAGCAACTCGCATGCCTGGGCAGAACACCAAAAACAACTACAACAACAACAGCAACAACAACTTATTGGCTTTAAGAACAAAGGCTATGCAAATGTGGTTAAGCGATATACGAGTATTATAAAGAATAAAGTACAGAGTATAATAAACATCAGCGATTAAGCCGAACGTTGCAAGTTGCAACTATAAAATTGTACAACAAGTCCGGAATGCGTCAGTTAAGCGAGATCAACGCGCAGATACCCTGTGAAATACAGCAATAAATTCTATATATTTAAAGTACTTTTAGAATACAGACGGTTTACATACTTTACTATGCCGAGAGTCAAGGCTTTCTCTTTCATAAAGTTAAGCTCAAGCCCAAGCTCTAGCTGCGTATATACAAAATGTCTAGGTCTTCAAATGCTCGAGAAATGCTCTAAAGGTCATAGTTAAATATCGATATTGATCGATTTCGGGGAGCAGTAAGAAATTTATCAACTATTTTGCAAGTAAAATGAACCTGTGTATGAGTACAGCAAGCTTTTAATCGAACTTGATAACTCTTATTCCTACCTGAGACATGCTCAAAAAGTTCAGTTGCCAATCGATAACTATCGGTTTTTGGATGTGTGCTGAGATAATGCATTTTATGCAAAACATGAATATCGATACTAATCGATTTCGGCTAAGCTGAACGAGTTATCGATAGTAGGATACTAAATGTAATCTTCATATTTTTTACCATACATTTTCATTCAATTTGGTTAACCTAACTTCCTCTATCTGAAATATTCTCAAAGATTTAGATATCGAAATCGATAATTATCCTATTTGGGAAAAATGAAATTCACTTGAGTGTGTCGCTTGTTCTTATACTCTTTGAGTTATACTCAGAATTCTCAACATGTAAAGCGATATTTATCGATTTCAGGGCATGGAGGGAGATATCGATATTATTATGCCCAAAATATGCTTAATAATAGGAGTGTGGATGTCGATAAATATCTATTATGGGAGAAGTTATACAAAGAGGTAAAATTATATGGACTCTTGTATCATATTCGATGTTTCTGATTATTATAGTCTCTGATTTGTGTAAACCGATAGTTATCGATTGTAGTAAAATATTAGAGAACAAGATCACGGGGATCATCTTTTTTCTGTTACCTAAATTCACATAAGTTGATCAAATTTTTGTGGCCAGCTTAAACGGTTACAGGGTATACTTAAGTATTGGGCAACAAAGATCTGCAGCATATGAGTGCGCCGCCGAAGTTAAAGTTAAAGTTAAAGTTGAAGAAGAGGAAGCAGCAGCAGCAGCAGAAGCTGAAGCAAAAGATGATGATGCCAGCGATGCCAACAATTACAGCGCCGTTTTCCATAATATGCGAAATATAAACAATAAATGCTGACGGTCGACAGAGCGAGGGACAGACAACAACAACAACAACAACAAATCATGCACAAAACAATGGGCCACATTTTGAGTCGCTTTTGCTGCAACTTATAACAAACAATTACACATATTTTGCATGTTCGGGGCAGAGTGCAGAGGCAGAGGCAGAGGCAAATGCTGGGCGCCAGGCCCACCACCGGTAGCTCGAATTTTGAACAATTGTTGGGTCGGCAACAAGTTGCAGCAATGCACACAACACAACAGACAGACGAGACACCGGCAACGTCTTCAGATGCAGCTGAAGAAGTTGTTGCAACAACAACAGCAACAACAACAACAACAACGTGCCCAACGAGCCATGCAAAGCAGCTACAACAACAACTTCTGCTGCTTCTACTGCTGCTGCTGCTGTTGTGGCTGTGGCTGCCACAGTAGCAGCCAAAATAGTTGTCTCTGGTGGGCAGCTGCGCTGCCGCTTGGTGGCTTCACATCGCCCACGAAGAAACACGACGCGTCGGCGGCACTCTGAGAAAACGTGCACCGCCAAAAACAAACCACCGGCCAGCAGTTCCCTCTACTGCGGCCACTACTGATGCTCCTCCACTCCTCCACTCCACACTCCACTCTAGACCCGACTACTGTGGCAAGCAGCAGCGGCAGCAGCAGCAGCAACAACAACAGCAAACGCAGATTTTCCATTTCTCTATGCAGCTTGAGATACCCTAACAAAGTGTTGACTGTGGCAGGCAACTTGTTGGGCAGTGAGAAAATGTGAGAGAAAGAGAAGCTAAGAGGGAGAGAGCGAGACGACAGAGGGTAAGAAAGCGAAAAAAATACAGAGAGAGAGAGAGAGAGAGAGAGGGAGAGAAAGAGACAGAGAAAGAGACAGAGAGAGAAGGAAAGATGTAGGTAGAGAAGGAGTGAGAATAATAGAGTTAAATGTAGAGAAGGAGAAATATATTATATAGAAAGATAGTAATATAAAATATATAATTATAGACAGAGAGAAAGACAGGCAAAAGGATTTGAGTTAACGAGTGATAAAAATACATATATTGAGAGAGAAAGAAATAGAGAAAGAAGAAGTCAAAGAGGGAGAAAGAGAGAAAAGTAGATATAAATAGAGAGAGAGAAGGAGAAAGAGGGAAAGAAAGTAAGAGATATATAAAAAGAGACAGAGATAAAGGTATAAGAGAGACAGATATGGAGAGAGGCAGAAAGAGAGCAAGAAAGATAGATGTATGTATAGAAAGAAGGAGAAAGAGGGAAAGATAAAGAAAGAGAGAGAAAGGTGTTATGTATAGAGACAAATAAAGAAAGAAAGGGAGAGAGAAAGAAAAAAAGGTAGAGAATTATATAGAGAGAAGGATAGAAATAAATTATTATTATATATATACAATCTGCTTATCCATTGTATAAATCTTTTGATATACTACTATTATTTTGGATATATGGATATATGGATATATCTACTATAAATGGATATATGGATATATCTACTATAAATGATTATTTATTTTTCATATATATTTGTTCATTATTTTATATAAATATTCTTGGCTTATATTTTCATTCCATATAAATGTACAAACCCATTATTTTTGCATATTTCCTTTTCTAATTTATCGAAATATTATTTGCTTGCCTATTTTCCATATTTGCTGCATATAGTTTGCATAAAACACATCTGAGTCTTAGACTTTCATAAATTGCTTTAAAAAGTGCTTCCCATTCTCACAGACATAATACCCTGCTTCCCATTCTCCCATTTAATACCCTGTTTTTCTACACATTTCTATCGTTTTATGCACTTTCGATTTTTTTAGAGCATTTGTGTTTCGTTTTTTGTACAATTGTTCGCCTTTGCGCTGGCTGACTTTGCTATAATGTCTTTCTTACGCGGATTGTCTTGCCCGCCCCGCCACGCCCCCCTTCGCTCTACAAAAAGTCAAACGTCATATGTTGTTGCTGTTGCTGTTGTTGCTGTTGTTGTTGTTGCTGTTGCGGCAGCAGCAAAACATTTTTGCAGTAGCAATTGGCTTCATTTGAAATTGTCTTCGCATTGTTATTGCGGCTCTTAGGCATATTCCAGGCTGTGTGTGTGTGCGTGTGTGTGTGTGTTTTGGTGTGTGTTGAAGCATTTTCCCCTTGGACAGGTTTAATAAATATGTTCAAGGAAATGCTGTTTGGTAATTGTTCGTTGGCGGTTTTTTGTTGCTGCTGCTGCTGCGACGGCTGCTGCAATTTTTGGCCAAGTTTCGTTTGGTTGGCTGCATCTCGCGCCTCTCGCGCCTCTCGCTCTCCGTTTTGGCCATTTGGCAACCGGAAATATGGCGCCGCAATGAACCTTTACAATCATTTATGAGATCTGCTCGCTTTGGTAATTGTTGCAGCTTCTTTCTTCTATTTAAAACAGTTGCATTCGCTGCTTATGTAAAACATTTGCATAACTGCATGCCACAAAATTAAAGTGTGTGTGTAAGTATGCTACACACACACACACACACACACGCACACACACACAACTCGCAAACAAAAATTGAAAATGAGTTGATGCAGTTGACGGGCAACGTGTCGTATGCGCAATGTTCCTGCTGCTGCTGCAATTGTCCCTGTTGCTGCTGCTGCTCCTCTTGCTGCCCCTCCCCCTCCCCCTGCTCCTGCTCCTGCTGCTGTTGCCGTTGGCGCAGGTCAGTAAACCGCCAATAAAATCAACGTTGCCCAACGTCGTCGCAGCTCGGCCTGCCAGGCGCCAGGCTCCTTGTTGCACGTTGCCCAAAATGCAAATTGAACTCATATTTATTTAACTTGGGCTTGCGCCGCCTAGGCCCAACTCATCAACAGCCGTCCGAGCATTAGCCCTGCCTCCCTCCATCCCTCCCTCCCTCCATCCAGCCGTCCCTCCATCCATCCATCCGTCAGTCAGGCCGGCAGGCAGTCGGACAGGTTCTGTTGCGGCTGATGTGCAGCTCCTGGGCGTATACTCTTTTGTCTAGGAATTTTTGAGTTTTGAGTTTGCATACAAGATGAGCTCTGTCGTGGCACACACACACACACACACGCACACAGAAACTGGATCTGCTGCCGTGCCTAGTCCTGCTGTGCGTGCTACCCTTTTGGGTGCCGTAATAAAATGTCATTCGTCATTTGGTTTTTGCGTGTGCGTTGCCCGTCGCAACACCAAACTCAATCTGCCCCCTACACACACACACACGCCCCCTGCTGCTGCTGCTGCTGCCAATAACTTCAGCTACGACAACTAATCGCATTGTCTGCACTTTTTGTATGCAGCACGCAGTCAGAATGCGAAACAGAACAGAAACTGAAACAGAAAACCAGATCCCAAATCCGTAGCACTCCACGTTATGTTGCATGTTCCGTACTCGACCCGAGCACCCCCTCACCCCTCCCCCCTCAACCTCACCCCTCTCCCTCAGCCCATGCACACGCCGCATTTGCCGCTCGCATTTAACAATTCTATTAATTTGTTTTGTTCAACATAAAAGCGCTCGCACAGAAATCAAAACCAAACGTGTTGCTTCATCTGTACGCATATACACTGAGCGAAAAAACTAACTAAAACTGGACTTCAATTCGATATATAACTATTTATGTTGACTTAGTGACTGTTGACTTTTGCCCAGCTACCTTGTGTCCTTTCCAGATTTAATCTAATTTCTCTGAGACTTCTCTCACACTTTTCTGAAAATCCACCCCGGGGCGTGAAAAGTAGATTCCACGCGCAACTGTGGAAAATTGCTGCAAACTTTTATTGCCTTTCATTCGATTACCTTTCATTTTTCTGCCCGGAATAAGAAATTTTATATTACCATTTGCTTTTCACGCTTTTTCCGCCCATTCAAGTGAATTTTGCGGAATTAGGTATTTCGCTTAAAACTTCGTCAAAGAGTATTTGCACAAATATTTTGCCCACCGTTCCCACGCCCAATTAATTGACATTTGTATTCGAATTGTGCGCCAAGTGTACATATATAGATTTATACGTACCTATCCGATGTACAATATAATTTGTGGATGTGGCCGTACACACATCCTTTGCGGCCTGCTGAATAAATCAGATACAGTTTGGCAGCAATGCGTTTTATTATGACAATTTCGAATTTAATTTCTTATGCAATTCTTTTAGTTGTGTTTCTGCATTTGTTTGCGATTCGTTTCGTTTCGTTTAGTTTAGTTGTTGTTTGTTTTTAGTTTAGTTCATGGATTTGAATTTCGTATGCATAGGACAGGGATCTCGAGTCGGCCGTAAAATTCTCATCAACATCGTCGTCGTCGTCATCAGGAAACTGGTGTCCATTCTTTCAGACCAAAAAATGTCCAACGCGAGCTTTTGCCATGACAACAACGCATGTAATCTAATGCGGATATTGCTGCTGCTGCTGCTGCTAGAGCCCTTCTCTCCGCTTCTCACAGAGCTCCTGCTGCGTGTAACCCCGCCCACAATCAAGCCAAGCGCCTGCACAGATATTCAGATATTGTCTTCGCTCCGTTGACGACGACAACGACAACAACAACAGCAGCAGCAGCAGCAGCAGCGGGTTCCGTATTTCCAAAATTCTACAAAACTAAAATATATCATTGTGTGTGTGCGTGTATGTGTGTGTGTGTGTGCCCCCCTCTGCGCCCCTGGCGTATGCGTAATTTGCGTATGTTTGCAAAATGCAAAAGGGCTGCGTCTCCGTCTCTGTCTCCAGCGTCTAACAGAAAATAATGATAGGCGCCTCCACTCTGTCTCTGCCTCTGTCTCTGCCTCTCTCCCTCTCCCTCTCCCTTCCCCTTCCTCTATCTCTCACTCTGCTCTGTGTTCATGTTTGCATAGGGGCCCGGGTTGTCTTTTAATTGTCAATGCATATTTGGGCGGCCAGCTGGCCGCGCGCCCTCATTGGATTGTTTGCTTTTGGGGTCCGGCTCCATTGTGGCTCCGATTTATGATTTATTTTTTGTTGGGTCAAACGGGGCGCATTGGCTATATCTTTGCAGGGGGAGGGACGTATGGGGGGTGGTTTATTGCCCGTTGCTCGTTAACCAACATTATGAAAATCCTCTCAAATAAACCATTTACATTAGCTTTTATGGCACAGCATAAGCATTTACTTAGCCTCTATAGTTCGAGTATTTTTTCTGTTCAATTGAGTTGCGGGAGTATTTGAAGTGAAATTTTCTTGGGTATGGTACAATCTCTCTTTTGGAATTATATGTATTTATTTTATTTATATCATTTGAGTGGAGAAAGTCAACTTTT
This sequence comes from Drosophila lacicola, assembly GCA_035045355.1. Classification (NCBI taxonomy): domain Eukaryota; kingdom Metazoa; phylum Arthropoda; class Insecta; order Diptera; family Drosophilidae; genus Drosophila; species Drosophila lacicola. The sequence continues at coordinate 1,979,864 of JAWNPB010000133.1, forward strand.
TTTCTACTTCTTAATTGCCAAATTGATAAGTTCAAATTTATTTCTGTCAGTTTTATCAGTTGAAGATTATTTCTCTTCTAATATGAAAAATATTTAAATGCATATTCTTTTGATTCGTCGCATTTCATAATTTATTTATTTTAGTCAATAAGAAAATCAGATATTTTTTAGCGAATTCGAACTCGTGATTAGGTTATAATTGCAAATATATCTCAATCAGAGGCCCTTAGAAGCCAGTTATATTATTTTACAAGACTTTATTAATATATCTTATATATATATATGATTGATTGAAGGGAAGAGAGAGGAAGAGAGGAAGAGAGTAGTTTTCGGTAGCACTTTCATTTTTATTATTCGTTATTCATTTAGTCGTAGAATGCCAGGTAATTTCGCCTATTATAAGCGTATTTTTACAAATTAAACAGAAAGAGTATAAAGTATTTCAATACATTAAATGTTAGCTTCTATCTTGCTTCATCCCATATTGGAGCCTATATTTTTAGCGCAAGTGTTCCTCTTTTATCTTTTGTATTCCAACATTATTCCTGGCCAAGGTTTTATGTTGTATCTTGAGAATTTTCATACTGATATCACATATTTTTTATTCAAGTATTTCTCTCGCTACTCAAACCCTATGTTATATGTCTTATCCCACTCTAGATTTTGCTGCTGCATCGAAAAGCTCAAACTGTTTTTGTCTCTCTCAACTAATACGCCATGTTCTGCATTAATGGATCTTAATACTCTGCAATCTTTAGCCATGTTTTGACATGTCCTCCTGCTGCTGCCCAGCTTTGAAAGTGTTGCATTCGGCAGTCGTAAATTTGTTATCTTTGATCTCTTAGCAAAACATATCTAAGCTACCCGTAACGACAATTGTCATCAGCTGCATTATCTGGCGACTGTAACTAACGGCCCAGGCACAGGTGCAAGAGGATCCCCCGCTAGCAGCCAGAGGGAGATGGCAGATAGACAGGAGCTGCTCCTCTGCCAACAGTCAACAGCCAACAGCTAAAACAAAGCACATGACAAAACCCTCCTTTGTTCGCATTGTTATCGCATGTCTCGTCCTGGCCAGGTTTTGAGCCTTTGCCCAATAGTGTGCCCAGCCACCAACACAATGATAATTCGAATGGTCATTATTTATATTCTTTGAAAGTGTTTTTGCGTATTCAAAAATTCTATTAAGGAAGTTCAAGTACAAAAGTTTTGTGCAAAGCCCCCCAACCCCAACCTCTCCCCCCTGTTGTTGTACCCCTTGCAGGTTTGTTTTTGTGTTTGTTTCTCCCAAATACACGCTCGCAACCTGAGAAGAGTATATTCTCTATATATAAAAGACTTTGTTCGGATTGACTGCCTGTCTGATTGACTGACTCGCTGATTGACTGATTGACTGACTCGCTGATTGACTGACTGACCAAGAGATAATGGGAGGAAAGTGTGGCAGAAAATGTTGGCCAAAGTTTGTCTAAAACTCTGCAACAAGCTAAGTGCCTTTCATGTCTGCGCGTCGAACCAGCAAGCGAGAAGACGCTGGTTCAAATTCAGCAAAAAAAAATGTACACCTTATATGTGTTTATCTATTTATATATTATTCACACAAAAAAAAAGGTAATGATAAAATATAAATAAATGGAAAATGATTGGGTCTTATTTCTTCTAGTATTATCTTGATAGCTTTGTCCGATGGCCTGTTTAATGCCACGATTGAGCTGTGAACGTGTATTATGCAGTCGGTTGCACTCGACCTGATACGTTTCTAGTTGTTTTGTTGTTGGGCTCGTTGTTCATGCATGTCGAATGCATTACAAACGGGCCGCGTGGGAGGTGCAAACGCACTAGGATTGAAATTGGGTGTACGTTCGACTCGGCTGTTGCCTCTGCTGCTGGCATGTCGTCGCCCAACGTCAACGTCAACCACGTCATCATCATCATCTGCATCATCATCGTCGTCATCATCGTCGTCGTTGTGTAGTTTTTGCGTTTATTGTTGCATTTCTGATGTGATTTTTAGTATTGTCCAGCGACGAGTGCAATGTGCTCAGCATTTTTGAATGTGTCCTGCATGCGTCTCTCTTTCACTTGCAACAGCTTCTCCTTTCCCCCTCCCTGCACACACACACACACAACTACACACACACACCTCTGGCTGCTCAGTGTGGGCGCTCCCTATGTTAAATTGTTTGCTTGATGCTCGATCAAAAATGACAAATGTATCTACAGTGTGTGCCGGCAGTAGAGGCGCAAGCTCATAAATTTGTTGCCAATATTTATAATTAAACTTAAATAAGCTATAAATTAACTGATTTTGATAATAAATAATATCGTAAGGGGTTTTGTCTTAGTGCGTGCAAACAGTTTACGCACAAATTAGTTGAATTTATGTTGAAATTATAGAGAAATTAAAGAGATGTAAGAAAAAGAACACAGTTTTGAATAGAGAAAGTATTTAGAAATTCATCCAATGAGTAAAAGAGTTGCTCGATCTGTCTTATAAAGACAAGGAAGGGCTGTCAGAAGAATTAAATTAAACATTTATTTGATAAAATACTGAATTAGTTATTGAACAAATTTAAAGTGGTATTAATTCAATAAATAAATAAAATATTTTAATAGATTATTAAACTAGATTTTTTAATATAGTTTGTTTTAGTTACACAAACATGATATAAATAATTATTAATTATTCTTCATTATCCTACTGCAATTTTCTCTTTTCTTTGAATGTTTTTCTTCCCGCACTTGTGCGCATATTTCTTGGCGCAACTGTATGCATCATGTTGCACGCACACAGCTGCCTCGTTTGTCGCCTGCATTTGCTGGCAAAATGTTAATTTGAATTTGTGAGCATGTCATTAACACACGCACACACACCCGCACACACACACACACGCACAACAATGCGTAGCCATACATATGCATTTGACAAATGCGTTGTTAATGATGCAAAATGCAATTTTCGAAAATTCACAAGCTTTGCTCTTTGATTTTGGACCATAACGAAAAAAGCTGCGACTTTTGTTTGCGTTCGAACATTACCCAATATATCTCTATATATAAAACTGTTTGTCCTGACAGACCCATACCGTATACCCCCTAGTATCCTATATAGACATAGGTCGAAATTTCCCACCCTCATAACTCGGCCAAAATTTAACCGATTTTCATGAGGCTTGCCTTTTTGTTCATGGTTTTCCCTCTAAAATAATCTGGCATTTAAATCTGACCTCACATTTTTGAGTCGAAATGTATGTCAAAATCTTACCCGTAGGATTCGTATATAGACATGGTCAAAATTTCCCACCCCCATAACTCGGTCAAAACTCAACCGATTTTCACCAGGGTTGGTTTTTTGTTCATGGTTTTCCCTCTAAAATAATCTGGCATTTAAGTCTGACAACACATTTTTGAGTCGAAATTCATGTCCAAATCTTATCCATAAGATTCGTATATACCATGGGTCAAGATTTCCCATCCCCATAACTCGGCCAAAACTCAAATGATTTTCAGCCGGATAGGCTTTTTGTTCATGGTTTTCCCTCTAAAACAATCTGGTATTTGAATCTGACCACGCATTTTTGAGTCGAAATTCATGTCCAAATCTTACCCCTAGGATTCGTATATAGACATAGGTCAAAATTTCCCGCCCCCATAACTCGGCTAAAACTCAACCGATTTTCATGAGGCTTGGCCTTTTGTTCATGGTTTTCCCTCTTAAATAATCTGGCATTTAAATCTGAACACACATTTTTGAGTCGAAATTCACTTGCGTGATAAAAGCTGAAGAACTATCTTACTGGAGAAGGAGTTAAGCTGAACAACTTGTTCAAAAATATGAAGGATTAAAACTGAAGAACTCGCTGAAAATGGAGAAGGATTAAAGCTGAAATACTCGCTCGAAAAGAAGGATTAAGCGGACAATCTCGTTCGAAATGGAGACTTAAGCTGAAGAGCTCGCTCGAAATGGAAAAGGATTTTAGCTGAAGAACTCGCTCTTTACTCCAAAGGCTTAAAGCTGAAGAACTCGCTCGAAATGGAAAAGGACTTAAGCTGAAGAACTCGCTCGAAATGGAGAAGGACTTAAGCTGAAGAACTCGCTCTTTACGCCAAAGCCTTTAAGCTGAAGAACTCGCTCGAAATGGAAAAGGATTTTAGCTGAAGAACTCGCTCCTTGCGCCAAAGGCTTAAAGCTGAAGAACTCGCTCGAAATGGAAAAGGACTTAAGCTGAAGAACTCGCTCGAAATGGAAAAGGATTTTACCTGAAAAACTAGCTCTGACTGCAGAAGTACTAAAGCTGAAGAGCTTGCTCTCCCTGCAAAAGAATTGAAGCTGCAGCAAACAATTTTGGGTACCACTTGTATTTTCCACATTATTCATTTGAATTTCCGTTTGTATATACGTAGCAGGTAGTACGGCTGAAAGGCGATTTAAATATAAATTATAAATACAAACAAAATGAGTTAGAAAGATTTATATATAAACAAAACCTCAAACTGGAGGAAAACTAAACAATGTGCCGCTTTAATCAGCGCCGCCTCAAGACAACAACAACAACAGTTGCTAGATCAACAACTCTAGCAACAACTCAATTACCAACAACAACTACAACAACAACAACAATGCAGGCGGCAACAAACGTCCGCTAACATTCATCACCACAAAATTAAATTGCTTTTGTTTATATAAATATTTCATAGACACACATAAGAAGAAGAAGATGAAGAAGAAGAAGAAGGAGCGCTGGTATCTAGTTCTAGTTGAGGTGGGGCGGGGGGAAAGACAGTTGGAAAATTTAAAGAAAATGCGCTGTTAAAAGCAATGGAAAATAAATTTTCAACACCGCCGCATTTGTTTAATTATAAATTTCTGTCAAGATTGTTTTGTTATTTTTTTGGATTGTTTTTTTTTGATTTTTTTTCGTGCTCACTCTCTGGTCAAAGGAGCGCCGCCGACGTCAAAGTCGTCGTCAACATGTTGCCATCGACACTAATACACACACACGGGACACACAACACACATACACACACACACACACACACACACACACATGTGTACAGCAATGCAAACAAATAAACAATTACCGAGGGCTGCGCCGCCCTCTGAGTTCCACAGTTTCCATTTTCAGATTTTCAGCTGCAGTTGCTGCTCCTCTTGTTGTTGTTGTTGTTGTTGCTGCTGCGTTTTTGATGTTGTTCTGTTGGTTTTTTTTATTGTAGTTGTACTTGTGATTCGGTTCTGTGTGCGATTGTCGCTGGAAATAAAAACGCAACACATTCAAGTCTTTCGATTTTGATTTGTTTGCTCAACATTTATTGAAGATCAAAGCGAACAACCAGACGAGCACACACAGTTTACAGCTTGTCAACTGGCAACAACCAATACAAAGTATATATATATACCATATATATCGGAATGCAACTGAAATTTTTTCAATAAATATATAAACCATAAATTGCTGATTCATACGTTTTTGTGTGAGACAGCCAAAAGCACAAAGAAATCTGTTCAATTGAGAGCGTCGAGGCTGAAATACTCTGAAAACTATGAGAAGTATTGCTGGAGTATAACGAAATATTAAAAAAAAAACTGCCTAGTTTCCGTCTATAGTTAAACCCATAACCACACACAAGCTCGCTTGTTCTTCCTCTTTACTACCTTTACAATTTTGAGTAATAAATTCTTGCTTAACTTCGGTGCTTATGGTCCGATTTTTGCAACATTTACAGGACTTACAGATGACATACACAAGTATGCATATACCAAAGACAAAGTATCTAGCTCTTATAATCCCCGAGTTATGCTTATGAAAACCAATCTTAAAATCGATATTTATCGATAACTGCTTTGAAAATGTCAGAAGATATAAGAACATACAATAAACTCGTTTTGTGCCTGTTATATCAAATTCCTACCAAAGTTTTCTTATATCAATTGATAGAAATAGTCCAGAAGTTAAGTTTAAATGATTTTATTTAAAACCTATACACAACATATGAAAAAAATGTACACACAAACTAAATTGTCAATTGTTTTTTTTTTTGGCATAAAAACTGTTTTCTGCAGTCTTCCCCCGTAAGTTGTACAAATTGAAGACCAAATTGAAAAGCACTTTACCAGAGCTTATCAGTATTGAATTCCTTCGCTTATATATCAATATAACATACAAAGTTTCGCGTTTCGGCTTAATATGTTTACACAATCTGATATACGCTCCCATGCACTTAAGATCTCGAGCAGCGGCAAGAGTTTATAATAATGTTGTCAAGGGTATTTATGTATATACAAATCGTGCAACGATTCAGACTGAATTCAATTCTAAACAAATTATAAAAAAAGAAATAATAAAGAAATCGCCGGACAATACAAAGAAGTCAAAAAGATGTGAAGCGGATCGTTAAAGTTGAAGCAACCCCTCGCTCCGGCCCTGGCAGTCCTCCTCCTCCTCCTCCTCCTCGTCGTCATCGTCATCGTCGTATACAAAACAAAGTCGCCAACTATAAAAATTATAGTTAATGTATAAATTTAATGGCAACTCGTTTATTAAAAATTTTATTTGAATTCTTTTATTTATACGTTTTATACGCTCTTTTGCGCACGCTCGCAGGCGCGCTGCAGCCAGCCGTTGCCGTTGCCGGCAACAATGTTGCCACAATAATAATGACGATGATGATGATGTTGCCGCTTGCTGATAATCATGTTTCGCCCGCGTTGCAATTCCCTCCCCTCCCCCCTCCGCCCAGCCATAAATCGAAAGAACAAATCGCTGCGGCAAAGCCAGTAAAAGCAAATAAACCCAAGTGCAGACGTAATAAACTCGCCAATGTTATGAGCGCAACGGGACGCACGGGGGGCGGCAGCACGCAGGGGGGGCTGTGGTGGGGTGCTGGCCGCATCTGAAGTTGTACTTCTATATACTTGTAGTTGCGCGAAAATGGAAATGAAAATGAAAATGGCAAAGCAGCACAAGAAAGGGGGGGGGGGAGAGAGGAAAGTGGGCAGCGAGTGCAGCGCTGAGGTCATTATTGCAACTATTCAAATAATTCGCGCATGTGGGTGGCCACCCTGCCCCCTCTCCCTCCCCCTCTCCCTCTCCCCGCTCAACTAGAGATTTTGCCACTCGAAATTATGTTAAGTTGCGCATTTCGTTTTTTTTTTTCATACATGTCATTTCCGGTTTACACTTTTTTATGCCAGCGTGTTTATATGACCCACTCGCTGGCATTTTCTGGCTGCATTCTCTTCCGTTTTGCATTGGTTAACTGGCGACAATGTTGTTGCCGCCCGAACGGAACGCAACGGAAACAGACTGCATCAAGAATTTGATGTCACATCAAGTTGCCATTTATTGAGTTATGTTTATCCCAAACAGCTGAAAGTCTATCGAAACTCAACCGGTTTTTTGCTGTTTTGCTAGCATTTTGAGTCTTGGCTCTGCTCTAGATTAACTCAATAATTATGCATTTCAACTTTTGATTTTGTTTTCGTGTTTTCATTAAGCGCTGGAATCGATCGTTCTCTGATCTGATTCCGATCTCTACCAAGCGAAAGGCTGAGTTTAGTAACAAAGTTTGCTAGCTAAAATAATAATTGGGTTGAGAGGTATATATAATGAAAGGAGTTAACGAGATGTCATATTAATGTAGGCTGTTTAGATGACTCGCCTTGCAGGTAGGTCGTAACATTTGGAGGCGCCTCACTGTGTTGGGGTCAGTTAGAATCCTGGCATAGCGTCTGCTCAGGAAGTTGATCTGATTTTCTTTGTGAGGCGTAGATCGCCTTCAAGTCATTAGTTTTTTTTTATTTAGTATTTTCACAAATGACTTTCTTGAGTTAAAGCCCTTCCAAACTTCCATATATTGATGCGATTTTAATGGTTAAATCATTTTATTCATTTTCAAAACATTACGTTTTTCTAAATTAAGAATCTTTCAGACAAATTTGTGTATCCTCAACCCATTAAATATTAATTATATAAAATATGAACGTAGGTCCTTCTAGTGCCCGCGCAGTAGGACTTCGCTTCCGATAACTCGATAACTTGCTCCGTTGCCAAGGAATCGATACAAATCGATATAAAAATCCTGTTCTTTAGGCAAATCTCTTGTCGACAAACTTGACATGTATGTGCTAAAAAAGTATATATATAGATCAAGTATCTTTCATTTTGTAGCCATTCAGGCCGCTCTTAAATTTAATTTTATTGTTCTGTCAAATATAATTATTTAGTCCATATAATCAGGAGGTTACTTATCTATGTATTTTTGTTCGACAGCATACATAAATATTAATTAAAATTAAAAACTATTAATTAAAATAGTTTTAGCTGCGGCTTTTCATTTAATAACCGGATATGTTTTGAACAAAAGTCGCGCTTAACTAAGTGAACCTCTGCGCCCCGCTCATTAACAAGAAGTTAAGCTACTTTGCTAGAGGCTTATGCTAGGCCAAAACACTCTCGCAGGCTGTTTCTCTCTCCCTCTCCCTAGCTCTCTCTGTCTCTCTCGAACGAGTTGAGAACTTGGCAATGGGTTTGTTCTAGTTTCGCCAGACACTTGGCAACAATGTTGCAGCAGCTTTTTGAGCTGAGCCATACGACAGCGTCTTTGATTTCCATTTAGCAGCCAAATACCGTTAGGCAATCGTTTAGCTTAGACGAATAAACTAGATGGCTTTATAGAAACAGTATCAACAACAACAGCAACAACAAGAAGCACACTTCGTCTCGAGTGGCAGCCACTCCTCAGCTCCTACTCAGGCGTTGTCGGCGGCCTTTGAAAGTGTCGAGTGCCGAGTGCTCATCAAGAATGGACAACAACTTGCTGGCTGTTATCATATCTTTCACTTAAAATAAATAAAATTACAATTTAATAATATAACGATGAGGCAGTTGCCACAGCAGCAGCAGCAGCGGCAGCGGCGCCACGCCCCTCATCCATGCACCTGACAAAGGCGGCGGCACTTGAGCGCACAACAAACGCAACAAATAGTCAATTAATTATTACCACAACAACAACACATAAGAGTGGGGTAGTTGGCATTGCGCGACTTTGATATACCCTGGACTCAGCTGCACACATTCTAGATTTCAGCAGCTGCGCTTCTGCTTTCTCTTCTTCCACTCTTTGAGATATGGATTCTTAAGTAACTTGGGTGTTTATAGTCCGATCTTTATGAAAATTTTAAGGCTAATAGATGACATACAAAAATGCGTGTATACCAAAACGCAAAGTTCCATCTTTATATTTGACATTTTTCTACATTTTGTGGGGGACTGGGGGATATATCTGAGAAATGGAATATTTTTATTTTTATTTATTTATTATATTTTTATCATTATACTATTCGAGAATCTGCACACCAAATTTGGTGCGTCTAGCTTTTATAATCCTCGAGTTTTGCTTAAAAAACCCAATCTCAAAATCGATATTTATCGATATTAATAATATTAAACTCATACTATGTTATTCGCGACTATGTTATATTCTAGAAATATAAATGTACTTCATGGACGCATGTTACATACATGTGCACAAAACAAGTATACCCCCGTTTTACACATTTTCAATGCGTGCAGGGTATAACAAAAACAACATTTCTTACGAAAGTGTTTTAGCTTTTTTCTGCCTGCTTGACTTTTATTTCTAGTTCTTTTTTTTTTTTTCATTCCACACATAATTGAAACTTGTCGAGTTTGATAGGCCGTCCCCGCAGTCGCCCCCTCGCACTAGCTGGTTGTTCGTTTTACCTATTTTATGTTAAGTTTCAGTTTGCCGCTCTCTGATATTGATAACCGGCGCAGTTAGATGATAATAATAATAATTAGTAATTATATTGTTGTAAAATAAACTTGTTTTAATTGCTTGCCAAGCGCCCAGATATGATATGAAAAGCAAACTACAACAATTCAAATGCTTAACGGCGATAACAAAATAACTAAAAACTGCGATCGTAAATTAAACACTCTACAAAAAAAAACACATAAAGTAATCAAGCGCGTGAGTATGGCATTTTTTTGGAATTGTAATAGCTACACAAAGTAACAAAGAATATTCGTATGAGTCGATCGTAGAAGATTTTCATTTGTTTCTACAACACGATATCTTAACAGGAATCAAATATGTCGAGTCTTGCCACATTATTAAAGAAAAATATTAATTTAAATAGATAAAGTATAAAGTATATTCGCACTAATCGAATGTATCTATCGGTTTTAGAAGAAATTTTTATGGATTATATGATTATATTTTATATATCCTATGCTAAACTAGAATTATCCACAGTAATACTTGACGTAAGTATTTTAAAATCGATTATTGATAACCTTATGCATTGCGAGCCAAGAAAATCGATAGAACTTTATACATTGAGTACAGTAAAGTTTCAACTATTAATTTAAGTACAGTACTCAATGTATTGAATTTAATCGCTTTCTGATATATTATAATCATGCAATTGCTAGTGTTATCGATCAGTTAATCGATAAAATTAAAGCCAAAATCAGTCTCTAATGTACTACTCTAATATTATTGCAAGTCTTATTGATCAGTTAAGCGATATTATGATAAATCTTTTTGTCATGTTGCATTTTACAAAGTATAATTATCGATCGATTGAATTTGAACTGTTTTGTTGTATTATTAAAAATCTATTCTCACATTCTGATTTCTCATTCTCATTTATCGATAACATCACAATTAAATCTCTTTATAATGTCGAATATTATGACTCTTTTGTTGTTGCAAGCGTTATCGATAAGTAGATCGATAAAATGAAAACTAAATCTCTTTTTCGGTGCTGAATTTTAAATAAACTAGCTGATTTATTATAGTCACATTACAGCGAGTCTTGTTGATGAGTTCATCGATATTATGATAAATCTTTTTTTTGTGATATTTTATTGTAAGTAGGTTAAGTAGTTTCTGATTTGTCTAAGTCTAATTGCAAGTCTTATCGATCAGCTGATCAATAGCATCACAACTAAGTCTATTATGTTAAATTTTTATACATTATTAAGAGGATTAGCAAATTTCTGATTTATGACTCTCATGTTATGGCAAGTGCTATCGATCAGTTGATCGATAGTCGCATTTGTCAGCGTTTTGTCGCTTTAATTGTTGCCATTTGTCCAGATGTTGCAAGTGCGAAGAACTGAAGTTAACTAGCCAAGTAAATAACGTTTAACAAATCGAATGTTGTTTCGTTCGTAACATTTGCATCTGCTTTTCAAGGCGTTTTGGCGATTTCAATACTAGTGTCTGTTGCTGCCACTTGAAATGTTACATTAACCCAAATGCTGTGGCAGACACAAGCCACAGGCTAGAGAGTTGATCTGCGGTGCAGTTGCCTCGACTTTGACTCGAATCACAGCCGGAGCTGTAGCTGTAGCTGATGTTGAAGCTGGGGCTGATTCGAAGCTGTTGCTGAAGTGGTTCTGCCCACATGATATACAAATCAAAGTTTGTTTTGCTCTTTCAAGGCGCTGGCCATGTTTGTCTCAATTAGTGGCATAATTCATGCTGTCGCAGCTGTCACTAGCTCTACCCCGAACTCATAAAGGGTATAATCTGCTTATGTAAACGGATATGACAGGCAGACGAAGGCATGGAATGAGTTTATAATTGCATTTTCTTATAGCTTCTCGCATTTTTTTAACAGTTATCGATAAATATCGATTTTGTGATTGGGTTTTTTAAGCATAACTCGAGGGTTATGAGAGCTAGATGCATCAAATTAGGTATCTAGGTTCTCGTATGGTGTATAGAGATAAAAAATAATTCACTTTTTGGATAGCTCCCCAAGTCCCCAAGGCAGAACTTTGCGCCTTGAAAATTTGATTAAGATCGGATTATATGAAACAAAGTTATCCAAGGCTCCATTTCTCAAAGAGTGAAGGAAAGGGAAGCTGAAGTCTGGAATGTACAGGGTAACTGCTAGTCGAGCATTGCCGGCTAGAGCACTCCTGCTTGTTGTTGTTGTTGTTGCACGTTAGCTGTGGCTGTTTTTGTTGCAAGTTTGCGAGTTGTTTACACTCCGCACATATTTTGTCATTTAATTAAAGGCCAATCAAAATGCAGACAGCTTCGACTCACGCGCGTGTGCGTGTGTGTGTGTGTGTGTGTGTGTGCGATAAACAAAAACATTGGACGCGTCTAAATGATATCCGTTGCAAGTCAACGAACGGTGCGTGCAACATATGCCTAGCGGTAAACTTCCTTATATCAAATATCAATAAAAAGAAAAGAGCTTGAAAATGCGTGAAAAATTTATGGAATTGCAAATTGATAAATAAAATAGTGCGCATAATGTAAAAAGCGTTGACAGTTGTTTACGAGCGAGTGCGTGAGGGAGAGAGAGATGGGGAAGGGGCAAGGGGGGGGGGGCACACACACACACACACACACACACACGCATGCAACAATGTGTGGCGACAAAACAAAAAACTGGTTGCTGCAACATAATAAAATATTTTATTTAGTGTTTAGTTTATTTTGTGCAGTCGCCAAATTTATGTGCCACAAACTTGTGGCGCGATGAGTGAGAGAGAGGGGAGAGTGAGTGATGGAGAGAGAGGGGGGGGGTGTGTCAGACAGGGAGGCGAGTGCAACGCCTTGACTGTTTGCTTAAGATTCAGCTGCCGCCTTCGGGGAGTTCACTCAAAAGATCGCGCTGGCAACTTTGTGTTTGCTTTAGCTAAACATTGTAAAAATATCTGCCACATATCGTGGCACATCTGCGACTGGAACGATCGGCGATCGGCAATCAACGATCGGACGTTGCGTCTTCTTTTTGGTCATTAAAATTGCAACGTGCTGTTTACTGTTGTTGCTGTTGCACCCGTTGTTGCCGCTGCTGCTGTGGCTGCCACATTTATTGCACAGGCGTTGGCTTTGTTGCTCGTTTTTATTAAATCAACGAAGCAATTGCAATTTAATATTAAAAATAATAACAAACAGCAGCCGTTGCAGCCGTTGCAGCAGCAGCAACTTCGCCTTGCTCGTATTGCATTCTTGCAGTTAATTATTTGCCCTCTCTCCCCGAGCCGCCTCCCCGTCTCTACCCACCACAACAGAACCGAGAGACCACAGACTCGAGAGACCAGAGACCAGTTGCCTGTTTTTGCAGTTCCATTGAAAATGTTTTGCTGCACGCTTCGTCGGTCAATGCATGTCAGTTGTTGTTGTTGCTGTTGTTGTTGTTGTTGCTGCTGCTGCTTGTGCTGCATCTGCGTCTGATCTTGCAGCAACTTCCTACTTCTTGTGGCATTTGCGCAAATGTAAACAAATTAATTAATTGCCTTTACTTACAGTCTTTTTAGCTCTCGTGTCGATGACTCGCCACATCCATCGATGAGGTGCAAATAAAAACAACAAAATTTAAACGAAGAGAAAGAATACTAAATATGCATAAAATATATAAATTTATTGTGATGCATTGGGCATGCATACCAGATATTCAAGATGTTTCGATTGTGAGCCAGAAATGGCTGAAACTTATTTAATTTTATTTGCCTTCAAAAGAAAAAATTATTACACGCAGCGAAATGACTTGTTATTGATTATAGCATGCATTAAATATAAAATATACGGAAGTAAAATTTAAAAGTCTTTTTATACCCTTGTAGAGGGTATTATAATGTTATTATGAAATGTGTAAACATAGAAGGAGACATCTCCGACTTTCTTTCCCCTTCAATGCGAACTAGTTTCTCAATTTTTGAAGCTATCGTCTTAAGACTTGGCATAGGTGACAAGACAGAGATATCTCTGTTGCATGCAGTACATATGCCGGAAGCGGCTAAATCTGACGTTTTTGTTTATCGAGATATTGTAGGGTGTTTAGATGTCGATTACAACCTATATCGATCCAGAACTAAGGACTATGTAGACCCATGTATACCATAATCCTGAAAATTTCACTTCTTGGATGCCCCTCAACAATTGAAAAACAATTTGCTCTACTTGTGTGTATATAGCTTGGTCCTTTGCTATTTACAAATTTACACATTTGCATGCCTTCTTTATGCCCTGACAATTTCATAAAACTTTTGCTCTCATCTTTTTGCCTTCGTCCAGTACTCGGGCTTGTAATAATTGCACACTTTGTTTAAGTTCCTTTTTGCTTATGAGCCAATTAGGGCAGAGATATTTAGGTGTCGGGTTTGACATTTACTTAAAAATCCCTTTTGTGCTCAAAATACAAAGCTTACGAGCAAGTCCAGAATTTGGTATAAGTTCATTTTAGATAAATCGAGTAGAAAATGCACTCGAGGACTTGAGTGTGACTGTGCCATAAAATAAAAAAGAGAACAGCATTTTTAATCCCACATAAATTATTTTAACTGGTATTTTGTATAAAATATTTATAGATAAAAATTATTTGCTGGCATTCTAGTTGTCGGCTTTTTTTTTTTGCAACAAATATTTTAAGCTCTTATCGAAATGCAATCGGAAAAACAACAATAAACAAATTGAAATTCTTGTGTTAGTTCGATTTTCAATTTGTGATTAACTTTGCGTAATTCGCAAATCTCATTTGAAGTCTCTTAAATGGATTATGCATGGCCAGCACATACATAAATAATTGTTTTGTACTTCAGTGCCGAGCGCAGTGTACACTATGCATAAATAACGCATACGCCATGCTGGCCCGACCAGCTGCAGGAGGCGAACGCACATTTTATAGACGACACTTGTGCTTAGAACGTTGCTATGACTATATATATATGTGTGGGTGGGCTGGGTATATATATATTTATATATATATATAAAAGTGTGTGTGTGTGCGTGTGTGTGTGTGTGTGTGTGGCAACCACCCACACAGCGTGACGCTTGCTCGCTCGAGATTGGCTGCGTCAGCCAACCAAAAATCTTTACTGTTGCGAAAAAGTTGAACATTTTCGCACAAAAAGGCGCGGCCGACGACGACGACGACGACGATGACGACGAGAATGACCAGGACGGAGGAGTGGGTGGATGTCCAGGCACGAATGCTACGCACAAGGCAAAGGCAGGACATTAGATGACCAGGGCGAGTCTGTGTGTGTGCGTCTGTGTGTGTGTGCGTGTGTATTTGTAAGAGCTGCTGCTGAATTTGAAATTCAAAATGCCAGCAACCTTATACTCCTTTTCCTCTGTGCATGTGTGTGTGTGTGTGGCCGTCCGTCAATGTCCTGGCGCAAAAATGCGTTAGCCGTTGCCGTCGAGCAGTTGCCCCAAAAGTAGAAGGCACAACTTTTGGCTGCTCCCCGAGCCCGAGCCCGAGCCTGGCAAATGAAATGAAAGCGCGCGCGCGCTCGCATTTGCCCCGTGAGTGTGAGCGAGTGCGAATACGGACACGGACACGGACACGGATACGGACACGGAACCGGACTCAAACCCGCTGCCAGCCGCAGCTCTGTGTGGTGGTTCCTTTCGTGCGGCTGGCGAAAGGCGAACTCGAGGCAGCAGCCTCTGCTGTTGCATGGGTCGGCTTCTAATGCGCAAGGATATTCGTAAAATGCAAATGTGCAGAAACGAAACGAAACAGACACACGCACACACACGCACACAAACGCACACTAATGCACACGGTCCATCTTGCTGGTGGTCAGTGGAAAAACAAAAAGCAACGGCACATCGTTAAGGTGGCGGTAATGGCATTTCGGGGCCACGTTCGACGATTTTGGACACCTACGAGCAGCAGCAGCACACCCACACACACACACACACACACACACACCGAGTGTGTTGGGCCGTCTCCTGCGTGGTTTTTGTGCGTTTCCGCCAAGTCACAAAATGGCGGCTGCAGCAGTCGTCGGCAATTTGGCAACGCTGCCAACCCAAATGCAGCCCAAATTTTCACTCTCCTCTCTCCATCCTTCACTTGCTGTCCCATCCTCGCATCCTCTGATCGGCATCATGAGGCAACTTTGGCTGGCATCTGCAGCCGCCGCACACAAAGGCGGCGAATGAAATTTCAGCAAAAAGCCTTTTGAATGCGCCAAGAACAAGTTGCACCATGCTCAAGCGCTTCTTCTGGGGATTATTAGAGATCCAATGCTCTATTTAGAACATTCCTTCCTAATTATGTGAATTAATTTTCACTGTTGCCAATTAATTCGATGCATAAGGCTGATTCCACTTGAGACTTTAAAATTTCACCTAACGGAGTGAAAAATGGGTGAAAAGCTGTTGAGTGCTGTTTAAAAATTAACTACTTAGGCTAATGATCAGCGTGTTTTTATTTTAAAATCAACTATTTGACTCAATGTTATAATCATTTTACTTTCATTCACAAGTGTGAAAAATGAGTGAAAAAGCCTTGTGAAAGAAATTATTGTTTTCTTACAAAAGCTGCGTTAAGATAAAGATAAAGAACAAGATAGAGAACTCTGCCGATTGGCTTGGAAATGGGGGGAAAAATTGTTCAGCTATACTATATTGTTGCTCTTATAATGCAGTGAAAGAAAAATGCTCAGGTGGATTCTTAGATAGTTCCACTTACCAAGGTGAAAAATTGGGGGAAAAAACTGAATCGTGAAATCCTATTGTATCTCTGAAGAAAACTTTTCAAAACTATTCAGTGAAACTTCAAGGTTTATTTTCCGATACAGCTAAAAATAAACGCAGGGACAGCAAATTTCACTTTTCTGGGTGTAAAATGGGTGAAAACTGTCAGGCAAAACTTTACTTAATTACAAATAATTTAATTTAAATATATTATTCCGTTTTTACGCATTTTCAATGGTTTCAGGGTCTAGAAGAGTAGGCTAAAGAATTCATCCCAAAGTGAAATATGGGTGAGACTTGTTTAAGTGAAATTTGAAGGGCTTTCTTTGAAAATCAATAAATTATCGATAAAAGATCTTCAAAGGTGAAAAACTATTGAGTGACTTTTTAATATTTGACGCATTAATTTAAAAGTAGATTTTATTAAAATATATGATAATTGCCCAGAGACGAGTTTAACCATAATTTTATACAGACTTCTCACGGCTTAAGATCTTGGCTCAACTATAAATTAGTCGAAATTTGTTTGAACCATTTTGGAAAATCGGTGAAAAACGATTAAGCCTGGTAATCATAGTTCGTTGCGTTTCTTGTCGAATGGTCTAGAAAATGTGTATAATTTCTAAAACTCAACGCCTTGGCACACTGTGCAGGAGGCTACTCGCACTGCTGCCACATGCGTTGCCCGCTGTCCGTTGCATGTTGCACGCTGCCCGTTGCCCGCCGTTGCCCGCTGTTGCCCGTTGTCGTTGCACGTTCCCATTGCTCATCAGCGCTGTTTGCTGCGCCGTTATTTTTGCCTTTCCTGTGGCACAGACTTGCCTGCAGCTCAGCTTCGCTCTTCTAGCCGTTCGCCCATTGTTGTTCTTGTTGTTCTTGTTGTTGTTTTTCGCAGAAATTTCGTTTCCGTTTCCTGGCCAAACGTGCGTGCCTATGTGTATATATATATATATGTGTGTGCGTGTGTGTGTGCATGTATTGCCTCTGCATAGGGAAAACAAAAACAAAAATCTTTCAAAATGGCAGCGGATGCCAGCTTGCACATTTGCACAACGTGGCCAGGCCTAAAACCCAAACTTGGATGTGTGCGTGTGTGTGTGTGTGTGTAGTCCACACACTCACACATGCAGCCAGCCCCTCCCCCATACCCCCCGTCGACTTTGCTGTGCCCTGGCCAAAGTCGCTGCAACTTTTCTATGTGGCAGCCTCTCGTAGTCAACGCAGTTATCGATGACGATGTTGACGACAACGGCGACGACGACGACGACGGCGACGCTGCTGACGTTGACTTTGACGTTGATGTTGGGGCAACTGGCCGGCACAACGACAACAGCAGCAAGATGTAATAGAAGAAGAAGAAGAACAGCGCCCAACAATTCTGATGCATAACATTTGCTTACCTCAACGTCGGAAATGACAAGCACAGCACCCGGCGAGAAATTCTAAATTTAAGTTTAAATTCAAGCAACATTTCAATTCTGCATTTGCTTAAATCATTTTATATTGTTTATCTTTGCCTAGTACAAATATGAACAGACGCCTTGACTTACAAAATACTTAAAACAATAATATGCGTGCTTAAAATAAGCTTAAAACGATCTCAATATAAGTAAAACATTTCTTAGATCAGCTCCTGACATTGAGTTTTGTATCAATAATTTACTGAAAGAAACGAAAACTTGATAAAAAATAATTTTTAAGCTTAACTTCAGAAGTTTTGTGCTGAATTTCAACAATTTTTGCACTTAGTTTTAGTACAGGTTCTTTTCTTCCGGATCTAAATTTAAATATAACTCGAATTGAATTAAGACTTTATTTAGATTCCGTTTTAAATGTTCTTAATCGCATCTCCTATGCCCAAACTTTAAATTAAATTTATTTATTTATTATTTATTGTTACAAAAATAAGAAAAAGTAGACTTAGTTTAAGTTTAGAATACTTTGTGCAAGTATTTGCATACTTAAACTAGGCTTAAATTGTCCCCAAACTAGGTACAGCATTTCTTTGCCTAGGGACTGTATTTGCGTCTTGAATTTCGCTAGCTTAAATGCAAACAAAATGTGCTTAAATTAAGAATATTTTGCTTAATTTAAGCAGCACAAATTTAGCGCATAATTTGCGTGAAAATAACTTGTTTTATTTTTCTCATCAATGTGTGCAAATGCCATTAAAACTTTCTAGTTCAAAGAACTGCCTGTCAACAGCAACAAACTTACGGAACATGCACAAACGCACACACGCACACACAATTATACACACTCATACATGCACATATACACACTTGTGTGTGTGTATGCCGAATGGCTCATTATCGATACCGCACGAAATTCGTTGCTGTCCATTGTCCTGTGCCCCACTGTACGGGGTGCTGCGCTTTATGGGCCTAGCCTGCACTTAATTATTATCAGCAAATATGCAGCCATGTCCAGCGCCAACCCACCACCCAATCACCCCCCCCCCCCTTCTCTAACCCCTCCTACTACACCATGTATGTGCCCGTTTCTGTCATCCTTTTCGCAACTTTTACTCCGATTCGCAGTCGCACATGTGACTGCACTGCAAATTTTCTCTAAAACAAAATTAATTCCGTATTTTGTTTTTGTAGAAAATTTTGGCGTTGCCCAACATTACAACAACGGCGACGTTGACGACGGCCCAACCAACAGCAACAACAACAAGGACGAGAGCTAGGTTGACTTTGCCAGGACTCGTGCACGCACAATTTCTGTCCCAAAAATACGCAGCCCAGCCCCGTTGCCGCGCCCCCCGCCCCCGACCCGCCCTTGCCCGCTCGCTGGCTCGCCTATGCAATTTACGCCTGCAGGCCTCGAGGCCCGTTCAGCTGTGTGTACAGGCACACACACTCGCACACTCACACACACACTCGCATCCGGCCGAAAGTTTTCTAGGTGCCCCAGACACTTTGCATGCGTATTTTGCACGCATTCTAGAATTTCAATTAAAAATAAATCACAAAAACGTTGCTACCCTAGCCGCAGCCCACACTCCTTCGCCCCCCCTTCAGCTCCTGCTGGAGCTGCCCCCAAACCAGACGGGGGCTGCATGTGCGTGTGTGTGTGTGTGTGTGTGCGTGTGTGCCCCGTTGCATTTGCATCTGCATCTGCATCTCGCGTCGCTGTGTTAGAAAATGCATTGCATTTTGCACACGCATCCAATTTCTGTTGCCGGTGCCTACGCACCGGGCCCAGGCCCCGAAAACCCACACCCTCCCCCTTCCCCCCCTCCCGGCCGCCGCCCTCTTCCTGTTTTGGCTTCCTCAAAAACTCAAACCCGAGCTGCTGTTGCCGTTGCAGTTGCCTCTGCTGCTTTTGACCAGCGTCCATTGCCGCTGCAGCCATATCGATGATGCGCTGACTTTGATTCGCCTGTTGATGTGTGCGTGTGTGTGTGCCTGTGTGTGTGTGTGTGTGTGTGTGCAGCATCCTGCTCCCTTTAGCTGCTTTTGCTGCGCTTTCTTTGCCACCCAACAATAACAACAACAAAGGTGGGCACAACAATGCGCCTGGCAAGCTGGCAGAAAACTTAATGTGTGCGTTTTTGCCCACTGTTCGTTGCACGTTGCACAGCTTAAAACCACAACTCATCCCCCCTCCCCCCTCTCTCTCTCTCTCTCGCTCTCAGCCTGTTAGCTAGTTCTCTAATGTTCACTTCAATTATAATGCACGATTTGCAATTTTTGCCGAGGTGCCTGCCATCTGCAATAGACCGATAGCGCAATAGAGCGCCATTCTTATTGTCCTCAACAGTGGTTGCGATTAGTTATCGTTAGTCAAATATCAAGAACTTTTTTTTGTCGCTAGCTTAAAGCCATGCTAGCTTTGACAGGCAACGTTTGTATGTTTTTTTGCAAACTCTATTTTTAGTGAAGTGCTATGGAACTTTGCGAGAGTAGGTTTTCCTTTGCAGGCATATGACAAATCTATGCGGATCGGACTACTATATCATATAGCTGTCATTGGAATAATCGCAATAAAATTGATTTCTTGTCTAAAAACCTTTGTTCTTTTCATATAAGCTAAATCTTTCCTCTCCATTTTTGTATGCAAAACTTTGTTCCCTTCATATGAACTCAATCTTTTCAACGTAATTATATAAAAAACGTCGTTCCTAACATGTAAACTAAATCTTATCAATATCAGACGACTATATTATGTTGCTCTGTAATAAAAATCGATTGTAAAATTAGTTTTAGTAGGGAAATTATTTTGTTTTTTCTGAGATCTTTTCTCCAAACTCTGCCATAATAAGCTCGACAATTTCCTCTATTTTCTGCAAGATTGTTATCTATATGTTTGTTGGAATAGGTCTAATCATTCTTTCCTTCTACTTACTTGATAATGAGAATGTTTTCTTAATAGATATTCCTAGAGTTAAAGTTTGTTTTTTAATAAGTTGCACTTTTCTATTTCTACCCAAAAAGTTGCATCTGTCTCTTAGAGATAAATGTAATTGCAACTCTTAATATCCCGTATTTCATTCACGAATTATTTTAATCCACTGTTTCTAATGTACTTCAAATCGTTTTGTTGAATTGAAAATCCTCTTCAGTGTCACGCAACGATCTCATGGAGTCCGGGCTCAACTACAGCTGCAGCAAACATCTACAAAAACATCAAACACACACACACACACACACACACACATGTGCATAGGCGAAATCATGTATAATGGTCAACACACGCACACGCATAGCTATATACAACTAAACACACACACACATACATTTATACATATATATATGTATGTATATGTGCAATATAATAGTCGTACTTAGAAATGCTGTAGAGTCGCCACCCACAGCCCGTAGAAGCGACCGCAGCGCAACGCTGAGGGCTGAGCGGGGTTTTTAGAGCACCTATGACACACCCCCCCCTCCTCACACACCCCTACACTCACACACAGTCGGCGCCCCCCTCGCGCCCCGCACACACACAGCTGCACACAGCTGCAGTTCGTGTGCGCATTGCGCCTCGGCCTCGACGGCGAACAGCAAATGCTGCAAATGCCACATAAGTGCCCGCCGGGCGGTGGGCGATTGAGAGGGGAGGGTTGCGGGAGGGTCGAGGGAGGGTTGGGGTGTTTAGGCTGCTCGTTTGCATTAGGGGCGCGCGAGAGTCCAGTGTGCGTGGCGAGAATTCGTTGCCTCGATTTGCCTATAATTATGTGTGTTATATAACAAACTGCATTTTGGGCGAAATGCCCGCTTGTGTGTGTGTGTGTGTGAGGGGGAGGGGGGGAGAGGGGGTTGAGTGGGGTGGGTGTTGCAGGCATTTCTGCCTGCATGAATATTCAATAGCTCAAATAGAGCATACGCCGCATTGGACGTCGCCTGCATTACTTATATATGAACACATATATATATATGCCCGACTCTCGTAATATTGTCGATAATAAATATTAAATTGAAAACGCATTCCCCCCGCACCTACCCTCCCCTCCCCCCATCCACTCAAATTGCTGACCAATTTTTCAGCCACTTGCCACACACTCGATTTTTTTGTTGCAGTGTAACGTCTGCATTATAATTTTGAACAGTGAGAAAACAAAAAAAAAAGGAAATAAATCGCAGAGGCAAAGTTTAGCTTTCGGTTCTTAATGAGCGCCGATTTCTGCTGCGAGTATCGAACGCTGCGGATCGCTGGCGACTGTTCAATTTGATTCGTTTTTGCATTCGCATTTGCCTGGCCCGTTTCTTGCATTACTGTAATTACACACGAAACCAACAGCAACAGCAGCAGCAACAAAATGAACAAGAAACACACAAAATAATTCTTAAGAAACTCATAAAAACCAAAACGAAGCCATTACAATCACACATGAAAGGGGCATGCAGCAGGATGGGGCAGCGGCAAGGGACAGGGGCAAGGGGCAGACAAACTACTCACATGCAAACTGAGCAAATTATAGAGAGAGAGAGGGTGAGAGAGAGAGAGAGAGAGAGAGAGGGGGGGATGGAAATTTGTATTGCAATTTGAATACGAGTTGCAGAAGAATCATGCATATATTGAAGGGATCAAATATAGCCTGATAAATGCACAAGTGGCAGGGGCAACAATTCTTGCAACACTTGAGGTAAGGTTGTAGAACTTATATTTAAGGATGGAAAGAATATGGACAAATTAGAAGGGGACAGATTCCTGCAACAGTTGAGATAAGCTCGTAAATAAGCTCGTAAATAAGCTCGTAAACATTTAAAGATGAAAAAAATAAAACATAAAAAAATTTCTTCAACAATTAAGACGATGTTTAAGATTTAGTCAATACTCTAAGAGATTAAAGCAAGAATTTTGTACTTAAATTAATTAATAATTGTATTTTAAATTCCCTCTTAAGAGTTCGCTAAGACTCGACCCGAGTCTGAAATTTTTACTTCAAATAATTATTTTTACTTTAAAACTTGCAACCAGTTTTGTTTTTGTCATGTTTTCTCACTTATTTTATCCTAACTTGAACTCAATATAAATAAGAAATAACATCAATTTAAGTTCGCAAACTCTTTTTTAAAGCTAGAATAATTTACAGTTTTCATTCAAATGAACTTTAACTTTACTTGATTCAGGATATTGTTTACTTATTCTAAGAACTTTTAGAGCGTATATTGGAAGCGAATTATACTTTATTCAAGACTTTTTAAGCTTGATTTGGACTTAAAACCTTATGCTTTATTTTACAAGCAAAATTCTTGTCATTTGCCCGCCTTTTTTTTTTATCAGTGTAAAAAAGTACTCACAAATACTTTATTTGGACCTGGAATATTATTGCTTTCGGTGTTAAACACAATTTTATTTATTTAATTATTACTGGAATACCATAGTTTTTAAGTTAAGCTCATTTTAATCTTTTTATTTTGGACTTAAGTTGAAGGCTTAAACTAAATTTAATCTATTTATTTTGAGGCACAAAAATATTGCTTTAACACTTAAATACAGTTTAATTTGTTTATTTTACAATTTAATTGAATTTTTACTAAGCAATTAAAAAACTATATATTTATTATAGGAACTTATGCACTTCAAAAGATAAACCTTATAAAATTCTCTAATAATTTGAATTTAAATTAAAATTTTCATATTTTCAATTTCAGGTTTTGTGTTAATTAAAAAGTGTTTAAGAAAGTGACATCAAGTACAAAAAACTCATACCCGGAATCTATTTTGTACAAAGAGGACAAAAAGGTGAGTGAAAATATAATATAATATAATATTCCATATCAATAGAAGGAAAATTCTCTCCAGTTTACGATTGTTTAATTCTTGAAGTACATAAATTCCCAAAATAATATTCAGCTTATCCTGAAACAATTTTCTATGCCAGGCAGAGTTTTTTTTAATATTTGTACTTGCTTTAAAAAAAGTTCTCCAATTGCGCAGAACCTTGGATTTGGGTAAAAGACTTGCTAGTAAATAGAAATGGGCACGAATGAAAATCCGGGCTTAGGGAAAGGCTAAACTAGGTTCACGTACCGAACCGCAAGGCAGGAAGTTGGTTCGAATCGCGAAACCGTGAATCACCCACTAATTGCTTTGATATCTTTGAGCGGCAGATAGAAAATTTATTGAAATATTGTAAAGCTGCATGCAAAGCAGCTGCTGCTGCTGACTGCAGCTCACGAGTTGCGGCAGAGTTGGTTGCACACATTCACACACACACACACACGTACTGCACAAATATATATTTTCATAATTTTGTTGCTGCTGCTGCTGCTGCTTCTGCTGCCTTTTCTTAAGCTGCAAATCGCGGCAATCGTTAAGATCACGAAAAACAATTCAAAATTAATGGTAATAAGCAGTTGCTGGCGCGCCAAAGCAAAACAAAGGCCGGACCTGGCTACCTGTGGCTCAGGTAGAGTGAGGAGAGTGGGAGAGGGAGAGGGGTGGGGGGTGGGACTGCTGCATGCCCCAGCAAAATTACTGCGTACAACAGAAGCCGTCTGACCGGCACAGCCGCAGTCTGCAGCCGAAGATGTCTTGAACGGCAGCTCATTTGCAGGCTCCGCCGCTCAGCGCCAAACAGTAGTCCAGTTTCTGCTGCTTCTTTCCTTTTTTTTTTATGCCAGCTCAGTTTTTTTATTTATCTGCTCTTTTTTTCGGGGCGTTGCGCCGGCGCTGAGTGGCAAACCCAGGAGCCGGAGCTGAAGCTGGAGCTGGGCAAGGAGCAGCAGCCGAAGACGCGGCCGTTGATCGATGGCTTCTTCTGCTGCTGCTTCTTCTTCATCTGCTGCTGGCTATCTACCAAGTTTTTTGTTCATATTTTTTTTTGAGCTGCTGTTAGAAGTCGTGTCGTGTAGCTGCCCGGCAATCATACGATATTTTCAGCATCCAAATTATTATAATATATTATTATTAGCTGTTGCCTCTCTTTTATTTTTTTTTTAGCTGTTGTTACTCGGCTGCTGCATGTGGCTAGATAACGTGATGTTTCTTATGCCGCATGACTTAATAATGCTGTGTGTGTGTGTGTGTGTGTGAGTGTGTGAACGGGCAGGAGGAGGCGGAGGAGGTTCGTGAACCCGCGCCAGGCTCTGAGGCGGGGTTCAAGCATGATGGATAGTCAACTAAATGAATTTGCATGCGACAAAGCTGCGCTCTGCTAAAAGCCTCAGCCAAAAAAATCATTAGCATGTACGTGTGTGCTAGTGTGAGTGTGTGTGTGAGTGTGTAAAGAGCACTCACATTAATACAAACACACACACACACACACACACACACACACACACACAGACGCATCAGACGCCCCAAAAGGCTTTGAATATGGCAGCAGTTGGACCAATCGAAGCACGTCGCGCCTTGGTTGGGTGTATTGTGTGTGTGTGTGTGTGTGTGTGTATTTGTGTGGGTCTATTCTCAAACTCTGGCCTGCGACATTGGAGCCGTGTGTGCCTTTTACTTGCATTTTCTTTTACTTTGTTTTTTAATGCTTTTTTATATACATTTTTTAGTTTTTACTTTTTATATACATACATCAGCGCCTGCCACTGCAGTGGGTGTATGTAGGTGTGAGTGTGTGTGTTTGTGTGTGTGTGTGTGTGTGTGTGTGTGCTGGCCACCCTTTACACACGCATGCCTGCAGCTTGGACCTGCCACATGATGTCCACGTCGTCGTCGTCGTCGTCTCCTGGCTGAGGCAGGCTTTATGTCAATGTCTGAGCTGCCATGTTGTAAGTTATGCCAGTTTACACTGTGGCGACAACAACAACAACAACAGCAACAGCAGCAACAAAAAATCTAGGCAAGAAAATTGTTTTCCCGACTCAGTGACCACCCTTCCCCCCCCCCCCCCCTCCCCCTGGCTGTGCGCATCAAAGGGAAAGCAAATTTCCATTGAAAGCTGCAGCGTTGCGTGAAATGCTTTACGAGCTTCGAGCTGTGCCTTCAGCCTTTCAGCCTCTGCCTCGCTGCTTCTTGAGTGCATTTGTCACACCTCGACAGCAACAACAACAACAACAACAACGAGGACTAGCGCAATGGCAGCTAAGCAAAGCAAATGGATTTTTATGGATTGACATGACAGGTAATTGGTGCACTTCGCCGCCTGCCTCCCCTCTCTCTGCCTCTGGCTCACTCACTCTCTTTCTCGCTGCCTGATCCTTTGCCGTAAAAGCCTCGGCTTAATTGGGCTTTTGTGAGACCTGGCCATAGGCGCTGCTAATATGAAATTACCAATGTCAAGCGGAAAAGTGTGGTGGGGCAGGGCAGGGGCAGGGTTTGGCAACGCACGCACTTAATTGCAAGCTGCATAGTTTTTTGGTATACCCTTGTGGAGGATTCTTTAATTATGTCTTGACATTTGTAACGCATAGAAGCAGACATCTTCAAACCAATAAAATACCTTGCTGTAAGATCAGATCAAATCTTATATTGATCATGAAACTTTGTCTATCAAAATCAGAGCAATCGAAGCAATATATCACATATGGCAGCCATAGACCTATCATAAATATTTCCTACATCTTGGCAAATCGCCATAAGATACACATTTTTCTTAATTTCAGAAAATATTATCTATTAATTTATTATCTATTAAATGACAAATTCCTAAAATTTAGGGAACCTTTTTTTTTTTGAGTATAAAAATAAATGGTTTCTGGTTTTCAAAACATTGGCAATTATTTTTGTCACAATATTAGCAAAGTTTTCTCAGTTAGAAAAAACGCCCAAGAAATGAGAAGTTTTTTCTATTCAAAAATGTTCCTATTTTTCACGATATCTTGACCAAGGTCTGCAAAAATGAGCTGCATAACTCTGCTCGCATATCTGCAGGGCCATAAATCCTATGTCCAGAAGTGTATTAAATCTTCGGCTTGCCGTTTTTTCTTGTTTTTCCATGCTTTCAATTGGCCACAGGGCAGGGCTCACAAGGTGCATCGTAAAATGCAAAATAAAACTAAAAATAAAATTTAAAAATAAAAACTACTTACTTTCAAAAAAGAGACGCAAAACAATTACGCTGACTATAATCAAGGATGCATTCCGAACCGGTCTCTAGGCCAATTGCAGTTATCGTTTCATTATTAAACGCAAGACTCAAAGCGAACCAGGCAGATAAAGTTGTTGATGGGAAAAATTCAGAAAGAGCCATTATCTACCCTCTGAATAGAGGAAACAATAGTATTAAAGGAAAGGTAGCATCGGGGAGAGTAAATTATATACAAATATACTATAAATCTTAGTTTAGTTGACTGGATTTATAAAATGGAAAGCTTGCCGGCTTAAAACTTCGAATTTACATTCTATATTCTGTAAGGCAAAACAAAACTTTCAGCATATACAAACTATCTTTTTATAGTTATAGTTATTCGACTTGATTCGCTCTGATACATGCTATAAAGGATAATTAAGGGAACTTCAACAAGTTTACTTGCGATTCCATCTAAAAAAGAGCAGTTCACCTGGAAAAGAAAGACCTAATCAACTTGTTTAATGGGAATTTAAGCTTTTGCAAGCTTATAAAAAGTTAAGAGAACTTTAACGTTACACAACACTGCATATAAGATGAAATAAGAGAGAGAAGGAGAGATGTGGGTTTTAATATTTTACTAATTTATTTATTGAAAGTCTGCCTGCCCGTCTTCTATTTATTTATTGGCTAGCTGATCGTCTTCTATTCTTTTGCGCTCTTGAGCAATTTGGTAGCTTTAGAAGGCCATGTTTGTTAATATTTAAGGAACTCTTGTGCTATGCAACACTGGAAACAGCTTGCAGATAATTTTTAGATGCACAACGAATTGCTTTGAGTGACAGCAGAAAATTTGCCTGCCTTTAATTGGTTTCTTTTGCGTTTACTCTCAAGCTGCAGTTGACCAAATTTTGTAGCATTTATATGTGAGCTTAGGAAAACTTTTTACGCCTTACAACACTGACTGTGTCAAGTGTTTAGTTACAGCTTAATGATTTTTTTTTATTGCTGTGCTTCTTTCACACATTGATTTCTTGGGCAGCTAGTAAGATATAGTTGGTCATCTTTCGCATACATGTGTGGGCTTATCAAAATCTTGAAATATTGAAAAAGTACCGCATCCACACACGCACACACACACACACACACACACACACAGCTGTGCACATAAAACTAAGCGAAAGCAAATCACATGGACAGTGGGCGGAACAGCTACCTAGTTTATATGTGTGAGAGTGTGTGTGACTGTGTGTGTGACTGTGTGTGTGTAACAAAATAGATGGGCCAATAGACGTGATGAACGCAGCAAAAAACAAAAAAAAAACAAATCCTGGTTTAAAAAAAAAAATGGAATCAACGTTCAATATGCAAAGAACGAAAGAAGAAGAAAGAAAGCTGGCAATTTATATATAGTATGGAATCGTATATAGCATGCTTAAGCGACTACACCTATTCCTACGATTTGCATATCCCTGCATGTGTGTGTGTGTGTGTGTGTGTGCGCTCAAAATTTACTTAGAGTTATTTATGCGAAAGCGACAACCACCACGAAAACAAAGTGAAGTAAAAGTGAAAAATAGGGAAGTGGAAGTGGTTGGGAATACCCCTATTGTTGCCGCTGCTCCTTCTGTTATGCTTTGCTGTAGTTGTTGGCCTGCCTGCCTGGCAGATATATTGTAATTAGTGCAGCTAGCGTTTTCTTCAATTTATGCATTGGCCAAATCAATTTCAATAAAAAGCAACTACTGTGTCACAGATTGACGTGGTTCCTAAATCTAAATTGCATTCGCCCGCAGCACGAAATGTATGCGATTCCTTTCTTCCTTTCTAATCAAAACATTAAAGAAACAGTTGTTCTTCAAGTGCAGGCAGCTTAAATACCCTGGCTGCAAGTAAGAAAATGTATGCCGAATCTCTGAAAGTAAAGAAGATTTCTCTAGACAGTTTTCTCTGGCCAAGTAAAGAGCCGAATCTTCTTTATTTGTCTGCAAGTAGAGAAGATTTCTCCCAAGTAAAGATATATATGCCGAATCTTTCTCTATTTATCTGCAAGTAGAGAAATCTTCTCCACAAATAGAGAAGATTTGGCATATATCTCTTTACTTTGGGCCACTCGTAAACTCAATTTCCGATCGTTTGCTCTAATCGAAACTTCTTGATAAAGTTTTGCGATATTGATAAGATTGATAAGATTGCTTGGAGCTTAGGCCAGTTCGTACCTGTTTAGTTAGGTTGGAATATCTTAAAAAATATATTTAAAAATAGTTAGTTATTTTTATTTTCGTCTGGCAGCTATTCGAATCGATTGACTACAGTAGAAATTTATTAAAATAGATTTCAATGTAAGCCATCAATTTGAATCAAATAATAAGATAGAACGGCTCGCCAAATTGATTGAATGCAATTGGATAAATGTAGCTGAGAAATACTCAAAAAGAAATGAATCCTATATTTTAAACTAAATGTTTCTGGCTAAGCCATATAAGATATAAGGTATAGATATGTACGATATAAGGTATAAGGATGTGATACGGTTTTCCAGGTTCGCTGGAAGAGTTGTGAAGCTCACAATTGCTGAGTTTAGTCAAGAGATCTTGAAAGAAAAAATTTGTCCTTACAAAAACATATTTTCTTAAAAGTTTCTTATATAGATCAGTTTCTTAAGACTTAACTCATAAGAAAACTTTTTCCTATCAATTTGGACCGATATAACCTATTATACTGATCTGATCCAGCCAGTTGTGACACATATGTATGCTGCCTGTAGGAAAAGCCCAGCAAGAGTTAAGAGCAACAGCAACAAGAGCCTAGTTCAGGTTGCATGAGTTTCATGATAGAAACTAACAAGAAAGTACAGAATTTCTTCACTTTTTAAAACTGACCCCTTTCACCCAGAGAATGTGAAATTCTCCGTTCTTATTTAGCCTAAGTTGAAATGCTTTTCTTATACGAAAACAAATGTGTGTATGAGGGTTTAGTTTTGTGAATTGCAAAAATATTTTATAAAAAAAATACAACTGCGAGTCTGAAAGATCTACAAATACTTTCTTACACACAACTTTCGATCCCTAGAAATCTACAAATGCTTTCTTAAAGAAAGCAGCTTTTTAAGCCTATCCAAGTTTTTCTTAGAAAGATAACTATTATTTCTTATATTCATAATTTTCATATTTATGCCTCCAGATGTCTGCTCCAATGCGCAAAAGACTCTAAATGAAAAATCTTTTGCTAGGGTATACAAATTGGATTCTTTGCTCTGCATATGCCCCCAAACCCCCCTCAGTTCACTGTATGTGCGTGGGCCGCGTAATGTTTCACTGGTCAGCTTGTCGTTTCCTCTAGAGAAAAATGAAGGAGAATCTTCCATCAGCTCCTCCAGCTCCTGCTGCTGCTGCTTCTTCTTCTCCAACTGCTGCTCCTGCCCCGTTTGGCTGCTGCGCAGAAAAGTGCGCTATCTTTTTCGCACGCCTCGAACGTGGCGTCGCATCGCGTCGTCGTTGACTGGCCACAAGTCTCGCCCTCTGGGGTGCTCTGTTGCCCGGCCCGGCCCGGCCATTGCAATTTAGTTTCGTGGTTTGCCCGTCAACTTGTTCTTGTTCTTGTTCAATATGCCCATCGCCATTCGTACATAGGCTCCAGTTCCCTCTAGTCCTCCTCCCCCTCCTCCTTCTCCACCCGCAGCGTTGCCTCGCTGTGTTCATCTTGTCAAAAGCCGGCGACTTGCTTCGAATTTGAAAGTTGCGTTCGTTGTTGCGGCTGCTGTTGTGTGCGTGCCACGCCTAGAGAAGTCGCGTGCATATACTCCACACACTCACTCACACACACACTCACATGCACACACACATACACATGCACAAAGCTCCCTTCGTTATGTGCTGCATAAAACTGCATCAGCTCGGACTTTGGTTGCGCCTTTTGCCTGCAATTTGTGTTGCACATGCATTGTTGTTGTTGTTCCTGTTCCTGTTGCTGTTGTTTCTGGCCAAAAATATTTCATAGCCGAGGATCCATCAACAGCTGCCCCTCCTCTCTTTCTCTCTCTCTCTCTCTCTCTGCTGGCCCCTCGTCTGGCTTGTGTGGGGGCTCCTATGGTTACGTTTCTAATTAAATTTTATTTTATGCCACCATTTTGGCGCCTTCCACTTGCACTAGACGGCAGCTCCTACGCCCCACTCTCCCTCTCCCCCTTTCCGCCTCCCTCTCTCATTTGTTTTCTCTGTGTGTTGTGTGCATTGGCAAATTTATAGCGCTGCATTTGCTGCAGCCTCACGTTGCAAGCGGCAAAAGTCTGCAGCTAGCAAACGAGGCCTTCAATTTGGCTGTCCTTTGGCTCATCCTGCTGCTCATCCTTGGCCAGGCTTTTAGTTAAGAACGCGCTCGGTGTGCCAAAATTTCGCCTGATTGCACTTTGATGAAAACTCAATTATTGCGCAGTGTGCGTGTCCTGGCCAGGACTCTGGCCCTGGCCCAGGCCCGGGCTAAAGTAACACGCTGACTCCCCCCTTTGCCCCCCCTGCTCCAGCGCCTAATTGAAATGCTGGGCTGCGCCAGTGCCAGATCTGACATTAGCCACGCATTTGAGCCCATCGATCAAAGGCAGTTGCCGCATCTCGTTATCGCTGCCTCAACACACGCGCATGGAAATCTTATGCCCCAGCTAGCTAACCCCACACCCCGCCCCCGCCCCCGCCCTTACCCTATGCACAGCCCCGCAGCATTAATGCAACTAAGGTGATATGACGAATGGGTGATTAGGTTTTTGTCAACTCACTCGCCAGCTCGCCAGCTCGCCCACACGCTGCTGCTGCAGCTCAGTTTTCGTAGCATCCAATTTTTCTATACCCTTGCCAAAAAGGGTATTTACATTTTGCCGTCACATGTGTAACGCTTAGAGAAAGGCTTTTCTAGCCAGCTCTCTCTCTTTGAGGCTATTTTGATGATGTCTGGCATAAAGCCATCTCTTTGAACTAGTAGGTCTCCGGTTTAAATATCTATATCGTACTAGCTTAAATTGATCGGGTTCGCTCAGTCCGAGCTTATTTTGTCAAATTTTTAGATATTACTTTAAAAGTCAGTTACTATGAATCTTTATAAACAAGTTTAAGCTCGAAAGCCTGGCAAGCAAAAAAAAAAGTTATGTACAACAGCTTTCCGCCAATTTTCCGCAATTGTGAGTGGAATTTGCAAAATTGCTGAATCATGTCTTTATTATTCTGTATGTATATTTGTCTTACTCTCTTATTTTATAAACTCGGAATCGTAGGAAACACGCCTCAAATATATTTTCAGAAAAACCCTTGTATATGAGTTTGAGCCCGAAACCTTAACCAGCTAATCCTAAAGCCTTATTTTCCACTAATCGGGGTGAATGATTGCGAAAGGTGTGAACCATCGCTCAAATGAATTTCACGAAGATTATTGGAAATATTTTTTGAATCCGAACGTAAAAACCAAAAATGTGTCTTGCAAACATTTTCCACTAATTTTCCACCGTTGCAGGTGGAATTTTTTAAAAACCGGTTGGGCTTGTTTATCAATTAATTAATTGTTACCAAGCGTGTTTTATAGATTTTTAATCTTCCAATTATAAGTTTCCCATAGAAACAATCACAATTTAAGTTTTTGTTATACCCGATCTGCAATTTGCCTGCAAGGGTATCTAATCTTCAGCACCTTTGTGATAACTGTTCTTTCTTGTTACACACACGCGCGCACACACTCTCGCACACACATACGCCTTATGTGCGTTCGTCCTGCCTCTATGCACAACATTTTCCAATGCTCGCTTTTAACGTGTGCCTCGCCTTTGGCGGCATTTTCTTTGCCATACTTTTCAATCCACACACACGCACACACACACACACACACACACACGCAAGCGTGTCAGTATGTGTGTGAGGGGCGATGCCGCATCCTCAGCCGTGTGTGCGGCCATGTTTCGTTTTTAGTTTGTTTTTGCCATGTTCCTGTGCCTGTTCCTCTGCATCCAGTCACCCTGCACCCCTCTCCCCTTGCCCCCCTCTCCCCTTGCTCTCGCCCATCTCTCAGCTCTCATCCTGTGCCGTCGTCGTCCTGTGGCCATACATAGTTTTCTCTATTGAACATTTTACATATTAGAAATTTTGCAAATGGGCAACGCTGTGCGCCTACCGCACACACACACGCACACCCAGCCCAAAAGTTATGTGTCCGTTGCGAGTGTGCACCCCCTGTGCCCCGCGCTACTTCCTCCTCCTTTCTCTCCCTCTCTCTCTCTCTCTCTCTCTCTCTTTCTCTGGTAACAAGGGGTACGCACACGCGTCCGGAACTGAATTCGGCGTCGCCATCGTCATCATCATCATCATTGTTGTTGTTTTTGTTCGCCTCGTAGTTGTAGTCGCTGCCACGTCTCGTCGTCATTTCTCTGCCCTCGGCCATCGTCGTCGCCGTCGTCGTCGTCGTCGCTATCGTCGTCGTCGTCGCCATCGTCATCATCAGGCCTCGCGTCGCTATGGCTATTACTACGGACAGCTGCGGCTCCCATGTCGTCGTCCCCACACACAGCTCCCAGCTGAGCTGAGCGGGTGCGGCTTTTGATGCTTTTGCATCAATGTGTCCTCTTCTCTGTCTGTGCGCGTGTGTGTCTATTCTGACTGCTGCACTTAGCCAGCAGGTATCGGTTGAGGCACAGGCACAGGATCTGGCATATACGCAGCACCCGGGACCTTCCTTTCCGAAAAACAACTTTGTCCACGCTGACGAGAAACAACATTCAGCATCCTGTGGCAGCCCCTTTATGCGTCGTCTATTGATAAACTGCACTGCACAAAATTATTCGATTGTTGAGTAGGCTCTGTTCGAATCATAAACAATTAAAGGATATTCGAACACTTATGAATATCTTTAAATATTTATTATTTTAATATTTTATATTATAATATAATAATCAAATTAGTTATTATTTTTTAAAAATTCATATTTTTTACCTTATTTATAAAACATTTAAAATTGAGTATTCTATTATCTTTTAGTCTTTGGGGACTAAGGATATTAATGAAACTTAGAATCCTAAGTTTGTAAGTAAATTAAAAAGCAAAATATTTATTTTGGGTTGACTTTGAGTACTTTCACAAATAAGCTTTTAAATTTGCTTTACTTTTGTCTTCAAGACTAATGCATTTTAAAATATGTAGTTCTTTATTTAGGATCCAGAATTCAAGAATTCTTGATATTTCCAAATTGGGTTTTATCTTTACAAAGTCTTCAAATTTGTTGTATTAGTAAGCATACTATACCGGCTCTTGCGACCTTTGGCCATGACCTCAGTACTTCTAGACGATTCATATCTTACTTTGCATTATTTAGCTCCAAGTAATGAGTAATACAATGAGTAATGATATAGAGACAATAACCTGGCTTCGACCGGATCTAATGAATATTCTTGACAATGCAACTGATACCCCAATAATGTTTTTTCTATTTTTCATAATTTTTGTTGTATAATTAAGCTTAATTACGGACCACGAGCCAATTAACTAAGTATTTTAAAAAATGAAAAGGTCTTCAAAATTAAAAAATTAAATTAAAAAGTTGACTTGACGCTCGTTTTGTCGACTATTATTTTTGTGTTATTTTTTGAGCTTATAACTATTACTTTTTTCGTTGTAACGAACAACAAACTAAAAAATCAAATACAAAAATTGCTGCTGAATTTGAACCAGCGACCTGCCGCTTGGTTCTCGCTTGCAATGCTTAGTCTGCAAGGTTATGCAGGTTCATGAAGTCACGTTTATAAATCGTGTTATTTGCTTGCATTGTTTTTAAGGTTTTTTCGCAGAAGCTTTGATCTCTGCTTTTCCCCCATTTGGAGTTTGAATTTTTCCAAAGCTGACTTTTGAGTTAAAAGGAGACTTTTGACAAGATGTCAGCTTCCTAGTTCATACGGCTTGAGCTGTAAGTTGATCGCCAAACAATCCGTCAGTCAGTCAGGATCAACTCTTTTATATATATATTTAACTGCTGCACCTATTAAATCTCAAATAATATCTTATAGGAATGCAATATTAATTGATAGGGTATTTTAAAGATCTGCAGTCATCGGCAACGCTCTTGACAGACTTCAAGTTCGACACCCCGTCTACCATTGTTAGGTAATTTGTAACTACAACTTCTACTTAATATAATTATTAATTAATTATTTATAAATGTTAAAGATCTCTGGACGAGTTACCATTAAATTTGTTGCCCTGTAGCGCCCCAAAAGGGCACCTAGAGCGTCATCAATGTGTCGCCTGTACTTTTGCCTTTCTTCTGCTTGCTCTTTGGTTAAGCCGCCGCTGCTGCTGCTATTTGATGCTGCGAGTGGCTCTGCTCTGGCCAATGTATGTGGCTGCCCAACATCCAACCCCCTCCTACCCCCGCCCCTTGCAGTCATCGCCCGCACAAAACTCTCTGCAGCTATTGCTGCACCCACACAATCACGTTTCAGCCTAAACAACGTAGCCGCTGCCTGGCTGCCTTCTCTGATACCTACTCCTAGTCTCGAGTGTGTGTCCCTGTGTGTGCATGTGTGTGTGTGTGTGTGTGTGTGTGTGGAGTCGCCAATATACCAGCTCCAGTTACAGCTTCAATTCCAGTTGCCAACATACCCCACACCCCACACCACCCACGCACTCTCCTCTCTATTTGCATGTCTCTGTCTTTTGGTGTGTGTGTGTGCGTATGTGTGTGTGTGTGTGTGTGTGTGAGTGTGTGCCATTGTATGCATGCATATTAAATTCAATCGAATGTATTCTCTATACTCGATATTCCTCTATGCGCTGCGTTCGATTCTTTTTTTCTTTGCTCATTCTCATTCTCATTCTCGTTTTGTTTTCTATTCCTGCTTGTTTTTTTTTTTATTGTTTTTGTTTTCTATGCTCGACTACTTCAGCATTACGTATACGTTACGTATACGTAACGTATTGGCGCACATTCGTTAGAAATAGGCGGAGTTATCAACGTTTTTCAAGTTATAATAAAAATGCAACACATTTTACAGACATGCGACTATGTATATACACACATACATATATCGCATATATCTACATGTATTAGTATCCACACACACACACACACACACACTCACACACGCCCGTGCAGGAGGCGCTCACTTATGACCCTTGCTCTGGCTACTTTCCATAGATTTTTTCCTTCGTTATTGGTTTGGAGTGGCGCAACTTTTTTATTCCTGATGCTGCAGCTTGTTGTTGTTGTTGTTGTTGTTGTTTTTGTATATCCATATATACAACAGACGTTTTTTGTTGCAGCGATTTTTTATTATTTTTCAATGCTCAAACTCGACGTCGCATAAAACTTGTGTTTTTGCTGCCTTCTGCTGCTGCTGCTGCCGCTTCTGCTGTTGCAGAGGATTGTTCCCCTGCCCTGCCCTGCCCACTTGGGCACCCCTTCACCGCCCCCCCCCCCCCCTCCAGCCTTTAGCACTTGTGCCCCATGGACACAGCTCGTTACAGTTGCCGCTGCCAGCCAAGAGCCTGAGAGCGAGACATTTTGCTAATGCATTGATTAAAATTGAATTTTTAATTAAAATATTGCGCTTGTATATGTGAGTGTGTGTTCTGTGTGTGTGCGTGTGTGTGAGTGTGTGTGTATGCGCAAGTTTTGTTTGTTTGTTTTGTTGCTCTTGCAGTTTCATCATTTTTTAAGCAGCTCAGCGAATTACACTTGCCCCAAAACCACATAAAAAACCAAACAAAGTATCAAGGAATTGCAAAAACAATTATAAGAATTTGATTTTCGATATTTGATTTTAGCAAAATATTCTGAACAATTTCTTAACTTAATAGATTAAGTGATTTATGTCGAAATTCCTTAACTTTCAGCTGCACAGATTTCGTTCTGGCAGGAAAATTTCAAATGGTTTTCAGCTAAAAAAAATGAATAAACATGAAATTAAATGAGCATTAAAAATTACGTATAAACTAACTAATTAATATGATGAGAGCACATGCTCTCTTAATTTTCAGCTATTATTTGTAATAAGAGGAAGCATTCGAGGAAAGATTTTATTTTCCAGCTCAGATCAGGGCTTTTTTAGCTGCCCTTCAACAGGCAGGTCGAGCAAAGTCTGGTTCAGTCCAGGCACTAAAGAACTTGAGGCTCCCTCTAAATAATTATTATTACAATGATGAACCAATTTATTTTCTAAGCTTTCCCAAAAACACAAAAGAAAAGAAAGTTCCAAAAAGATAGAAATATAAACAAAACCTGATAAAAAAAATAAAAAATATATATATATATATATATATATATATATATATGTATAATATATATTCAATATTCTGATCGATTACAAAGCACAATAAAAAAATATATAAATGTAAATTCATCTATATATATTCTATATATATATAGCTTCTGGTCTCTACCGAGCGAAAGATTGTGAAATACGTTCTACATACAGTATATAATAATAAAATAAATCTAACAAGCAAATTTTTTTTATAAATATTTATTATTAACTTTGTAACTAAAGGTTTCTATAAAGTAAATTATTCAAATTCATTTTACAAATAATGTGTTTATGATATATTAATTATACAAAGTTCGGAGTTCGTCGTTAGGAAGTGGCACGGTTATCAATTATTTTTTTTGATAGTAGGGTTATATTGCTTAAAATTAAATTCCATTTAACATTGAAGTGAATTTAAACTAAAAATCAATTTAAATACCATTAGCAAAAAGACAAATAAATCAAGTTCTGAATTATTAAAACCTGACAAAAACTCTTAAGATGAGAAGAGCTGCCTGCAAATTGAATATAAACTGAAGTAAAGATGAAAATTGAATGTTTTTAATTGTTTTTCAGTTAGATTCACTTTTAGCATAACCTATTAAAAAAGGTTCAAACAAGCAGCAAATAAGTAAATAAAAATGCCTATTTGATAAATAATAATACAAATAAATAAAAGGCTTCAGATTTGTAATATAATAAATAATTGAATATATTTTTCAAGCAATTTGCAAACAAATCAAAAGTCCAAGAAAAGATTATTCAAGTCTCATTTGACTTATTTTCGATATTTAACATGTTCAAATAACTTGCGGCAAGCAAGTGGCACACTAGATAAATTTATTTAACTGCATTCATGCAAAGCCTGCTTCTGCCGCATTTTGTAAGGAATTTCACTTTCGATATTCGCATTGATATTTGCTGGCAATTGCTGGACTCCATTTCTCAAGCCTGTAAACTCAATAAATCACATGCAATTATGCAAGCAAAAGCATCCTTAAGGAATATTCACACTTTCACACGTTGCCACAAGTGGCAAGTGCCTGCGTGTGTGTGTGTGTGCGTCGGCTTAGTTCTTGCTGCTGACCAAAAAGCCAAGCCACAAGTGTATTTGGCCATAAATCTCACAATTGGTTTCTTATGCAACAGAGAGAAAATTGAAAGGCTATTTACAGAAAATATTTTCTTTGCATCTATTTGCCAGCAACAACAACATCAGCAGCACAGCAGCAGCAAGGCTTGGCCAAGAGACGCACACGCAATGCCTGTGCCAGAGGGGTGAAGGGGACGCAAGGGGTGCGGGGGTGGGAGGGGCGGAGTGGAGGGTAGCTACTTTGCCTGTAGATTTTCCGAGACGTCGATACAGTCTATAAGTGAGCCAATAAATAAACACAAATTTTCGACAGGCAAACATTTGCTCAAGCAAAAACGTTCAAAGATGTTGTGCAGGTGTGTGTGCCTGTGTGTGTGTCTGCCTGTGTGTGTCTGTGTGTGTGTCTGTGTGTCTGTGTGTGTGTGTCTGGTGTCAAGCCACAAACACCTTTTGCGTAAAATAAAGCAATCAAGCAAATAATGTTGCCACATTACACGACATATCAACAGCTTCCTGCTGTGCAGCACGCAGCGGCAAGCTGGAGCGAGAGCGAGATAGCGATAGAGTGTGCGAAAGAGAGAGAGAGAGCACACACACATACATATACGCTTGGTTAAATTTCTTTAATAGAAGACACACACGCATGAAGCTAAAATAAAATTGAAATCATGTCGCAAGCAACAACCTTGAGGAATGCCGTCGCACACACACACACACACACACACACACACACACACACACACACACAGCGACAGTTGTCTGGCAAAGTGTCTCGACTCTCGACGCGACTCAATTCAAGTTGACTTCACTTGCCTTTGCCATGTGGCCATGTGGCATGTGGCAAGCGCAGACGAAGGAGCAGCCAATGCTTAGCCTTGCTCTGCAGCTCTTCCCCCTCTCTACCTCTCTCTCTCGCTCTCTCTTTCTCGCTCCCACCCTCTTTGTGTGCACTTTCACTTTCTGCTACCCCCCATCCCCCCCTCCTTCTGGTACCCCTTAACTGCTGCACTTGCTGTGCCATATTTAACAAATTATCTGTAATTTCTCCCGAGCACAGCCGCAACGTCGCCATCTTTGCTGCCAGCCAGTGTTGCCAACTGTCGCTGCACAAAAAAGTAGCCGTAGCCAGTGTTGCAAATAGCTAAAAGTTGCTAAAATAAAATGACAAGGTGTTAGGTATATTCTTAGCATTGAGAGCACAATGTTGGGATTTGGAATTGAATGGAATGCAGGAGAATCTCATGAGAATCCTGGAAAGGATTTTAAAATGTCTGCGAGATTTTTGTGTTTTATGAAAACAATATTTTCATAAAAATTAACATCTAGTATATGTTGCAATAGTTTGTAAGTAAATGTATTTGTTT
This sequence comes from Drosophila lacicola, assembly GCA_035045355.1. Taxonomy (NCBI): domain Eukaryota; kingdom Metazoa; phylum Arthropoda; class Insecta; order Diptera; family Drosophilidae; genus Drosophila; species Drosophila lacicola. The sequence continues at coordinate 2,019,496 of JAWNPB010000133.1, forward strand.
TATAATTTTTGATAGCTTGACTGATAAATCATGGCAAGGATATCTTCAGCCGAAGTCTTAATACCCTTGTTTCGATCGATTCTTCTTATAGAACTATATAATAAAGTGGTGCGAACTTGATAGGTATTGACACATTAATGAGCAGCAGAGTTGAAACAGTAAATGATGGGGTTTATTAAAGATATCTTGGTTAACAAAAAAGTTGTTCAACCAAGAACTTAATGTTCGTCCTATGGGACGGGATGATAAATATTTGTTTTGGTGCGGGAGAGACGGCATCCAATTGACTTTCACGCGGCGATCGCTAGTTTGGACACAAAGAGGCAAAGGGCTGCCTCCTTTTGTCCAGTTTCTTTTGAAGCAGTTGAAATATTTTACTGGCTTCTTAAGGCAATGCATGCTAAATTCGCCTTGTGTTTTTTGACTGGCCACAAGTGAGTTGAATTTAAACAAAATGGTTTCTTTAAGTCAGTCGCAACTTTTCTTATCGCAATTTTTCATGTTTGAATTATCCATTCAAGCATGCCGAAGCTTCCATCTAGCTTCTTTTAACTCAGATCCACAGATTTAATCAACACATTGCAATTTCAGCAAAAAATGTGTATTGGTTAAACTTGTGATGACAAAAATGTGGCTGCGCTATCGTCTATCGATAAACAGGGTTGCCACACAATAAAAAAATATAAGAAATTAACAAACATGAGTTAAAGACACGCGTAAAGTAAGTACAATTGTATAAGATACCAAATATTAAAAGAAAAAATCAGTTAAAAAATAGCCAACATTGCGATTAACTGTAATTTCCACCAGTTTCCGCTTGACTTCACCTGAAAATAATGCTAGAAAAGTAGCTGCTTTGTCAGCACTGCCGCCAACCCCAATGCCAAAAGTCTGTCCGTAGCAAACATTTAAGCCAAAACCATAGACACACACACACACAGACACACACACACACACATGGTCTGGCTACGACTCGGAGTCAGGCAAGCCACTTGTCAAGATGGATAGCAGAGCAGTCGTTCTCGTCCTCAACGTCCTTGTCCTTGTCGTTGTCGTTGGCGTTGTCTGCGAGGCAGCCGGGAATTTTGGGCTTGAAGCAGCCGCAAGTGCTTAACTTCAGACAGAGTCATACACACACACACACACGCACACACACACACGGACTGGCAGCACACAGACATTAACAGGCACACAGACATAGCTCAACCACAGCCGCATTGCTGGCAAGGACATCAGCAGCCAGCTCGGGCAATCAGATGCAGTCCTTCTGGCCAGAAGGAAGTTGTTTGTGGGTCGCTCGCCCGTTCGTCTCACATGCAAGGCTGGCCGAGAAGCGAGCGAGTCACCCTTTTGCCGGGGCGATTATTGTCCTTGTGGCACCCCCCCTCCCTCCTGACTTATTGTTGTTGTTGTGGGTGTCTTCTCGCAAGATGAAAGCCACTTGCCATTCATGGCCGGCCAAGCGGCTGCCTTTTGCCTGCTGCCAAGGGTGGCTTTAGCTTTGAATCCAACTCCGACTCCGACTCCGGCTGCTGCTTCCGCCGCCGCTTCCTGGGCAGCAGCTCCTTTTGACTGCGGCCCGGCCAAACGACCTTGAGCCTTACAGTTGCACTTTTGTCATGACTCGTTGCCCAGTTACTGTGGCTCTATCTTTGCCAGCCCAGACCAGTTAAATGCCCGCCTTCCTTCCGAGTTGGCTAAGCGCCCGCTTTGCTCTGGCTTTCGCTCTTGCCACTTGCCACTTGCCACTTGCCGCTTGCCGCTTGCCTCTTGGCTTTGGCCACTCCCTAGTTAGCTGCAGCAGCTTTGGACTCCAGTTTTGCATCCGTGTAAACTGATGTGTTAAGCTGTTAAGTGCCAAAGTAATTGTTTTCTTTCAGCAGCAACAACAACAACAACTTTGACATCCCTTTCACTTGCCACTTGCCACTTGCCACTTGCCACTTGACCTTGAGCATTGGGCGGCGCCTGTTGCAAGCTGTTCAACTGCCTGTTGATCTGCTGCCTCTTGTTTTTTGTTTAGTGGAACTTTAACTTCTGCTGGTGCATGTTGTCCCAGTTGAAGAGCTGCTCGGGTTTCCCCACAATCCTAATTAGGCTAGCAGCTAACATGCCTCGGCCACTGACTAAGCAGAGGGCGTAATCTATTCGCTGGCTAAGGATTCCTCGAAGAGCTCATTAAAAGCATGGTTAAGTAGACGGATTCCACGAAATATTTTCAAGGATATGCCAGAATCACGCTGAACGCCCTGTTCTGAAACGCAGTTCAAGTACGTGCTTTCTGAAGTATGAAAATAATCAGCATCGAATTGAATCTCCCTGCTTTAATTGGCTTCATCTTTGGCTGACATCGCACCAAATGGCTTCTTCTTATTCTTCCTGCTGCTGCACTCCTCACGCTTCTACAAGGTTATTTAATTCGACACGTGCAAAATAACAGCTGTTTTCTTATTGTTCTGTGATAAACGATAACCTTTTGAAAAAGTACGAATTTTTTTCGTTGTGGGGGTGGGAAATTTTGACCATGTCTATATACGAATCCTAGGGCGAAGATTTTGACATGAATTTCGACTCAAAAATGAGTGGTCAGATTTAAATGCCAGATTATTTTAGAGGGAAAACCATGAACAAAAAGCCAATTCTGGTGAAAATCGGTTCAGTTTTGGCGGAGTTATGGGGGTGGGAAATTTTGGCCATGTCTATATACGAATCCTAGGGCGAAGATTTTGACATGAATTTCGACTCAAAAATGAGTGGTCAGATTTAAATGCCAGATTATTTTAGAGGGAAAACCATGAACAAAAAACCAAACCTCATGAAAATCGGTTGAATTTCGGCCGAGTTATGGGGGTGGGAAATTTTGACCATGTCCATATACGAATCCTAGGAGTAAGATTCTCTCTCTCTTTCTCACTGTTTCTCTCTCTGTCTCTCGCTCTTTCTCTCTCTCTTTCTCACTTTATTACTTCTCTCTCTCTCTCACTCTCTCCCTGTCTCTCTCTCACTCTCTCCCTTGTTATTCTCTCCATTGCTATCTGTCTTCTGTCTCTATCTTTCTCTCTGTTATTCTCTCTTGCTCACTCTCTCTCCCTCTCTCTGTATTCTTTCCCTTACTCTCTCTCTCTCTCTCTCTCTCTCTCTCTCTGTCTCTCCTTTTCTCTCTCTTCCTCTGAAAATCTGCCTCATCTTACTTAACAGAACATTCAATCCGACTAGTTTTTTTACCTTCGAAAAAGTTGATGAATTTTCCAACCCGAGAAAACAGTAAAAACACTTTTGGTTATATTTTTATACATTTACTTCTTCACTTTTATTCTGTTTCAGTTGTTTATAATTTAGGTTTAACTAAAATAATAATATTAATAATAATAATAATAGTAATAATAGTATAATAGTATTTAATGCATTATCTTCAATGTTATCATGGATAATTCACTCATTAAGAACATCATACAATACATATGCATTTAAATAGCTGTGTGTGTGTGTGTGTGTGTCCGCTCACTGGGATTTGGTGTGCCTGTGTGTGTGTGTGTGTGTGTTTGTATTACATAAAATTAGCACACATACCATACGCATACTCATATCTATATTAATATATATATATATATATTTTATATATATATTTTTGCTTACGGGGCCTTTGCTTTATTTACTTTAATTAATTTGGGGGTTATTACAATATAGAGAAAAGTTGTGCGCGCCTAAGACTAAGTCGATATACGTGTACGTATATATATGTATATCCTATAGCTATGGAAATTTGTACATTATTTACATTTACATTTGGAAATACAATTGCTGTGTTTATTAATTATGTGTTTATGTATATATGTATATTTATTTATATTATGTACTATGATCTAATTACTTGAAAGACAACATTGCGTATGCGCTATATATGAATATTTATGAGTGCGTGTGCGTGTGTGTATGTGTGTGCGTGTGTTTGTGTGTGTGTGTGGCTAAACTAAACTCTAAACTACATTTAAGAAATGCACAAGTCTCTAGTTGTAACTGTTAATTATAGCAAGTACATATATATAGATATATATATATATTTAAAAAACGATTTATTTCTTTCTTTATTTTTTCAATATTGGCAAAGAATAAGGCGCATACAAAATGCATAAATAAATAATTGTTAGGCGAGATCTTATCCTTACAGGAAAGTTCTGAAGTGCATGTGTGTGTATGGGTGTGCGTGTGTGCGTGTGTATGGGGCAACGTTAATACTCGTACCGTTTTATAACTAGACTTAAGCTTAAGTTCCAAACATTTGAAAAAATGATTTAGCAACTCGTTTTAAGCACTTGGCTTCACTTTCCATTAAAGACTAAACGTTGGGCATATATTAAAATAGCAGTCCAAATGTATTATTTACGTTGGCCTCTTCAAAAGCGCCAACCCAGCGGCCCGGCCGCGACGCTCCCACTCAATCCTCGTGCGGCAGCTCGGCGGCCTGCTGCTGCTCCAGCTTGATTTTCATCAATGGGGATTCGCGCATTGCCGCCGCCGGCGCATAGGCAGCCGCTGCCGCGGCCGCTGCTGCTGCTGCCGCTGCGGAGCCGGCGCCGGCAGCTGCGCCGGCATCGGCGAACAGTTCGCTCATGTCCTGGCCGGGAAAGAAGTCCTCGAAGCGCGGACTCTTGTTGACCGACTTCTGCAGCAGCCCGTTGGCAATCGCCTCAAAGTCTATGCCCGCGGGCAGGCTCTCCAGAAAGCGCTTGTTGTACGCATAGCCCGGCTGCTCCTTGGCGTGCTTGGCATAATGGCCGTGCGAGTGGTGCGCGGAGTAGGGCGATGCGGCGCCCGGCCGACTCGACCCAGCCGCCGACTTGCTGCCCGCCGACGAGTTGGAGCCGCGCGACTGATTGCCATATTGGCGGGCGTGCATGGCCTCCTTCAGCTCGCGATCCCGCGACATCTCACGCTCGCGCTCCCGCTCGCGCGACAACTCGCGCGCATAGCTGGCCGCACTGGGATGCATGGCACCGGAGCCGGCGCCGCTGCTGCCGCCGCCGCCGCCGTTGCCGCCGGCTGTGCCGCGCTGATGGCCCGCCTGCTGCGTGCTGGGCAGCACATTCAGGCCGGGCAGGCCCATCAGCCCCAAGGCGCTCAGATCGGGCAGATTCTCGGCGCCGCGGCGCTCGCTCTGCTGATGCTTGGCCGCCGCCGCTGCCACCGCCGCCGCCGCCGACACCTGATCCTCGATCTCGGAGCGCTGCAAATAGGCCGGCGATTTGTACATGTTCATCGACTGCACATGCGGCGACTGCTGCTGCTGCTGCTGCTGCTGTTGCTGCTGCTGCTGCTGTTGGTGCTGCTGCTGCTGGGAGAGTATCTGCCTGCGCAGCGTCTCTGTCATTGTGCTCAACGGATTGCTGCCGTCGGGCGGCGCCATCTTGACCGCAGCACTGTGATACCCATTGGCAGCAGCTGTTGGGTTGCCTGAACCAAAGTGTGCCTGTTGAAAGTCAAGGAAAGTGCGAGAGGGGCAAAGAAACGGGGAAAGCGTGTTAAGATTGAGCTGAAGATGTTCTTATAAAATGTGGCTAGGTTTTAAAGTTTTTCTTGATGAAACTCAACTTAAATGAGTTTTCCTCTTATAATTTGAACAATTACGCTGGTTCAAACCCTGTTTTTTTTGTATGATTAACTGATTGATTCAATCTGAAGGTATATTTATAAGATGTGGCTAGGTTTCAAAGCTTTTTTTGATGAAACTCAACTTAAATGAGTTTTCCTCTTATAATTTGAACAAATGCGCCGGTTCAAACCCTGTTTTCTTTGTATGATAAACTGATTGATTCAAGCTGAAGATAGATGAATAAGATGTGGCTAGGCTTTAGGTTTCTTTGATGATATATTCATAAGATTTGGCTACATTTTAAAAGTTTTCCTTGATGAAACCTAGATTAAATGCTTTTTCCTCTTATAATTTGAACAAGTCTGCCGGTTCAAACCCTCTTCCTTTTTTTCTGGATGATAAACTGATTGATACAAGCTGTAGATATCTTTATAAGATGTGGGTAGGTTTTAAATTTTTTCTTGATGAAACTTTGCTTGATTGGTCATCCGCCTGCAATTCGAACAATTACGCTGGTTCAAACCCTGTTTTTTTTTTAAACTATTAACTGATTGATTCAATCTTATGGTATATTTGTAAGATGTAGGTTTTAAAGTTTTTCTTGATGAAATGCTTTTTCCCCCTTTTAATCTGAACAATTTCGCCGGTTCAAACCCAGTTTTTTTTTGATTGATAAACCGTTTCGATTTTATAGATATCTTAACTAAATGGTAAAACTATCATATCAGAATACTATATTAAAAAGATGAAGGTTCTATCTCTTATTTGATTATTATGCGAAATTCTATTTGGGACTTTCTAGTCAGTTTTAAATGTATCATTAAATCAGAATAATCTCTTATATAGCTTAAGATTTCATTACATATTGGATTACTTTATAGGAACTCTCCTATTTCTCCTATTTCTAATAAGATGTTAAGTTAGTTTCTTTGGTTTACTTACACCATGCGCTTGTCCATTGGCATACTGATGGGCGCTCATGTCCTCCTTGATCTCGCGATAGTCCCGAAAGACGACGGCCTTGATGACGCTGCGTATTAGTTCCTCGGGCCACATGCCCAGCAGAATGCGCTGAGGGCGACCGCGTGCCTTGGGCCGTGGATCGGTGCCGCCGTCCAAAGAGGGGCCCAGCATGTTGTGCACACGATTCGCATAGAGCACGAACGTGGGATAGGGTATATCGTATTTACGAGCGGCCTGCGACAGCGAGAGGCCCTCCTTTAGCACGCTAAATATGGCCTCGGCCATGGCTTCCGGGCGCCACGACTTGAGCGGACCGCGTTCGCGAAAGCGCAGCTGTTGCACCAGATTCTGTTGGTTAGTGTTCCAGCACTTCTGCCACATGGACTGCAGCTGATACTGGTAGCTGTCTGCTGGAGGAAGCGGCAAACAGCAGGCACAAATATAGAGAGAGAGGGGGGAAAACATATACCAAACTTAGTTGCCCTGTTCCGGACTATGCTAATTGTTTTGGCCACAGGAAGACCGCTTCCCTGCCTCGAGGACTTGCGCAAACTTACCCGCCACAGATGCGCCTGTTGCCGGTGCGCCCATCCAGCCGTGTCCGCTCGTCTCAATCATTTTGGCCTGCAATGGCAACGGAAAAAAGCAGCAGATAAGCAAAAATGTCGTTTCAGTTTTCTACGGCTCTAAAGTTCTCAGTTCGCAGTTCGCAGTTCTCAGTTCTTAGCGACTTGCAAAATGCTTTGCCATAAAAGTTTATTAATGCCATAAATGTGGCCCAAAGCGTTTTGGTATGCAAACGCCAATGCGAATTAGTATACAAAGTTGGCAAGCGATTTGCTGCCGCTTTTGTCTTCAGCATTTTTATGGCCGACCACAGCTATTTATTTATTGCTATTATTAGATATGTATGCCCGTGCCGTAAGCAAATGTTGTTCTAAGTATTTTGTACTTTATTCAAGACTATTTTCTCTTATTTTTATAACATAAATAATTCTAGAGGATTAAATATTTGTTGAGAATCAAAACTTGCGAGCTTCGAACTCAAACTACTCAATTTTCAACCAAGTTTGAAATTTCTTAAATTCAGCAAGATATTCTTTTTTCAAGTAAATTTTTTCTACATCCAAAAGTTCCCAAAAACAAGACTCAAATATTATATTAAATAATATACCAATATGATATTACAACTTGGCAATGTCTTACTTCAATTAAGAACTTTTGATGCTTGTTTTAAGCAAGAAAATTCTTAATTTAAGCATTCTGTTCATAGTTAAAACTTGTTTTTTTTTTTAAGTCAAGGGAAATTCAAATTGTATTTAAAATAAAAGTTTTAATTAAATAAAAATTAGCCAAAATAAAATGTAAAATTGAAGAGATGAAGAAAATGAGCTAGATTTTTCGCTCAGTGTAATCACAAATATTCGCTAACTGAAGTAAAACTTGAGTCGCAGGCAATTGCGACGGCGCTTAATATTTATTAATGAAAACACACATTTACAAAAAAATCAAACCGAGTGTTAAATAAATGAAGGCATAATTTCTGGACTAAAACAAAAAAAAAAAGAAGAGAAAAGTTAAATTGTTGCAGGTCGTGCTACAGGATGCATTGCCTAACGCTGACCGGGCCAACAGCTTGGAACGGCCAACAGCTCGTCAGCGGGCCCCAACTGCACAAAGCCATGCATTTTATATGGCCAGCAGGCAGGCGCTATACAAATTATGTGCAGCACCAACAAAAACACACACACATATGTATATAGGGTATATATATGGGGTATATATCTATATAGTGTGGCGTCTATATATGAGTTGGGGAGTGCAAGTCTTAAATATTTGAAACGGGTTTTGGGCCATGTTTGGATTGGATTTGTTAGACTGTTAGCCCAGCATGTTAAGGAAAAAGGTCATAAAATGTATGAATAATTGAAATTGAAAAGTCGGAAGCATTTTTTTGCCATCCACTTCTTCTTCTTCTTCGTTCTGCCTCTTTTTCTACATTTTTTACGCGCCACACTAGACTACGAGGCACGTCGGCCGCGGAGTGCGGAGTTCCCCAAGGCCCCTTGCCACGAAACAAAATGGCGTTAAAAACGCTTTTTTATGTTAAGCATTTTGTTAATGGCAAAGCGTCAGGGCAGCTAGCTCAAGTTGTTGTTGTTATTATTATTATTGTTGTAGTTTTTTAATGAGCATCGCCAGAGTCGAAGTTTCTGTAGAAGTTATGTAAAACACGTAATTAGGCTTTGACACGGCAGTCAACTAGCCATATTGCATATGCACAAAGAGCTAACGATCACTGCAAATATAAACAAAAAAATTTACGAATGCTTTCTACATTGTATTCAAGCATCGAGTAGTTTTGCAATGGCCGCACACAAATGACTCTGTAGGCGGATACGTTTGCTCGGGCAGGTTCTCATTCGTCGAACTGACGAAACGGGCATTGAAGACGGCCAAAAAGCTTCCATGCTGTTTCAACTGATATGACTTGGATGGATTGCCGAATTTCTTTCAAACTTCTTTGAATACTCTATTCTAGAGCCTACACAACTTAGACTTGAATATATTTGAATCCCTTTTAACCTTTTTAATATAAACACAAATTGAAATCCCGATGTACAAATTATGCTGTAGAGTCTACATATTGCATCTCTCACTGAAAATTTATTTTTTTGGCCTTTTAGCCATCATATCCATCATATCATATCCAAAAATGCAAACTAATCCCTGGCTTCAGTTCTCTAATTGTCTTCTTATCTCTGCACCTTATGTTAGTTAATTTATAGCTAGTTAAAAGTTAATTTATAGCTTCAGTAGCTGCTGCTGTGTAAGTTTACCAGCTGATTTGGTCAACCGAACAGCGAAGTCGCTGGTTCAAACCTCGACCTTGTGCATAAAAGTTGTATTCTCTTAGCCAGGGGCCATTGTTCAGTCATATTTAAAAAGTTAACTTGTTATATACCTATTACTATCTATAAATTTGAACATATATATATTCCATATACCAGCTCGGTGGATTTGAACCTGCAACCTGCTTGATCAGTTGCTTCTCTCAGAGTGAGAATTCATTCAAGGAGAGAGTGAAGCAAAAAAGAACAATATTGATTTGCTCGCTTTGCGCTGACATTTACTCGCATTTTACCATTAAGTTGTGCTTGTAATTTTCTATTTAAAAAACGTTACCCAGTTTTTACTCGCCATTTACCTTCAAGTTCCGCTTGTAATTTTCTTTTTACCATATAGCACCTAGTTTTCTATTAGTAAATAACAATTGCAATTATTCACACTAGTTTTTAAGTTCTAGTCATAAGTCAGGCACATGGAATTGCTTGCAGCGCGGTTAACCATTAGTCAACTACATCGTAAATTTGCCAGTCACTTGCCAATGCATTATGGCGACCTCCCACCTCACTCCACCCCGCCCCCCCCCCCTCTCTCTCTCTCTCTCGGTCTGTTTATCATGCTCGCCCTTGCTGCCGAACCACTTGGCCAAGTCACGTCTAACAATTATAAGACTCGCCTGGCACACAATACATACAGCATACAATATAATAAAATATAGCTGCTGCTGCTGTGCTCAAAAATGTTTAATTAATTAAATTTTCAATTTCCCGCCAGCAGCAGCAGCAACAGCAACAAATTTGAAGCGTGCGCGCATTCAACTTTCTTTCAACTCATTTAATTTAATTTGCGGCGCTTCGCTGCTGTCGTCGCTGCCGCCGTCGCTGCCGCCGTCGCTGCCGCTGTCGCTCCCGCTGCTGCTGCGGCTCATCGTCTTCTTGTTCTTGCCAATTACTCATCGTGCGCACACGCCCCATTCACATAATAATTTATTTAATTAACTTTATGCGCTGCTAGAAATATTCTATAAAAAAGAAAAATAATTTAATTTTTTTCTTATTGATTTCTGTTTCTTTACTTTCGCATATTTGGTATATATATGTGGATACAGCCCATCAATCCAACTGCCCTTGTGCTTTGCCAGCTCTCAAAATCCCTATAACCACCCCCTTCCCCTCCCCTCTCCCCCTCTCACACTCTCACACATGTCTTTCAACAGCCTTCAAGTTGCGTCTCATCCCTCCTCCTCCCGCGATACTCGCCATGAAAACCCGCTGGATTCTAATGCAATTTTAATTTTATTTTTCAAGCGAGCACATAAACTGAACGCGCCGCCCCCGCCCCTCCAAATCCAAACCCCCCCTCCTCCTTACTCCGCACAGATAGCAATTTCTGGGCGCGCGGGGCATGCAACACTATAAACTACAGTCGCGACGACCCGCTGCCCCACCCAGCCCCCTTGTTTGTTGCCTTAGAACTTTGGCTGTAGTTTTTCTCTGCCCCACTCCCCACACTCTCCCTCTCTCTCTCTCCCACTCTCTCTCTCTCTCTGGCTCTTGCACGTAGTATACTATATTTCTTATATTATATAACACTTTATTTATTATTCATTTTCGATTCGTGCTTTTACTGCAGCAGCGGCAGCAGCAGCGACGCCAACTGCGACGCCAACTTTAACGGCGGCGTCTCAAGTTTGTTATTTCTCTTGTCTGCAACTTGTGCTCACCACAAACCACCCCCTGCACCAACACCACCCCCCGCAACACCACCCCCGACACTCACCACCTGCCTCTGCCATTTGCTCTTGGCAATTTCTTGAGCTGCTTTTGCTGTGCGCCTGCTGCCTTGCAGCCTTCACTACTACTACTAGCAACTACTTGCCGCTGCTAGGCATGCCCCTGTCAGCACTCCCCCCACCCCCCCCCCTCACCCCGCTGACAGCCCTTACCCCTGCCGCTGCTTTCGACGCTCATTCATTCATTCATTTATTTATATTACTCAACCAACCGCACGCACACGCCCCGCACATTTGGCCGCCCCCAGCCTAATCCTGCCCCATGTTGTCTGTCTTTCCCCCTCGCTCTCTCTCTCTCCCCTCTCTCTCTCTCGCTCTCTCTGGTTGGACTGGCTCCTGTGCCTGACAGTCGCCGTCGTCTTTTATCCGCGTCCTGCGCCCGGTTTTATAGTTTTTGCGCTCATGCCATTCATTAATTTTATAAGAAGCAATGCTTGGCATAATAAATAATTAATTTAAATGGCAACTCTGGCTACGAATACGCGACAAAGTCCCAACATCCTGAGGACCTTCGTCTAGCTCTCTAAAGTGCCTCCTCCCAACTTGTCTTACACCAGTCGCACCAGACGCACCAAACCCGTGACGTGACAGTGGTTAAAAATGTTTGAGGAATCTACAAATACCACAAAGTCTATGGAAATAGACTCGCAACTATTTCGATTTGATGTTGGAGAATTAGTTCAAACACCTTAACTATGCTCGGGTACTAAATAAATATAATAACGAATTCGAAGGCTTTCTTTGAAATTCTCATTTATTTTGAATGTAATCCCATTTGATGTGAAAATATTTATGTGATCTCCTTTTATCATCTACAACTTAAATCTATTTATTAATGAGTTTTTCCTGACTGGCTGGCATCTGCGCGTCGGACTAGCAAGCGAGATGTCGCCGGTTCAAATTCAGCAGCAGTGTTGAAATTTTGCATTGGTTTAAATAAATTATTATTCGTAAAGAATAAATCAATCACAATAAATTAAATAAAATCAAATGCATGAAAAATAAATAGAAAATCTAAAGAAATTCTAAACAAAATTTAAGAAAATGAAATATATCTTTTATATTTGATTATATAAAGATATTTAAAACTTGAAATATTTTATATAAATATAATAATAAAAATTGCATACATTTTTATGAGAAATAGAGGCTCAGCAATAGTTTTTTATTCGTAGGCTATCAGCCTTACATCTAGTCAGACCTTGACTTTTCACTAAGACATTCATATGCTAGCCGAAGATTTGAACCTGCAACCTACTTTACCTTCCTTCGACTGAATGATATGATAAGAACATAGAAATGTTTGGTTTATTGTTAAAGGCAATGGAAAATATGGAGGAAAAGCAAAATATATAGAAAATTCCTTAAAAACAAAGTAAGAAAAAACTTTCAAATTCAGGGAAAAAAAGCAAATGATTTAAAAATAATTTATTCAACTAAAAAAAATATCTGAAATATTAAGGAAACTCTCGATACAAAGCTGAAATTGCAAATTTCCCTCTAAAGCAAGAAACAGTTCCTATCCCAGGACTACAAATCGAACATTGGGCTATAAAAAATCGAACATTTTCTGTTATTTTATCGGCAATTTTCAGTCTGGGCAGCTGTTTACCAAAAGAGAGCGCAAAGGGGCTCATCTTTCGGTAAGTATGCAACTTCTTTGCTTAACTATGCAACTCCTTGGTGGTAGCTGCCACGTTGGTGGTGGCAGCAACTAAATATTTAATAGTATTTTATTGCACGAATTTCACATAAAATATGCATATTAGCCCAATGCATTATTCATGAAATAATGTGAAAAACACATTTCGCGCACAGAGGGCGAAGCCGCAAAAGGAGCTGGCCGAGGCGGAATTATTTTGTAGGTGCACGTCTACGACTCTTTACAAGAATATATATAAATATATATATATAAATTGTATTTCTTGCATTTTATGTAGGTATGTGTGTGTGTGTGTGTGTGTGTGTGTGTTCGTTTGAATTGTGTATGGAAATGCCAGCGCGAAGGCAGCAAAAACAATTGCAGTGGCAATTTCTGCGAAAGGAGCTGGACTCGAACGCAATGTGTCAGCAGTGAATGAAAGAAGTAGTCGCAGCAACAGCAACAACTACAACTGTTGCAACAACAACAACAACAACAACAATAGCTGCAACAACAATGGCAACAATAATTGTAGTAATCATAAAATCAAGTGCGAGTGCATGAAGAGCTCCACTCTTCGCGCGGCAAGTGCTCGCAATGAAAGTTTCGTTTCATTTTGTTTGCCACAACAACAGCAACTACAACAAGAGCGACAACAACACTTGCAACAATAATTTAAATGCAATAAATAATTATACAGCAAGTGTTGAGTGGAGCGCGCATTGAGGTGTGTCAGGTGTTATTGTAGTTATTGTAGTTGTTGTTGTTGCCAACTAACCAGCAGCCGACAGCCCAACAACTAAAATTACAATAAAACATTCAAATGGGGGCAGCTTACGACTGCGTCTGAAAAGGGCCAAGCCCAAAAATGAAGAAGAAATATACAAAACATACCACGAAGTCGTCTTCGCCTTCGAGCTGAGCTACCCCTCTTTTTAAAACGAACTCGCACTCGAACTTAGGACTGAACAGAATAATAACATGGGCTGCATTTAGCGATGGTAGCGTGAAACGGCTTCGCAGAGGCACCCAAAGGATACTTTTATTCAGATGGAGATCAAATGTGAATTAGAGTCTATATAGCATATGCTGTCTATATGATCTCAGGGAACTGAGAACCTATCAGAGCTAGAGCTAGCAAATTTCCATGGAAGCTTCTCGTATAATTTATATTTATCACATTAATCTGAGCCGCAGTTCTTCAGTTTTTTTCAATTCTAACACTATCTTATCCCAAGGAACTCAGAGTCTAGTAGAGCTAGAGCCAGAAAATTTGGTATATAGCTACAAGTAAAAGGGATACACTTTTATATTCCTGCATATGCATATTCGACTACATATACTGTCTATATGATCTTAAGGAACTCAGAGTCTAACAGAGCTAGAGCTAGCAAATTTGGTAGAAAGGAACTCGTATAATGATATATTCTTATATATTTCTGAGCAGCTGCAACAGCCGACTTTTTTCAAATATATTGCTGTCTGATCTCAAGGAACTCAGTGCATATCAGAGCTAGAGCAAGAAAATTTTGTATATGTGTACAGCTATGCCAAATACAGCCCATATTTAATTAATATGGCTCATAAGTTCTTCCATTCTTATCATATTTCAATATATAAATATCCCATTTCGGCAGATTTAGAAGATTAGAGTTTATTATAAGAGCTAGAGTCTGCATAATTGGTTTTCTCTTGTGTATAAAAGTGGTGCTTACTTAAGTTTAACTTTTTATATTATTATTACAGGGTATCGCCCAGTCGTCTACTACTTTTGTGCACTTTTGTAGCTGTCGCGTTGCCATCTCTAAGGGCAGGACTTGCAACATTGCAATGTTGCAATGTGTTGCTGTTTATTATAGTTGTTGTTGCCGAGTTTTATTTGTTGTTGTTGTTGCCTGACGCTATTTACTTTAGCTTTATTGTTGTTCCTGCTGTTGTTGTTGTTGGTAATTGCAACTTTTTCCTCGCTTGTTTTTTATTTCATGTAATTTTTTGTTAGCCACATTTGATGGCGCCTCCCCTTCGCGCCGCAGTTGTTCTTGCTGTTGTTGCGCCCTGTTTGTTTCGAAGTAAAAATTAACCTTTTGCAAATAGTAATTTATTGTTTTTAGCATGCAGGATAATGAGGATATATGGCCGGCAGTCGGTCTCCCCCCCCCCCCCCCCTCCCAAGCCCTGGCTGCACGCTTAAAGCTTACACATTGTTTGCTATTGTAATGGCCAGAGGCTTGCGTGTCCTTTCAGCTGATTGAAAGCGCAGTCAGCCAGTGCGAGTGAGAAAGAGCTAGAGTGAGTGAGAAAGCTAGAGTGAGTATGAGAGAGAGGGAGAGAGAGGTGCAGTTGATGAGCTGTCTGCAAAGTGTTAAAACGCCTGCACACAGTCATTAAATATTAATTCAATATGTAAGTACGAACCAGACTTGAACAAAAGAAATGGCAACAAAAAATTATATAGAAATGTGGCACCTATCACCGCCCCCCCCCCCTTCCCCCCCCTTCAGCCAGCACCCTACTATAGCCCCTCCCCACAGCCCCCGTGCCATCAGCGTCATTAGGTCGCTTTCAAATCTCGCAGCTTTAAATAATAGAAGAAGGCAAAGCGCGGCATGGCCTTTCGGGCATATAAATATATGCATGCATGTGCCTCAAGTGTGTGTGTGCGTGTGTTAGTGTGTGTGTGAGCTCTCGCTATGAATAAGCGAGCGCCAAAGTAAATACCAAGGCACGGGACAAAGACAAAGGCAAAGACAAAGCGAAATGCCAAAGCAGGAAGCGGCTGCATTTCGGTCAAGCGCACAAATGTATGCTATGCCATTTAGACGTAATCTCACGCACACACACACACACACACACACACACACACACGCATGCATGCAGCGGCAGTCGCGGGCACACACACGCATAGCTAATGCATATTTGAAAGCCTGCCTACAGGCGCAGGCGAGCCAATCGAAGCGGCCAAAGCCCCTTCAAAGGCACAAAAACTGCATGCACATGTATTGGTAACACACACACACACACACTCGCACACACACTCGCACACACACACACACTTACACACATGTCCGTGCATGTGCAGTCGCATAAAGCCTTGAAATAATATTTAATATTTAGAGAGACATAAATATTAAATGAATGCCGCTATGTTACTTAGCAAAATCCAATGCTATGCAAAAAGGTAACACAACTTTGCAAGCGGCGAACTTGCACCCCTCCCCCCCACCCCCTACTCCGCCCCTGGATACCCCTAGCCCCACCAGCCACGCCCATGCCCAAGCCGCATATGGTATAAAACAAGAATTACAGCTAACACATTCCAGCGGTATTATTTCTCCATCTCCTGTTTTCTTTATATCCTTTGCACTAAGAAAAAGTCTGTCGTTTTTCAAGTGAAATATTTTTTTAATATTACTTCAATTAAAGTAAGCACATACATTATGCTTTATCTTGGCATTGGCATATATTGTTTCAATAAAACTTGGATTAAAGTGAGCGCAAAATATTTTAAAAGTATTAAAGAAAGTTTTTGATTTTGGATGAAAGAAAAAACTAGGAAGAAATATTTTTTTAATAATACTTGGATGAAAGTTAGCAAAAAATAACATATTTTTACATTTGAAAAGTTTCTGATTTAAGAGCAATCGAAAAATAAGAAGAGCTGGTTACAAAAAATTGATAACTTAAGAATTTATGAAGAAAAGAAGCTGCTAAACGAAAAATAAGACATTATATAGAAAGTAATATATTACACTTGAAAAATATTTAACTAAATATCCGATTTTATGTTATATAAACAGAAAATATCTATCTTTAATATAATGTTAACTTATTTAAAGTAACTTTCTGCTTGGATATTGTATTTAGTTTAAGCAATCTCCAATTTGTTTTACTTGATTATTTCTTCAAGTGTATTTTGCCGGCTGTAGGCCAAAAACTGCAGTCCAACTGTTGTATATAGAGTATTTTATGGCCATGTCATGTATTTCTTTAGCCAGTCGAGGACTCGCGCGCACATTTTTAGTTTCTGTTTCAGTTTCTGTTTTCAGTTTTCAGTTTGAGTTGCTGTTTTGTATTTGATACCTTTGGGAAGGTAGGAGTCGAGTCGAGTCGAGTCGAGTCGAGGCGAGTCGAACTCTCAGCCGCCACGTCGAACGTTTGCCGGGGCCATACGAAAATCTTATGAAATATGCACGGCCTCTGTAATTTCTTATTTAAAATGCCATTAAATTTTTTGAATAGCATAGAGAGAGGGGGCCCAAAGAGAGAGAGAGGGAGTGAGAGCGGGCGGGGTCTCTAAAACAGAGCGCAGCATGCACTCGGGCCCTGGGTAAATAGAGGCGCGCACCTGGACACGGTTACGTGCAACGTGCCACATGTGTATAGGTGTGTGTGTGTGTGTGTGTGTGTGGAGCGACCAGGTTAGACAAATATGGTTGGTCTGGCTGTGCTGTGCAGCGGCTGTTTGAGGTGCTGGCCATGGGGGAGCGCACTTCTAGTCGAGCCGAGTTGAGTTTTAAAATGCATATTTGATTGTTTTTCGTAGGCCGTTCGTTTGCGCCTAAATGAATGCAATAGCTGAGCTACCGCAACGGTGTGCGGCACGTGTGGCACGTCTGAGTGCGTGCATGCAGCCTCATTAAAGTGCCCCAACTGATGCTGCATGCATCTTTTATACACACCCACACACACACACACACACACTCGCAGCAGCTGTCAGCTTGTATCTATAAGTAGGCTCAACTGTTGTATCTATAGATACAAATACAAATACATTTATATTAAGATACACACACATACATTTACATATACATATATATATATATATGCTCATGCTAATATATTGTCTTTGGCCAAGTTAATATTGATTTGGTCAAGCGAACGTTGCGCTCGCGCGCTTTGCTTAAGCTAATTAATACACACACACACACACGCACACATATGCATCTGTGTATGCTTGAGTATATGTATGTATATGTATTGGTAAATCCATGTACATTTCGGCCTGGCCACAAAGCTCTCGATTGTCTCTCTCCGCCTCGCACGCAGTCAGTTTGATTTGCTGCACGGATTTCTAAAATAATTACAAATACACACGAATTAAATTTGCATTAGAGCCGCAACCAATTAGCCATTTGGCAGCTGCTTTTGGCGAAGGGCTTTGCTTTTGGCTGGCACTAGACTATATAGTACACTAGACAACATAGCATATGTTTTATTGTAGTTATAGAGAAGTACAAAGATCCTTTTGGGAATATGCCTAGCGAAGATATTTACGCTTCTTAAGGTAGTCTGTTTTACTGAGCTTACATCTTGATAATATAACAATCTGGATTTGTTTGAAATTTGAAGCTTTTAAATTGAAATTGAATCCCAGGAAACCTTAATATCATATTTTTGTTTCTTTACAAATCTCGAATAAACTCCACACTTTCAAATAGATAATAGGATGCTGCATCCTTTGCCATATGTTAAGTCTATCTTTTTAACAGATTTCCTAGAAATCAAATTACAAACACGATCCAAGAAAACCATATGTTACCATATGTTTATTCCCTGAAGATAAACAGAAGATTCCAACTGCAGATTTTCGCTATAAGAATCAGTCAGAATTCTGGCAAATGTTTAGGCAAATGTTTATGTAAATAGAATAGTTATAAATCCTTGGAGACCTTTTTTAAATGTTTATTTACCAAAGATCTTGCAAAGTAGTCCTCATAGAGTGCAGATGGGTCAAGCTCTGAATTCTTAACAACAAGATAGCTTGAAGAGTCTTTACAGATCTTCACATATGCTAATTTTTAAGATTTAGGTTTAAGGTTTATTCTCAAGAAATCCATCTAGAGTAGTTTTAAGGTTTAATTTCAAACAAGTGATCTAAAGCATCTTTAATGTTGTTTCTACTCAACAAATGGTGTTCCTTAAAGGATATTCGAAGCATCTAGAATGAGTTTTTCTCTAGCTCAAGCTTATGTCTCGCACTCATGTAAATCTATTTAAACAGACGATACGCTCTAAATTCGGATTCATAGAAATCTGTTTAAATAATGCCCATAAACAACTCGCATTCATTTTAATTTCTGTTGTTGTTTTGCTTTGTTTTCAGTTTTTTTTAGTAATTAAATAAAAATTGCCTTTTGTGCGAGCCATAAAATAATTTTCTCAAAAGCGAAATATATGGCTTATGGAGCATTAGCTGATGTTTGCATTTCAATAAAGATTTGTGCCTCTAAATATTGTGTACATATCTCCATATATCTATATACTATATATACACACAGCAACAAGGTTGTGGAATCAACAGCAACAACAACAACAAAAGGCTGCGTCATTTTTATTTGTTTCGCTTCAAGTGCAGGAAATTGTCTGTAGCCCATTTAAAAATAAACAATAATAAAATAAATAATTAAGAAATACGCTTTTTCTGCTTAATTATAAACAAAAAAAAGGTGGAGAGGAGCGGGGGGGGCAGTGTGCTGAACAAATTTTTGTTGAAAAGCGAGGCATTACATAAACGCTCGAAATAAATAATAATAATAAATGGCAGCGTTTAATAAGTGAATCATTGTGAATAAAAACCAGCAACAACAACAGCAATAACTACCTCAACACGCGCAGCTCAAATTAATAATATAAATATAAATGCCAAAAATAAATTGAAAAGTTTTTTTCTTAGCTCTTTTAATGCCCCCTTGTAGAGGAAATTATAATGTTGTCATGCAATGTGTAACGCATAGAAAGTGACAGCTGCGACTTCATAAAGTATATATATTCTCGATCAGCATCAGCAATAGAGTTGAGTCTATCTGTGTCTATGCGAATAAGTCTCTCTGTTTAAAGTCTATCGTCTTGAAATAATAAAACGAAACCAGCTGGATCGGACCACTATATCCTATAGCTGCTTCTTATTTATATGCAGAATCGGACCACTATATCATATAGCTGGTATAGGAACGATTGTTTGAAAAGTTGGTTCTGATATGGAAACCTTTTTCTATATTAAGATGACTTGACCCAACTCGGAATTTATTAGTTCCATTATGATCTTCATATCAGACCACTATATCATATGAAAGATAGTAAAGATCAGTGGAATAGTAGGATCTAATTTGGCAAAATATTCTGCTTTCAAATATACTTTGACATTTCGAGCTGCACAATTCTCAACCATCTGCAAAGGAGAAATGCCCGCAAGAGTATTAAATCTTCGGCGTGCCGCAGATCTTCTAACTCTTTCATTTTGTTTGCATTTTTTATTTTTGGCCACGCACGAAATAAATCAAATACCATTTGACTTTGTTCACTTGATATTGTTGCTGTGCGGCTGGGAAACTACAGTCAGCTCTCAGTTCGAGCCACAAAAGACAAAGTGTGTTAGGGGAGGGCGTGGCAGCTGTGTTCACAAGTTGGCTTTAGAAATTCACAAGTCTCGGGCTCAAGTTTATTTTAGCAATCGCGCCTTTTGTAATTTTTACTTAATATACGCCTTAAATCTATATATATCCGCCCCATAAATATATATATTTACATATATAAATTTATATATATATATATATGTATATGTGTGTGCTTGTCTTTATGGACTTAACATTGTTATTTCAACAAACAAAATGCTCGATTGTTTTTGGTCTGGCCTTTTTATTTATTTTTAATGAGCCACATTGCTGGAAGGCTCTCTTGTAATAGTATTTTGCCATTGTTGTTGTTGTTTTTGTTGTTTGAATATCTTTTAGTAGCTATTTGTCTAAGTTTCTGTTGTCTCTGCTCATCTCGCCCGAAGCTCATGCGTATTTTATTTTATTATGGATTTGCGTATATCTTTTCTTTTTTACGTTTATTTTCTTTATAAAATTGTATTTTTTTTTATGGCACACCAATTACAGAGAATGCGTCAAAAGCACTCGGCAAAAGCAGCGCAGGGAACGAAACGGGAAGGGAACGGAACGGAACGGTACGGAACGGCCGTTAAGTTGGCAATAAAAATCATAAAAATTTATCATAAATAGAAGATGCTCAGATTTATACAGCTGGCAAGATTTTGCTAAAAAAATCTTTGTTCTACCTGAAAATGTTCGTGCTTTCACTTTTTATCGATAATTGTGAATAACTTGGTCGATAAATCTGTGTATCGATAAGTTTCAAGCTACAAGATATATATGTATATATTTTTTTATACATTTTAATTATACATTTCTTCTGATAAACTATCGATTCTTTTCTCTCGTGCTTTTTCTTCTTTTCAATCCTTCCATTTAATGTAACTTAATATAAACTCATGATAATTTTTTAAAATATTTAATTATCGATTTCTTCTGATTAACTTTCGAAACTTTGTTTCTGTTCCTTTTATTCTCCCTTTCAAAGGTAATTTTTCAGTCTTGAGTGTTTTTTGATTAATAATATTTACAATCCTCCCATTTGATGTAACTTGATTATTCATAATCATTTTTTATATAATTAAATGATCGATTTCCGCTTATAAGCTATCGATTCTTTCCTTTTTTTTTTTTGCTCTCCATGTTTGCCATTTCATTTGTCGCTTTTGCGATATAACAAATATTTATCGATAACTTTTTAGATTAACATGATTGTATCGTTAACTTTCCGATAAGTTATCGATAGTTGCTTTCCTCACACTCTCTCTCTCTCTCTCTCTCTCTCTCTCTCTCTCTCTCTCTCTCCCATCTGTGACGCAAGTTTGCATAAATAGATAGTTTACCCAGTTTAGCTGAATATATTTTCGCTTTAAGCAGCTCTGATCTACAGCTCTTAATGGGTTATCCTTCTACTTAATCAACCTCTTGCATTCATAATTCACACAAACAGTTTCGGCGACAAGAAATCGCAATAATAAAAGAGATAATAAAAATAAACCTGAAAACATATCGGATGCGGTGCTTGGCTTTGTCTTCGCTCGGGTTTCGAATTTGAAATTGACTTATTAATTAATTTATGCAGACACGTTTTAGTTTTATTATTTATAAATTTCTGTAATTTGCTTTTTATGTTTGTTATTTGTTTCAGCGCAAAGCAACAGAGTTATCTTTCGTATTTTGTTGCTGTGGCTTATTTTTGTACAAGCAATTTATATTTTATGTCTCTTTCGGCCTTTCAAATTGGGCATAAATTATTTCGCATTATTAGGAAAGTTATACATATATATACATATATATATAATATATATTCATATATAATAAAAATATATGAATTTGATTTTATGTGTCTCGCATTTGTGCGCTAGCTGCATGAGTTTGTTGATTTTTATTATTTTAAATTTAAATAAATTAAATTCTATTAGTAAACATTGACGAAAATATGCCACGCACTATGACAACAACAACAACGACAACAGCAGCAACAAAATAAATATACAATAACAAGATAGTCTTGATTAATAAATACGCCATGGCGACTGTTTAGATACATTTTATGGGGCTGCGTCAGCTAGCTACATTTTATGTGCGCATTTTGTGGGGGGGGGGGGGGGGGGGGGTGGCAGCAAATCTTTAATATTTTGCTTTATTATCATACGAGTGAAAATTACCCGGCATTGCGTGGCCTACTTCAAGCCCAAACATCCAGTCAGAATACTCTGAAATGCTCTAAATACATTTTAGTTGACAAAGCGGAACTTTTTTTTATTATTTTTATTAAATAACTTTTTATTATTTTATTGTCATGTTTGTCTCACACTCAAAACGCTGCGTCATAAACGCCATGTGTACCATAAAAGTTATGGAGCTCAAGATAATTTTCAGAGTTATGAAAAAGCCAAAAAGAAAAAAAAAACAATTGAAAAGCTTTCATTTAGTAAAGGTTTGAAAGTCGGTTTTGGCTTTTTGTTTTATTATTATAAATAGATCTCTTATGGCTCATTAGGTCAAAGCGCACCCCCCGATGTTATATAATTAGCTCAGCATATGTACAACAACAACAACAACAGCTCGAACTCACACTCGAACTCGAATTCGAACTGGAATTCGACAACAATCCCAGAGAGCGTATCAATCAAAATGCCGCTATTTTTAAGCTCCACGAAGTTTGATTTGATTAGACAGCCGCCACACGCCGTCGTCAATGCAAATAGGCAACAACAACAGCAACAACGATAACAACAACAGCAACAACGACAACAACAACAACGATAACAACAACAATACAACTAATTCTCACTAATAGAAGTGAATAGCAACAAGAGCAACAACAACATTCCCAAGATCTCTCCTCTAGCCACAGGCAAAAAGTATATTAAAATAAATTTTAAACATTTCGTTGCCGTTTGTTGTTCTTTTTATTTTTTGTATCTTTTGTGTTATTTTTGTATTTTTTACATTTTTTTTTTATAACATTTGCGCATGCGCGCAAACTGCCAAACGAGCAAATAAATAATTAATGCAAATAAACACACACAAAGCGACAGAAATCAAATGCTAACTAGTCCAAACACGACGCGTAAATATCCTGTAATATGTTAAAGACATTCGCTATAAGCCAGGCAGCAAGAATTGAAGACAAAGACAACAACTGTGCATGGAAAATGTGGCTAAATAATTCACATATTTAGGCCACGTTTTTCTTTAACTAATTTTAATAAGAATTTATCTTGTTACATACAAGGCCTGTGTGCAAGATACCCGCTCTTTTCGACACGCCTCTTAAGGGGTATAAAAACGTGCCGCTAATAAACAGCTAAACATGCATATATATATACTAGATATATATATATCCACAGCTCAAGGCGAGATTTGAGAACACATGTAATCGAAATTTGATTTATAAATATTAACATTTAAATAAATTAAACAATTCGCATAAAGCAACAAAGCCAAATATCATTTATATATATATAAAAGAAAAGTTAGGAGCATTTAATGTGCACATAAAAAAAAGAATTTCGGCCAAAATGTAAGCCAAGCCCGTTGCACACGAAGAAAAGCATCCGCAAAATGCAAACTCATCGTGACTAATATATAAATATATATATATATAGTAAGCTATGCATAAGTACAATGAATATAATTACAAATGTAATGCGGCTGACCGACAAAAAGACAGATAAAAGAAAAAGCAGCGGGCTGCTTGAGGGGCAAAATGGAAAACACATTAGACATACATGGAAAAGTGACGCACCCTCCAAAGAAAAACTCTGGCAACAACAACAATAAAAACCATTAATTAAAACTATAAAAATTACACCACCACACAATCTCAATACAAACACACACACACACACAGACAATATGAAAGCAGGCTTGAAGAGGCAGAGAAAAACAGACTCATATTTTATTAGACGCTGGAACTCAGACACTCTGCCATATAAATGTATTATATATGTATAGTATTTAATTACAGAGAGCAGTCATCAAAGTATTGCCCACTTTAGATTATTATAAAAATGTCTGCCTTGTCTTTGTCTTTATTCTTTCACTTTGTAACACATAACATTTTGATACCCTTACGTTGGGTATTTATGAATATTACTACGAATACGACCACTATCTAAGGTTATACACAAAAGAGTCCTCACAGAATTCAACTGGAAAGCTACAATTTTCACAGAGACTTTCTTTTGGTTTCAAGTAGAACGGATTTAGGATAATTTGACCTTGAAGTGGGGAAAATACTTGTCAAAATTTGTGTGAAAAACCTCAACAACAACGCAGTCAATAAAAATATTCTAAGCGTCGGACCTAAAAGCAGTCGCCAGTTCAAACTCAGACACTTTTACTTTTTATATTATTTTCATAAAAGCTTTTCTAGCTAACTATCTAAGCATTGAACTAACAAGCGAGAGGTCGCAGGTTCCAACTCAGTTGACAGATGTAATTTGTATGCTATTTCTGATATTTTATTTATTTCCTTTCTTGTCATTTGTCCTCAAGGGTATTCAGTCGTCGTCTTAAAGCCTATTCTCTATTTTGTTAATAACAGCAGCTAGTGTTTGCTTTTAATTGAACCGAGCGCCTGCGCCACATATTAAAATACAAAAATATGCTTAATTATATAGTTAAAGAACGTAAATTACAATTTTTTTTGTTCTCTAAATAATTAAAGTATATATGTAAACTTTCTCTGGCCACTTAATTAGAGGGTCTTTTATCAGTTTAATGACAAGTTTTTGTTTTTGGGTCACATTCAGTTATTTGGCTTGGGCATATATCAATTGTGCTCGGGCGGACAACAACTCGGCAGCAATTTATTATATCATTATTTAAAAGAGCTCTCAAGTTGACTCACAAAATGTTTTTTTTTTTGTGGCACACCCCGCGACACGGCCATATTTAACACTAATAAACCAATTTCAGTTTTAAGCCGACGACATGAATCAGCCGATGTCAGGAATCGCAAAAATTTACAAACAATCGTTTCCTCAAAGCAAATAACCCCCCCCCCCCTCCCCCTCACAAACTCTTACCCCGACCTCGGCCCCGGCTGCAGCCCGAACAAGTCGCTTAGTCAACAAAAAAAAGATAAAAATGTTTTTTCCATTGCAAACTATAAATTTAGAATACAATTTGAAACAATTATGCACATTTACATAAAACTTTAATAACTCGTCCGTGCAAAGCGAGAGCGTGAGAGAGCGGGACAGAGAGGGGGAGAGGGTGAGGGGGGGAGAGCAGCGTGTGCCGCCTTCAGCTACGGATTTTGTATCTTGTATCTGGCGCACATGCAAATACAGTTCAAAGACCTGTTCGCTGTTCGAGCGAGCCGAAAAAAAAGGCAGCAACAAAAAAAAAAAAACAAAAAAGAAGAAAAATACGAAATTTATTAAGAGAATAATTAAATATGCTATTTGAACAAATGCAAGAGCAAATATCAAGAATAAAAAGTGCTCAGATTTCGGAAATTTCGAAAATAGATGAAATAAAAAATAAAATTTGAAAAGTAAAAAACAAATAAATAATAATATAAATATGAAAAACTTAGTCATGTGCTGTGGACACACAAACATGTGAATTATAAATAAATACTATTCATTACGCTGGCGACTAAAGATACATTTGTATCTGCAGCGGACAGCTAAATTACAGTGCGCTGACGCAGCGTATTCTCAACTTCATTGCAAATATATCATATATAATATTCGAATATATAACTATATATATATATACATTAGTCTGACATAGACATAGATATAGACCATTGACCAAGTTGGCGTCAATTCAGCACAATTGTGACTCAGCCACATCAATTTAATTATAGCTCTGCGCAGACATTTATTTAGTTTTGCTCAGTTCTCGTTATTAATCAGCTCGAGACATACGTATATTGCTTTTTATACAGCCACATACATATATATATATACATATATATATGTTTATATGTTTATCAAAAAATATTTAATTAATTGTTGCGCACATGAAAACTACAATTTATTCCTGGAAAAACTTTTGCGCTCTAAACAAATTACGACAGCTTGCAAAACGCTGAGAAACATCCATGTGTGTATGTGTGTGTGTGTGTGCGTGTGTATACACTGCAATAAAAACAAATTGAAAGTTGCAACTAAGTTTACAAAAACTTAGCATTAATTAATCTGTCTAATATTGATATAATTAATTGCTTAGCTAAGTACACTTGAAGAAAATATCAAGACTGAATATCAAATCAAGTACAAACATTGTCAAAGTCTGAACAAGATCGTCAGATCTAAAGCTGAGTAAAAGATTTGTATAGCTAATATAACATTGCCAAAATTTTTAAACAAGTTAGCTTAAATTTTTATTTAGTAGTGAAAAAACACCTCTACAAGGATATAAAAAGGGAAGTCCTTATGCTCAAATTATTTTATCTAATCATTTTAATTTTTCCTATTTATTTTTTTTTATATTTAATCTAATTTAGCAAAGTCTATTTGAGTGCGTTTTTCCATTGTATAAAAGTCTCTCAAGGTTTTTTATTTTGTTTATTTTTCACTTGAGTCAATCCCTGAAAAAACCTGCATACTTTCCCCCATTCCACTCGCACGCGCACGTCACCCCTTTTTTCGCTGAGTGTAAGAATTTGTTGTTCAAATGTGTGTTTGTCAAAATTGAATTATGCGCAGGCCTCTGCCTCGGCGTGTAGTTTGTGGTTTGATATATATGAGCACTAGACTGAAAAGAAACACGGGCCATATATCTTTAGTATTTTTAAAATACCATTTATTATAAATGTCTTTCGAAAAGCGATTTGTGCGTGTGGCAGAAGCCGCCGCCGCCAGCCACATGCTGAATAAAAATTAGCCGGCATTTAATTTTCAATTTTCTGAAATACACGAGTCACACATTTTTGCAATATATATATTTGAATTTATAGTCGGACTGCTGTTGAAATTAATAAAGTAAATTTGACCTCACACACACACACACACACACACACAGACCACGCGACAATATAATGAATGAACAGCGAATGCCAGCCTTAGGATGAAGATACATAAATGTATCTGTATCTGCAGCTGTAGCCGAGTATCTATGCGCCAAATGACAAACCGCAGCGGCTGCAATTAGCACGCGGCGAACGTTGTAAATAAATGGCAAATGCAACAGCAACAGCAACAGCGGACCTGGCTTGATAAATGTCTTTGGCAGCGGGCAAAACAAACTGTGCAAATATTTGACAAAATACAACTATAAATATTGCCCAAGAATTAATGCGGCGTCGCACGTCGCCGCCAGACAAATAGACGACGCGCACACTGACACCAAAAAGTGCGTTGACAGCAGCAGCAGCAGCAACGGCAGCAACGGCAGCAACTGTTGCTGCCGTGCAGTCAGGTGGGGACAGCATGGACAGCATCTCGGCAGCTGGCCCCAAAGAATCCATCATTTCTATGAACGGTGTCAATTTAGCCACGGGGCGTGGTCAAGTGGTTGTTGCTGTTCTTGTTGTTGCTGTTGCTGCGTTTTATCTGCCTTGTTTAAGCATTTTTTTCCCTATTGACTTTGGCGTTACAGTTAAATAAATATTGAGTTGAAAATGTATTCGTTAAGCAAATATTGTAAATACGATAGTTTTTTGTTTTTGTTTACCTCCCCAGCCAAGACGACGGCGACGACAACGACGACAACGTCGCAGACATCGAGTGTATTTAGTCTTGCATTTGCATTTTTGTGCACAGGTGAGCCAACTGCCTGCCTAGACGTTTGCAGGGGGCACGGCCAGGGGACAGGGGGCAGGGGCGGGGCCAGGGGCAGCGGCAGGTGTGTAAGCCTTGTGTGTAGATCTCACAGATACAGCTAGTTTTATACTCGACCCATTTGCTATTAATGCGCGGGTGGCCCATTCGCATTTACATGTCAGCTATTCTATTTATTCATTTCTCAAAATTAGTTAAGAACCCTTCACCAGGTTTCCAGTTATTGCAACTAGCATAACTTCCTGATTCTGCATTAAAGATATTTACCTTTAGCTAGATATAGTTTTCTTTTTTGCTACAAATTTTATTAATATGGAAAAGTTTCTTTTCTAATTAGGTATTCCACGACTTTATTTTCAATCAAATGCTAACTGCGCTCAGATTTTGGCTGATTAATTTCCTTACTCCCCAAAAACCAAGCTTGAACGAGATATAGATTCTTCCAGTTCCCAAAACATTCTACCCAGACTTTAAACTATCACAAAGTCTCCAAAACTAGAACGATTTTCATTTTTGATGCCCGTTTCTTCATGCTTTACTCTCCCGATTCTGGCTACATCGAAATTGTCTTGTTCTGCGTAAATATTTACTATCCATACTGCCCATAAATCTTTTATAACTCTGCCAAAACTGTAGTGATTTTTATGTTTGATGCCATTTTGTGCGCGGTTTGTCTCGTAGTTATAGCATCCCAAATTTCGTAATGCTCAATTAAATATTTCCCGAGTGGGGCCCTTGGCAAGCATTAAAAAGTGTTCGGTTTAGCCATGTGCAGGCGAGGCACTCGAAAAGTTGGCGGGGGGGTGCGGTGTAAAGGAAAACCATTTGAGGAAACGTCTTGGAATAACTTTCTAAACAATTTCGAGCACAAGTAAATGCAGACTTTGCTGCTGCAGCCATAAAAATGCCCCCACGCAGCACAACTAATAAAATACATAAATAACAAATGCAGCTACAACAGCAACAACAACAACAAATGGAAAAAGCAGGAAAATACATTAAAAATCCAAATACGAACATATGTTTCGCTTTACAAATTATATATCCAGAATCGTAATAATTACACGCAGCACTAGCTGCAGGGAGGAAACGGCAGCATCAGCATTTTAAAGGCAATGCGGATGAGGCACAGATGATTCGATTTATTTAACAGATCTTCGCCAGAGCCAGAGATGCGCTGCGATGCGATGCGGGGGTGCGAGGGCAGCCTAAATAAAGAAATGCATTCAAAAAAGGCAACTGAATTCGAGAAAAAAACACAAAGAGAGAGCGGCAAAAGTAAAAGAAATAAATAATGAAAACAGAATTTTACTAAGGCAAACGCGGCTTGTTGTTGTTCTTGTTGTTGTTCTTGTTGCTCACAGTACACAGAGTAATAAATATTGATATGCGCGCACACACAGAGCTACAGATACAGATACAGATACAGATACACAGCTACAGATACAGATACAGATACATAGCTACACGCTGAGCAACTGGCCAAACATGCCATTTACATGTGTTTGTTTGATGCCTGCTGCAACGCCGCGCGTCCCCCCTCCCCTCCCCTCCCGTCCCGCTACCCATCGTCCCTCGCTCCTCGCGAGTCCACAAGATGCATTTAATAATTTACAAATGCATTTGCAGCAGATGTGTTAAAATTCGTAAAGTAATAAAATAACAAATCAAACGCACACAACAACAACAGCAACAACATTCGAGCTGCATGCTGGAAGATGCATCAAACGAAACTGACACGCCCCCCGCCCCGTTTCGACTAAACACAAACGAGTGCAGTGGAAACTTCAAAGGCGAACGGACATTAGGTACAAATATTTTATTTACAGACGCGACTAAACAGTCATTGATAAATAAACAGACAAAATCGCTACACAGCAAAAAAAAAATGACTTGAAAATAACTTGAGAACTGGAAGAGCTGGATATGCCAAGCTAGTTATGTAGGTTTTTGTAGGGTATATGCAGGCTACGACTATTTCACTTTATAAATATCGCTCACATTTCGCTCAAAATGGCAAAGGAAAGTTATTTGTGTCGTTAAAGCCTTGCGCTTTGGGATGCACTCACTTTTTTATGCCATATTTAAGCTCTGAAAATTTCATAAAGATCGGACTATAAACTCCCGAGTTACTCAAGGCAGCTCTATCCCCAAATAGCGTGGGACATAGAAGGCAGCTAGAATGTTTGCAACGGCAGCTCGTCCTTACATGCAGGGTATCTCCTAGTCGGGCACTCCCAGCCAGATCTTACACCTGAGCTGTGGACAAGGAGCTTTCCGTGCTGCACTCTCCAGGGCACTTTGGGGCCCGCTCAACTCGAGCCCAGTTGGCCGGGCAGCTAACGTAGCTGATGTAAGCTAATTTGAAGCCAAATTATACGCACACTTGGCGCCAACTGCACGTGTTTGTGTGTGTGTGTGTGTGTGTGTGTACAGTGCCACACAAAAGGATATGCAAAAGGCTCTGCGTGATACTCGACCGCAGCGTCAAACAACTGGAAAGCAGCCCTAGTCGAGTGAATGCGGCTCGGGCAAATCGAACATTTCCAGCAAATTGCTTTTGCATAAAGACTGCCGCCACTTGTCGAGCCACGCCCACTCTCTCCCAAAGAGTTTTCCAGCTGTAAATGCGCTTCACGTGCTCGCTGCGAGGGGAAAGGGGGGCAACTGCAGCACAATTATGTGCGCCCAGGCTCTGTGTGCTGCACTCCTGCCTGCTGCTGCTGCTGCTGCTGCCTGACGCATTTGGCTAATATGCGGCCTAAGTGCAGTTAGGGCTTTTTTAGTTAATGCCAAATTAGAGGCGTTTACTTTGCACGTTGTCCTTTTTTACGCAGCATTCGACGCTGTTTGTCCTCGCACAATGTGGGCGATGATGATGATGATGATGATGCAGCAAAGAGCAAAAAGAAAACACTATAAATTAGCTATTTAGAGTGCTACTTCTCTCGGAAAATGGAGCAAAACGTGCTCAACAGCTGGCAAACTATATAATTTACCGCCAACAAAATGCTGCGACAATATCTCACGTCGAGCTCTAGAGACTAGCTTTTAACAACTTGACAAAGTTTTATGCATAGGCTACAAATTTAAAATCTACCCGATAGGCTGCATTTTAACATATTTTTCTGAGCGTTGAACCAGTAAGCGAGAAGTCGTTGGTTCAAATTTTATACAATTTGTTAGCATTAAAGAAATTAAAAGGAAAAAACAACTTTGATATGAAAAATGAGAATGAAATTAAAGTTTGATTGATATAATGTTGTTTGTTTTGTCAACCCATATGTATTCCTTGAGAAGCCTCTTAAGCTGATGAAGCAAGTTCTTCATATAATATATGTATAGAGATAATATAGAGACTAATTAATATTGCATAATCCGGCAAACAATATTATGTCTATAAATAATTCCAAAGCATTAGCTTTTATTTTGTTAAAATTGTGTAACATATAATTTATGGGCCACGCCCAGCATAATGCTCAACTGTTGCGTAAATTTTGGCGCCTTAATATTATATAGCCAGTTGTTAAGCTTAAAGAAAATTGGCACGAGGGCAACAATTTTCCAGCGATTGCAGTTGCCTGTGCCCAACCATTTTTCGACTGTCTTTAATTGTGCGAGATGCCAGCCAAAAAGTATCTATAAGATACACGAGACAGAGCACGCGCTCCTCTGTGGCTGGGTGTGTGTGCGACTGTGTGTGTGTGTGTGTGTGTAACTGTACCAGGCCAGCGTCACCTGCTGCTGCTGCCAGTTATAAATATTGTATCGCCAGAGCCAGGCCTCATCTCCAAGAGAAGCAGCAGCAGCAGCAGCAACTGCGACTGCGACTCGACTCGACTCTTGTGGCAGTTGCAAGCGCGCTGCTCAGCTTGCCTCTATCTGTGTCTGTGTGTGTGTGTGTGTGTGTGTGTGTGTGTTGTTGATCTGTTTGTCTGTCTGTTTGTTTGTAATTGCGTAAACATACTCGTACATATTTTATTTTATATTTTATTGTTTCGCTTCGCTGCGCTGCGCCATAAGGGCAGATACCTATAATTTTCTTATGTCTTCGTACAATGAAAACACAGCAACTACAACAACAACAACAGCAACAACAACAACGGACAACGGCAATAATAATAATCATCATTATCATCATCGTCATCATCGTCGTCATAAAGACAACAGTCACCGACTTCGTCGTCGTCGCCAACTGAACTAACGACACACAGAAATGTGTGTACCCTACAATAAATGTGGAATATAAATAAATAAAATATAATGAAAGGCAGTCAAATAAATGAAAATGAAAATAACAAATGAAAATGACAAATGAAAATGACAAATATAACAAAACTTTACGCGCAGCCGGCGCTGGGAAAACAAATGAGGCGCGCGGCGCTGGAACTGGAAATGGAAATGGAGCTGGAGCTGGAGCTGGAGATGTAAACGAATGTGAATGTGAATGTGCCTTGAAAGTGTGAATGTGAATGTTGTTGTTATTGTTGTTGCTGTCTTCAATTTGCTGCCAATGGAAATTGTCTTTGTGGCGGCCAACGACCCAAACAGAAGATCTTAAGACTGTGCTGAGAGAATGAGGTGTCAGGAAGCAGGCAATTAAAGGAAAGTCAGGATGATATTTATATTATATTGGATGAAGAGAACGAAAAGCAACACATGGAAGTATATCTAATGAAATGGAATGGATGGAATGGAACAAGCGTGACACGCAATGGAAGGAAATGAAGCTAGGCTTCAGGTTAATTAAGGTTAATTAAAATGGGCCAATGAGCTAATTAGAAGATCTAAAAATTTTGAAGCAAGAGAGAGGAAGATGCAATGAAAAGGGAAGTCAGGATGATATTTATATTATTTTTAAATTCAATGATATGGAATGAAATAGAACGGAATAGAATGGAACAAGCGCGCCAGGCAACAGAATGAAACGTATAATAATAATATTAAACTAGGTTTCAGGTTACTTCAATAATATAAATATAAACATTCTATAATATTTTGTAAAGCGTCTTTTAATGGAATGGAACAAAATGAAATAGGGCCAAGCAAAAGATCTGATAGACAGAAAGAAGCATTAAAAGGAAAGACAGGATAAAAACTCCTAAAGAAACAAATGGAATTAGACCATGAAATGACATAAATTGTAGTTAAATTGAACAAACAAATACGGAATGATAAGGAATGGAACGTAGGTGCCACTCAGTGAAACGAAACGTAACGGAAAAAAATGAAACACTTTGGAAAATGCAAATGCTTAAGAATAATTTTTATTTAATTTATTTCCGTTACATGGAACTAGTTCCAAGTAGCTATAAATGCAATGGAATGAAATGGAATAAGAACAATGAAATTGGGAGATTAACTTAAGGTTAACAGCACACTTCAAGTGCCATAAAATATAATGAAAATTGGTTACAAATTGAGAAAATGAAAAAGAAAATTAGATGAATGCGTTTGAGCTGTGAAAAAGAATTCAATTTGTTGGCTGACTCAAAGAACTAGTTCCGCATGTCAATAAATCGAATGGATAACAATAGAAATCGTCTCGACTCGCCACAAAAACCCAAAGCTTATCGGGGAAATTGAAAAAGACTCGAAAAACTGCTGCCAAATACCGATG
Organism: Drosophila lacicola; assembly: GCA_035045355.1. NCBI lineage: Eukaryota > Metazoa > Arthropoda > Insecta > Diptera > Drosophilidae > Drosophila > Drosophila lacicola. The sequence goes on from JAWNPB010000133.1 coordinate 2,053,071, forward strand.
ACTTGTAAAACGACGAATCCTATGGAAGATATGTATTATTTGTGTGGCCGAAAATAGACTTTCTAATTGAAGTTATTTGTTTTTGTGTATTTACGGCCTAGATAATTATTGTTTTTATTTAAGCCACAAATAGCACGACATTGACGTAAAATATGAAGACCCGTATTTATATAACCTTTATGGCACTACATATAATCGGTTTTTATTTAAACAATCACCGTTGAGCTGTAAATTGCGTTACGGTCTAAAGATAAATTATTCCAAGTCATTCGCGTCGAATCTATGACAATGGAAATGTTTAAACTAGCCCATTTAATGGCCTGCCGATTAGCTGGTATCGTGTTCTTTATTTCTTCTGCCCCAAAACTACATTGTACACGGCAACTATACATAGTACATTCATATATTGCATGGAGGAACTCAGCTCAGTTGAGCTGTCTGGCCATAAAGTACACATATAATAATATTTAATGGAGAAACTGCGACTGTGGGCGAATCTTATCAGCGAAATTACTTTCAAAAGGCTGGAAATCAACACAAAAACCCAAGATTACAAATTGTTATTATTATTATATTGTGTATTAGTTCTGGCCCGATAAGATCTATCACGGTTTCTAATACACATCCGTTTACTTTTTATTATTATTATTTTTTTTTCAATTTCTTGTTGTTGTTGTGCCTTTTGCCCCTCAATAAAATAAATTAGTTATTTATTTCTCGAGTACAAGCTCGTTATAGTTGACTTTTTATGGCGCTTTCTAGATGAAGAAGCAGAGAGCTAATGCACAGCAAATTATCGAAAGAGTGCCATAAATTATAGTCCGCATTTGTTTCCTGCACGATTGCATAAGAACAAATTTTCTGTTTTGCTTTTACGAAATCTTTGCCCAAATAATAATAAAAAATAGAATATAAAAAGCAAGCTAGAAAATGCTTTTAATTTTTATTAAGCCGATAAGAGGGAAACCCAAAAATAAACCCCCAGCCAACTGATATTTTTTCACACTCGGTGGTCTTTGCCGGTTAGATCCAAATTTTTATGTTAAACCCCGAACATAAATTTGATTTATTTGTTGCCTGAGCTGAGGGGGGAAATCAATCAAAGCGGCCTAATGAGCCGCCGACCCCACAGTTCGACACAGTCCGGAAACAGTTGACATCGCCGAGACCTCCCAAGACCCCCGAAAACCGATTCTCACGATCCCCAAAGCCCGGCGTCTTCTCTCAACAAGTAGCTAATGACCTCCGCTCAGAGTTCTGGACTCGGGAGTTCAAGCAACCTGCTTTGCATAAATCGACATCTTGGCTTAAACACAACCAAACAGACTCTGCGACTCGCACATTACAGTTATGACTAATACACGAGACAAAGAGAAATGTTTGCTCTCCCTCTCTCTCTCTGTCTCTCTGTCTCTGTCTCTGTTTCTTGCCAGCTGCTCGCTGAGCTGTCAAAGAACTTTTCCGCACTTGGCAATTTTCAGTAATTTTCCTGCAAAAACAATTGCTTGGCATAAAAGAAAAACCAAAAAGGAGCTGCCAACGTGAATGATAGCACCTGATATACCCTGTAAACAGGGAAAAGTAAATATATGAAATTTATACAAACTTATCAGTCATACTGATTGACTAGCCAATGATCAACTATCTGCGTTATTTATACATCAAAAGTTCATATCTACAGATACATTTGATTTGCCCGATTGACTGATTGACTGACTTATTGATTGATTGATTGGTGCTGCTTATACGTTTTACAAATAAAGGATGATATTTATGCATACACTGGAAATAGATCGTACCTATAGATAAATTACGAAGAAGTTCAGGTTAACCCTGCCTGATTGACAGACTGATAGATTGATTGTTTGATTGGTGATCAACTGTCTGTTGCTTATAAGCTTTATAAGTAGAGAATATTATACATATAAAAGTTCGTGTCTGTAGATACATTTTAAAGTCATTTGAGTCCACAAGAAACCTGTCTGATTGACCGATTGATTGATTGATTGGTGATCAATTCTCTGTTGCTATTATGTTTATACATTGAATAAAGTTCGTATCTACAGCTGCACTTCGAAGAATTTCAGAACAAACATGCCTGATTGACTGACTAACTGATTGATTGATTGTTAGGCTCTTAAAAGATTTGTAAATACAGGATGATATACAAAATTTCAAGAAAGTTTAGAAAAAACCTGCCTAAATGACTGTGCCTAAGAAAGCCAGCTTCCAATTTAGCCTAACAACTACTTAAGCAGCTTAGCTGATATGCCCTTTATAAGCTCTCACACGTGGTATGCACACACAGGCGCCTTGCTAGGAGAATCCACCAAAAAGTCAAGGAACTCAAGTGAGCGTCACACAAAATGATGTGTAAACACGGCGAGCACAAGCAGAGTGTGAGAGTGGGAGGGGGAGGGAGAGTGGGTGAGCGAGAGCGAGACAAGAACTGGCTAGCAAATGTACTACACAGATGCCAGGCACAACAGACACTCCCCTGCCCTGCCACCAACAAACCCCCCCCCCTCTCCCACGACGAGCTACTTATTCACAGCAGCCGCGGCATTTGCTACTTCGCGTAACTTTTGCTGAGTGCCTGGTATGTCAGCGCTCTCAGCACGCTGTGTGTGCGTGTGTGCCTGCGAGTGTGTGCGAGTGTGTGTGTGTGTGTGTTTGGATTACAAAATTTCTTGTGAATGAAACCACAGCCAAGCTCTCGTTCTCTCACTCTCCCGCTCTCTCGCTCGCTCGCTCCCAGGCGAGTTCAGAGAGCAAGTGCTTTGGCAAAGTTGCGACTCTATTAAGTAATAGGCGCTCAGTTTTTTTGGCCAGCGACTGGCACCTACACGCATTTCCGCACGTCTGTTGACTGTGCATTATTGTAAGGGGTTGGACGAGGAGGGGAGGCGGGGGGGTCTGCTTGCCACCACGGGGATTTCCCCAATGATGATGACGATGAGGGCGACAGCAACGCGACTTTTGCAAGTTTTCCTATTTTTTTTTCTCCCAAAAACTTTGACTTTTTCTCTGCTTCTTTCACTTCTTCTGCCTCGTTTGTTTTGTGCTTTGTTGTCGTTGTTGTTGTTGTTATTTTTTCTGTTATTACAATTTTCTCTTGATTTCATTTCAATAAATTAACAGAGCAACAGTAAATTGCGCCAGCAAAAAGATAATTAAGCGCAAAAATGAAGAAAATGGTTGCCATCGTTTTTTCTGCCTCCCCTCCCCCCTCCCCCCCCCCCTCGTCAGGCCCCTCCTCTTGCGAGCGAGTCTCAATTATGCAGCAGCTGCTGCTGCTGCTACATATTGAATACTTTGTTTCTATCCATGAATATCCACAGCTCAGCATTCATATTCATAAGCCACAACACACACACACACTCACACACACACACACACACATACACACCCCACTCGGCGAGCAGCGACTGCGACAGCGACGCATATATGCATTATTTATGCCACAAATCAAACAAAAACAAATACAAATCAAATACAAATACAAATAGATATAGAAATACTTACAATAACAACAACAGCAAAAATGCATATACAGGCATTTCTTAAGTGCAAAAAAAATAATATGAAAAATACAAAAACAAAAGGAAAAACAAAACATTTAAAACTCAATGTCAAACGTTTTACATAAAATAATCTTTAGCTGCAAGTTCGAAACTAACTCAAATAATATTTAAAATAATGACGAGTCAGCAGCCAAAGTACACTCAAAGTAAAACTCTATACACTTAACTGTAATTATGTACGATTAATTTTTAATATACATATAATTTCTGCCTGCTCTTAAGCTTAATTTGTATGAATAATATATATATATAATAGTTAAACAAAGCTCGAGTCAGGCTTTTATTAGTGGAACACATGAGATGTTCATACACCAAATCAGGGAAAAAGTAAGTAGTTTAACGGTTTTAAATGAATTCTTAAGTTAAGTTTAGATGCAGCAAAAAGTCCGCAAACTGATTTTCAAGTTCTTAAAACAGCAGCTCATAAAGTTAAATAAAATATTGAATTTGCTGCGGAATTATATATTTATATATATGTATATAAATAATAATAATCAAAACTTCTAACTAACAAAATATTGAAAAAACTTACTTTAATATAGCGTTACGTGAATATATCTTTTTATCAAATATGAGATATTTTTTTAATCTAAGAAGCAGCTATTATATAATATTGATATATATTACTATGCTCTAGACTCAAGTCAAGATATTAAGATATATATGTCTATATATATTATATATCTATATATTTTTATATCTTTACCTATATCTATATATATATGTCTATATATATTTACAGAAAATATGCTAGACTTAATGCTAATTGCATCAATTTCAACAGCTTTTCCCTATCTTCTTTTAAACTATCTACAAATTTTCTTGGTAAGCATTTCTCTCAGTGCACACAGCGTTGCATTTGGTGGCGCGCAATCAAAGTGGAATCAAAGCCGCATTAGTTGAAATTATAGAAAAACGCAATGCAACTCCTTGAGCTAAACGAGACACGAGACAAATATTTGCGCCGCTTTTGTTTGCATTGCCATCAATTTTTTTTCGTCATTTGTTTAACTAATTTTAATGTTTTATTTGTTGTTGTTTTTGTTGCTGTTGTTTTCTTCTTCTAGTGCTCATTTTCTTTGCTGGATGCGTGCATTGCGCAATTGGACGTCATTAGCATTAAATGTTGAATTATTTTTTCAAGTCGTTGACGCAGTTAATGTCAAGACCCCAGAGTCTAGGCCTAGCCCCCCCTTCCCCCTTCCCGGCACTTTCGACTGCAGCGCAGTTTCTTATACAAATAGAAAATCGGCTTTAATGTGCAATCTAATAGAAATAACAACCAATGTTGTTGTTGTTGTTGCAGTTGTTGTTGTGTTAATTCGATGTAATAGACATGCATTTATGCACTTTTCCTATTTTGCCGTTTGTTTGTTTATTTTTTGGTCACACGCGGCGTATGCGCATTATGTAAAAATAATTCAACTCGATCGCATGCCCCTTTGGCCAACTGAACAATCGGTCCAAATGCCAAGCTACACACACACACACACACACACATACATACATACACACACATAAATATATATATATATATATGTTTTGCATAGCTTCAGATGGGGTACAATGTACTTGGCTAGTTTTTTGGCATTCTTTCGTGGAATTAATTAGCCAATTAGTTAATTATAATCTATATATTAATCTATTAACTGATTAGGCGTCCGCTCAAGTAGCCATAACAATATAAATTGACCGCCATCAAGATTATAATTTTTAATTTAAGCAATTATTAGTCGCGAATCGCTAATCAAATCAATTTTTTAAGAACTTTGTACTAAACGAAATAGAAATGTTTTTTGGCACATAAATGAGGCGCCCAAAATCTTATCAATTAAGTGAAAAGTAGATGAAGCGGCAAAAACCTGAAGAATTCTAGAGCTTAGGAAAATTCTGCTGATTAATCTAAACTCTTTTCAAGTTCAGAAATTCAATTCTTTGTTCTGTTATCACAATTTGAACTTGACGAATCTTTCCTGGTTTCTCAGCTTTGACTTCTATTAGCCCAAATTATAGAAAATTCAATCAAATATTTGCTAAAAATTCCAAACATTTTCTTTTGATTGTATGTAAAATATTAGATAAGTCATATATGATATACATATAGGAGATTTAATATAATAAAAAAAACCTTTTCCCTTCAAAATCAACTTATTTTAAGAACTTTTGATTCAGGCCTCAAATCCAAAATTCTTGACTCTTTAAATACTCTTAGAAATTTTGTGCTTAAGTATTTTCTATTTAATTCAAGTCTATATTTTCTTTATAATTTTTACTTTCTGCTTTTTTTTATATTCCTTCATTCGTAAACACAAGGCTGGAATATAGAACTAGAAGTTTCTCGTTCTATTGTTATATTTGTTCTATTTGCATTGTGTGCAAGTGCATACTTGCATAAATTTGCATAATTCTTTAATCAAGTATTTTCTATTTAAAACAAGGCTCAGATTGCTTGAAATTTAACTGAAGAATATTTGGTATGAAATCAAGAGAGTTTAGATAGATATTTCGTGGGCATTCTTTAGATTAAATCTAACTTTTCTTTACTTAATTTAAAATTTTTTTTTTGAATTCCTAAAAATTCTAAATACAAGCCATTTATGTGCTGCATTTTGAACTGAGAACTGTTGTATTTTCTATTATTTCAAGTTTGCAATTTCTTTTATCAAGCTTTTTCTACTTTATTTCAGACTCAGACTTATACTTATACTTCAAGAATGTTCGCACTGAATTCTATAAACTTTCAACTGGAACTAAAAGGATTTCTTTTGGTGAGTGCATAGATCATATCATAAGAACTTTAGTTTTTTCTTATATATCAAATCTGAAAATTCTTTTATCAAAAGTTTTTACCTTAATCTAAGAATCAGATGGTTTCATACTTAATTAAAGAATGTTCGGATTAAAATTTCTGAGAGCAAATTTTCTTTGTTCCTTTCCTCTTTCACTTAATCCAAGTCATTTTCTCTTATGTTAGGAACTCTTTTCTCAAATTACAACTAAAATAAGAACTGAGTAATTTTATCCAAGTCTCAGATTGTTTAGTCTTATTAATTAAGGAATATTCCGTCTGATTTCTATTGACTTTCGACTTGAATTAAGTAAGTTTCTCTGCGAGTCTTATATATATATATTCAATTGGAAGGCAACTCACCCGCTCCTCTTCGCGTATCATCTCAGCTATTTCCGGTTTGATTTCCATGTCATCGTGATGTCCGCCCACCGAGGAGGCGCTGTTGCCGCCAACGGCTGCGCTGCCCGGCGCAGCGGCGCCGCCAGCTGCGGCGGCGGCGAGGGAGGCGCCCAGAGCGCTGGCCATGGCCGCGTGCGAGTGGGCCAGCTGATGCTGGGCGGCCAGCTGTTGGGCGGCGGCGGCAGCCGCGTGATGGTGCATGGACGAGGCGCTGGCCGGCGGCGGCGGCGGGGCCGATGCCGATGCCGAGGCATGATGGGCCGCAGCGGCCACGGCGGCGGCCATGTGTGGCGGCAGCTGCGATTGCGACTGCGCCTGTGCAGCGCCAGCTGAGCCTTGGTGCTTGCCGGTGGGCGAGCTGAGCGCCGCGGCGGAGCCGTTGCTGTGCGCCGTGGGCGGCGGCGGCGGCGGCGCCGGAGAGCAGCTGCGATAGGTTGGATTGCCAGCCGAGGAGGCGCCCGAAGCGGCGCCCGAGCCGGAACTGGAGCAGGATGTGGCCGAGTTGCCGGCCGTGGAGGCGGCCGAGCTGCTGCTGCTGGAGGAGCTGGAGACGCAGCCGGGCTGCTGCAGCGCTTGCGGATTGGGCGATGCGAACGGATTGCGCACAATTGTCGATGTGGTCATGGCCAGCGGCTGGCTCGCTGGCGTGCGCATCTGCGTCTGCGGCGACTCGGCGCGCAGTGGCAGCGGCAGCGGACTGGGCGTGGCATAGCTGCCGTCGCGGGAACGCTTGCGCTGGCGCTGATTGAGATTGAGATCCAGCGCCGAGTCGCCGGCGCGCAGCTTGGCCAGCAGCCGGGCGCGCTTGGGCGCCACATGCTCGTCATCCTCCTCGCTGGCTCTCAAAATGGCCGCAGCAGCGGCGAGCTCGTCCTCATCCTCGTCCTCGTCGTAGACGGTCATGCGCTGCTCCGGCAGCAGCGAGGCGCCCGAGGCCGAGGCCGAGCTCGAGCTCGAGCCGGCGCTCACCTCGGCCAGGCCGCGTATCTTGAGCGTCTCGGCGACCTTCAGCAGCGGATTGATCTGATCCTGGCACACATTGATCTCGCCCTTGTACATGAACTCGACCAGAGCCTTCAGATCGCACCAGTTGACGTCGCGCATAATGATAATCGGATGCTGGCAGGGATTATCGTAGAACAGAGCCTGAAAGTACGGCGAGCAGGCGGACAGCACCATTTTGTGCGCCTTGATGGACTGGCCCTCGCAGGCGAGCGTCACGTCCACGAAGGATTCGTTTTGCAGCAGCTCGTCGAAGACATTCGTCAGGTTCGACTGATAATTGTTCCAGCGCAGGCAGAACTGTTGATTGTCCGCCGGCGAGTTCTTGCGCTCAGCTGCCACGCCCAGGCCCAGGCCGACTCCGACTGGGGCCAATTTCTGGCCCAGCTTGGGCTTCTGCTCCTGCTGCAGCATCTTAGCGCGCGTTTGTCCAAATTCAAAGAGTCCGATCGCCGCCAAATTGTGCGCGACCAGCGGCTGCGGGGAGACGGGCAGCGAGCGGGATTTCTTGGCGCTCAGCTGGACGCGCAGCTCCGGGTCCAGCGGCTCGCTGTGGCCCACCACCTCGCTGGAGGTCAGGGGGCGTGGCGGCGGCGTCAGCGGCGGTTCATGGAGCACGCTCGGCTTGTCCAGCTCCTCCACCTCCAGCTTGACGTCCAGCTGCTGTCGCTCCTGCTGCTGCTGCTGCTCCGCGGACGACAGCTGCTCGTTTGGGGCTTCGTCCAATGTTTTGTTGACCGTCTCGTAGGGCCTTTCCGTATCCGTTTCCGGCTGCACTTCCGGCTGCTTTGGCAGCTCGGCATTAACCATTGTGTAGTCGCTGGGCTCGTACTGCTCGCTCTCGAGCTTCCTTTCAAAGTCCATGATGTCCTTGGTCATATCCATAGTTCTGCGGCTTTGCTTTTACTTTTGACAGTGTTCCTTTTTTTCTTCAGAGTTCAATTCTATTTCTCAATTATTTAGCACATTTTACAGCTTTTTTTCTCTAGGCAGAGAAATTGTTTTTGTTTTTATTGTTGTTTCTCTTGTTTTTCAGCTGCAATAAGAGAGAGAAAAAAAGCACACAAAATGCTAATTCGTTAATTTCAGTGAAATCGCTGAACAAACGGAAATCTTACAAATAAATAAAGATAAGTAAAAGTTTCAATGCAAAAACTAGGAGAAAAAAAACTCTCACACTTTTCTCACATATTTTAATTTGGTTTAATATTTTCTTTAATTTATGTAGATCTCGCTAGATAAAATATATATTGGTTTTTTTCATTATAATTATTATTAAACTATAAAGTCGAACTTTTGGCTATCAAATAATCTGCGCTTCGCTTAAGAAAATACGACTCTTAGGTTAGAACCAGCAACTTTTTTTGTTCCATTGCCTCAGTGACATTTAGTTAGCTCTTGTAACGAGCTCTGCTAGCTAGTTTTATAATTTAAATACTTTACTAAAAGTTAGATCATACTTAATTAAGAAAATACACATATCTGATTTGAACAAGCAACTTTCCTTGCTCGGCTTCCTCAGTAACATCCAGTTGACTCATTTTTTTTATCTATCTCTGCTAGATAGTTCTTAAGTTAATAGAAGTTAGATCTCAATAAATCTGACTAATATGATCTTTGCCTAATAAAATACCTCTCTGAGCTTGAACCAGCAACTTCTTTTGTATAAGGTCTCTCTCTGTTATCTCTCTTTATCTCTCTTTTTCTCCCATTCTCTATCTTTCTCCCTCTTTATCTCTCTCTTGATCACTCTCTAGCTCACTATATCTCCTTTTCTCTCTTTCTCTTTGAATCTATTTCTCTCTCTCTCTATATATCGCTTTCTCTGTCTATCTTTCTCTCTCTCTATCTCTGTCTCTTTTTCTCTCTCACCTATCTCTCTTCCGCCTCTCTCTTTCTCTCACTCTCTCCTATCTCTCTTCCTTCTCCTCTCTCTTTCTCTCTCTATCCCTCCTCTCTCTTTCTCTTTCCGTCTCTCTCTCTCTTTCTCTTTCCCTCTCTCTCTCTTTCTCTTTCCCTCTCTCTCTCTTTCTCTTTCCCTCTCTCTCTCTCTCTTTCTCCCTCTCTCCCTTTCTCTCCCTCTCTCTCTCTCTCTTTATCTCTCCTTTTCTTTCTCTGGAGCACTTCCATCTATATTCATTTTCTGCAACTGCAGCCCCTGCTCCTCCTACTCCCACTCCCACCTCCCCCTCATCTATCTCTGTCTCTGCCCCTGCCCCCGCGCCTCTGGCAAATTATTATTTTATTAGCTAAGCGCACATTTATTTATGTTTCATTTCGACCTAATTTATTATAGAGATTTTCCAAACAATTATTGCTCCGCACAGACATATATTATAGCCTTTGCTACATATATATATATATATATATAGTATTATCTGTTTTATCTGTTGTGTATGCACAAATATATATATATATGTATATATATATTATCTTTTCATTTCATTTGTGTTTCAGTCTGCGTCGCTTTATAAACAAGTGGAATACATTTATATTTAATTAAATATTATTATTTATGGCCGCTCAGCACATTTGCGTAATTATATTTATTTAAATAAATGCGTGCATAGTATATTTCCATACATATATTAATGTATTTATATTTATATGTGTGCATATGTATGTATGTATGTGTATAGCTGGGCATTTAAATAAATTTATTTTGTTGCGGCTGTTGCGCTCGATGGGGCGGGGGGCGGGGCGCGTGAGGGGAGGGGGGGCCGCTTGTCTAACTGCGCGTGGGAGGTCTGCAGAAATGTTTCACTTTGTCGCACAGAGAGTGTGCGAGTGTGCGTGTGTGTGTGTGTGCGAGTGTGTGCGAGTGTGTGTGGCAATGCAAACACAGTCAGCCATAAAATTAATTTATTTTTATTATTATTGTTATTGTATTTCTTTTGCTGCTTCTTTTGCGACTGCGACTCTCTTGTTTTATGTTTATTATTTCATTCCAATTAAATCTGCTGACTGAGAGTCGTCTCTCTTTCTGGATATTTCCCTACCAGAGGGTATCATACATTTCTCATGTCTTGCGTAACGCAAGCTGGGAAACTGATCTGGCAAATTGGTCTAAGCACAAAATTGAGAGATCGCACTCCCGTTGAGGTGATATAAACATATATTATTTATTTAATTTAAATTTTAAATATACTTTGGCAGTTTCTAAACAGACGCTTGCCTAGAAATAGTGGGTTAGCTGATATACTAATATATATATATATTTAATTTGTTTTTAGTTTAGAGAAGAAAATATATTTGTTTTTAATAAACTTTAGGGTAGAGCAACATGCACGCTTTCGCAGATCCCAAAGAGTCGCTTGTCTATAAAAAATGGTCTTAGCAGGAGATTTTAGGGATCGAACACCCGTTAAGGGGATATATAGACATTTGCTTTAACAATTTCTATACCCTTTCGATTTCACATTCTATTTAGCCTATTTACATATTCTTTACTTCTATTAATCCTTTGATTATTGTCTCTTTTCTAACTATTATAACTATTCACATTCCAAAATAATCTAGTTTCTTTAGATTATTTTAGTATTTCCTTTCTAATAACTTTCTTCTGGACTTAAGACTTTGCTCTAGAGCTGTGAAAAGGGACATAGCTGGGCCGTAAGGGCGACCATAAATAATAATTAATAAAATAAATTAATTAATAAACTAGTTGAGAAATAAATATAAGATAGACAAATTAAGATAAAAATTAGTTAATTAATTAAAACATAAATACATAAATAAATAAAGAAACAAATAAATAATTTGATGAATTAATAAATAAATAATTAATAAGTAAACAAATAAATGAATATATATTTCTATGCGAGGCATCCTTTGTGAGAAGTGAGTTTTATATTTGTCAATATTTTGTGTTCCCCAAGATATCTCGCCCAAGCTCTGCTTATAAGAACTTCAAAACTCTTCTCACATAACAGAAAAAAACATCTCAAATCGAACAACTATATAATATATATAGTATGGGATATGCCTCTTATGGCAACAATCTGATGCAAAAATAGCTTTTCTTTCAAATCTTTTCCAAGTTATTTGAAGTGTATTTAAACTTCGGCTTGCCCTTCCTTCTCTCTTCTCCTTCTTCTTATTATTATTATATTTATAATGCAGAATGCTGCCCAATTTGGCGCTCAAACAACAAGAACAACAATTGCCATAAGAAAATATTCGCTACGCTGCAAATTGTTTTTTTTTTATTATTTTATTTATTGTTGTTGCTGGCAACTTTTGCCCCTTGTTGTTGTTGTTGTTGTTGCTGATGCTTTGCCATTATAACTTTTATTTATTGTTGTTGTTGTTTTTGCGCCTTAAATTTAATGCTTCTTGGGAAAAGCAAAGCAACAACAACAACAACAACAACGAGAAAGCAACAAACCCAATAAAATAAACAAAACTCGCAAAAATATTTATATTTATATTTTATATTTTTCTGTTGTATTTCTTTTTTATTGTTTATGTTATTTGTTGCTGTCGTTGTCGTTGTTGTTGTTGTTGCTGCTTTGGCCATTTCCTGTTTGGTATTTATTTTTTTTTTTTATGTTTTCAAGTTTTTCTGAAACCGAAAACTGAAAACTGAGGCCGAGCCTGGCTGCGCTTCCTTATCGTTGTTGTTGTTGTTGTTGTTGTTTTTTGATTAATTATTTATAATGCGCGCAGCTGTTGCGCGGCATAAAAATAAAAATTAAAATTGAAGCGCGGCAACAAAAAATAAATAAAATAAAACGAAAATGTGCACATCAAAAATAAAAAGAAAGGCAAGCCGGCTGCGGCAGCAATAACAACACACACACACACACACACACAACACACACATACAAGACACACACACTCAACACACACAGCACACACACAAACAACACACACACACACACACAACACACACATACAAGACACACACACTCAACACACACAGCACACACACACACAACACGCAGCAGTCAAAGTTGTGCTTCGTTTTTTTATATTTCTCGCTTCTTTTTCTTTTTTTATTTTAATATTTATTATTTTTATTTATTTAATTTACGAGTCCTGCGAAGTTTGCACAGCACATTTGTTGTTCTTGTTGTTGTTGCTGCTGCGCACACCTTTGTCTGTGTCTGTGTGTGTGTGTGCGCGCATATATAAATATATATTTTGTATTTATTTATTTACGCTTATTTATTATTTATGCAGGCAAATAATAAATTACACAAGTTGTTGCCGTTCGCTGCTGGGCCCCAGCTCTTGCTGCCAGCCTTTTTATGGCCCTCAGCTGTGTGTTCCTGTGTGTGTGTGTGTGTGTGTGTGTGAGTGTTTTTTTGGCGCGCCAGCCCAAGACGCGGCAGCAGCAGCAGCAGCAGCAACAAGGAACTGCAAACAGGATGCGGCGCGTAAGTTTTTGCTGAGCGCCCAAAACACAAACAACAACAAAAACCTTTTTTACGAGCCAGACTGGCGCGCTCTATGCGAGTGTGTGTGTGTGTGTGAGAGAGTGGGAAGGGGGAGGGGGGGGGGGGGTGGCTTGTGGGCGGCGGTGTGCACACGTTATAAATTTATAAATTACAATTTCTTGGCGTAGCAGCAAAAGGAGCTGGCAAAATGTGCGCAAAGGCGCCTCGATAATTTATAGATATACAAGTATATAAATATATACATATACATATATATCTATAATTTATGCACATATATTAAGATATATAAATATGTTTAATTTGCTCCACATAGATACATATATATATTTATATAAATGTTTTATTTATAAACCCGCATCGATTTTCATGCGGCAATTAAATGCAAGTTTACGTGACGTGTCTTACGTTGCGTTACGTTACGTTACGTTACGTTACGCTGTTATTTGTCAACACACACGGCTATGCAATTATTATAATAATCATAATTATACAACATTTTTTATGGCTTAACAAATACAAATTAAACATACACAAAGCTGACTGAGTTTTCCACGTACTTTTCCAAGTTTTGCTTGACGCACATTTGTTGTTGTTTCTGTTGTTGTTGTTGTTGTTGTTGTTGTTGTTGAGTGTTTAGTTTGTGCAGCGCGTGCAGCACATTATGTTGTTTCTATTTGTATTTATATTTAATTTCTTATTTGTTGTTGTTTGTTGTTTCATTCACACACACACGACGACGACGACGACGGCGACGACGACGTTTAGCGGCACATTCGTTTATTGTTATTGTTATTGTTGTTGTTGTTGTTGTTGTTCTCTGGCTTTTTGCGTACGCTGCTCACAAAACGTTGCGTTGCATTCACGACGAAAGTTAAATACGAACTGATTGCTCGGCAAAAGTATCTAACAGATACAATGAATGAAACTCGAAACTCGGCGTCGCTGCGCTGCCGGCGTCGCTGCCGGCGCTGCGTGAGCGCGAGCGCCAGAGAGCGTGAGAGCGAACGCGCGCGCGAGAGAGAGAGCGCCCACAAAAACACACATTTGTTATTCCGGTTGTTTGCGGCGAATTCGGCGCGCTGGCCGCGACGTCTTAAGAGCAGCCGGCCTTTGACGGCTTAAGAGAGCGTCAAGTGTGCGCGTGCTCTCTTCGCTAATTATTACTTCTTTTTTTTTAACAACTTGTGCGATCTTGTCGCTGTTTATGTTAATTAATAATTTTTTATTTAAGCTCTATTTATCAGGTTTTTAGCTGCACTTGAGCAGCCAGCTGCTGCATTTGGGCCCTAGGGGAGTGAGCGGGGGGTAGGGGTCAGGCAGTGCACGAACCAATAAGGCAAATACATAAAAATCGCGAATAACGTCAAGACACGCATAACCAAAAACTGCGCCTACTACAAAACAGGCCGAGTGCAGCAGCAGCAGCAACAACAACAACAACAAGAACAACAGCAAGAGGCGCATTCTTTTGGCCGGAAAGAAAGAGAGAAGCTGCAGCATTTGGTCCAGTAAGAAAATGTTGCAAATAGTTTTTAGTGCAACCCCCGACGACGGCAATCTTCAGCATATTGCAGCCATTCATTGTTATTGTTGTTGCTGCTGTTGTTGCTGCTGCTGCTGCTGCTTAGCCCAACAACTACTGCGAAAAGAGCACAGAAAAACTACGGCACTTGGCCACGCCCTCGATGCGAGCCAACAAGCGGGCAGCGCAATGGGTGTGAGCGAGCGCGCAAGCTTGGCGCTCGCTCCCTACACGAACAGAACAGTCAAGCAGTCAAGGTGAGAGGCGACCCCCCGTCCCCTCCAACCCATTCCCCCCCCTCGTAACGACTAGCGTATGAGCGAGAGCGAGAGGGAGAGCGAGCCGAGCCGAGCATTGCTGCGGCGCTCTCTTAGACGACGTCGCTCATTGGCAAGGCCAAAAAGAGCAAAAACTTTGAGCGCAACAACAACAACAGCAAGAACGAGCAACAAAAAAAAACAAAAAAGAAGAAAACAGCAAAAGCATTAAGCAGAAAGATGTGCAGCAGCGGGCCAAAGAGGAAATGCAAAATGCGAGCTGTTGCTGTTGTTGTTGTCGCTCTTGTTGTTGTTGTTGTTGTTGTTGTTGTTGCTGGTGACGTCACGCAGTAGGCGGCGCTACGAACGCATTTTTAATATGCAGCTCGCATAGTTGCTGTTTGTAGGCCTCCTGCAGCAGCAGCTGTTGTTGTTGTTGCTGCTGCTGCTGCTGCTGGTTGACATGTGCGCAACCAATAACAACAACTAAACTAAAGCCCATGTGTGCGCGCCTGTGTGTGTGTGTGTGTGCGTGCGTGTGTGTGTGTGCGTTTGTTTTTGTATATTTTGCATATTTTATTTGATTTGCTTTCTCGCTTTTTTTTTGGCCTTTTTTGTGCTTCGTGCGCTTTTGCGAGCCGCTCGCACGCTTCGTGTTCAACGCCCATTGGCTGGCATTTTAAATATATATATATATATGAATTATATACGTATATATATTTATATAGCTGTGCTTGTGTGTAGAAAAAAGCGTAGCATCGCAAATATTTATAAGCGCCTCTTCGGCCTGCCGCCAGCTTCGGCAGACACGAAACTCGGCGAATTACAAAAGCGAATCAAAACGATTTGCTAATATTTATTTAATAGTTATTATAAAATTAGAAAACCTTTTTAATTTGTAGATATGTATTTAGTGTAGTTCTTGTTCTAGTTCTGGTTCTAGTTATATTTATAGTTGTAGTTATTGTTCTAGTGCTAGTTCCAGTTCTAGTTCGGGTTCTGGTACTAGATCTTGTTCTAGTTACAATTCCAGTTCTAGTTTAAGTCCTGCTTATGGTACAAGTTCTTGGTTTAGTTCTAGTTCCAGTTCTAATTCTAGTTCCAGTTCTAACTTTACTTTTTAGTTCTAGTTCTAGTTTAGTTTAAGTTATAATTCTCGTTCCAGTTCCAGATCTAGTTCTAGTTCTAGTTTTAGTTATGGTTCTAATTTTAGTTCCAGTTCTAATTCTAATTATAGTTCTTAGTAGCTTAAGTTCTAGTTCCTTTGTTCTGACAAAATGTCTTTATCCTTTATCAAATGCATACAGAATTTGAGGAAACAAAAAAGCACAAGAAAACAAACGGAATAATTAATTGAATAATTTTTTTTATTGTTTTAAAATTTAAATAACTGATGGAAAGAAATTTGCCTCTGATCTATGATGATGATTAATGCCTTTCTTATGAGAACAAAAATTCCAAAAATAACGTTCTTTTTTCAAATTGAATAGTTTTTTCTTTTGATTTTTACTAGAATAATATTTTGAAAATTTTGAATATGTTCAAAAATCCAGAAATAATGGTATTTTATAACAATCATAGTTTTAGGTTATTTTTAAAGTCCTGAGAGTTCTTCATAAAAGTGTCTTCGTATATACATATATGTATATCATAGAGAGAGGAGGAGCAGGAGAATATAATATTTTAAATATAATTTGTATTCTTCTCTTTAAAAGTGATTTTTATAGTGTAGCCAAGAGAGAACTTTATAGAGTTTCTTGAGGAGAATAAACTATTTTAAATACAATTCTCAATCTTATCATAAAAGTGAAAATGAAATTCTCCAAAATGAGGTCCACCAATTAGTCGAAGTGAGATCATCTGCAAGAAAAATCCTCCATCTTAACTCGAAGATAGAGTATCTTTCACATATGACAAGATCTTAGAACTAAGATAGAGTATCTCTCAGATATGACAAACTTTTAAAAGGCTTTTGCCGCAGAGCTCTTCAAGATTTATAAAAATGACAGTTTCTGTCAGTTTTTTGCATTTAATCAAGTCACTTTCTGTTGCGCCGCTGAACGCCGGAAATGAAAGCCCTTTCCGCTTTGACAAGCTCAAAGATGGCAGCCGAAAAAACCAAAAAAAAAAAAGAAATGCTAAAAAGTGAAGTGGGAAAAAAAAAAAAAGGAAAAACTAGCGAGTATTGGCTTCCGTTCTGCCGTGGCGAGTAGGAAATTTCAAAGTGAAAATTATTGGGAAAAAGCGTGAAAAAAATGTGTATGTATATGTGTGTGTGTGTGTGTGTGTGTGTGTGTGTGGGCAGCGGTGTGGAAACCACGTTAAAGGACATCCGCTAGCAAAGCGAAAGAGTTCATATTGGCAGCATCCAGCGAGAGAAGTCAAAGAAATGGCGACAGGAAATGGACATTGCCACTAGAAAGAAGCAGACCAGAGAGGCGACAGAAATACAAAAACAAAACACAAAATACTACGGAATATCCCTGGAGATGGGCAGCTAGGCAAATGCTAACCTACAAATCGAAGTGGACAACAAACAACTCGGGCCTTGGCAGCCCCATGAAAGCGAAGCCAAAACTCTCTGAAGAGCTCTTCAATGCCTTCCGATGCCAGAACATTTGATGTCTTCTGTCCAAGCGGAGCGACAAGCCGTAAATGAAAACAAAAAGAGATCCAGAAAAAACCCCAAAGAGGCTTAAAGATTCGAGTGCTCTGCAAAGTTGCGTTTGTTTTCAGCTCCGACATATAAATGATAGCTAAGAGGCGCCTCTGGAGGAATACCATAAAAAGATCTGGCCAAGAGTTAAATGTGTCATCTGAGAATGTGTTAGTCACAGTGTCCCAAGCTAACCAAATATTATAACTTTAAAATGATTTCCAAGCGAAGTCTAATAAATTTTTTTACTGAGAACCGAAATCTTTCAATTAGCCAGAAATATTTAAATATTTTTAAAAAATATTTGGGTTAAAAATAAAGTTCTTTAGAGAGAGATCCAGTCCTAAAGCATAAAAAACTTGATTCCCAACTATTGGCCGTGAGTTGAACCAGCGTCATTTCTTTTTTGAGCTTGCAGCCTTATTTTATAGCTCTGTTCTGTACCCAAGAAATTCTATATTCATATATTATATTAAGCATACCTAAAGAATATTCATTTTTATTCCAGATCTGCCACGATCCACAAAATCCGCATGGGAATTCATTTTGAAACATTTGAAGGTATTTCAACCGAGCAGAATCTTGTGAAAATTTAAGGTAGGAAAATAACTCTAATTAGAAATTATATATATACTAGCGGGTATTGTCCGGCTTTGCTAATGGCAAGTTTTGTGCTTCTTGCGCAAAATTAATTAACTAATTCATTTATTTATCAAAAATTAAAATTAAAATCTAAAATTTTCAACCAATTCCCGCCCGTGGAAAGTTGAAATTTGGTAATATCGTAAACTCTTTTGAAGTTTGTACTTTACAAAGATATTTGAAAACTTGTTAAAAGTCTGTCGAATATAAAACGAAAAGTTGAAATCAAATTAAGATATAAATCTTGTGCTGAGAATCGTGAAGCCGAAAAGTTAACTTTCTTTTCTTAAACCCTTGAACCGCATTTTCCATCCAAAAGCTGTAGATTTTGCTAAAAACTTTTCAATTATATTTTACTAAGATCTTTAAAATAGAGTTTGAAAAAGATCCGTTGATAAATAGAAAAGTTGCAAATTTTCCGCCAATTTTCCACAGCTACTGCTGGAAATTCCGAAATCGCTGAAACACATATTTAGTAAGATTTTATGTCAAGTCTAGAAAATAAGTTGTGATGTTTGTTGAAATTCCAGCTTTAAAGCTCTTACGTTGATCACCAATCAATCAGTCTGTCATTCAGTCAGTCAATCAATCAATCAGTCTGAACAAGTAGTTTTATAAATTCACTTTGCGTACAGATAAGTAATATGCATTTTATTTCAGCTCTGCCAGGATCCACACAACTAGCGCCGGAAATTATTTTGGAACAATTAAAGATATTTCAATGGCGAAAATTTAAGGTAGGAAAAGAACTCTGATTGAAATATAATAATATCTATTAAGCAAACTCAACTCTTTCAATTTGAAAGCTTTTAAGCCTTTTAGATAAGACAAATCATAAGTTTTTCGCAGCTTAAATCGTTTCAATACTTTGCACAATCGACTGTGCGAGAGAACGGAATAATCCTTGGATCCAGGCGCATCCTTCGCGCATGCTGGCTTTGCCAGTGCATTGTTTGTGTTCAGGGCGTCAAATTTACATCTGCGAATACTTGGGTCAAAGGCATTTTTTTGTACCCTAAACCCAGGGCAAATGGTTAGAATGGGTATATTGGTTGTGGGGCAACGTATGCAACAGGCAGAAGGAGGCCTACGCAATCCCACAAGTCGATCTGGTGCTGTCCGTCCGTCTGTTTGTCCATAAGTCTGTCTGTCCTTAAGTCTGTCTGTTCGTATGTGTGAAGCTAGAGAACGTAGCTTCTCCTCTTGTTTACGCAGATCAAGTTTCTGTCAAATAATCGATAATTCTCTTCACTTTTCCATGAAATCGATAAAAATCGTTATCGAAATATGGTTATTCGAACATATCTCGAAGCATATGGGAACTAGAAACGTCAAATTTCGAATGAAGCTGCTCGTAGAGTATACACAGATCTCGAATTTTTCAGCTTTTGTTTAACTCCACGCATTTTTGACTATATTGGAAAAAAAACCAACTTTAATAGGTATTGCCTTGAACTTAGGTATGCACACACTTTTGCCTGGCATACTTAAGCCCTGAAAATTTCATAGGAATCGGACCTTAGGTACCGAAATAAAACAAAAAGGCATTTCCTTAAAGCATAGTGCAGGGAGAAAGGGAAGAAAAGGAAGCAAGGGCTCAGCTGACGGTTAAAATGCTTGTGTGAGGTTTCCAAGTCATGAGCAGGGTATCTGCTAGTCGGGCACTCCCCTCCAGTTCACTCCGACTTGTTTTTAGATGCTGTTGCTGCATTTTCAACTGTGGCAAGTTCTGCTTAAAGTGTAGATCACGCAAAATCAACGCAGCACAGAAAAAAATGAAGAGAAAACCCAGCACAACAAGCTGCGTGTGTGTTAGTGGGTGTGTGTGTGTGGGTGTGTGGATGTGTGTGTGCCCCCTTTAACAATAGAAGTAGCCACAGCAGCAGTCGGTTCCGTTGGCTGACTCTGCCCCCGGCCTGAGCCTGAGCCTGGGCCTGGGCCTTGGTCAATTGGTTGCCGTTAGAAAATTGCGCATACGACGCGTCGTCCACGTTCTCGTGCTCCTCGTCCGGCAAACAAAAAGTAAATACAAAAAAAAATTATGTAAAAGCCGCCGTCGTCGTCGTCGGCGTCGGCGTCGTTGAAGTTTTCTCCAGTTTTATTTGCCCAAAGGCCGCGCGACGTGCGCTACCTAACAAAAGAGTTTCTAATGATTTTTGCGCCCTGTTTGTGCGCCCCCTTACTACTCCCTCACCCTCCCCCCCTCCCTCCCTCTGCTGCCCCCCTCGCTGGCGCCTGTTGGTCGTCGCCTTTGCAATTGTTGTTGCTGTTGTTGCAGACGGAAATGAAAATCGAAAAGAATTGTTAGCCAGCCTCCAAACTCTGGCTAAAGAGTAGGCCTACACTTGCACCCCCTCCCCCCCCCCCTCCCCTTGCACTCCTACCCACCTCTAGCACTGCCCCCGCTGCTGCTCGAACAATGCAAATAAATTCAATCGATGCTCGGACCCAAGTCGCCGCTGGCCGTTGTCGTTGTTAAGCTCTGCCCCAACCCAGCCCACGTCTCCCCCCCTCCCCCTCTCCATGCCCCACGCATGCATGCGTCAGCTGCGCCCATGTGCTTGGTGTGTTGCGAGGGGTTGGTGGGGGGTGGCTAGTTGCCGCAGCCGCTGCCAAAGTCGTTGGCTGCGGCCGGGCAACGACGCGCGACTCGTTCTCGGCAGAGGTTTAGAAAAGCAGCTGCAGCTGTCTGTGTGTGCCGCCTCTCTCTCTGTGTGTGTGTGTGTGTCCAGCAGCCCACATCGTTGCTAAGCTGCCAAATGAAAATCCTTTCGTTGTAGCCCTGACCATGGCCAGGCTCAAGTCCAAAACCAACATGGAGTCGGGGAGCTAGGGGAGAGGGAAAGGGGCAGCCTGTACTCGAATTTTCCATGCGATTTGCAAGCGCAAAATTTCCGCCAAAAACCAAACAAACAAAAACTAACACACGCACAGCCCTGTGTGTGCCTTGTGTGTGTGTGTGTGGGCCCACAAAGGCGCTGCAGGATGGCCAGCAGCAGCAGCAGGCGGCCAAAGGATGCGGCTGAAAGGAAATGCGCTGTCGCCGTGCACTTCCTCTCCCCTCTCCGCTCTCTCTCTGCATTTTCTTGCCATATTTTTTTTTTTTGCTGTTCCTGGAGCGGAAACGCAGTTTCCAAGCACGAGGCTGCAGCTCAGGTGCAGGTCCTGCTGCTGCTCCTCGTCCTGATCCAGGTCCTGGTTTCGTTGCCCCAAAGACAACAAACAACATTTGGTCGAAGCAACAAACCAAAAATTTGTTTGAGCCAAAGCAAAATTTCGAACGCTGTTTGCCTATGCAGCAGGAAGGAAAACTGGTCAGCAGGTGGAAAAGTGGGCGGGGTGAAGGGAAGGGAGAGTGATTGAAGGGGCGTGGGCAAGGGGAGAGGGAGTTGTTTGGGGGCTGGGACTTGGGCTGGGCGCTGCTTGAGCTGCGAATTGGTTAGCCTGTTGCCGGCTGATGGAAGAGTCCTCTTTTTGTGTTTGTAATACCCATTAAAAATTGCTAAAAAGGGTATGCTGGTTTGGCGATTGAGCCAGATGCGTAACTACAAAAACTTGTGACTTAAAAAATATATTATCCCATAACACACACAGCATAATATTAATATTATTCGAATCGATATCTCTGTACATTTCGATAGCTGCGATAAAAATCGATTTCGTGACTTGGTTTTTTTAAGAATAACTCGAGGATTATAGAAGCTAGTTACACCTAATTTGGAATGTTGCTGCTGGAATATTATACAAAGATAAAAAATAAATCATTTTTTATATACCTCCCCCCTTTCCTCCTCTAAACTAACAAAAGCTCAGTTTTAATGCTAGAGCCTTGGGCTTTGGTATGCACACACTTTTCTGTGCCATAGTTAAGCCATGGAAATTTAATCAAGATCGAGCTTCAAATACCCAAGTTAAGCTAGAATGGATACACTATAATAATACACTGAGCGAAGAAAAAGCACCGATGCGTGCGTCTGTTTTCTTATTCTCGCATGTGTAAGTTCGAATTGTCTCAGCAGCTCTTCACTGCATTTAGGGTATCTGCCAGTCGGGCACACCCGCTGCATGCATTCTTACTAGTTTTTTTTTTGGTCTTTGATTATGCGTTAGCTATGCAAAGCAGGCTGCGTCTGCCACAATAGTTGCCCTCAAGGCTTGCAACTGCTTTTACAGCAACTCGCCTCGCCTCTTTTTCATTTACAGCTGCAGCTCTTGACTTTGGCTTAACATCGGGCTCGTCCAGCAAATGCATTTGCCTAATCATTTGTCTTAAATGCGCAAAAAGAAGCTGACTCAATTTTTTGTGGCACATGCAACGCTGGAAACTATGCAACAAGCGGCGGCCGCAAATAGTCTTTGGCTGACAAGCGCTCATTAAAATCGCATTTAACACGAGGCAAAAGCCGCAAAGATGCCACCACATTGCACACAATTATCTGGCCGAGCTAGCTTTTGTTGTTGTTGTTGTTGTTGTTGTTGTTGTCGTCTGGCATTGTGGCATGCCACACATCATGCGCTCTGCTTTAACATACATAAATCTGCGAACTCAACTTATCTTTGACAACAAAAATTCTCATACTTGGCAGTTAAGACTCGCCAAGTGCCGCAACGAAGCTGAAATACCCTGTGAATTTCGAAATGCATATAGAAAGCCTTTCAATTATTATAATTTACTCCTAAGCTAGGCAGATTTTAATCTAAAGCATTCTGAGCAGGGGTTGTCCTCTAAATTGATGCATCCTCTGCTAACTAACTGGATGACGGACTGACTGATTGGTGGGGGAAAACGTTGGTCATCACGTTGGTGGATTAGTTGCGTGAGCTTCGAGCTAGCAAAACAGAAATCGCCGGTTCAAATATGAATTTAAGCAATATATTTTTGTTGACATCATTCTTTTTGCTAGTCTGACTTTATAAATACGTAAAAACTTGAATCAAATTGTGAGCATCGAACTAGCAAAAGAGAAGTTGTCAGTTCAAATATACATTTTCGCAATATATTTTTGTTTGCATAATTCTTTTTTTAGTCTGACTTTTTAAGTACGTAAAAACTTGAATCAAAGTGTGAGCATCGAACTACCAAAAGAGAAATCGCGGGTTCAAATATAAATTTTTGCAATATATTTTTGTTTACACAATTTTCTAGTCTGACTTTTCAAGTACTTAAAAACTTGAATCAATTTGAGCATATTTTTTTGTACAGCAATCTGAGCAGGGCTTCTCCTCTAAGTTGATTCTTCTTCTACTAACTGAATGGATGACGGACTGACTGATTGAGGGGGGCAAACGTTGTCCATCAACATCAACACCAATGCAGCCTTAAGAATATGCTTCGTTCATGAAGCTGAACGTTGAACTAGCAAAAGAGAAGTCAGTGGCTCAAATGCAATTTTATATATTTTTCTTTACTCTCTTGAACTTTGTAGCACGTAAAAACTTAAATCAATTTTTGATATTCTCTTTAATGTGACCTAAACTTGAACTTGAAAAGTCGCTGGTTCAAATGCAAATTTTTTTAAGTACGCAACAACTAGAATTAATTTTGAATATCTCGTTTTATTGCTGTGTACTTCAACTTGACATCTGAAATTGAGACAGCATTTTTTGTGGCTTAACATCTTGTAGCTTATGAGAAGCAGCAACAGTTTATGTCCCTTTGGCAAGGGCATACAACCAACTAACATAGACACTCACACATTTATGTATATATTTTTTAATGCCCGCAAACAAAATAAAAGTCAAAAGCACGCCGAGGCCCGCCGGGACTTGCCTGGCAGGCAGCCGAGGCATTGTCTATAAAACATATACAAATATACAAATATATATATAGAAAAACATTTTCTCTTTTTTTTTGCCAGCTCACGCTGTGCCGCAGGATGTTTGGCGTCCTTAGAATAAAATCCTTTTTAAATATATATATATATTTTTTTTATCTCACTTCTGCGTGCGAACGTAAAAAAAAGCACTGCGTTGTCCTTGTCGAGGTTGCAGCTGAGTGGCTTTCCCTGCCTGTCTGTGTGTGTGTGTGTGTGTGTGTGTGGCACGCGCGATTTTGTGTGGCGCGTGCCTTTTGGGCGCCCGACAGCAGCAACAGCACTTCCTTCTGGCCACATGGAGACCCTGGAATCCACTGTTGGCATATCGCTCTTAAGTGTTATTTGTCTACGTTTGCGCCAGCTCCAGACTGTGTCTCCTTCTCTCTCAGTGTGTGTGTGTGTGTGTGTGCCAGCTTGTGTCCTGGGCGTGTGCTCTGGTAATTGTGCCGCTCATATGTGTGAATTAAATGTGCCGTAAAGGATCCCAATTTTCCGGTCACTTAACTGAAAACCGAGAATGTGCCAAAAACATGCGGATGCAAAAGGTGGCTGAGGAGGAGGGGAGAGGGGGAAGGGGGGCAGCCGGGCGCTGTTGGGCAACATTTTTGTGTGCTCGTGTTATCCTTAACCCTTCGCCGCTTTGGTTATTCACGGATCATGTGCTGATTGTTCATTCGACTAAGGACATTGTCTGACAAGGCTGCGACACGCCAAGCCTGGCAAACACAGTCAGCGAAAAGGTTAGAAAAAAGGATTCGAGTATTTAAATCAAGTTAACAAGGTTTAGCTGGACTTAACATGAGTATTGGGTAACGAGTTTTGAAAGACCATAACATATTTAATTAATTATACAAATAGCTAGAAGTGGTAAATGCAGCTCTTGGGATTAATTATATGTCCCTTATGTTTGAATACATTTTTAGTTGTTTAGTTAAAGATATTTACATTTTGCCAAACTTCTTTTTTTTTTGTATATATATATATTCGTATAAAGACATTATTTTCAGCCGGATTGGATTTTCGTTCATGGTTTTAGGATTCGTATATAGACATGGGTCCAAATTTCCCACCTCCATAACTCGGCCAAAACTCAACCGATTTTCACCAGAATTGGCTTTTTGTTGATGGTTTTCCCTCTAAAATAATCCGGCATTTAAATCTGACCACACATTTTTGAGTCGAAATTCATGTCAATATCTTACCCCTAGGATTCGATATAGACATGGGTAAAAATTTCCCACCTCCATAGCTCGGCCAAAACACAACAGATTTTAACCCGGGTTGAATTTTCATTCATGGTTTTCCCTCTTAAATAATCTGTCATTTAAATCTGACCACACATTTTTGAGTCGAAATTCATGTCAAAATCTTACCCCTAGGATTCGTATATAGATATGGGTCAAAATTTCCCACCTCCATAACTCGGCCAAAAGTCAACCGATTTTCATGAGGTTTGGCTTTTTGTTCATGGCTTGGCATCTAGATCAATTTGGCTTTTAAATCTGACAACAATATTTTTGTTCAAAATTCATGTGTAAATGGTACCCTCGAATATCCTATATAGGCATACGTCTAAAAAAGTGAGAATGTTCGGACCGGTTCGGTATACTTAGAGAAGCTATAGCTATATGGTTTTCATTTTGTAACGAATACCTATTTATCTTCTCCGACATATATTCTTAAATGCCTTGCAGTACGTAGCAAGGTTCTAAACAAACTGTTATCCAGAGTTTTGAATGCAACTGAAATACTAATTAGCAAGATCCCCACACATATTGCACATATTTATATATAGATATATATAAGCTGAGCGATTAAAACCGAAGGCTGAATGTGAAAAGCCAAAGGCATCTGGGGCATTTATGCACAGCTCTTAAGCGCCTTAGTGTGCCCCCCAACGAGGGGAAGGGGTGAGCGGGGTCAGAGTGTAGCTGGGATAGACCGCAAGAATTAACCGCCAACGGGTCGTCGTGATAAGCCAGCTTCTTGGACTTGCCACAGACAACACATCGCTGGCAGTCAAAACCGAATTCTGTTGCCCAACCGCATAATTACCTTGCCCGGCTCATGACAATTTAACTGCCAGGCATAATGTGACAGGGGCACAAAGATGCAAAGGACATAAGCACACACACACACTCACACGCACACACACACAGATGCCCACACATAGGAATCTCCGGCAGGCAGTCGCCTTTAGGTGTCCGGCAAATGTTATCCTTTGCGGTTTACACATTTCCATTTGTCGCTGTGAGGTGTCCGCAAGTCCGGATATCCGACAGCCAAACAATGTTTTTATTATAAACAAAGTAAAACAAATTAGCGGCAACAAGCCACAAAAAAAAAAAAAACAATCTGTAAAATAGCTGAAAAAAAAAACTGAAAAAAAGGCAAGGTACGACGAAGCAAAAGACCCAACAGAACTGACAGCGCGCTGCCAGTGGAAATGGTTGCTATTTTAATACCCTTTCCAATCGGGTATTGCTGTTATGAAAGAAACTGTAAATACTTATATTATTATATTACATTACCTTATGGAAACAGCTCCAGGAAAATATTTGTATAAATGTGGTATATAGTTAGATATAATAGAACAATTTCAGCTAGCCAATGATAAACCTGGTGCCAGTGTTGGAAAACGCGAGTAATTTATCAATAATTGTTGCAGTTAAATGAGAAGAAAAAAATTCTTATTATATCTATAGCCGTATCTATATCTATCTCCATATAAATCGCTCCAACAAAGCTTTAGTCGAGCTGCTGGGTTCGAACCGGCGACTTCTCGCTTGCTAGTTCAACGCTCAGGCACGAAAGCCAAACAAGCTCATAACGTCCAGTTTACGGAGCTTACATTTCTGCTCTTTTGTTAATGTTTTTTATTAAAGCTTTGAACCATCTTTTTTCCGCGTTAACAGTTCGAACTTTCTAAAACCCCGTCTTAGTGTTCGTCTTTGACCCAAAAGGGAGCTTCTCTTAAAACTTGAGCTTAAGGTCATAAAGTCATTTAGGCAGCACAAGAAGTTTTATATACACAAATAATTTGTCAATTATTTCAACAGATTTTGTGTAAGATAAAGATATATATATATATATATATATATATTGCTATTTATTTCTCAGTGCTATGCAGCTCTGCTTTTTGTCAGGGTATTTGAACTTTGCCAGACCAGAGCAGATAAATTTTCCTGCTCGTTTTTCATATGTTATCCTTTCACGGACACTTCATTATGTGGTTAAGCCGCGGGCGTTAAAAAGGGTTTTGATAAACACACAGACATTCGACTTTATAAGCGCACATGCATAAATATATACATATATATTATATGTATTTTTAATATAGTATTAAAAAAAAGGGGCGGAATATGTTGCGCGTGCTTTTTTTTTTTTTGCTCTGCACAGTTTGTTAATTGTTTTGAGTTAATTTAATGCCAACAAGGATCGGCGGGTGTTAAAGGACAAACGTGTGCTGCTAATTACCAACGGGCAACAACAAGGACACGAAGACAGAAAGGACACGGAGATTGGAGAGACTGGAGCGAGTCAAGGTGTCTCAGCCATTGGGCAAACGCACATTAATGAACTGTAACTGTAACTGTAACTGTAACAGGAACTGGGCAAGGACGAGGACACGGCGCAAGGTGCGAGAACTGAGCGACGGCTGCTGCTGCTGCTGTTGCTGAAGAAGGACATCAACGCTTTGCTGTGCCGCAGTTAATTAGGAAATTAAATTGAGTAAAGTGCTTGAGCGTTTTGCTTGTTTGCCAGCGACTATCTGTGTGTGTGTGTGCTCTATGTGTGTGTGTGTGTGAGTGTGCTGCGTATGAGTGTGAGCTGTGTGTGTGTGTGTGTGTGTGTGTGCTGATTGTGTGCACACACGCCTCAAAAATAATTAAGCGTAAAAAAAACGGCGTGCTAAGCGCTTGAGCTGCTGCTCTCTCGCTCGCTCACGCATTCCCAATTGATCTATGACAACCAGCCACCCCCCTCCCCCTCCCCCTCACACACACACACAACCCCCTCCTGTTGACGCCCATGCAAACAGCTTCTTGAGCCGCCAACTGGCTCCTCTTACGCACACACTCCTTCTGGCCCCTTCTTCTGTTCGTGCTCGTCTGTGCGATTCTCGCCTCAATCCAACCCCTTACACAAGCACGCCACCCCCTCGCCCGCCCCTCCTTGCCCCCCTGGGCACTTATGTACAAGTGGGCAACGCCGTGCGTTGCCTACTTTTAGGCGGCTGCCATTCATTTTCATTTGCCCAGTGGATTTTTGCGCCTCTTTCGCCACGTTCCCGGCGCTCGGCGCCGGCTGCGACTCGAGTGTGTGTGGGGCGTGGGAACTGGGGCTCTCCGGCACGCTCCGGCTCCAGAGTGGTTCGTCTTCGTGGCAATTGCTCTTATCGCTTGTTGCCGTTACGTTTTTTGGTATATAACGCGCGCGTCTCTGTGTGTGTGCGACTGTGTGTGTGTCTGTGTGTGTGTGTGTGTGGAGCACGCACCAACTGGCTGCTCGGAAGGCGGAGCCAGTGGCTGCCTATCGGGCAAGAGATTCAATGTGGTTGCTTTGGAAATTGTTGAAGGCTCCTCTTCTGCAACAACTTCCCAGCAGCTCCTCCTTCGCCTCCGCCTTCGCCTCCGCCTCGCTTCTTCGTCTCTGTCTCGCCTCTCACACGCGCAGCGCATAAAAATCCAGGCCATTAATTATAATGGATATGGATATATGCATTTGACCGATGCATGGGCTTATATCAACTTTATCCGCTGACAACAGAAAACAACAAAAAGAAGGAGGAGGAAAAAAATGCAAAACAAATCTCTGAACATCAATCAAAGTGCAAATCATGCTAAATTATATCAGACACAGATGACGGCGCATCAACTAAAAATTACACAGCTCAAAAAATAAACCAAAAAATGCACACAAAGCCGTCGACTAACTAAAATAGATAAATAGCAAGACGACGAATTAGCTTATACACTTGCAATTATATGGCATATAAATAATAATAAATACAATATATATATTAAATATTAAATTTAAAATAATTTGAATACATAATAAATAATAATAAATATTAAAACATAGAAAATATTATAAAACACGTTCTCTATCTAAAGATTATTACAGAGATCTCTAAAAGTTGAACTTGGTTGGATATGTTTCTGATTTCGAAACAGAAGATATTTTATATATACATATATATATATTTTGTTTTCCTTATGGATAATATGCACTCCTTGCATCAAGTTGCTCATTGGAGTAAATTATTGAAGCGGAGGCGCAGAGCTGCTTAGATTGGACTCTTTAAAGTCTTATATAAATATGTACATAAATTATATATTTGAGCAGGGAAAGGCATTGAAAGATATTCCAGAGTGTTCATATGGAAGACTTAAAGAATATATATTCTTAATATGATAATAATAAGTATATATCTATAATATAATATATATTATGTAATATAAATTACATAGAGAAAAACCTTAATGAAGAGTAATATATATAATATATGAATATTCGGTTGGCTGGCTCGAGGTCCGGGTTTTTTTTTATTCAAAACAATAAAAAGAAAAAACACAATTTTGTTTAATTTTTACCGATATATTTCGATTGTATTTCGGCAACCGTCTTCAGGTCAAATATTTTACACTTCTGAGCTACTTATATATACTTTAAATATAAATAATAATATAAAAATTTAAAATATTAATAATTCAGCTGTATTTGTTGGACTTTTGCTGCCCTGTTTTCTATTTTTTTATTTTTAAAATTTTTTATATTCTTAATCTAGACTCTAGTTCCTGGCTTTAATGTGCTTTAATTGAAACACAAATTATCTCTTATTTCTCCAAGATATTTTGTTTCTACTTGAGAAGCAACTCTTTTTAAATATAGAAAAACCAGCTTAGAAAATAGTTGTAGAATTTACTTTATAAATCGTAGCGTAAAGGATTTTCAACATATTTGCGCATATGCACAATAATTCTTTGCGTTATAACACGCTCAGGCTGGGAGCCTAGAGGAGACCAGAAACCGTTTTGTATATAAATTGAATAACTTTATTGGCCATTGTGAATTCGAAGAAAAAGCTTATGCTCAGCTCTTCCATTTTGTATACACTGCAGTCGCAAAGGGATATTCTTTTTTGGCAAATGGCAAATAGAAAATGTTTTAGCGGAAATTTGATTTGAAAAAGCGTTTTGCCGGCAAATAAATGAGATTATGTGCTGCCAAAATGTGGAGGACACTAACGTGTCTAGAGTCCAGAGTCCAGAGCTTGCATGTCTCTCAGCTCGGGGCAATCGAGGCATTAAAAAATGCAAAAAATTATATATCAAAGCAGTCGAGGAAGGAAACGGATGACGACGACGACGACAGAGACAAGGACGAGGACGAGGACGAGGCGTCCGGACAGGTCCGTTGCACGTCATATGAAATTATTATATCGCACACACACACACACACCGACACACACACACTAGCCGGACATTGAGGATATTCCTACGTGCTCTGTCTGCCAAATGGGCGGGGGCCAAAAGCAAACCTTGGCCCGGCCAGCAGAGCCATGCAAAATAAAATAGCTTCAATCAAAAAAAATTCGAAATTTTGTTAGAAAATTGCAAAAAATTACACATACCTCATGTATGTGCAACAAAAAGACGCAACAAAAAACTAACCAAAGACACAGCAGCCGAGGCGAACGACAACAGTATCGACGACACCAGCGGGGGGCGGCGGGAGGGGGTCGCCTCTCAGGGAGATCCAAAGGGAGCTTAGGTTAATGCACAAGGCCGCCAAACTAGCACGACTGCAGTGGAGTCCCTGGGGGAGGGGAAAGGGAGGAGAGGCTGTTGTCGCAGCTATGGGACGTATACTTAATTTTTGGGATTAAAGCTGCGTGGTGTTTGCCAAACAAACTCTTGTTAGCAAATATATTATATATATTTTTACTTATTTATTATCGATTAAGTAAACTATCGATTAATCAAATTATCGATATGTTTGCTGCATTTATTATTCATTTAATTATATATTTATTTATTATTTATTAATGGTCCACAAAAGCAGTAAATAGTAAATGCTGCAAATATATCGATAATTGTCCCAATCGATAGTTTTCGTTCGATTTAAGTGAGGGGATTCTCTTTTACACTTGTAGAGGGCATTATAATTTGGACATGAAATGTCAAACAGGCAGAAGGAGACAACTCCGGCACCATAAAGTATACATATATATTCTGGATCAGCTTCAACAGCCGAGTTGATTGTCCGCCTATCCATCTGTCCGTACCTCTGTCAGTGTCTATGCAACTTGTCTCTCAGTTTCAAAACTATCTTCTTGTAACTTTGTTGCATTCAGTACATATTTCGGAATCAGCCAGATTGTACCACTATATCACATAGCTGTCATAGGTTCTTGTATTGAGAACTTATTTGTTTATCAAGAGTTCTTGACCTATGACTTATGAGCCACATCTTATTAAGACCGCACTACTATATTATATAGCTCTATAAAAGGAAGCGGTCGACAGTTGAGATTTTGTTAAGCAAAATATTTTGTTTTCCAAAACTCTATTTTCTGTTTTCATCAAACTCAGCATCAAGCTGCACTATTCTTACAATTCTGCAAAAGGCAAATGTCTTCCGAAGATATCCTCACTATCTCATTTTTAACTATAATATATAAATAAAATTTAAAATATTTGCCCAGAAAACGTGGCTACACTCTTGTTATATTTGTTTGTTGCAAACTGAACTGAATCAAAATTTGTTGACCCACAAATTTTTTGGTTGGAAATGTTTTTCGAAAATGTATAAATATTAGTTTACAATTTGTTGGATGTTTCAGTACTCGGCGTATGAAAGAAAGATTAACAAATAACTCATAAATAATATTAGGTAAAATTAATAAAATCCATTTATATTTATTTGTTATTATTCGCCTTAATTTCTATGGAACAGAATATATAAATTTGGCTTGGCCCTGCTTCAGCTGTTTCGGCCAGCAAATTTACATGCTGCTTGTGCTTTTTGCACATGCTAATAAAACAGATCTTAATAAATCAAATTTCAGCTTTAATCATGTATGAGTAGCCCCCCTCCCTCCCCCTCTCCACCCTTTGCTGTAGCAATAGGATAATAAGCGCAGACACAAGTTCATATATCAAAAGCAAAGCGAAGCCCCAAACACGTGGCGGCATGTCTGCAATTTCTGAAGTGATTTTCTTTTTCAACTCTACATAGACACACACACAAATATATATAGATATATAGATTTATATATTTATATGTTGGCAGGGAGGGTTTCGCACTGAAACTGAAAGCTAGACAGATCCTTCGAACACTTATCGCATTCAACATCATTTGCATGCGGTAAAATCGAAAAAACCTGAAACAAATAAAAATCATGAAATAAATTAGAGAAATACAAGAACAGCAGCAGAACGCAGAGGGAGCGGGGGGGCGGGGGGCTGCAGCCGGAAATGTTAGATGCCAGCCGAAAAAAAGAGTTGCAAAAAATGCCAAAAAAAAATCTATATATATTTATAAATATAGTGTGTGAGTGTGTGTAGAGGCAACAAATATGCGGGCAGCGCAGACAGTTTTCTAGTTGATTTTTTGCAATCTGCAGTTTTCTGCTGTTGCCGCTTTGTATGAAACGTCGGAAATGTTGCTACAAGACCCAAACCCAAGCCTCTCTCAAATCTCCATCCCACCCAAAACTCAAACCCTAAGCCGCCGCCGCGTCTGTCTGGAGCTGAAGCTGCACCCGAGTCTCAAACCAGCCCCCTCCCCCCCTTCCATCCCACATACAGCCAAAACATGCTCCACACTTGACTGCAGCAGCGACTGCGGCTCTTCTGCCTGTGCCTCCGCCTCTGCCAGTGTCTGGACACGTCGTTCACGTGTCCTCTCTCTCTTCTGTGTGTGTGTGTGTGTGTGTGTGTGTGGTGTCCTTCAGTTGGCAACACCTCGCGACGCATTTGTGGCATGCGGCATGCGGCATGTGGCAACAACCACCGCGTTTAATCAGCGACAGCAGCCGCAGCAGCTGAAGCAGCAGCAGTTGTCCGTCTGCTTCTTCTTGGCCATCAGCTTTTATTGTTGTTGGCCCTTGCCTCGCTGCTTGCCTCGCTGCTGACGTCGCTGCTGACGTCGCTGCTGGCGTCGCTGCCTGTTGTTGTTTAGATTTCTTTGTCCCTACGTACATATTTTTGGCTGTTTTTGGTGGCTCAACCGTTTCAATATTTGCACTGCCCGTTGCCACCGCTCCCCGCTCTCCCCTTACCGCCCCGCCCACCACCCACCACGCCCCTTATCCCTCAGCGGTTGCCATTATTTCCTGCTGTGTCTGTGCTCCTTCTGCTCGTCTTCTGCCCCGCCTTCGGCTGCTGTTGCGCTTCTATCATATATCATGTTCAGGCGCAACACCTTGCAGAACCCTCACCCCCTCAACCCGCAACCCCTCCCCCTCCCCCCCCCCCCACCCACTCTTGGCACCTGCCGCATACTCGAAGTTCTTTTGGCCCAAACGCTTTTTATGCATTTTCCATTATTTCACATTTCAATTTTCAATTTACCAATTTGTTGTTTCTTTCTCTTTTCCTTTTTTTTTGTGCCAATTTATTAAGCTCCTTTTTTTTCTTCCTTTTTTTAATTTATATATTTTTCGCTTTGTTTTAGTGTTTCTTTACTTTTTGCAGCTTTAAGCACGCGCATATCTTTAAGCTGGCGTTAAATGGGCTAAGTTTGTTTGGACGCTGCGTGCAACATGTGGCAAGCTGCTGCTGCTGCTGGTGCCGCTGTGGCGCGTGCCTAGTTGCCCTTTGGGGGCGTGTGTGCAGCACTTAACAAATCTTCAAGCAATAAACACCACACACACACACACACACACACACACACACACACAGACGGAGGGGCTTAGCATGTGGCATGCAGCTGTGGCGCCCCTTAATGCATGCTGCAATAAACATGCAGCAAGTGGCAAGACGCCGCACAGCACAAATCTGAATATGCCACACACACACACACACGCTCACACACACTCGCACACTGTGTCGGCAAGGACCTGCTCCTTTTCGCAGAGCTCAGACAACAATTTGTAAGCCAACACACGCCCAATTAACCAACAAGAAGAAGAAGCAGCTGTGGCTGTGGCAGTGGCAGCTCCTGGACTCCACTCGGACTCTGTGACTTTTGGCATGGCCTTGCAACACACGCTTGGCTTGTGGCATGTGGCATGTGGCCTGCTCTGCTGCCCAGACGGAATCATTTTTCAAAGGGACACACTTTGGGGCGCCACTTGACTGAGCATTTGCTTAGCTGCCGCCGCCTCTCGCTTCGTCTCCTTCTCCTTCTCCTGCTCCTGCTCCGTCTCTGTCTCTTTGTGGTAAGTGCCACAATTGTGTGTCAAGGTCGTCTGCTGCTGCTGTTGTTTCCTGCTTCAAGACGATGCCCCAAACGTTGTGGCACGAACGAGCACAATAACGTCTCCAGCCCGGGCGAATGTTTTGCCTGCAAGTGTGCGTGTGTGTGTGTGTGTGTGTGTGTGGCAAGTGTATTGTGTGGCAAGCTCTGTTGGAGGGTTGAGGCAAGCTGTCTGCTCCGGCATTTGCCGTAGACATTCTTGGGGAATACCTTTTAGCAACTCAGACTTGTCTGACTGCTGCCGCTCCTGCTGCTCCTGCTCCTGCTGCTGATGTGTGTGTGTGTGTGTGTGACTGGGTGTGTGTGGGTGTGGCTATGCTACTTATGACTGTTGTTTTTGCTGCTGCTGCTGGCTTTTTATACCCTGAACCCCAATTGTTAAGAGAGTATGTTCTTTTTGTGCAACTGTTAGAGGCAGAAGACAGCATCCCAGACCCTATAAAGTATATAGATTCTTGAGCAGGCGGACGAACTGAGTCTTTCTAGCCATGTCCAGCTGATTGTCTGTTTGTCTGTCCATCTATCTGTCTGTCCTGGATCTAGAGACTTGCTATTTTAAGAATATTATAAAAGTTCTCATATACATATATATTCTTCTATACCATATCCAGCATGATATTATTATTATTGTAATCGATATTTCTGCCCATTTCGATAGCTGCGATAAAAATCGATTTTAAGACTTGTTTTTTTAGGGATAACTCGAGGAATATAGAAGCTAGTTACACCTAATTTGGTATGTTGCTGCTGGAATATTCTACAAAGATAAAAAATAAATTATTTTTTATATACCTCACCCCATTCCCCATCAAAACTGACACGAGCTCATTTTTAATGCTAGAACCTTGGTATTTACATACTTTTGTATGCCATAGCTAAGATTTGAAAATTTCATTAATATCGGACTCCAAACACCCAAGTTAAGCTAGAATGGATACACTATAATAAGAGACTAGGCAAAGAAGAAGCACCGAAGCGTGCGTGTGTGTGTGCTTCCTTCTGCTTATATGTATAGAAGGAAGTTCAAATGTTTGCATCATCAGCTTAATACTAGCTTGAGGGTATCTGCAAGTCGGGCACACCCTGTTTCACATTTATTTTGCTGCTGCTGTCGCCTGCTGCTGCTGCTGCTGCTTCTGTCGCTTGTCTGCCGCAATTTTACTCTCGAAAATTGTGTGAAAATTGTTTTTCTTGTTGTCTTGCAGTTGTTGTTGCTGCTGTTGTTGTTGCTGTTGCTGTTGTTGTTGCCGTCATTTGGCCTTTTGCCTTTTTGTTTAAGATTCTGTGGTTTGTGCATTTGTAAATAATCTTGTTTTACATCGCATCCGAGACTGGAGACTAGACGAGACTGTCCGCTCGTGTGCCGGTCAATCCTGGTCAAATCTTAGGGGCGGGGCTGCCAACCGGACGGCTACATAATTTATGTGTGAAAAGTCTCTCTTGCTCTTTCTCTCTGTGTGTGTGTATTTGATTTTGGCTTAAGAATTTGAGCCTAAGGTTTCTTGTGTGTGTGTGTGCGTGTGAGTGTGTGAGTGTGTGTGCGGCAGCTTGAGTCAATTATGTTGCACAGATATCAAGTTAACAAATTAAATGCCTCTTTGCATGCCACAAAATGATTGGCCTTAAATAAACACTTTAATTGTTTGATTTTTGGGAGTAGCTTTTGAGCCTTTTATTGTGTTAATTGTGGCAGGATTATTCAAATATATTCACAATTGCGCATTTATTGTGAACGAGGGACGGTTGTCTTTAGAAGAGAATCAAATTGTGCAACTTAATCACATGTGACAGACGAATTTGAATGTATAAATAATAGAAATGTATTAATAAATAAATATACAATTATTGAAGGCATTCCACAGAGCTGATTTAGTAGCTACAATTTTAACTTGAGCTAATTCTAACCTCCCTAAATACTCCTTATTTCCGCAAGACCTACTTTTCAATCAAAGCATGAGGATAACTATTTAAATACTCCCCACAAACCGATGGAGGACACCACCCAGTAGGCTATTCTAGAGGCGTTTCTGGGACTACAAAGCATCTCAGGCTGATCCTCTTCCGCAGCCCGACTGGTTTGACATCCTGCAAGGATTCAATGGAGTCCAAGCTAGAAACGTGGAATGAAATAATCCTAAAGACACTTACTGAGGCGAAAATCTTCCGGTCTCAAAATTTAGTCGGCTTCATCCCAGCGTTCGCGAAGGACTTGAAGGTCCACAGACTTCTCGATCTGCTCGTAGGACAAAAGCCAGGCTCTTAGAGGATTGCAGAGTCTTCCACAGGGTGCTAGAGTTTGGGAAGATGGAGAGGGAAGGGGGGAGTGTGTGGCACTAACATGCTGAAGATTGCCATGAAGCCGCACTCCGCCAGCCGGCTAAAAAGCCACAATACTTGGGGAAAACTTAACCTCAAGCCGAAAAGCGAACTCCTCAAACGCTTCTGCTGCTCTAAGGATGCACTGCGGGCTATCAATGTGCCTCAGCAGCTCCCTCAGCAGGCAGAAGTCTCCTTACCAACCAGAGAGCAGGCGTAAAAAGTGGGCAACTGTGTGCAATGGCAGCTTGGCGCTGGATTTAAGGGTAACTCCTAGTCGGGCATTCCCTGTTACGTGTGGTATATGATACGACTGAGTAAGGAGCCAATCAATAATAATAGAATGGGATTCTTAATAATCAGAATAACAATAATTAACAAGACAAGAAAAACATTTATGCTTTGGGTTGGCTTGCCAGTCATATCATGATACATACATACATCTTATTATATATTTTACTCTATTTACTCTTACAAGAAATTGGTCAGATCTATTGCGATAAAACATCTCAGGCCAAAGTAGCCAATAATTAAGTAATAATAATATGAATTCAATTTTGTATTTCAAATGCCGTTTTCAGAGTTTGTTTTTACCCCCTTCTACTTAAATCAAACATAGATGGCGACAGTGTGCAATTCCCAAAATTACCCTCAAAAGGTGGTCGCCCAAGACAAGGGTTCTTATCCGCACTAAATGCCTAGGGTATTTTGCTTTTGTTCCAAAGGTTCTTTTCCATATATCAAACTAGATGGCGGCAGTATGCAATTCCCAAAATTTTCCTTAAAAGGTGGTCGCCCAAGACAATGGTTGTCATCCGCACAATATGCCTGGGGTATTTTTCTCTTATCCTATACAAACACCAATATAAGTCAGCGCATGCGTTCCACTCGAATTCCCCCTTTACAAATTCTATTCAAATTTCTTGTATTTAATAAGCCAACGTCTACTGAAATCAAACATAGATGGCGGCAGTGTGCAATTCCCAAAATTACCCCCAAAAGGTGGTCGCCCAAGACAAGGGTTCTTATCCGTACTAAATGCCTGGAGTATTTTGCTCTTATCCCAAAGGTTATTTTCCTTGTATCAAACACAGATGGCGGGAGTGTGCAATTCCCAAAATTTTCCTCAAAAGGTGGTCGCCCAAGACAAGGGTTCTTATCCGCACTAAATGCCTGGGGTATTTTTCTCTTATCCTATACAAACACCAATATAAGTCAGCGCATGCGTTCCATTCGAATTCTACTTTGAAAAGGACCAAACATTGTAAAATTCCAGTTTAAATCGATTAATGTGCTTAGAATTTAGTATATAATTCTCTTCTCAACTAATTCCATTCGAAATGGAACACTTTAAGCTTCAATAACGAGCTCCAAACATCATTTTAGCTAAGTTAGGTTTTCGAAATGAAATTTTTATTGACAATTATTGCGCTCATATTATGATAGATATGTTTATATATGCTCCAGACACGCAACAGACACGCATGTATACATAGACACACACATGACATATAAATAGTTCCTATTTCGTTATCTCATGCAGTCGCCCTTGAATAAACATACTATTATCTACAACTCGTATATATGTATGGCGCCCTACTCGCCTGATCAGACGCAATTGTTGCGACTGTGACTGACTATCAGCGAGATTCCAAAATATAAAAGATTTCAATCATTCCTCGCTCTTATGAGCAATGCCCCAGCTAGACCCTGGGGACAGCTCATGCGCTTTTCGCAGCGGTTCCAAAGTTCGCGCCAAGGCAGCGGACATTACGTAGTTTCCAAGCGGTTCAGAGTTATTTAGACGCCGCCACGGAATAGCCATAAAAATCGAACGATAAGAAATTATCAAGACTTATCAGCCGAGTAAGAGAGAAAGAGAGTGAGAGAGAGAGCGGGCGCCAGAGAGAGCCAGAGCGAGGGCAAGTCCCGGGCTGATCTGCAGACACATTAAAAAGCATTAAGACATAAATACATATTGAAACATGGAAGAACATTAGGAATAGGAATCCAGCCTTATCGCCGACAGCCTAAGGCTGAGCGCTGCTAGAAAATCGAGCGATCCGTCTTCTATTCAGTTGAGTTCTAGCAAGAGCCGAGCGAGGTCTACACGCAACTCAATTTTATAGTAACAAATACTAGCTAAACGCAGTTAATAAAATCATAAAACAAACACTTTGAAATTTTGATAAGAATTAAAAAAATTGTTATAAAATTAAAATATAAATAGACATCATTTATATATATATAATTCAAAAAGTTATACCCAACTAAATCTAACTAAACGCAGGTTTGAAAGTGCAAAAAAAGAACTTAAAATTTGTAATGAAAACAAAATATATAATTAATGAATAAATAAATAAATAAATATAATATAAATAATAAACCATAAACAAACAAAATTAAAAATAAATATATATAAATTTATAGAAACATATTAAATAAATATATATCAATTTGATCATATGTCGAATATACAGATATATTCAAAAGTTAAACCCAGCTAAGCGAAGGCTTTAAAGTGCAAAAAAATAAAATAAAATGATATAAAAATAATTATATATGTAAATAAGTATATATATATACATATATAGGTTTTTATAAATAAATAGATGATAATATAAAATAAATATAAAAAATAAAAACTATCAATATAAATAAATGTTATAATTAAAATATATATGCACACGGAATTATAAATGTGTAAAACACAGCATATTAAAATCTAAATCTAAAAGACAATATATAAAATATATATATATAATATATACTATATATATTAGCTCTATATAATCACACACATTTCGCCTGACTGATAAGCCGGAGCTCTTGGTGCAGGCGAAAAAACAAATATTGAAGACGCGTTGCAACTTTTGAACTCTGCGCTGCGATGATTTCCCATACAGTGAGGTGAGCGTAGAGAGCTCTATATATATGCATATATATGTGTATATATATAGAGCAGCATGTCGCCCGATAAGCGAATATTAAAACCGAATTGCCATTTGTAGAGTATTCAAGCTGATGTATATCGTGGCTGGCATACTGATTAGCAATGAGGAAATCTGCGATACGGTCGATCGCATACAGATCGCGCCACGCGTCGAAATGAAGCCCGAGCCGGAGCAGCGCGGCGGCGGCGGCGGCGGCGTTGCGGCACGGCCGGAACGCAGCGACTCGCCCAAATCGAAGCGACGCAGGAAGGTGAGCGTCACCGGACTGGCCGGCGGCATGGTGCGCGGCGTCACCAGCAAGGTGACCAGCCAGGTGACCAGCCGGATAAGAATGGGCACACGCTGCACCTGGCTCTACAGCATGCCCCTCATCCTGGGCCAGTGGCGCAACTTGGCGCTCAGCTTCACCGTCTGGACCATACCCAACTGGCTGCTCGAGTACACGTCCAGCTACATCAGCCGAAAGTTCTTCATCAACAGCGACTGTGATATGATCTACAAATAGTTGCAATAGCTATATACATATAGCTATATATGCCCCAACACCTGATCTGGGCATTATAATTACTATACTATGCAGACATTTCTGGCAGCCATCAAGTATATAGTATATAACGTGTGTATATATAGTATAACTATTTCAGAGCCCAAGTCCATGTGCTTATCAGTCTGTTTAACCTGTTCACCTGCCTGGTCTCTGTTCTCTGTGAACTAGTCTCGCCGAGCAGCTATGCTGCTCTAACTAGGTACAGCTGCTTCTCTTCAATGCAGTTAGTACATATCCCTAAACCCAGTCGGATCGGTTCACTATATCTTAGACATGCCTGAAGTAAAATCTAGGTCTCGTGTCTAAACTTGGGCCTTGGTTAGTCAACAAAAAAACAAAAGCACGTGTTTATAAGCCCGACAACTATATTATATAGCTGACATTGGAAGAATCGCTCGAAACTTTTGTTACTATGCGAAAATCCTATTCGTTTTCTAGGCTTAATCGGACTACTATAATATATAGAGTTTCCATGGAAAAGAATATTTTCAAATGTAGTTTTTGTATAATCAAATTTAAGCAAGAATTAAAAAAATTTGATAACCATATTACTCTACTATTACTATATATATAATCTATATATATTATACTACAATATTATAATATTATTTAGTTTATGTATGAAAAAGTGTTTTGATTAGCTTTAAGATATCTTGAAGAAACTCAGCAATTACGAGCATATGCAATCGTTTCCCTATATCATATACCTCCCATAGGAATAATATGTCCAAAATGTATAGATTACCTTTATTTGTTCTTATAGATTAGGAAACTTTAGGAAACTCCACATAAGATTGTTTAAATATCAGTTATATACGTAAAATATTTCAATTCTATTCTAAGAAGAACTTATTGATTAAACTCTGCAAGGAATTAGTTTCTGTCCCACTCGCTCTCCAGAGGGATCCTTCCCTTTCTCCCCCTCTCTCTCTCTTTCATTTCTCTACCCAAAATTTGACTAAGACACACACAGAAGTGGAATTTATTTAAGTTTTAGTGCCAAGATGCAATATTTAGGCATAAGTTGAAATAAATTAAGTGTTTGCCAAACATTTAGACATCGAATTACATATTGAATATAACGTATATATCTCTATATATATATATATTTTTTGTAACTTGTGGTATATAGCATATGGTCCCAGCATAACAAGGTTTCCTGTTTCCTGCCTCCTCCTTTTAATCGCCCTCGGCTATGTAGTGCTCCGTGTTGTCTGGACTGTTGCCGCCGCCGGCGCCGGCGGAGCGTACATTGAGGCTATTGTGCAGCATATTCGCTATGCTGTCCACGTCGAGATTCTCGTCCGTGGCCGAGATCTTGCGCAGAGCGGAGCAAACGATGCTCAGATCTCCTTTTAGCTCGCTGACCACGGCGGTTATCTTCTGGGCATTGGAGAGAACCTCCACGCTGCTCGTATACGGATTGTAGCGCACGCCAAAGGGACGCTGGATGCTCTCCGCAAAGGCTCTAGAAAGAGAGTGAGAGAGAGAGAGAGTCGAAGAAGCTGGGGTGTGGAGAAACTTAATGGCCACTTACCGCATTTTCTCCTTGGCCTCCTCGAAGGAGTCTGTGTAGTAGTAGGCATTCTGATAGGATGTGATGATGCACTCCTCCTTGCAGGTCAGCTCCGGATCGAATTTCTTGATCTTGTCCTGTGCCATAATGGCATGCTGCAGCTCCGCCACAGAGCTGAGCAGACCAGCGCCGTAGACCTTGAAGCTGTTGTCCGTCTGCTTGCACAGGCCAAACTCGACGGTGAAAAAGTACAGCTGCAGAGGAGAAAGTTACTTGAAGTGCATTCAAAAAGGGGAACATAAAATTACAGCCCTGCATCGGTTAATTCATTTGAACTCAACTCAAACGAACCAAACGGCTCGAGCCGAGGACGAACAAGTTCGATCAAACGCAGTTCGAACTGGTCGAACACAGCAGAAATGTTC
Source organism: Drosophila lacicola (assembly GCA_035045355.1). NCBI lineage: Eukaryota > Metazoa > Arthropoda > Insecta > Diptera > Drosophilidae > Drosophila > Drosophila lacicola. Next base: position 2,095,328 of record JAWNPB010000133.1, read on the forward strand.
GAGTTTGAATCGAACTTGTTTAATCAGCTCGAGCTTATTTGTTGCGGTTGTTTCGAGTATTCAATCGATTCAATTTTTTAGCCACAACTCGAACAGCTCGAGCCAAGTTAATTTGAGTCTTGACTCGCTCGATTCTTCGATTATCCGAAACGCGTTTCGATTGACTCGATGCAGGGCTCGTAATTCCAAGCACACCCACCGTGGCAAGCTTCTCAATGTCCGCATCGCAGGCGCCCAGCGAGGCGAGGCCAATCTCCTGGGAGAACTGGGCAAAGCTCGAGTTGGCCAACAGCGGCATGTGGCCCAAAAGTTCGTGACAGCAATCACTGGAATTTGTAACACAATTAACACACACACACACACACACTCGCACACTCGCACACTCGCACACTTACGGCTCGGGCGTGTAGAAGGGATCCGAGGAGTGCCTTATGTACTGCGTGCAGTGGAACACGCGAAAGGCGAGTCCGGAGAGAAAGTCACGGGGCGAAAGGTAACCAGCCACGGGACGCAACTGAAAGCCCGTCTTGCGCTTCAGATAGCAGCTGACATCCTGCAGCTGCGGCAAATTGTCCACACGATAGCCACAAAACTTGACCAGCTCCGGCCAGTTCTCCATGTACTCGGGCACCGCGTGCAGCTGATAGAGCCGATGCAGCTCCAAGAAGACGGTGCCCCTGCCACAACAAACCCAGCAAAGTTGCAACAACAGCAACAACAACGAGAAATCAAATTTCCACTTACCAAGTTTTCACCTCCTCCGGCGTGTACTGCACGCGCGGAATGGGATTGCCGCTAAGAGAAGGAGCAAAAGGAGGAAGGATGTAGCTGAGTTTTAGGAAAGGAGGGAAGCTTACATTCCTGGACTTGCACTTACTGCTTGAAATTGTTGGCTATGGCCGAGAACTGTTCGCGTCGCTTGCGATAAATGGGATCCTTGAAGCCGGGATGGTCGGCATCCAGGTCGGAGCCATACATCAGCACATTCTGCGCCTGATCCAAGTCGGATATCTTGCGCGGAAACCAAACCATGTCACCAAAGTCTGTGCCATATTGGAAAATCAATTTACAGAAGCAAAATCAAATTTGAAATGTGCAATTTCTCTTTATGCCCTCTATTTCGAACTGTATAAGGGGTAGTTTAGTTCTTGATATTTCCATTGAACCGCATTGAAACTAGAAATTCAATTATTTGTACAGTACTTTGTAAATTTCTTCCTGGAAGTTATTTTACTATGTTTGACAAGTCGATTATGTCCGTATAATTTGTTAGCCTTCTTGGTTTAGTTTTAGAGTCACAGCTCAGCGGCCACAGTTTTAGATTAATTGCTTAAGCCCCAGTATTTGAATCGTAGTCCTGAATTGTTGCCCTGCCAGTTTCTACCTCACATCTCTGGAGTCCCAATTTTTGGGATCTTTCCCATGAGTCCCAGCTTAAAAGAAGCAGTGTAGGAATCACAGTTTAGGAGTCACTGTTCAACTGTTCTCAGGCTTGGCGTTCTTTGTTTAAAGTCGCACTTTTAATGATCCTGAACTGAAGTCACACTTTTTAATAGTCTCGTTTGTAAGTCCCATTTTTAAATCGGAGATAAATTCATAAATTCATCCCAATTTTATTGTGCGCCGTTTTAGAGTCACAGTTTATACTTTTATTTTTAAGGTCGCAGTTCTAGAGCCAAATTTATTGAGTCTCGAAGTCAAAGTTTTCGAGTCGTAATTGTTAAGTGTTGTAGTATTGTGACCTTTTTTAAGAATCACAGCTAAATTGGCCCATCATTGTAATCCCAGTCTTATGCATTCCGTTATAGAGTCCCAACTCTATAGTCCCATGTTTGCAGTTCTAGTTTTAAAGTCCCAGTTTTAAAGTGCGTCTTTTGAGAGTCACAGTTTTGAAGTCACAGGTTTGTGAGTCATAGTTTCGTAGTTGCCGTTTCGAGGTCCTCGTTATGAATAGCCACAGTTTGGAGTCAGAGTTTTGAAGTCACAATTTTAAGATCACATTTGTAGTGTCACAGTTTCGGAGTGACAGTTTCGGAGTTACAGTTTCGGAGTCATAGTTTCGGAGTCATTGTTTCGGAGTAACAGTTTTGATAGCCACATCGTTTTTGAGCTCTTATTACACAGTCTTTGAACACGCGTTCTCCCATCCGTTTGTTCCATGGGAAACAGGGTATCTTACAGGGTATCTCTTGAATTGCTTTTATATATTTCTGCTAGGTTTCAATTCAATTCCATGGAGCATTAGAGGCCCCTCTCTCTCTCTTTTTCACTCTCCCTAAGTATTGGAAGGATTTGAATGCAGATACTCACCAAAACTGGAGCAGGCGGACAGGGAAGGCGCCCGGGCCAAAGTGTGCGCATTTACGGACGTATAGTTGACCGAGGCGACCTCGCGATTGAGCATTTTCACCACCTGATCCAAGCGACGTGGATCGCACTCGACATCCACCAGGACGTCGGCCTGATTGCAGGTCGCCTCCACGGGCGACAGCTCCAGGTGCAGCACATTGATGCCCAGCTCCTGGAAGACCTGCAGGGCCCGCGCCAGGTTGCCCACCTGGTTCTTCAGGGTGAACAAAATCGAGATGCGCTCGCCGCCGGCCGCAAGTGGACGCACCGCATCGCCGGGCAGACGCGACGGCTCGGCGGAGCCGCCGTTGCTCCCTACCTGCTTGTTGGTGGAGGAGAACAATAGAAAATTGTCGCCAGGTGCCGAGGCATGTCGGGCGAGACTTGCGTGCGTTGAGGAAGCCGCCGCCGTCGCCGCCGCCGAATCCTTCTTGAGCGTGTGCAGCGGACTGCCCTGTTTGACGGCCCATTCCTGTTCGCCGCTGCGGTACAGCCACAGGCCCAGCAGACTCTTGCCCGATGCGCTCATTCTCATAGGTATATATGTAGGCTAGAAGAAATTGCCCGGTGTTGCCCGGCTAAAATTAATAATGTTGAATATGTAATTTAGCCCAACCTTACATACAGAGCCGCTCAAGTAGAACCCAGGCAATCAAATTTAACTATCTAAATATTTAAATAATATATTTTCTCTTCCGTCTAGTCGGTGGTTCAAACCCTAAGCTTCATATTGGAGCTCTTAGCTTATTCTCTCGACTGCTTGTGTTCTGCTTTTATAATTATTGCTGCTTCTTTTTCTAAGAATAATAAGCATTGAGATTATCAAATATCAAAAATGGAAATTTGCTACTTGAGTTGAACCAGCAACTTCTCCCAATGCTCAGACAACCAAGCCAAGCACGTTCTCCCGTCTACGTTATTCTTGATGCTCTTAAAAACCTTTTACGAACTTATAACTTGTTGAATTTAGCAAAACCCTTCCTTTTGCTCACTTTCGACTCAAAGAGAAGTTTCAGTAAGAAATTTCAAGTTTCTAGCTTTATTGTCTATGGGTCATACAATCGAGAATAATCCAGTTACTTTTTGGGCTGTGTCCAAATTCACTTTATTTCACTTTTATTCACAACTGTAGCACACGCGTCGTATACGCAATGCAAACGCAACGGCAACTGCAAGATCCTGCCACGGCACCAGCGCCTTTTATAGCCAGCCTCGCACACAGCACACACACGCACACACACAGCACACACGCACACACACACACACACTGCCATTAAGAGACATACATATTCAATTGTATTTATCAAGTGTGCGTAGCGAGATAAATTTGTTCAAGGATATAAAAGCTACAAGTGAGTTTCTTTTGCTCCACCTCCTTCTGGCAGGCTCTCTATCTGTCTGTCGTGTGTGTGTGTGTGTGTGTGTGTGTGTGTGTGTGTGTGTGTGTGTGTGTGTGTGTGGGTGTAGCTCGTTTTGATTGGCCAAATCACGCTGAAATCAGGCTAGCTCCTAACACATGACGTCATTTCACTTTCTAATCAGCAGCAACAACATTTAATGCGTTAGGAGTTCGAGTTGAACGTTTATTTTATTTTACTTCTTTTTTTCTTTTTTTTTTTGTATTTTCAGCTGTCAGCGCTTGACTTTCAAATGCGTTTGCTTAATTTATGCGGGCATGAAATACCGTGAAAGCACTAGCTACGAGCTGTACTTAACCAAATGCAAGACTTATAGTCTGGAGTAACAATCGATTGGGAAGAACTCGAAACCCAAATCAAAAAACGCAGCACAAATGTGAATTTGAAGCTCGAATCAGTATAAAAAAATTCAAAAACTAATTTGTTAGGGCTTAGGAAATACTGAGCAGCACTTATTAGGAAAAACTTTACAATCAAAAAATTTTGTTATCCTACATTCCATAAAATGAAAAAGTAATTGAAGTTCTCTTTCTGTTGAGCCCTTACGAGTGGGAAGAGAACTATAGCTCCGAGATGAAAAATACTTTTGATCGATTATAAATTATAAACTCTTATAATTATACTCTTAAAATTATTAAGGCGATTGCATCGAATCGGTTAAGTTATAGTAAATTCGGGTTTCCCTTCTGTCCAACCAGGCTTTTTCGAGTAGGAAGAAAATTATTACTCCTGGATACATTTATTTCAAAATTTCTAAAACTTACCCGATAAAAAATACTTCGGATCGGTTATGGTTTATAAACTCCTTGTCATTTTAAGGACGAGTGCACCGAATCGGTTAAGATATAGTTAATTCGAACTCCCTTTCTATCGAGTCTTTTCGAGTAGGAAGAAATCAATTACCTCTGGATACATTCATTTTAAATACCTTAACCCTAATAAAAATGTACTTAGAAAACCCTCTTGGTATCCTAAAAGAGATTACAACGAATCGGTTAGATCTTAGCCAAGATAAATTCGAGTTCCCTTTTTGTTGAGCATTTACGAGTTGAAAGTTTCTAAAACGTACTCATCAAAAAAGTACTGCGAATCGGTTATAAATGATAACCCCTTTTCTCATTTTGAAGAAGAGTGCATCGAATCGGTTGGGACTAAGCCATGCTTATTCCGAGCTCCATTTTTGTTGAGCCTTAACGATTTGAAAGAGAACTCCTGAAATTTTGCGAATCGGTTATCAGCAGAAAATGCTTTGGTCATTTTATAAAGGAGTGCATCGAATTGGTTAGGACTTAGGCATATTCGAGTTTGCTTTCCGAGTAGGAAGAGAACAATACCCTCCGCATCAATTTATAGCAAGGCGCCAAAACTTTCTCAACGGAACAGTACTGCGAATCGGTTATCAGCTGGAAACCGCTTCTGTCACAAACTTTCACTGGACTTCAGTCAAGTCTACGGTATGTGGCATGCGGCATGACGAGGCAACCACTTGATGCGCTTGCCTTGCCTTTGCCTTTGCCTTGCCTTGACAATGTGCTGAAAGTTGGCGGGCAGAGAGCTTGGGCCCAAGCGGCAGAGTCAATAACAGATAAATGGCAATTTCTTTTGCGGTTCTGCCTTTGGTTCGCTCTGCTTCGCTTTCGGTTCGCTTTGGGGCACCATTGTTTGCGCTTAGAGAAAAGCAAACAACGGGGGCAGCTTCTGTTTTTAGAGGGTGAAGTCAAAGTTAGCTACTTGTCTATTAAAATATGCGGGCACAGCCAGCACAACACACACGTGCGTGTGTCCGGAGCCGGAATGAGCTGATGTGATAAACGTAATGGCTACTCTTCCACTTTCCACCCCCCTCCCTCCCCTCAATCAAAGTGATTGCTGCTGGCCAACAGTTGTGTGATGGATTTATAGCAGATGATTCTTAAAGGCGCCCTTTAAAGACAGCAAGAACAGAGAGCAAGAAAGCAACAGGCCATTTCTCAAATGAATGAATGCATGAATTGACTGCATGAATGGAGCTTTTGATTTCTGTTGATTTCCGTCTAATTAAGTTAAGGCAGCTTCTATGCAAGCACTGCTCAGCTTCTCGAGGAATAGAAATAACTGACTGCTAAATGAATAGACACATGCACTTTGGCAAACGGCAAAGTACTTTTGTAAGTCACTGTGCCCAAATGGAGACCAGGTTCGTAATTTCCTAAGCTGAGCAGAGAACTCTCAATTCCTCATTCAAAACATTTACCTTGAGGACAAATGGAGGACCTCAATGGAGTACTCAAATCAGGAAATACTTCAGATCGGTTTTCAGATTGAGTTATTTAAGCAAATCTTGTAGCTTGTCAGAGCTGGGAATACCAAATTTAGGATATACGTTCTATTAAGGTATACAAAGATTGAGTAAATTTCACTTTTTCATTCCTGCCCCATTTTTCAACATAGAACCTTGCGCTTAGGTATGCCTACATATTCGGCTGCCATATTTAGGTCCAACAAATTTCATAACGATCGGACCTCAAGCACCGAAGTGAATGAAGAACTAATTTGACTCAATGTGGGATAAATGGAAGACAAATAAACTTAGAAAAAAATCCAGAATATTTGCAAAGGCAGCTGAGTTCAGGGTATTGCCTAGTCGGGCACTTTCGACTAAAGCTCTCTCGCTTTTTTTTTTTTCTTAACGCCCAAATTTGAGTTCAAGTTTGTTTCCTACTCAAGTTGCGAATATTCAAGACCAAAATATTTAGCCAGAACTTGGAACTGCGTTTTCTCTGAGTGTGTGAGCTTGTGCGAGTGCTTAGATGGACGTGTTAGTGCCTTTCACCCTTTATTCAATCTTCATTAGGCCCGTCGATATACAAGCACAAATTAATTATACTTTCTTTCAGCTTCTTCTTTTTTGTCTGGTTTTCTGCGACTACTTATCTAATTATCTTCGGTTGGCAGCCTTTTAATGGCTTCCTGACTTAACTACTTATATATATTTTTTATTGAAATCACAAGTGCTTAACTTAAGCTTCAAATGATTTTCGTAAGATTTGCCAATTGTTGTTACAGGGTATTATTATAATTATTTTTTATTTATATTATTCTTTTTAGTATAACTTTAAGCTTTGCACTAAATGGGATTTTTTACGTTGAGCTTTGGCAGAGAGATGCCAAAAATTTGTATTTAAAACAACAGGCGAAAAGAAAGTTGGGTGAAGTTGGGTGATAATTAAAGAGCTGAAAAATTCTTTAAAATTCTTTGAGGGCATCTATTGAAAGGCACCCAAAAATTCATCTATTTGCAGCAAAAAATATCGAATCTGCGATTAAAGCTTGTGACGTTTAAAAGGGACATAGCTCCTCCCTCTGATCATGGCGAGATAATTTAGTTTTAAAGGGACATAGCTGCGCCGAGAGATCGATAAACACATACTTCCCTCGGAAGTTGTGGAGTTAGATATGTTGTAGAAGGGCGGAGACTATGTCGTGCGAAATAATTATCTTGGTATGATTGTGGAGGTCGACTGGGGTTGCGATTTCGAGTCCAGTAACAAGATGGCAATTTTTTTATAATTTAATTTAAAATGCTTAACACGCGAATTTCGCGAGCTTTATTTGTTGTTGGTGGAAGATAATATAGGATATCTGCTAGTCAACCCCTTTCGACTAGAGCTCTCTTGCTTGTTTTAGCTTAAGATTTCTGATAGAAATTGACTGTCAATCGAGGTTTAATATGCATTTATTTTTAGGTATATGGAATCCACCCTCTGGCGCCAGAATTCAAACGGACTAGGGCTTCCATCCGCCCTGGAACGTGCCGCAGTGCGTCCGGCTTGTCCGTCTCTGTTGCAAGCAACAGTATTGCAATTCGCGATACTCACCCCCAAAAAAAAGAAATGACTTTCGAAAGGGGAAAGGCGCATGCGTGCAACTTGTCAACCCCCAAATGCAGTTCCCAGCCAGCTCCAGAACGTAAACAAAAACAAGTTGCAAGCAACGAGAGAGAGAGAGGGAGAGAGAGAGAGAGGGAGAGAGGAGAGAGTGAGAGAGAGAGAGCGCACTGGAGCATGCTCCTGACAGCTGAGGCTCGCATAAATTTCCCAGCTGCGAGAGGGCAGACTTTTTAGCTTTGAAGTGGACGTCAAACTGTGCTGAAGTGCGAGCTGAAATCGACGTCAAGGAAATTATTGATTAATTCAGTTTCGTTGTGAAAAAAGTGTTTCGGTTGCTTGCCAGAGATGTTGAATTAGTTGCAAATTCTTTGCACTGGGACGCGCGACCACAACAACAACACAACACTTGAAAGCTACCAATCCAACACATAGCTAGACGCCTCAATTTGTAGGCGTGGCAGCTGCACATTCGCGATGGCCGACAGCGAATTCGAGGAGTTCCGCAGGCCCATCTTTGAGCCACATGCCATAAGCAGCACCACATTCGGCAAGAAGAAAACCACACATGCATTTTACTCGTAAGTGAAAATCACTTGAAAAATCAATTGAATGCGGCCGAACACGTGCTCTATATATATATATATCCATTTGACGGGGGGCCCCCCCGCCCCCTATTCCCGAGTAACTCCGGACGCAGTCAACCCTCGGGGCAACAGCTGAGGGATGCTGCAGTGTGTCGGAAGATTCCTTTGCGTGCTCATACTTATGCATATATATATATATACATATGTGCTTGTATATCTGAAGTATTACTAGCAGGTCTCAGTTTTTCCGTATTTCCATATTCATACCTTGTTCAAGGCTTACTTTGATGATTAATGTTTGCTGTAGTGCTCTGAAAATGAATTTACATCCAACTTCAATCAAAATTAACCTTTCGGCCAGACAACCTTGGACCCACATTTTCCTTCCAAGGCAGCGGATTATACGAAAAGAGTGGAACGCATTTTTTATGCATTTTCACAAAGACTCTTGATAATGATTTTCAAGCCAATCAGATGCAACGCAACAATATTTAATAAAACAATTTTTCATTCATTTTCCACCCATGCGGGTGGAATTTTTCGATGACCTCTTCTCATCTTTAACACAAAACAAGTAGCTATAAATTGTTTAAAATGACTTTACCTAGTTTTTACGGCTTAAGCTTTGCCATGTTCATCAATCAGTCAGTCAGTCGGTCAATCAGGACAAACAGTTATATATATAGAGATATATTTTTTTATCGATTTTTAACTTATCTCACAATTACATCTTCAAATTCACTTTTTTGCAGTCTAACACCGAACGATGATCTTGAGGATTCGAATTCATCCAAAAGCGATGGCTCCGACCAGGAGGACGGCATTGCCGATAGCAAGCTGCAGCGTCAGGTGGAGGATGATGAGTTGGGCGATGGCCTAAAGGTCACACTCTCCTCGGATGGCTCACTCGATACGAACGACTCGTTCAACTCGCACAGGCATCATCCATTGAATCACCAGGATGCCATTGGTGGCTTCATTGGCATCAACGGGCTGGCCCCAGTTGCTGCTGTCGCGGGGCCAGCTGTTGGCCCAGTGACCAGCACGGAGCAGCTGTTGACACCCAGCGCTGCGGCAACGCGACGACGCCGCAAGTTGCCGGAGATACCCAAGAATAAGAAATGTAAGTAGGGTGGCAACCAGAGCGCTGCATCGATTAATTCACGAGCAGCGAACTCGGATACTCAATCGAACCAACAGACTCGAGCTACCTATTCCCATATCGAACTTAACTGTGTTCGAATTAACGATTCATTAATACTCAATTGAACCAAAAGACTCGAGCTCCCTATGGGAATAAACGATTCATTAATACTCAATCGAACCAACAGACTCGAGCTCCCTATTCTCATATCGAACTTAACTGTGTTCGAATTAACGATTCACTAATAGTCAATTGAACCAACAGACTCGAGCTCCCTATTCTCATATCGAACTAAGCTGTGTTCGAATAAACGATTCATCAAACACAAACACATTCAAACAAACAAAGTTCGAACTGCTATCCTCAGCAACATGTTCGAGCTAATAAAGTTTGAAATGCTCGAGTCAGCAACATGTTCGAGCTAACAAAGTTCAAACTGCGCTCGAGTCAGCAACATGTTGGAGCTAACGCCACCTACGATTAGCTCGAACCTAATCAAGCAAATTTATCTTCGACTCAACTCGTATTAAATGTTCGATTATCCAAAACGCAACTCTTTTGACTCGATGCATAACTCTGACGTCCAGTCACAAATTCAATTTCTGCCCGCATGCCTAGTTAACATTTCCCCCTCGTCCCACGTAGCTAAAGCTAATCTACTCATGGCCTCGTTGCAGCTTCCATTTTGCATATTTTAGGTGGCTCCAATGCCTGCACACTAGCGGATGAGTTTCGCATGGGAGCAGCAGCTACAGCTGGAGCTGGATCGGCAGCTGGAGTGGCAGCTGGAGCGGCTGGCTCCTTGGTGGCGCCGCGTACGAATCAGCAGCGCTCGTTTCTAACGCTCAAATGCGGCTATCTGCTGGACGAGGACTCCAGCCCGGACTCGGAGCGCTTGCAGAGCCTGGGCGATGTGGACAGCGGTCATAGTACGGCGCATTCGCCCAACGATTTCAAGAGCATGTCGCCGCAGATCACGTCGCCGGTGTCGCAGTCCCCATTTCCGCCTGTTTTTGGCGGCGTGCCCTTCGGCCAGCTGGAGATGCTGGAGGCGACACACCGTGGTTTGCACAAGTTTGTGCCGCGACACCATGACGAGATCGAGCTGGAGATCGGCGATGCCATCTATGTGCAAAAGGAGGCCGAGGACTTGTGGTGCGAGGGCGTCAATTTGCGCACGGGCCGCCAGGGCATCTTTCCCTCGGCCTATGCCGTCGATTTGGATTACAACGAGTTCGATCCGACCGTGCAGCTGGTCAAGAAGGAGCGCTACCTGCTCGGCTATCTCGGCTCCGTCGAGACACTCGCCCACAAGGGCACCGGCGTCGTCTGCCAGGCGGTACGCAAAATCGTCGGCGAATACGGCAACTCGCCCACGGGACAAACCTGCATCCTGGAGGTATCCGATCAGGGTCTACGCATGGTCGATCGCTCGGCCCCAAACGTAAGTCGCGATAATCCTTTAGAGTCTTGCACAAATCCATTTCAAATGACAAAGTGGCTTGATTGGAATGAAAAACTTAAATCTTAATTCTTTAAATACCGATTCATACAAGTTGAACGAACAGAAACGCATTCGTTTCGGTTCACAGTAAAATATCAATTGGAATTCCCGCTTCGAACCGTTTCGGTTTGTCCAATCAGACTCTCTTGTTTTGGTCTTATATTAAATTCGAAATCTCGCGTGCAACAGTTTTCTTTTTATATTATTTTAAGTTATTACAAATTTAAATATTTTAAAATTACTTTAGGGTAGCAAAAAGAAACTAGAACAGAAAAAGTTGAGCACATGGACAAAAATATTTTGTTTATAATTCGAAAATAATTCGAAAATAATTCGAAAATAATTCGAAAATAATTCCAACTACTTGCAAGAAGTGGGTTAATTCGGAAGACTGCCCGCCTTGTGTGCTTCTTCTTCTAGTTACTTGTTTCTTTTCGTTGGGTTCGTTTAATTTTCATCTGTTCGTTTGTTCAATTCGAACTTTACGAAGCTTAAAACGAAGCCAAACGAAGACGGTTTGGGCTTAAGCTATGATTGTTCGGGTTTCAAAGAAAACGATTTTAGACTATTTCGAAAGCTGCTAGCAAATGCATTCGTGCAAAACTCTAGATAGACTATACATCTCTTAAGCTCTATATGATTGTCTTTGCAAACAGAACAAAAAGGAGAAGAAGCCCTGCATCGATTACTTCTACTCGCTGAAGAACGTGTCATTCTGCGCCTTTCATCCACGCGATCATCGCTTCATTGGCTTCATCACAAAGCATCCGACAGTGCAGCGATTCGCCTGTCACGTCTTCAAGGGCAACGAGTCCACCAGGCCCGTGGCCGAGGCTGTCGGGTAAGCTGCCCATTAATATATAAATACCATATTTGATCCTAACTCAAATGCATTCTCTCTCAGTCGCGCCTTTCAGCGTTTCTATCAGAAGTTTATCGAGACGGCTTATCCCATCGAGGACATCTACATTGAGTAGAAAGCGATGCTTTAAAGGAACAAAAAACAAAAACAATACTTAAAAAAAAATACCATATATAGTCTATATTTTTTGTGTGATTATTAATATGAATCAACAAAATTGTTTGGTCTTCGTCGAAAAGCTACAAAAACACACACAAACACACAAACACAAAGTGAAAAACCTTAAACTTTCAAATAATATCATGCAATAATATTTAAACAGAAAAAAACAAAAAAGTAAGAAGAAGAATCTTAGACAGCTATCTATCTAAAACTCTGGATAACTCTCGTCATATTTGTTCGCGAAATTCTTCAAATTGTAAATAATTCATTTCGGTTCGTAAAGCACACACACAAAGAACACAGCGATTAGACAATTTAAGTGTAACTTAGAGAGAACCGCTAAAAATTCAATTAAAAATCAAATATTATTAAATCGTGACTTCTTATATAGCAATACCGGGCTATATATATATCCATGCACAAACCAGATGATACGCTGTGCTCTTTAAACTTTTCGCGTCAAATCGAGCTGGTTATAAAATACCTGAAACAAAAATAAACCCTGCATTACACTCAGAGATCAAATTCCGGAACTTTTAAGCATAATCGAAGCATGATCCCAATTTCTTAAACTTGTTTCAAGTTTTTTTTTCAACTGTAAGTACTTTTTTATTTATTTATTCAAATTGAAAATAGTTCAATTAAAGATTTCGTAGTTCCCTTGGGGAGGTCAGTTAATTTATTTTAATTTCAGTATATATTTTTTTAACATCTATTTTAAGCCTTTTTTACTTTTTTTAACAATTATTTTAAGTATTGAAATCCAAGAAAGTTTCTCTCTTTTTCTCTGAGTGTACTGCTTGTGTGGCCAAAGTAGTATAAGCCTTGAGTTATCAAGAGAATCTCTCGTCTGGCTTTTGTGCAAGTGTTATACGCTATATATATATATATCGTGTTTTGATTTCTACAGAAGTTAATTTCAACAAAGGCTCACTCGACACGCAAATTTTCTAGTATTATCATATTATTGAAAGCCCAAATCTAAGATGTGTAAAACAATTATATATAAAGACGAATATATATGTACTTATACAGAAAACAAAAGGAAATATATATATATATATAAAATCGGATTATGTTGTATGCTGAAATGATTTGTAACAAGTCGGGTATGACCGACTAGGAAAAACCCTGAACCTAGTGTCTAGAAATAGTTTTCTAGTTTCTTTCTATACATACGCAAAAATTCGACAGTCTTGATTAAGTTAGTGTGTTTATAGTCCGATCTTTATGCAATTTCTAGGGCTTATATTTATATTTGACATATAAAAGTTAGTGTATACCAACGCGCAAGGCTTCAATTAAAACGAGTAAGAGAACTCTAAGCGGAATTAGCTCCGCCTTTAACCATGGCCAGATAATGTCGTTTAAAGCGACAATTGTGTCGTTTTTGTTAAAAGATCTGATATGATTTCGGGTAAATAACCTCTGATTTTGGAGTTTTATACATTTTTGAATTCGTTCAGTTCCCTAATATAAATTGGCATTCAATTAAATCAAAAATCGATGGGTTACATCAAAGTTGTTGACCAAAAAAACGATTCGTTTGTAAAGTCAACCTTTTTTGATGATTTTTTTGAATATCTCGGCCAAATAATGTCCGATTTTGGAATTATATACCATTTTTGATTTGAATATCTCGGCCAAATAATGTCCGATTTTGGAATTATATACCATTTTTGATTCGAATGGATCAGTTCTATCGATTGGCATCAAAAAAATGAAAATCTAAATTTTGACCCAAATCAACAAAAAGGCAAGGGGTTACATCACGTTTTATCGCAAATTCGGGGTCGGTGCGAAAATCGAAACTTTTTTGTTGATTTTTATTGAGTATCTCGGGTAAATGCTGTCTGATTTTGAAATGTTATACCTTTTCGAATTCGTAGGGATCCCTACTATCAATCTGCATTCAAACATTTTAAAAATCGATCCGTGAAAAAAAGTGGTTGACCAAAAACCGATTCGTTTGTAAAGTCAACCTTTTTTGATGATTTCTGGAATATCTCGGCCAAATAATGTCAGATTTTGGAATTTTATACCATTTTGGACTCGTAAGGATCAGTACTATCGATTGGCATCAAAAAAATGATAATCTAAATTTTGACCCAAATCAACAAAATGGCAAGGGGTTACATCACGTTTTTTCTCAAATTCGGGGTCGGTGCGAAAATCGAAACTTTTTTGTTGATTTTTATTGAGTATCTCGGGTAAATGCTGTCTGATTTTGAAATGTTATACCTTTTTGAATTCGTAGGGATCCCTAATATCAATTGACATTTAAAGACTTTTTAAAACGATTCGTTTCAAGAGTCAACTTTTTTTGATAATTTTTTTGAATATCTTGGCCAAATAATGTCCGATTTTGGAATGATAAACACTTTTTGACTCGATTGGCATTAAAAAAATGAAAATCTAAATTTTTATTTTTTATTTATTTTTATTTTCGAATTTCTCAGGTAATTTTCGTCCTGACGAGTCCTGTGTCAAACACCTCGTATGGACAAGGACTATTATCTGGCCAAGAGACATCAAAATTGTCCTTATGGTTTCCGAGATATGCGTATTGTCTTTTTAAAGGACATTAAATTGACCACCTTAAGGACCATTCTGATGTCCTTTGGACAACACGTACTCATTGTCCTGCTAACTTAGAATATGTCATTAAAAGGACGAAAATCCTTCAGAGAGCTGAGGAAAAGAGATTGTTGTCTGTAGAGATAAAAGGCTGTAGATCGGCCGTATCCTTGCCGATCATGATGTCCATTTGCCAACCGATAGTCCTCATCCTCCCAATTCAGTATATATAATGAAAAGGACGAAAGTCCTTTAGACAGCCTAGATATGAGTAAAATTCTTACGTAAATTAACATAGCCATAACTCGGCCGTATCCTTGCCGATCCTGACAAGTCCTGTGTCAAACAAATCGCTTGAACAAGGACCATAAACTGTCCAAAGGACATCAAAATCGTCCTTGCCGTTTCCGATATATAGCCTATTTTCGAAAAAGGACATTTTTTAACTAGCCATAACTCGGTCAAATCCTGAAGGATATCGGAAGGATATGACTTTTTGAACTCGTGGTGAGCAGAACTATCGATTGGCATTCAAGGATTTCCAGAATTCGACAAAAAATTTCATCGAAATTTATCCTAGGGGGTTAGTCGCAAAATTGGCCAAAATCGAAAATATCCGGGCTAACTCTGCCATTTGAAGGACTATCGCGATGTCCTTTGGCCAGTATATAGTCCTCGCCCTCCCATTTAAGAATTTACAACCCAAAGGACGAAAGTCCTTCAGACAAAAAAGTTTTTAGGACGATTTTGTTTGCAGAAAATAAGCCATAACTCGAGCATATCCTTGCGTATCCTGTCGAGTCATATGGAAAAATAATTGTGTTGGCCAGGACTACTAACTGGCCAAATTTCATTAAGATCGTCCTTAGTAGTTTAGCAGTAGTTTAGCAGATATTCAAGGATTTGTGTTTTCGGGCCATTTCCGTGCGCGTTTTACAAGTCCAATTTCAAGTCATATGATTCTTAGATGACCCCAATTTTTTATGATGCAGATCGATGCAGGGGTTCTATACGATCCTAACGCACCATGTCCTTTGAAAATCTGCAAGGACATGTCCGAGTTATGGCCTATTTTCTGCTTTTTTATAATTATTTATATGTTTAATTTAAATGTGTTTTTATCCTTTCAGACTGCCAAATTAAGGACTTCAATGAGCTCTAAGGACCTTTACGAGTGACAAAGCAGATTTTTCCAGGAGCCAACTTTAATTAATTAGCTTAAAAAACAACAATTTTGTAAATTGCAACATAAATAAATCAATTATTTAAAATAAAACAAAGAAATTCCTGTTTTTTTATTTAAAAATTCAAAAATCAACGGTCTTTAGATACCTATTGCATATCCGTGACGTCAGTTTGTTGCCAACCGCTGGCTGCCGAGATTTTTCTTAAAATCTGCCAAAATACCAGGCGCACAGAAACGCCCAGAAGGTCGACAAAAAATATTTTTTAGCTGCCGAAAAAATTTCGTTGCATACCCAAAAGGGGCGCCCTCGTCGGCGGCTGGGTCCCAAATTTTAGCTAAAATTTCCCAAAAGTACCAGGCGAACAGAAATGCCCAGAAGGTCGACAAATAATATTTTTGCGGCCGAAAAGTGACGTAGTAAAAAGGGCACGCTCGCCGCCGGTCCCAAATTTGCCCAAAATTCCGCTCAAGTACCAGGCGAACATAAATGCCCAGAAGGTCGACGAGTGATTTTAATAAAAATTTCATTGCATAGCATTACGGGGCAAAAATGTAACTCAATTAAAATGAGTACTGTTAAGTAGCAGTTTCTGTAAAATGAGCGCTTTAAGCCGGCTGTTTAACAACAGCTGCAGCTGCAGCTAATGTAAAAGGGCTCCTGAAAGAAAAAGCATACATGTTTTTGGACCATTTCAATGCACATTTTGCAAAGATCTGATCCTTTAGGTTCACAAGGACTATATCGATGGTACGGTACAACCAAGGATATGCTAGTCAACTAGAAACCATCGAGGGAGCGGGACTGTTGCTGGGGGGCGGCTGTAAATGAAAAGCATACATATTTTTGCAAGAACTTGGTCCTTTAGGTTCGCTAGGACTATATCCATGATATGGAATAACCAAGGATATCTAGGTCAACTAGGTACCATGTATAGCAATCATTTGCTGATTAAATGTTGTCCATGTCCAATGCTCCTTGCCTTAAGCCAGAGCTCCGCTTAGCTGTTCTGGGCGATGGCCAGCGATTCGGCGCCAATGCCAAAGATGGGCCGAGTATCATTAGCCAGAAGGTGTCGATTATGGAGCCGCTGGCAAAGATTAGCTGACCCACCAGCAGTATGAGCATATGGATAATCGTGTCCAGATGTATGCCGAACAGGCGATCGATCAGAAAGCCGCCCAGAGAAAATACAGCACCACATTAGGCCACGAGTAGATGGAATAGATGAGCGTAAACTGATTCCGTCGATCGACATAATTATTTGCTGATTAAATGTTGTCCATGAACGTTGGCAGATTATGCTGAAGAATACAAAATGAAAATTATATTAGTTTTAGTAAAGGTCCGACTTTGGAAAGACATACCTTTAAGGATTCGTGAGTCTTTAAAATCGACAGAATTCCACAAATTGTTAATTTGAGAATCGACGCAGATTGGCAACAATTTTGATATAATCATTGCCATTTTGGTCCAAATTTAAATACGATATTGTTAAGGGTATATTCATGGCATGAAACAACTAAGATCATCCAGTTGCCAACGTTATTGAATGTTTTCTTGTCCATGGCACATTTAGCTGCAAAATTCCAAATAAAATATTAATTAGTATTTTGTAAGATTTTAATATCGGTTAAATTAAGTCAGACTTCGGAAGAATATACCTTTTGGGGTTCATGAAAGTCTTCCAAATCGACAAGCACTACAAAATTTTGATTTCAGACCAGACAAGAAATTACAATAAAATAAATACTTTAACATTCGTGACTTCTTCAAATTTTGATATGACGTTTTTTTTTATGGCTATTAATACTTCCGAGCCGTACAAGTCCAAAAACGTATACCATGAGAATATTCACTGATAATATTTTAACACAGATTTACTCGACTGCTGCCCTTTAACTAAAGCCAAATCATGTTGCGCAGACGCAAAGTGGACAAAAGTCGGCGCACAGCAACTCAAGAAAGCGCCGCTTTCAAAGGTAGATAACGCAATTATACACAAGCATATGTAGATATGAATTGCGGGAACACACACCCGAACATATGCAAAGAGAATATGTATGTATGTGTATATTTGCATTAACTTCTTATCTTCTTATTCATCGCGCTCTCATGATTTGTGTGTGAAGTAATGAGAAAATTACAATAAAATAAACACTTTAAAAGACATTAGTCTATAAAATCGATGGAATTCTTCAAACTTTTGTATTCACTTTTGTTAAACTTTAGAATACGAAGTATTTTTTATGGCTTTTAATACTTCCGAAACGTAAAAGACCGAAAAAGTATACGATTAGAGATACGGATGGCATTTACTTGAGAATTTGCACTTCTAATTTACTCGACAGCTGCGCTTTAAATAAACCAAAATCATGCAAAGCAAATCGAGTGAGCGCCGCTTTCAAAGGTAGATAACGCATAGGTAATTATACACAAGCAAGCATAAGTAGATATGAATTGCGGGAACACACAACCAAACATACATATGTGTGCAGAGGGAATCGGCAAATATATACACACATATGTATGTATGTGTATACTTGCATTATCTTCTTATCTTCTTATTCATCGCGCTCTCACGAACTTTTTGCAGAGGAGAAAATTATTTTTTGGTAATCTTTGACATTAAATCGATTTCGCATCAACACTTTCAACTTTGTGATAATCTATTAAATCGATGGACTTCTTCAAATTATGATTCCACTTTTGTCAAACTTAAGAATATGCCTTTTTATGGCTATTAATAGCTCCGAGCCGTACATTTACTTGAGAATTTTCACTAATAAAATTATTTAAAACAGCTTTACTCGACTGCTGCCCTTTAACTAACCCGAAATCATGTTGCGTAGATAGTAGATAAAAGTGGCAAAGTAGATAAAAGTCGGCGTACGGCAAATCGAGTAAACGCCGTTTAAAGGTAGATAACGCACAAGCAAGCATATGTAGATATCTATTGCAAAAACACACACCCAAACATATGAAGAAGAAGAAGAAAGAATCGCCAAATGTGTACATACATACATATGTATGTACGTATTTACGTATGTATGTGTAAATGATTGCTTGTGCATTATCTTCTTTTTCATCGCGCTCTCACAAATTTTTTGCAAAGGAGAAAATTTTTTTTTGTTAACATTTGACACTTTTTTGGTTTCGCATAAACGCTTTAACATCCGTGATATATATCGTCTATAAGATCGATGGACTTCTACAAATTTTTATTTAATTTTTGTCGAAACTTTAGAGGTTCAGGATTTTTTATGGCTATTAATTCTTCCATTAGAGATACGGATGGCATTTACTTGAGAATTTGCACTTATTATTTTTTTTAAGCAACTTTACTCGACTGCTGCCCTTTAACTAAAACAAAATCATGTTGCGCAGACGCAAAGTGGACAAGACATACATACATAGGTATGCAGAGAGAATCGCCAAATATGTACACACATATGTATGTATGTGTATACTTGCATTATCTGCTTATCTTCTTTTTCATCGCGCTCTCAAGATTTTTTGCGAAGTAAGGTGAAAATTACAATAAAATAAACACTTTAATATTTGTGAGTCTATAAAATCGATGGGCTTATTCAAATTTTGATTGCACTTTTGTCAAACTTTAGAATACGACGATTTTTGTATGGTTCAAAGCTAGATAGAGCATAGACAAGCATAAGTATCTATCAATTGCAAAAAACACTTACCCAAACATATGTATGTATACAGACAGAATCGCCAAATATGCACGGATGTGTGTGTATTTGCGTGCAATGCATACATCACATCGACCCGAACAGGCTTAATAGACTATCGCTCGCAGCACAAGAACATGCCCTGTTAACTAATAGGGCCACACTGACTCAGAATAAAGTTGCGCAGATCCATTAAAGCAGCGCTCAGAAAAGAAAGCACTCGAGCGAGCAGACGAGAACATCGCAGCCAGCAGTTATTGACTGGACCAATCAGCGATCAGCACCAAATAGAGTCGTGAGCGCGTGAGCGCAAGACGAAAAGCGACAGCGAACACACACACGAACAGCTGACTGCTTATCTCTGGCTTTGGCTCATCTCTGCGCATACACGTGTTTCTGTGTGCGTGTGTGTATGCTTGGCAATGCGGCGCATCTTGTTCACACTCGAATTTTGATCGCTTGCTAATTTTCTGTGCGCCGGTTTTTGCGTCCGCTTGAGTCACTCGCAATTTAACACTCTATTATGTTGAGCTCATGTTTTTCTTAGGAGCTGCTGACCCGGCGGAGTCTGAAAGGGTATTATGCATATTTTAGTTAGCTTATTTAATAGCTGCTTTTTGTTAAGAATTGGATTGAACAAAAGAGGAGAATTTGACCTCCAATTATCAGACGCACAATTCCAGCAGCTATTAAAGGTTTTTTAATTTCGCAAGTAAAAGGCGATATGTATTGACGAATGCGTTAAATCAAAGTTTTTTGTCAAAGAACGATTAATTTGTCCAACTTTTATAATGATTTTTTTAACTATCTAGGCCAAAATAATGTCCGAATATAGAATGATAATTTCATTTTGGACTTGTAGGGATTGGCCTTAAAAAAAAATAATATAAATTTGGACAAAAATTTGAAGCAAATGCAATGAAATACATTACGTTTTTTTCCAGAAATGGGATCGGTTTGAAAATCAGAACTATTTTGATGATTGTTTTGTAATATCTCGGGTAAAGAACCTCTAATTTTGGAATGTTCTACCTTTTTGAATGTAATTGAATGTTTTCTTGTCCATGGCAGATTTGGCTGCAAAGTTCAAAATAAATAATGAATTAGTTCTTTGTAAGTTTTGAATGACAAGTAATAATAAACCAAGTTTGGTGTATTTGACTGAAAAAATTCTTCCAGTTATATAGAATATCTGCAAATCGATCAACTGTGCTTGGCAAGAGTAAATAAAAGATATTTGCATTTTAATAATTTATGTATAATTTCTTCTATATTTTCATATTTATAATACAACTTAGCTTTACTAGTTGGTTGGTTGTTTTGTTTGTTTGTTTGTTTGTATTTTTACAGCATTATCCTTTTTACATATATATCGAAGTGTAGAAATCATGTTCATAATTATTTAACATACAAAAAAAAGTTGGTTTTTGTTGTCTGTTGTTTTTTACGTGTATATATATATATATGTATATATATATATATGTATATGTATTTATATATTTAGTATGTTACACAATACTTATATATTTGGATTTACTAGGCATGTGCTTAGATTGTTCGTATATACTTATATAACACCTACCTGAACCGGCAATTCTTGAATTGTTGTTACCTGTTACATTGTTAAACTAGACTAGCACGTCTAGCTCTAATACTAATCCCTAGCACTATATATTTCCCTATGTAGCCCTACGCACTTACAGCCTAACTGTTGCCACCTGTTCAACACCTATATCATATCAATAATAATAATAATATAATAGTAATAATAATAATAATAATAATAATAATATAATAATAATTTCATTAGTAATACTTATTGTTTTCCTAGTTTGCTTACAATTCTATTCTTGATGTGTTTTTTTGCTTAAGAAACGTTTTCTTTTTTTGTTTTTTCAATTTTAGGCATATTTAAGAGGTTGCTCGACTTATTTTCAAGTATTTATTTGTTTAAAGTTTCGGTTCCTTAGTTTCTATATATATATATAATGTTAATCTTGTTGTTAATAACTTGATACAAAAAACTTGGTCTGGCTGTCTCGAAACATATGGAGAAGGCAACTGAAGAACTATACGATCTCCACTATTGAATTGTTTCCAAAAACTCTACGTTGTAACAAGTTCAAAGTATATTGCTTCATTTGTACAAAACGGCACCAAAAATATCGTGTCCCTACTTCTTAATTGGAGTTTTGGGTTAATCCCCCACCCCAATCTAACTTTGTAACTATTTTTTAATGCGAACTGTCCCAGAGTTCCGTCCAATTTATGTGTTTTAATCTTTGCTTTTAATTGACAAATCGTTTTGAAGGATTTCTGGTCGAGTTTTCTACCCACATTTTTGCCAACTTGAGAAAGTATCAGATCATGCTATCTTACTGGATTGTTTTATAGTTAAATGTCGGAAAAGTAATCGGATTTGTGCGGCGCTTTTAAGTGTAATTGGATTTTAGTTGCATTTTTTTTTGTTTTGTTTTTAAATAAGGCTTTGTTTTTTTTTTTATTTAAATTTTTGCTAAAAACTACAATTAAAATTAATAATCAGTATTAATTAATAATTAGGTTAGAACGTAATAATAATTTTAAAAAACATTTCTCGCACACGCACACGCACACAATTATATACAGTTATATACGTAAATCTCCCAAATATTTCTAAAAATTACAATTTCTTTTATTTTTGCTCTGAATATAATTGGAATATATATTTTTGTGTTTGTTTGTGTATATTTACTTTTTCTCTATGTTTAATAGTTTGTCGTGTTAAATAAACTCTGAACTTGGCTCTATACATAAATATATACATATATATATAGATATACATTTTTATATAGTAGACATTAGCGCGATGTGCTTGAAATTTGTTTGGATTGGGTTTTGAAAAAAATTGTTTTGTTTATAGTTTTTCATTGAGGCATTTGTCGTCTGGAACTGGAATGCGCAGCACATCGAGCATAGTCTTAAAATCTATATAATATATATATATATATATGTATACAATATATAGTAATATGATCGTGTGTGCTTTTGTCTTTAGAAAATGTGTTTTGCAATTTCGAAAATTGATAATAAAATATAAAACAATAACCATAAAATAATTTGCAACTGATTTTTTCTCTTTTTTTTTTGGAGTTTCGACACGTTTACACTTAGACGCTAAAAATACAAACATTTCCACGCGCTTGGGAATTACAATTCAAAAGTGTTGTTTTTTTTTTTGTTAATTTCTAGGTTATGTTGCTGTTCGCTTTTTGTATATGCACTTAGTTGCGGCCACGCCTCCCCCCCGCCCCCACACATTGGCAGCCGACTTTGATTTTCGCTAAGAACTACAATTAATGACTAAAGGCTACAACTTTAAGTGTTTTTTTTTCTCTTCTTTCTTTTTTTCCGATTTTTTTTTCGATTTTTTTTGTTGATTTTCTTTCAGTTTTCTTTTTTTTAAACAAATTTTCTGCTACGTTTTATGGTTTATTATTATGCATTTCGCATTTGTTGTTTGTCATTCGTTCGATTTTTTTTTTAATAGTTATTAATAAATAATTAAAATATATATATATATATGTGTGTGTGAGCATATATATTTGTATATATATTTTAGCTTTTATGAGTAGGTATTTTATGGAAGTGGGTTAACTAGAATAACGCAACGCGTTATTTAAACCGAGCATTTTACTTTTCTCCTCTTGAACTCTCTGATATTTAGGCTAAACATAATTGCGAATTCCGTTTGTTGTTTAACTTTAATACAGTATTTTACATAGGCTAGTCTACAGTTCTATTTATATATATATATATATGCGTGTGTATATATATAAAATTCGCTTTAAAATGTACAATTACGATTTAGTATTTGTTGTTGTTGTTGTTGTAGTTCGTTAAATACGTGTATATATAGCATATAGTACTATATAGTTAATATCTTGTGTGTGTGTGCACAACAAAAAGTAGGGTTAGGTTTCGCGTTTTTATAGGTTAGGTTTCGATTTCCATTTTTATAGGTTAGGTATAGATTTAGGTTTTTTGATAGGTTAGGTTTTGCACTTACAAACTAACTGTACAAAATCTTCTCAAAGGGGGGAGGGGGGCAGGAAAATGGGGTTTACACTGAGTAATTGTTTTGGGTTTTGGATTTACACTTTAGGACACTTTGTTGCTGCTGGAAGTGAACGAACTCTGGATCGTTTCTCTCTCTCTCTCGCTCTCTCTCTCTCTCTTTATATATAGATATATACGTATATATAGCTTGGTCGTAGGCTGGCTTTATGATTATCATCTAACCTCACAGTCTTTTTTCAATGGAAGTAAAGCGCGGCTGCTGCTGCTATTGTTGTTGTTGTTGTTGTTGCCATTGTTGTTGTTGTTGTTGTTGTTGTTGTTGTTCGAGTTGCTGTTGCAGGAATTGCTGGAGCCGGAGCCGGAGCCGGATCCGCTGGCCGATGGCAACGAATTGTTGCTATTATCATAGTTGCCCACATTGACGCACAGCGGCGAGCTCGAGCCGAGAGCAGCGCCCACCACAGCAACTGCAGCAACAGCTGCTGCTCCTGGTCCCCCTCCCCCGCCTCCCCCTACTCCCGCTCCAGCTGCTCCTGCTGCTGCTTCCGGCAAGGAGGTGGAATCATGCACATCGGCACTCTTGCTGGAATCGATGATCAGGCAGGGCGGCGAGGGCGTGCTCGCATCCTTGCCGAGTCGCGCCGGCGACGCGTTCGCGTTCTGCGAGTGCGGCGTAAAGCTGCTGTTGTTGGTCAGCGGCGAGGCGGCGACCAGCGGCAGCTCCGCCGGCGAGCTGGCCGGCTCCTTGGGTGTCTCCTTGGCCGGCTCCTTGGAGTCCGTTTTGGCGCCTATGACATAGACGCCGCCAGCGGAAATGCGCGCGATCTTCAGACGCAGCGGCGCCTCCATCTGCTGCTGCTGCTCCGGCTTCTCCGGCGGCTGCTTCTCCTGCTGCTGCTGCTGCTGGTCGAGGCTAATTGTGGTTGTCTCCGCCTTGCGCTTGTTGATGCGCAGGATCAGCTTGGGCTTCTCGCCGGGCGAGGCGCTCAGCCGGTTCTCGATCAGCGTCGTGGTCATGGTGCTGGTGAGGATGTTGCCGCTGCAGCTGTTCAGGCTGAACAATTGTTGCTGTTGCTGGAGCAGCAGCTGTTGCTGCTGCTGCTGCTTGAGCCGCTTCTTCTCCTTCTTGTCCTTCTTGGTCTTGTCCTTTTTGTCCTTCTTCGGCTTGACCGTGTGCTGCTGCTGCTGCTGCTGGATCTCATTGGAGCCGGCCGATGCCGCCGACAGGTCGCGCTTGCTGTTGCTGCTGCTGTTGTTGTCGTCGCCCTTGTCAAAGTCCTGCATCACCTTCTTGCGATAGTTCATCGAGTCGCGCTTGATCTCCTCCAGCGTCGGCGTGCTGTAGTTGCTCGTCAGCCGCTTCTTGGGCGGACAGGCGCGTCGCGTCATCTCGTAGCTGTAGCCGGTTCCGCTGCCGCCGCTCCGCTCCAGCTCCTGCGCCTTGATCTTGATCTTCAGCTTGGGCGCCGTCGTCGTCGTCGTTGTCGCTGCAGCTGCCGCCGCCGCCTGATGATGATCATCCTCGCTGCTCTCGAGCGTTTTGCTGCGTCCGCGTCGCTTGCCCGCGCTGCTGGCGGCGCCCGTCTTGCCGTTGTCCGTGGCGCTGCCCGAGCTGCAGGCGCTGCGCCGCCGTCCATCGCCGGCAGCAGGAGCTGCACCAGCTCCGGCGGCGCCTCCCTCCTGCTGCTGCTCCTCGAGGCAGGCATTGGCGGCGTCCAGAGCGCGCAGCTCCCTGTTGCTGGAGTTCTTCTTGAAGCGCTTCGCATTGCCGCCCGATCCAGATCCCGATCCCGTTGTCGTCTGCTGCTGCTGCTGCAGCTGCTGCTCGTCCAGCTTGTCGAGCTTCTCGAGCGGCAGACTGTCGGAGGCGGCCGGCAAGCCGCAGGAGCTGTCATCGTTCAGCGTATCCTTCTGCACCACATACAAGCTGAGCAGCTCCTTCTTGCGCATCCGCCGCGAATTGCCGCTCACGCTGAGCGCCGCCGCCGCCGCCGCCGCCGCCGCTGCCGAGGAGCTGCTGCTGGCCACGGTGCTGGCCGTGACCGTCGTCGTCTGGACCTGCACCTGCGTCTGCACCAGGCTGCTGGCCGTGGACAACTGGCAACTGGTCTGCGTCACGCTGCTGTAGTGCAGATCCGGATAGGCGAGCGGCCCTTTGATCTTCAGCTTCAGCTGATTGCGCGCATCCGAGAGGGAGGCTTTGGTGTTGAGCATCGTTGTCGTCGTGGTATCCGAGTCTATGGACACCTCCTCCGAGGTGGCCTCCAGCGAGGCCTCCAGCGCAGCGGGCAGCAGCTCCGTCAGCAGCGTCGCCTGGTTGGCCTCGCTCGAGTGCAGCAGCAGGCTGCTCGGCGTTGGGACAGAGACGCCTCCAGCTGCTCCAGCTGCTGCCTTGTTGCCATTGTGATTGTTGTTATTGTTGTTGTTGTTGGTGCTGCTCGTGGTGCCGGTGGCCCGCAGCGCGGACTGGAACTGCCGCTCGTCCTCCTCGTCGAATTCGCTGAGCGTCTGATCCGCGGTGCCGGAGTCGAAGGCGCCCAGCAGATTGTTCTGATAGGCCTCCTGCGAGGCGCTGCTGTGCGGCGCCTCAAAGCCCAGATTATAGGTGCGCATATCCACCGGGCCGGGCAGCACGGGCTGCAGCAGCGGCGCCGATGATGCCGTCGTTCCGGACGTCGCCGTCCCGGACGTCGCCGTCGCCTCCGTCCTCGCCGTCGCCGTCGCCTTGTTCGGGCCGCGCAGCTTGCAGCTGGCGTAGCTGGTGCTCGGCTCGAAGCTGCGCCGGCGATCGCGCAGCGACTGCAGATTCTCGACGCCGGCGCCGCTCAGCTCGTCGTCGTCGTAGTTGTTGAACTCGTACGGCGTGCCGACCAGATTGTTGACAATATGCGTATTGCTGCCGTAGTCCGACATTGGCGGCGCCAGCGGCAGCATTGCGTTCGCCGAGCTGCTGCCCCGCCCCCGACCCCGGCCGCGTCCACGTCCGCCGCGTGTGCCGCCCGCTGCAGCTGTGCCGCCGGCGCTGCCACGCGGCGCACGCTGCCGCAGCTTGCCGGCGAGCGTGTGCGTCAGCGGATCATATTTCGCGGGCGGCATGGGCGTGGGGACGGGCGGCGGCGGCGGCTGCAGCGCGGCTTGTCTGGGAGATTTGCCGGGCGACTTGCCCGGCGGCAGCTGCGGCGACTTCTTCTGCTGCTGCTGCTGCTTGGAGGAGCTGCTGCTGCTGCTGCTGCGTTTGCTGGGCGAGATGAGCTCCTTGCTCGGCAAGGAGGGCAGAGCTGCGGGCGCGGGCGCGGGCGCGGGCTGAGGCATTGGCTGCGGCAGCACCGGAACGGGCACGGACACGGTCACCGTCTCCAGCTGCTGCACTGGCTCCAATTGTGGCTGCTGCTGCATCATGGCGGGCAGCAGGGCGGCGGCATATGGCGGCGTCAGCTGATACTGCTGATGATTGGGCGTTAGCGTCATATTGGGCGTGGCATAGGGCGTGCTCACATACGGCGTGCTCGGCTGCGAGCTGTTGCCGTAAATCGACTGCGTCTCCGACGGCGTCGACTGAACCTGCTGCTGCTGCTGCTGCTGCTGTTGGATGATGGCCGCCAGCTGTGGATAGATGCCGCCATTGTATTGGCTATTGGGCGTTCTTTGCGATTGCTGCTGCTGCGGATGGGTGGGCGTGGTCGTGGTCGTGGGATTTGTCTGCTGGACCGGCTGCTGCTGCTGCTGCGTCTGGTTGTTGTACATGGACATGGCATCGATGCCATTCACCAGCGGCGTATGGCTGCCAAAGGCGCCACTCCCATTCCCACTGCCACGCCCATTTCCACTTCCCGCTGCAGTTGCTCCCGCTCCCACTCCCACTCCCCCTGCATAACTATTGAAGTAGCTCTTGTCCAGGCTGGGCGGCTGATCGTTCGACTCGGAGACGGAGCTGGGCGAGCTGCTGCGTCTCGCCGCGATCAGATCGTTCTCGTTCCAGCGCTGCATCCGTCCAAAGGGCGACTGCATGCGCGTGTTCTCGTCGTAGTCGCTCAGTTTGTTGTTGTTGTTGTTCGGCTGGGAATTATTGGCAAGGCTGGAGTTGATCTGGGCGGGCGGAAGAGCGGCGCCGGCTCCTGCTCCTGCTCCTGCATAGCTGCTGCTGCTGCTGAGGCTGTTCTTGACAGCTGCCGCCGCCAGATCCACAAAGTCGGGCGTGGACTGCGGCGCTCCTCCGATTGCTGCTCCTCCCATTCCTCCTGCTCCTCCTGCTGCTCCCTGGCTGCCCTTCTGCTGCTGCTGCAGCTGCAGCTGCGGCGATGTCTTGTTCAGATAACAGCTGAGCGCCGCCTGCGCCGACTGATAGTTGACGCTGCTGTAGCCGCCGCCCAGATTGTTCGTGTTCGTTGTGGGCGTGGCATTTGGAGTATTTGTCAAGCTGTTGGCATAGCTGCCGCCAGAGTTGGCCGTGAGCGGGGAATCCTTGATGGTCAGCTGGCTGGCCACCGAGTTGGGCGCCGAGTTGCCAAAGATTAGGCTCTGCTGCTGCTGCTGCGCCGCCTGCTGCTGCGCCTGCTGCAGCTCCTTCTGGGCGTGTATCAGATCCTCGGGATCGGCGGCATTGTGAAACGGAAAGACGGAGGGAATGGCCGGCGTCGGCGGCAGCAAGTCGTCCATTGTGTCCTTGCACTCGTCCAGCTGCGCCTTGCGCTTCGTCTTGCGCAGCTTCTCGACCAGATTCCGGGTGGCCAGCGTGCTGTCCTCCTCGAAGATCTGCCTGCCGCCGCCGCTTAAACTGGTGCCGAGCAGACTCGTGAGGCGGCCCGAGTTGGGCGGATTGAGCACATTGGCCACGCTGCTGGCCAGGCTGGAGACATAACTATTGGCGTACTTGCTGTCCTCCAGCTCCAGGATGGCGTCCACAATCGGCTGATGTGCCGCATCCAGCTCCAGGGCGCTGCACGAGGGCGTCGCTGGAACCGATGGAACCGATGGCAACGATGGCAACGATGGCACCGATGGAATCACCGGCAGCAGCGACTCCTGTTGCGCCTGCTGCTGCGCCTGCTGCTGCTCTCCAGAATTCGAGTTCGAGTCCAGCTCAATGATCTCGGGCGGCTCTGGTGGTATAACGGTAACCGCTGGCGAGGATGTGGATGCGGAATATTTGCTCGCATTCGCGAGAAGCTCATTTTTGCGCTCCTCCTCCAGTTCGCGGGCCATTTCCATTTCGTTGAGCAGATGCTGGGTATGATGCGTATGCTCCTGCTCCTCCTCGTCGTCGTCCTGGTCGCGCGTCCGTCTTCTTCGTCGGCGATGCCATCGATTGGCGCGTCGCCTGTCCGATCTGCTCCGATCGCTGCCCGCCGCCGCCGCCGCCGCATCCTGCTCGTCGTCGTCGTCGTCGTCGTCGCTCAGCTCATCGTTGGAGGGCGTCGGCGTCGGCGAGGCGGGCAGCGGCGCCGCCGGCGGTCGCTCATCGATGTCCGCGGCGAGTTCCGCCAATTTGCTGGCATTCGCCGAGAGCTGCGTGTGCGTCGGCGCCGTCGTTAGCTCCTCGTCAATGTCCATGGGCTGCTCGCCGGCCTCCTCCTGCGCCGCCGCCGGCGGAGTACGGAGCAAACGCTCCCGCTCCTCCTCCTCCTCCGCTGCTGCCGGCTCCGGTTGAGCACTACGCTTGGGTGTCGGTGTGGGCGCCCTTGTTATTGTGGGCGTGGTCGTGGGAAGAGGCGGGGGCTGGGGCGCGGCATTGTTGAGCTGCTGCTGCTTCTTGTCGAGCAGCTTGTCCAGCGCACTGGTCGCCCGTCCGCCGGTCGCCGCCTTGCGCTGCGCTATCTCATGCTCCAGATTTGGCGGCGTTTTCTTTGGCGATTCCGCGCGAGATTTACGCCGATTGCTGGGCAACTTCTCGGGCGTCGGCATCGGCGTCGGCGCCGTCGGCGAGGGCGGTCGCGATTTGGAATTGCGCGTGGCACGTTTGGACAGCGCCGGCGACGCATCGTCTAGCGAGGATTTGCGGCGCTGCGTTGCGGGTTTAGGCGGCGTCACCAGCTCCAGCGCCGGCGCGGGCGGCGCTGGCTTTTGCGGCGTTCTCTTTGGCGATTTGTTGGTGGAATTCTGACGCGTTCGGCTGGCCAGCGGCGGCGGAGGTGGAGCAGCTGGTTTGTCCAGAGATTTGCGCGGCGAACGCTTTGGCACACTGGAGCTGGAGCTAACGGAGGTAATGGCTGCTGCTGCTGGAGCTGGCGCTGTCGCTGGAGCTGTCGCTGTCGCTGTCTTGCGCTTCTCCGGCTCGCTGTCGCTGTCGGAGTCGCTGCCGCTGCTGGAGTTGCTGCTGGCGCCGCTGCTGCTGGAGTTGCTGGCACTGCCGCTGCTGCTGTTGCTGTCGCCGGAGCTGGAGCTGGACAGATTGGGCGCGGCGATGCGTCGCTTGACGGGCGTCTGCTCCTCCTTGGAGCGACGCAGCTGCGAGCCGCGTCGCAAAGGCGTCGTCTGCTGCTGCTGCTGCTTGGATGCAGCTGCTCTGCTCGGCGGCGTCGTCGTCGTCGTCGTCGTCGTGGTGGCTGCAGCTGCTCTGCTTGGCGGCGTCGTCGTCGTTCCGGCTGCTGCTCCGGCTGCGACTCCGACTAAATCCTCACTGGCAACGGTTTCCTGTGTGGCTTTGGCCAGGGCTGCGCCGCTGCTCTTCAGCTGCTCGGCGGCCTTTTTGGCTGCCTGTCGCTGGGGCACATAGGAGACCGCAAAGTTGCCCAGTTTGGCCAGCTCGTTGTTTTTGGGCGTCGTTGGCTTCTCCTTCTCCTTTGGCTTTTCCCGCTCTCGCTCCTTCTCCTGCTCCTTTTCCCGCTCCTTCTCCTTTTCCTTCTCCCGCTCCTTCTCCCGCTCCTTCTCCCGCTCCTTTTCACGCTCCTTCTCCCGCTCCTTCTCCTTCTCCCGCTCCTTCTCCTTCTGCTGCTTGGGCGGCCGCCCGCGCTTGCCGCGCTCCGCTCTCGTCTCGCCCGTCGTTTTGGCAGCCGCCTTGGGCAGCTCCTTGGGCCGCAACTTCTCCGCTTCGTCCTTGGCTTTGCTGCTGCTGCTGCCGCTGGCATTGGCATTGGCTGGACTTGGATCGGGCTCGCGCAAGCGATCGCTGGCATCCGGCAGCAGCGCTGCGGCGAGATTCGTCGAGTTGCGCATGTTCTCCGAGGCCTTTTTGGCCGCCTGCCGTTGCGGCACGACGAGCAGATCCACGGCCGGAAAGACGGGCGCGGCGCTGCCTTTGTTCGACTTGGCGCTGGCTTTGGATTTATTTGTCGTCGCAGTTGTTGCCGCAGCTGGAGTTGTGCCCGGCACAAACTCCTTCATGGCCGCCTTGGTGCGTATCGTCTGCTGATTTTGCGAATCGCTCACGTTGCTCTCCACGGCCGCCTCCTGCTCCGCCTCGGCCTCGGTGCGCCGCTGCTCCTCCGGCGTCGTTGTCGTCGACTCGCTGTCCGAGTCGGAGTAGATGTGCTGTCCCATCTTGCGCATGGCCGATGTCGCCGTCGCCGTCGCAGCTGTCGCCATCGCAGCTGCCGTGGCGCTTGTGTTCCGGCTGTTTGTTGTTGTTGTTGTTGTGCTCCGGTGCGATGCCTGTCGCTCGGCGAGCTTTACAGGCAGCAGCTCCTCGCTTTCATCGCTGGACATGCTGCCCGCGTCCTGTTGCCGCATCTCCTTGTCCATCTGAGCAAGGCCACGCGGCGCTGCTGCACTGGCTCCACCATTGGCTCCGCTGGCCGCTTGTTTTCTGCGCGCTGCTCCCGCTCCGGCTCCCGCTCCGGCTCCCGCTCCCGGTGACTTGGTTGACTTAGTTGCTTGGCTTTTGGCAGGTACTGTTGCTGTTGACTTCTGGACACGCTTGACACGCTCCCGCTCCCGCTCCCGTTCTCGCTCCCGTTCTCGCTCCCTTTCCCTTTCCCTGGCCCTGGCCCGTGCTCTCGCCCGGTCGTCGTCGTCATCGTCGTCTTCGCTGGAGGAACTGCTGCAGCTGGTCCGCGCATCCGCAGACGCTGCAGACGCACACGCAGCAGCCGCCTCACTTTGACGCCGCTGTCGCTGCCTCTGCCGCTGCTCGACGCTGCGCGCATACGATTGCTTTCGGACTGCAGCTCCCGCTCCCGCTCCCGCTGCAGCTGGCTGGGATTTGTTGCGGTAACCGCGGCTATCGCTGCCGGAATCGCTGCCGCTGGCGCTGCGAGAATCGGAGGAGGAGCTGCTGCTGCTGCTGGCGCTGCCGCTGCTGCTGGCGCTGGCGCTGCTGCCGCGCGGCGAGCTGGAATCAGCCGATGATGAGCTGCCGCTAGACGTTGGGGCGGACGCAGCCGTTGTGGATTTATGCGATTTATGCTGTTGGCTCGACGTCGCCGTCGCTGCCGGGCCGCTCTTCGAGGCACGCCTCCCCGCACACGGCATCGCCGTGGACGCCGTTGTTGTTGGCGCCCTTGGCGAGCCGCGTGGCTTGGTGTTGTTGGCGGCCTTTTGGCCCATTGTTGTTCCCGTTGCTGTCGCTGTTGTTGTTGTTGTTATTGCACCATTGTTGAGCTTCTTTTTGGGCGAAGACTTGAGCGCGGCAGCCTGCTTGCGCTTGTTGGGCGACTGGGAGGCGCGTCCACGTGCCTGCTTCTTGCCCATCAGCTGCTCCAGTATATAATCCAAGCTCTTATACTGCGCCGGCACAGTTAGCTGATCCGTTGAGCTGTAGAAGCTATCGTACAGCGTTGGCCCATCGTTCGCATAGATAATGGCATCCGTGTCCAGGGCGGGTCGCTGTGCCTGCTGCTGCTGCTGCTGATCCGTTGGGACCAGCTGCTGCTGCTGCTGCTGGTGCACTGCCTCATCGAGCACGCCGAGCTGCTTGTAGAAGACCTGTTCGCGCAGCTTGAACAGCGAGCGGGAGAGCTTCTCGCGCCGGCTGACCATGTAGCAGAGATTGCGTACACGCTCCAGATCCTGGCGTAAGTGCACGACCAGCTTGTGATTCTCCAGATCCTGTTGCTCCTGCTTGCGGGCCAGCATCTCCACATCCTCGGACTTGGGCGGTATCAGTTCGCGATTGTGTCGCGACTTGCGCTTCAGTTTCCAATAATTGTAAATGGCCTCAATTGCATCCTCGTCCACATCGAACAAATGGCAGCTAATGTCATTGATATTCACGTGCTTATCGAACTCCGCCTCGACCTCCTGCGGCAATTGAAAACAAATCAAAATTGTTTAAGTATCAAGAAACGCAGCATTCAATTCCAAATAGATCCCTGCATCGTTTCATTTGCTGTGCATCAAACTCAGCTACTCAATCGAACCGACAGACTCGAGCTTTCGAACATCGAACTCCGACATGTTCGAAGCAACTTTTCACCAATCCCCAAAAGCATTCATAACAAACGAAGTTCGAGCTGATCGAGTCAGCAAAATATTCTTTGTGTGACAAGACGTGTTTAAATCAAGGCTCCAACCAGGTTTGAAGTGAACTGGATCGGACTCCGAATTAAAAATTAACTTTTGAGTCAGCGAAATATTCGGGCTAACGGTTAGTTTGTTGTGCGACAGGATGTGTATGCATCCAGGTTTGATCCGGAATTATAATTTAGCTTTTGAGTCATTGATATATTCGGGCTAACACGACAAGACGTGTATCCAAAAAAGTCCTCCAACCAGGTTTGAAGCGAACTGGCTCCAACTCGGAATTATAATTTAACTTTTGAGGGAATCTCAGCCCCAAAAAAAATATCTTGTGCCATAATAATTAGATTTATGTAAGCATTTTTGGTAGATGCCAGTTTTGGGTAGAATTTTAACTTCACTATGAAAATATGTATTGCAATATTTTCGCGCATTATATGCATTATTTTCACTAGAACGGACACTTGTAAATTGAAAATATAAGAGTTTAACTCTTATTTTGAAACTATACGAGACACCAAGGCTCAGCCTGGCTTTTGAGGATGTGAAAACCTTGTTCACGAATCGAATTTCTAGCCAGGCAGTCGGATTGTTCAAGCCTTAAGCCCAAATATCGAACAACACGTAATGCTCTAGCTAAACAAAATCTAGCCTGGATTCGCTCGTTCGAAACAATGGTTCGATTTTCGATTGGCACGATGCAGGGCTCTAATTAAAAATAGCATCAAAATTTACCTGCAAACGTAGAGCGCGCGCCTGATTGCGCTCCTCGGAGGTCATATCGTTTTTGCGATGCTTTTGGCGCCTGCGATGATCTTCGCCCTTGCCGCCCGTTGTTGTGTGGCCCGCGTCATCGCCGGCAGCTGTCGCACTGCTCGAGAATTTGTTGTTGTGCTTTTGCATGCAACTGGAGGCGGCTGTGTGATGACTGGATGAGGCGCCCTCCTTCTTGCCCTTGCTCATGCTGTGCTTTTGGCAATAGGAGCGCAGCTTGACACCGTCCTCGGCGTTGCCCTCCTCGATAATGGCACGCATCTCGAGGCCATGCTGAAACGCACAGGTCACATGATAGGCCGTCTTGCAGGTCTTCACCGAGCACTGTATGCAGCTGCCGACGCGCTCGCGGCACAGCACACAGATCAGTGCCCAGCGACTTTGCGGAATGCTTGAGATTTTTGTTATTGGCTCCATGCGATCGACACATCCAATGCTCACTTCCGGTATCCAGAGGGCACAGGAGACATGCGCCCAATGCTTGCCCGATTTATTGGACTTCATGGCGCCGCCCTTGTTCGGACAGAGCACACACTCCGGCTTGATGCCCATGGAGCAGGTGCGACATAGCCATTGGCCTGCAAAACAATTTGTTTATTGAGTAATAGAATTTCATGGATATTTCCGTAGCTGGATTACCTGATGGAATCGCTGTAATGCCGTAACAAGCCTGATGCACGCAGATGTTGCAATTATCACAGAATACCATTTCGTTGGCCTCCTCGGAGTCGGGCGAGCGACAAACGTCACAAATGACGTTCTCATCAAACTCAATGCCCAGACCCTCCTCCTGCTTAAGTATGACCTGAATTTGCTCCCAACAGCGCACCTAGAAAATGTTATAAATTAGTTTTGCCGCTTGCTTGCTTGACCTAATATCTAGCTTTAGCTAACCTCGAGCTCCTCGATGACGCGCTCGAACTGCGTTTCGTTAATGGGAAACGCGCCGCACAGGGCACGATCGCCATTGTATAGACGCAGCCAGGCCTCATCTATGGGATCAATGTCATAGGCACATGTGTTCTCCGCCAGTGCAACTACATTCGTCAGGCAATGCAAGTCCGGCGAATAATGTTCGTCTTTGGTGATGCGCAGGAAACGATTTTTTGGACTGCAAAAGAGCAAATTATATCAAATATTCAACAATATCAATTAATATATATGGCCTAACTATTATTTAATAATTATATTTTAGTAATTATATATTATATATATTATAATTTGTGCTGACTTTTGAAGCGTTTACTAAAGCTTTCTTTTGGGTATAGAAGAGCAATAAATTGATCTCTAACGTACATACAAATTTTAGTAAAAACTTGGAAGGTAATTTGAATAAAATTAAGAATACGCTCAATCATTTTTTTTCAGGGTATATTCCAATTTTTTGTAATACTAATCGTATAGCTGCGGGTAAAGGCATAACAAATGTGCCTGGAATAGAAGTTGGCATCTGAGTTAAGAGTTTGTCGCCTCAGCTCAGATCGGGGCTTCTTCAGCAGGAGTATTGCTCCGCGGGATCATATGACTATCTATTGAGCGAACATCTACCTTAGTAGGAGCACAAGCTGACAAGCTTTTACTAGACATTATAGTTGTTGTTTTCTTTTCAGTTAAATTCAAATCCATTTCACGCTCTACTCACAGTTTAAAGTCATGCGCTGGCGACACTACCGGCTCGGACAGCACATAGACACACGGCTCGGGCAGCGAATCGGGATTGACGGGCACCTGTACGCCCTTCTCCCATTCCTGTTTCCATTGATCGGTTACAATCAGATACTCGTAGTTGGCCAACGGCTCTGAGTCTGGCAATTTCATTGCGCTAATGAGATCCTTGCTGTAAATTTAAGAAAATCGAATGAGTTTCCTAGATCAGGCACGAGTTGTGGTTTATACGCACCGATACAGTTCAGCTGGCGCTTCGGTGGAGCTGCGATTGTAGATGCTCGACATTTTGATATCGGCCACGGAGCGCGCTTGCCAGGTGCTGCTGCTGCTGCTGTTGTTGTTGTTGTTATTGTTGCTGTTGTTGTTGCTGTTGTTGTTGTTGTTGCTATTGTTGCTGTTGTTGCTTTGCGCTTTACATTTGCTGGCCGACTTGGCCTTGCCCGGCAGCTTTGACATGGACTTGGCCTGGCCGTGTTCCGCTTGTTCCAGCGCTGCAACTGTTGCTGCTGCTGCTGCTGCAACTGTAGTTGTTGCTGTTGCAGCTGCAACAGTTGTTGCTGTTGCAGTTGTTGACGCTGCTGCTGCTGCTGCGGCTGCGGCTGCTGTTGCCGGCGCACCATTGGGCGGTCGTCCTTTGCGTCGCTTTGTGGGCGGCGGCTGCGGCTCAACATCTTGTCGCAGCTGCTGTTGCGGCGGTTGCTGCTGCTGCAGCTGCTGCTGATTACCGCGTTTACCTCTTTGTGACATTTTTCATTGGTGTTGCGTTTTGTGTGTTCTTTAACTTTGTGTGTATGTATATGTTGTTGTTGTTGTTGTTGTTGATGGGTTTGCCTACTGGAACCTGCTGCTGAGAGGTTCACCTAGACCGCACGCGTTTGCTGCTCGACTGTGCCAAGTGCGACCTGTAGATGGTGGGTTAAGGCGAGGCGAGGGGAGGGGTAGGTTTATTAGCAAAATGTTTCAAATTGTTGCATCAATTTCTTACTACATGCTTAAGGCCACAATTGGCGACACCACAACCACACCGCCGGCTGTTGTTGTTGCTGCTGCTGCTTCTGCTGCTGCTGCTGCTGCTTGTTGTTGTTATAAATTGTATTGTTATTATTGTTGCTGCTGCTGTTGCTGTTGTTGTTGTTGGTATTTTTGTTGTTGTTGTTGTTGTGCTGCTGCTGCTGCCGCCCGTTTAACATGGACGCCGCTGCCGCTGCACCAGCACTAATCCCGAGTAGCGCCGCCACTTTGCAGTCTGTGCCGTGCACTGCTCAGAGCAATAATGCGCGCTGCGCCGCTGCCCCTCCCCGCGTTTGTTTTCGCTGTGTGTTTCGTCGTCTGTTTCTGCGTTCTTCTTCACTTGCGTATTTTTGTTTTTGCACGCACCTTGTGTGTGTGTTTTTCTTAAAGTTTTCTGCTCACTGCGCGTCTAAATGGATATCAGTTTATTAAATTTACATTTTCAACTACCAATTTTCGTTTTGCAAACTTTTTTGTTGTACATTTTCTATGCGCTTTTCGTCACAAAAAATACACAAAAAAGAGAAAAAGGAAAAAAAAACTGAAACTGCCAGTGCAAAGGAAAAGAGCAAAACGCGTTTGCTAAACAAAAGCTGAACGCTTTGCAACGCAAACATTAAATGCCATCCCAAAATCAATCTATCTCGCACGCTCGTTTTAAGGGCGCGCGCATTTGCGGCACTGGTGCGAGCGAGATAGTGTTGGCGTGCGTGCTGCAGCCGTCAGCTTTTGTGCAAACGTCTCTTCCGCTCCTCAGCGCACTGCTCCCCCCCTCTTTCATACACACATTCGATTCGACGTTTTTGCACCTATTTTTTTTTTTCTTACTTTTTATTGTAGTAATATTATTTGTTTTTGGAAATTGCACATTTTTTGAATGTATTTGAAATGATGCCCGTGCCCGCTAGTTGGCATTGTCGCCACATTTGTTGCTTTGTTTGCCTGTTTTGGTTGTCGCGTTCGAGCGAATTTTGATTGGGATATATTACTCTCTGGGCTTTGCTTTTGCCGCCGCAGACACACACGCGAGCACTTGCTAGTGGTTAAAATGGACGTAGCAAACGAATTGCACGTTACGTTTATTATGCACTCGCGTTTCGCGCAATTGGCATAATGTTTGCGACAAATATGCAATTTTTTTACGGATTATTTACAAGATTTTCTTCTCGGTTTCCTTTTCTACGTCTGCCATTTTGCTTTTCGGCTTATCGATTATTAGAGCTGTACCGGAATCGATTATCGATAGCGTCACTAGTTTATGCTAGTTCCTAATTTCAAATTATCGAAACCAGTTTCAGCCTTTGGCTCCGGGAACCGATATTGCTAGCAATCACTACTCACTCATATTTAATTAATAATTTTTCGCTTTAGAAATGCCAGTCTATGCTTAAAAAATCAACAAATTTTCATATTTGTGTGTGCGTTATATATTGTTGTCAGTTAAGCCGCCTGTTGGCGGCTCATGAGAATAAACCTGGAGCTCCGATGTCTGCGCCGATGTCACTTACAATTGGTTATCGAATGAGAGTCAACCACCAACAAAAAGCAGCAAAGGAAGAGAATACAGAAGCGCAAAAAAAAACAGTTTGCACAAAAGTTTTTTACATCATAAAATAATGTAGGGAGAAAAATTAGTAATTGCGACTTATAGATTTAACAAACGATAAGCTTATAGAGAAGCCCGTCCGCACACACGCAGCCTGGCATTAAGAACAGCGCCAAATGCAAATGCATTTCTTTGTCTGCAGTTTGCTAGAATAATCTGTTTTCCGAGTGATTTTTTGAAACGAGTGCACGACGCAGTGCCAACCAAATAAATTCCGAGAAAATGTCAACAACTCCAAATTCGAATAGTAGTGCAAGTAGTAGCAACAACAACATCAACAACAACAATAGCAACAGTAATAAGCAAAAGCAACAACAGCAACAACAACAACAACAACAGCACGACACATACAGCGACAGCAGCAGCATCGAGGAGAATCTTGAGGCTGCCGAGGAGCGCAGACGCCGCATACTGAAGAATCGCAGTCGCAGCAGCACCTACATGCAACGGCAGCAGCAGCACCAGCACCAGCACAGCGCCATGAGCGTCAGCAGCGGTGCCATCTCCAAGCATGACAAATCCATGACGCCCACCACAAGCAGCGCTGCCGCTGCCGCCGCCGCCGCTGCTGCAGCGGCTGCTGCTGCTGCTGCTGCGGCGCGTCTCGGTCCACCCGAGCGCATCTGCATGCTGGTAGATGGCGTGCGTTTCACCGTCGAGCAAACGCTGCTCACAGCCCATCCGAATACCATGCTGGGCACCATGTTCGGCACCGGGTTTCAGTGTGTGCATCCGAACGAGCGCGGCGAATACGAACTGGCCGATGGCATCTCCCATTTGGTATTCCGCTCCATACTCGAATACTACAAGAGCGGCGTTATACGCTGCCCGCCCACCGTATCCGTGCCGGAGCTGAAGGAGGCCTGCGACTATCTGCTTATACCCTTCGACGCGACCACCGTGCGCTGCCAGAATCTAAGTGAGTATCACTGATTGCGGGAGCGTCTCTTAGTAGAGCCCTGAGTCTTGGTCTTTCGGTATTCGGCTCGAGCTGTTCGATATTCGGTTCAATCGAACTCGAACCTTTAGCTCGAACATGTTGCTCTCAGTTCGATCGAGTGTCCGAGTTTGATGTAAATGAACAAAACCGATGCAGGGCTCTATCTCTTAGTCAAGTGCCGTCTACTTTGCTCTCCCTCTCGTTTGTCTTTACCCCCCTCCGCCATGCTGACACACACACACACGCCTCTGTTTCTCACAAAGGAGGCCTGCTTCATGAGCTGAGCAATGAGGGTGCCCGCCAACAGTTCGAGGTCTTTCTGGAGGATCTTATATTGCCGCTAATGGTTGCCTCGGCGCAGCGCGGCGATCGCGAATGCCATGTCGTTGTGCTGCTCGACGACGACATGGTCGACTGGGATGAAGAGTTCCCCCCGCAAATGGGCGAGGAGTATTGCCAGAGTAGGTCTTTGATTACCATTCTAATGTACATGCATACTTAATCGCATATTTGCTGCAGCCGTGCATAGCACTGCTATGCATCGTTTCTTCAAGTACATTGAGAATCGTGATGTGGCCAAGCAGGTGATGAAGGATCGCGGTCTG
This sequence comes from Drosophila lacicola, assembly GCA_035045355.1. Classification (NCBI taxonomy): domain Eukaryota; kingdom Metazoa; phylum Arthropoda; class Insecta; order Diptera; family Drosophilidae; genus Drosophila; species Drosophila lacicola. The sequence continues at coordinate 2,134,729 of JAWNPB010000133.1, forward strand.
AAGAAGATACGCTGCGGCATCGAGGGCTATCCCACGCACAAGGAGAAGATACGCCGACGACCCGGCGGCCGTGCTGAGGTCATTTACAGCTATGTCCAGCGTCCGTTCATACACATGTCCTGGGAGAAGGAGGAGGCCAAGAGTCGTCATGTCGACTTCCAGTGTGTCAAGTCCAAGTCTGTTACGAATCTCGCCGAAGCGAATGCCGATCCGCCGCTCGAATTAGATGCAAGTGCGTATACTCTAAACTATTTCTGTGCCAGATTTTTTCAACTGTCCGTTCCAGGTGGCAATCCCATACCGCCGCCCACCGTAGCCGTGGTCAATGCTCAAGCACACAATGCCGATCTGGGCGCACCGGCAATGGGCATTGTTAACATTGGTGTTCCCGTTGACGTGGCCGCTGTTGTTGCGGTCGATGAAGCCGCCGGCGGCGTCGTTATGTTAAACGAACTGGAGCTTGCGGCCGCAGCGGTCGCTGCACCGGGCATTGTTGATGAACATGTGTAGAGATCGCCCCAAGGGCTCGATATATACACTGCCATCTTCTTAGCTGCACGCACCGAGAACAACGCTTTGTACGTTTTAAATCCTACATTTTGTATACACTATCAAAATATAACAAAAACCTAAATATATACCCTGCCAAGGAAATAACTCCGACTTGATCAAAAGGACTAAAGATTTTTTTTGGGTTACGAATATGAATCGCAAAATAATAATAGTAAATGTAGAGTATCTGCGATTCGAGTACACTTGACTTACCAGTATAAAGTTGTCCGGAATTGTCCAATTTTAAACAAATGAAAACAAATTTTATTCAATTAAAAAACATATTGCCATGGCTTTGCGATTTGGAACTGTCCTCCGATTTTAAGCACCATCAAAGGATTCGCGCTCGCCTTGAGCCAGCGTGGACGTCTCCCAGTTGAGGGAACGCTCAATGGCCATTTTCCATTTCTGATAGCGCAAATTACGCTCCGTGGCATTTATTTTCGGCTTGACGGCCTCGCGCTCCTCCGACTTGGAGAGCGGACCCTCCATGTTGTACTGCGGCGCCACCGTCTTGTAGGCGGCCATAGCAGCGCCCTGGAACAGATATAAAATAAATAAATTAAAGGTGGATAAAGACGATGGAATTATAGCCCTGCATCGGTTTGGATACTTCCGTGTGCGAATAAACTATTCACGACATTCATGAGACTCGAAGTTCGAGTAAGCAACATGTTCGAGCTATTCGAGTAAGCAACATGTTCGACCTATTCGAGTAAGCAACATGTTTGAACTGTTGGAGTAAGCAACATGTTCGAGCTATTCGAGTAAGCAACATGTTTGAGCTATTGGAGTAAGCAACATGTTCGAGCTATTCGAGTAAGCAACATGATTGAGCTATTCGAGTAAGCAACATGTTCGAGCTATTGGAGTAAGCAACATGTTCGAGCTATTGGAGTAAGCAACATGTTCGAGCTATTGGAGTAAGCAACATGTTCGAGCTATTCGAGTAAGCAACATGTTCGAGCTATTCGAGTAAGCAACATGTTCGAGCTATTGGAGTAAGCAACATGTTCGAGCTATTGGAGTAAGCAACATGTTCGAGCTATTCGAGTAAGCAACATTTTCGAGCTATTCGAGTAAGCAACATGTTTGAGCTATTGGAGTAAGCAACATGTTCGAGCTATTCGAGTAAGCAACATGTTCGAGCTATTGGAGTAAGCAACATGTTTGAGCTATTCGAGTAAGCAACATGTTCGAGCTATTGGAGTAAGCAACATGTTTGAGCTATTGGAGTAAGCAACATGTTCGAGCTATTGGAGTAAGCAACATGTTTGAGCTATTCGAGTAAGCAACATGTTTGAACTGTTGGAGTAAGCAACATGTTCGAGCTATTGGAGTAAGCAACATGTTCGATATAACACATGTTCGCTCGAACACGATTCAAATAGTCAAGCTCGATTGAACAGCTCGACACTTGACTCGCTCGACCAATATAATTGTTTCGAGTATCGGAAATGGCTTTCGTTCGACCCGATGCAGTTCCTCACGGTTAACCTACCAGCGCTGTGGTCTCTGCGATCTTGGCGCGCAGCACATGAATGCCGACGAGATCGGACTGCAGCTGCAGGAACAGATTGTTGACAGTCATGCCGCCATCGACCATCAGCTTGGCCAGCGGAATTTTGCAGTCCTTGTGCATAGAGTCGAGTATGTCGCGCACCTGGAAGCAAACCGCCTCCAGGGTGGCGCGGACAATATGCTCACTGGTCGTCTCCTCGCTGAGGCCGCAGAGCACGCCGCGTGCATCCTGATTCCAGTAGGGCGCATATAAACCATTAAAGGCGGGCACAAAGTACACATCCAACGAGTTATCCACCATGCTGGCCATGGACTCGATCTGGCCCGTATTCTGAATGAGTCCAATGTTGTCGCGCAGCCAATTGAAGGCGGCACCAGCTATGGAGACGCTGCCCTCCAGCGCATAATAGGGCGTCGCCTTGCGTCCCATCTGATAGCCCACGGTGGTCAGCAGGCCGTGCTGCGAGTGCACTATGGAGGGGCCCGTATTATAAAGCAAAAAGCAGCCGGTGCCGTAGGTGGCCTTCGCCTGGCCCTTGGTCAAGCACTGTTGACCCACCAGCGCCGCCTGCTGATCCCCCAGATCCGCCGTTATGCTGATGCCGCGCAGCACGCCGGCCGCAATGGTGCCAAAGTGTTCGGCGCTCGAGCAGATCTCCGGCAGAATGCTATTGGGCAGGCCAAAGAACTTCAGCAGATTGGCATCCCATTGCAGGGTCTCGATGTTCATGAGCATTGTGCGCGACGCATTTGTCACATCCGTTTTGTGCACTCCGCCATTCGTGCCGCCCGTCAGATTGTACATCAGCCAGGTGTCGATGGTGCCAAACATGGCGTCGCCCGCGTCCATGGCCCTGCGCACCGTCGCCACATTGTCGCGCAGCCAGCGCAATTTAACGCCGGAGAAGTACGGCGATAGCGGCAAGCCGCACAGTGGCCGCAAATAGTTAATGTTCCGCGCATTGTTCGGTATCGTTTCCAGTAATTCCTCCACAGTGCTTGTCGTACGATTGTCCAGCCAAATGATGGCATTGGCCAGCGCCTCGCCCGTGTTGCGATCCCAGACCAAAGTCGACTCACGCTGATTGGTAATGCCAATAGCTAAAATGTCCTGTGAATTTCGGAAAATAAATAAAAAAAATGTTTAATTATTACGTATTATTACGAGACGTTTAACTTATTGAGAACTTATCCTGAGAATTAGGGAAATTAAATTTTTAATTGTTGTTTAATTATTTGGAGTCTCTTTAGTAAAAGTTTAATAACTGGATAAGATATTTTTTACCTTTCAAATTTTAACTGTCCTCTTTAAAATCTTTATTTAATTTTAAACTAAATTTTTTCTGACTGCTGACTACTCTCAAGTATTTAATCAACATAAATAAAGGTTATTGTTGTTGCATATTTTATTTATATTTTCATTGTTTATTTAAAAGTTTTAAGAACTGTTCACTTGAGCTTGCGATAACTTTTTCTATGAAGCTTGCAGTTTGAATAAAAGCTTTTTTGGCGCGCTGCTGAAAGCTCGCGTTATTTTTGCCGCATTAACAAAGTGTGGCAACACTGGTCGGGCCAGCACCGAAACAGTAAACAAAAAAACCTGCTGATAACAAAACAAAAGAAAATATAAAGAGAGAGAGGCAAGCAAAACGACGTAACAGTTAGTAACAGTTATTTTACTGTAGCCGGATATTTAATTAACGTTGTGTGCCGTTCGCCTCAATGTCAAACACAGTTAAAATTCTCAGTCGAACAGTCGCCCAAATCGTATTCAGCCGTAACAAACAGCAGCTGCGCATTATGTCAGGTGCGCCAGGTGCCGGTGCCGATGTCGCCGCAGTCGCCGTCGTGGCCGTTGGCCAGATGAGGGCGACCAATGACAAGGCCGGCAATCTGCGGCAAGTGGAGGAGCTGGTTGCACGTGCCGCTGCCAAAAAGGCCAAGATGCTTTTTCTGCCCGAGTGCTGTGATTTTGTGGGCGAGCATCGCGGCGAGACGCTGCAGCTGGCGGAGCCGCTGACAGGTGAGCTGATGGGCAAATACCAGGCGCTGGCCAAATGCCATCAGATGTGGCTCTCGCTGGGCGGCGTGCACGAGCTGAAGAGGGGGGGCTCTGTCGAGGAGAAGGGGCGCATATACAATGCCCATGTGCTGGTCAATGATCGCGGCGAATTGGCGGCCGTCTATCGCAAGCTGCATCTGTTCGATGCGACCACCAAGGAGATACGTTTACGTGAATCGGATACGGTGGCGCCGGGTGAACGTCTGGAGAAGCCCGTCGCAACGCCCGCCGGCCAGGTGGGCCTGCAGATCTGCTATGATCTGCGCTTCGCGGAGCCGGCGCTGCTGCTGCGCAAACAGGGCGCCCAACTGTTGACCTATCCGGCGGCCTTTACCTATGCCACGGGCAAGGCGCACTGGGAGATTCTGTTGCGGGCGCGCGCCATCGAAACGCAGTGCTTTGTGGTCGCAGCCGCCCAGCAGGGCTGGCACAACAGGAAGCGTCAGAGCTGGGGGCACAGCATGATTATCGATCCCTGGGGCACTGTGCTGGCCGACTGCGGCGGCGAGCAGGAGCTGGCCGTGGGCATTGCCGAGCTGGATGTGGCACAGCTGGAGCAGCTCTATCAGAGCATGCCCTGCTTCGAGCATCGACGCAACGACATCTACAGCTTGACGGGCTTCAAGCTGAGCGCGCCCGACTACAAGCTGTGCGAGCCCAGCACACAGGCTGGACAGGATCGACCCTTCGCGGCGAACATCGTCGACAAGCGCACCATCTTCTTCGAGTCCGAGCACTGTTATGCCTTCACCAATCTGCGCTGTGTCGTCGAGGGTCACGTGCTCGTCTCCACGAAGCGCGTAACGCCGCGCCTCAACGGACTCAACTGTGCCGAGATCACGGATCTGTTTGCCACCGTTTGCATGGTGCAGCGCATGCTGGAGCACATCTATGGCACCACCTCGGCCACGGTCACCGTCCAGGATGGCGCCAATGCCGGCCAGACGGTGCCGCACGTCCACTTCCATGTCATGCCGCGGCGCAACGGCGACTTTGGCCACAACGATCAGATCTACGTGAAGCTGGACGATCGCGCCGAGAATCTGCCGCCGCGCACGCTCCAGGAACGCATCGACGAGGCGCAAAAGTATCGCGACTATCTGCACGCCAACGCCAGTTAACCAGATGCAGCCAATATCCCCCAAAACCAATCTGTGTCCTTGTGCTTGTCATTAAAGTTCGGTTTTTAAAACTAGCTAGACTTTTACTTAAATATAGCTCTGTATATACATACATTACCACACAACCAATATACCCTTTCCTCCCATTTTCAATGGGTATGCAGCTCACCTCGATTTTTCCGCCCAGCGCGACGAGCTTTTGGCAGGCGCCATCGATGCACTCGTTGACAGTGTTGGTAATGACGCGCGGATCCTGCTCGCACCAGCCCTCCTTGACGAAAATCGACGGCACCTCGATCTGATGATAGCAAACGATGTCATCGGTGCCCGCACGGAAGATCATAAAGCGCGCCGAGGTGGTGCCCTCGTCAATGGCGCCAATAAATGGGCCCGCCATGTTGGCCTCGCCTGCTGCACTGTCGCCGGTATCCATTTCCAGAGCTTGTTTTTGGGGGGGAGTTACGTATGCCCCGGACGACACTAACACTCAAGTAAACACGCAAAATTAATGTGTAAATTCCGCTCCGCTTTGCCACTAAAACTGCTGTTCGTTTGTCGGCGACATATTTGTCGGACGCGATTACGATAAGAGATAAGGTCCAGCCCCTTTGTTGGGAAAGCTTTTTAGGTGTACTCTGTCCCCGATACCTATTAAAACCCGTTTTGTAAAACGTAAATATTTATTGCGAATGAGCGTGTAGAGAGCGAAACGAGAATAACGGCGTTCATGCGGCAACGATTACGTGATTTATGCCGGCAACAAAAAGTGGCTAGTATTTTGTATGAGTAATTTTATAAAATATTAATTTTATTTAAAAGCGTGCAATATAAAGTTAAATTCTAATTGAATTTGTTTAGCAAGCACAGTGGGCTCATTTTACAGCACTGCCGGCCAGTGTGTGCACAACATAAAAACGTGGTATTTTTTTTTTGGTAATCATTTACGGTCACACTGCAAGCGCTGTTCTCACACCTGGCCAGCCAAATGTTTGCAATTTATTTGTTTGCATATTTTAACTGCAAACCCGAAACATGTCCATATCGGAGCAGCATCGCAACGGGCTGCGCGATCTGTTGATTAACGAAACAAACACACCCGTGCTGCTGCAGCTGGCCAGAAGCGTCACAAAAAATGTGTGCAGCATCGAAGAGCCCGAAGGTAAGCAAAATAACAGAAAAAAAACAATAAAAACAAATACAAGCGATTTCTGTGCCTGCAGAGGCGCTGGGCTACCTGACGGCGCATATGGAGGACATACACAAGCTGCTGCATAAACGACACATAACGCGGGATCTGCTGTTTAAATACCTGCACAAACGCCTGCCCGGCACCTATACAGACTTCACCAAGGCGGATTTGGTCATGCGGGTGATCAAATATTGGGACCAGCAGCTGAACGCGGGCATCTTGCAGGAGCAAGGCTCAACTGGCTTGGACACATATTGCGCGACCCAGCCGCGTGGGGAAGAGGAGCAGCTCCCCATACATTTGATAGCGCGCAAATTTGGCGAATGGTTCTTCGACAAATACAACTCCGATCAGCTGAAGCTGAGCGACCTGTGGAGCGATGCGGCGCTGCAGCTGGAGGTCATCGCGGATGACGGCGCCAGCGAGCTGCAGTGCGCCAGCGCCGAGGAGGTGCTGGTTGCGCTGATCAGCGCTAAGCAACAGTTTGGTTTCTACTTCAATCCCAATTTAACGCATTCGGGCGTGCAGGGACGCATCGATAGCTACGGCCAGGTCGTGGTGCTCTGCTGCGGCACACTGCACACGGCCGACAGATCTGTTGGGGTCTTCGAATGCGCCTTTGGCCTGTTGCGCGATCCGCACGCCAACAACAACTGGAAGCCCAAGAAGTTCAAGTGTTTGCTGCGCAGCGAACTGAGCCCGCCGCGGCTGCACACTTTAAACGCCAGCGAGACGCTGCAGACGGCTCTGGCGCTGCCCACGCCCAGCGACACACTCGACTAGCCAGTGGCAGGACAAGTCAGGACAAGTCTTCGAAGTAGCTGACTCTATGTTTATTTTGTAAGCGTATATATATTTATATATATAACTAGTCTAGCAAGCAAAAAGAAATCGATTCTTTTGGAACCTTGTAAAAGAAATATTTATGTTCCACTTAACAAACTTTACTTTAGGACTGTGAAATGATATTAGTAAACTGCCTTGATTAATCCCAATGCTAACAAATCTTTGAAATGCAACAAGTGTTTGATACATCTATAGATATACGACATTTCAGATTAAATTCTATCAGAATCTATTCACTGTTCGTTTCTATGAAAACTATATGAGATAGTAATCCGATTTTCTTGATAAAAATGTAGTTAAATTAATAATGAACGGGTTTGGATAGGTTATTTTCTAACAAGAAAGAAAGGCTATCAGGCTACATCTTAAACCTTTCCATATAGAAACCGAAAAACGACTTATTCTTTATAAAGACCTATATAATGCTCTTGGAAAACAAAGAAGTTGTTGATCCAAGAACTTAATATTTGACCGATCGAGGGAAACTCTATGATATAGAGTTTCGTTGTTGATAATGTATCTAATATGTTAAAAGCAATTTGAAAGAAATATATGAAAATCAAGATACCTTGAAAAACAAAAAGGTTTTCATACAAGAACTAAGTTTTAGATCAAACATTCCCATTATATAATGGTTCGATCCGGCTGGTTCTCATTTATATACTGCCTACTCGAAATACTTCAGTTTGATCAAGATATCTTTAAATACAAAAACCAATATAGATAGATCTATGAAATCTTTATGAAATTCATTAATGGAAGCTATCTAAGATAGCTAGGAATGCAATAACACTTGAAAATGTTGATTCCAGTCAGTATGGCTTTAAAAACTAAGTTTTTCGTACAAAAACTATTGTTCCTATGGAAACAACATTTGTTAAGATATGAGGAGGGATCCGAATCGTCTAACTCTCTAATTATGTATGGTTTCTTAGAGATTAATTTAATAATAAGACACTCATTAACTTTGAAAGAGATTGACAGACGGACGGATCAGACATGGAATATACCTAATAAAATGATGGATGGGGTAAAAGTATCACAGCTAAACTACTTTAACGTCTAATTCCTCTAAAACCTTACAGATTTTTTCTATGCTTGGCAGTCTAAAAATGCTTCAGTCAAAGAAATATTTAACCTTTTGCTTACGTTACCTGTTACTTGTTCCAAGAGGGGATCCGCGCTCCTGTTTTTTTACCTGTGGATGGAAAAACACACGAGAGAGAATGTTTCTCAGTAAAACACGCGATTTTTAAGGATCACACAACTTACGCCCGGACGTGGAATTGTGTCAGTTTCAACAGACGCGCAGTTTCCACATTTTGTGGGCACTTTCGGCCGAGTTTGCTGCAAGTTCAGAAAAAACAACAGCATTAAACGGAGGCTTAAAAACAAACCATAATGTGTTTTTTAAAGGGTGAAAAAAAAATAATAGCAAGCTGACCCGGTGTTATAATTGGTTTATAAACTGATTTTGAGCCCCAAAAAAAATTATTACCAGTTGCGCTGCTCGCGGCTCCACATTACTTTTATAGACGTTTACTAGAAATGTGATTTTTGGCTGAGCAGGTCCACTGAAATGGTATCAAATATTAATAATAGCTGGTGAATAGAGGCGAATGCAACTAGTAGTTATATGTATATACTATATAATTGCGCGCGCGCGCGTGTGTGTGTGTGTGTGTGTGTGTGTGTAGTGAGAGAAGAATTTGTATGGTGGGTGTTTGTAGTTTTACATAGTACATGCATATACATACATATATATATATATATTAGGTATTACTTAGATCTATCGATAAGGTCGTAAGCACGCACACACATAACAATTGGGCCGTTTCACAAAGCGCGCGTACAACAAAAAACCACAAAACTTATGTACATTGGCTTAGATAGTATTTGCATATAGTATGTAGAAAGATAGTAGTTGTATTCTATTTAATAGATGTGTGTTGTCTGGGGGTGAGTGGTCTTTGAAGTTCGGTAATGATCATAATAATAATAACTCGAATAACTCGCTTTAACTAACATCGCTAACGTAATCGGCTTAGTCTAGAAATTATTGAATTACGTTTATTCGCTCTCTCTCTCTCTCTCTCTCTCTCGGTTGTACACGCATCTACATTTTCTCCTGTATAAACGGATGCATTAGCGCCTGATTCAGCGATATACGCTTGCCCGGATCCAATGCAAACATATTCTCCAGCAGATCCTTCAGCTGTGTTACCTTGCGATGCTGATCATCGGGCAAATTCTGATCGGCAATCAGCTCCTGTTGCAAATTGCGCGTTGGCTTCACCACGGGCATCACAACGATCTTTTCCTGCAAAGGCAACAGAAATGATATCAGCAAAAAATTTGGATAAGTTTAAGATAGAGATATTACCCGCTCCGTTAGCTTGTCTATCTCGTGATAGAGGAAATTGCAGCTCTGATCGAAATGCTGCTCCCTGAACTGACCCTTGCGTACAATGCGATTGGGTATTTTGCCTTTGACATCCATAAAGAACTTGAGCATTTGATTATTGCTTTTGCCACTAAACAATATCTTGCCCGTATATAGCTCATAGATGGTGCAGCCGGCCGACCAGGTATCAATGCCATAATCATAGGGTATGCCCATTATGATTTCGGGCGCACGATAGAAACGTGAAACCAGATATGGCGTTATTTCGTTCTCACTTATGCCCGAAGCGGAGCCGAAATCGCACAATTTCAAGATGAGATTATTCTCATTGACCAGAATATTGTCGGGCTTGATGTCCGCATGCAGTATGCCAGTCTTCTTCAGCAGTTTGAGCGCCAGGAACAATTGCTGCGTATAGCTGCGCACCGCCTTGATGTGCAGACCCACATTTTTGCCATATTTCTTAAGAACCTCGCGCAGATTCATAGCCAGCGGCTCAAACACCATGCACAAGTGCTAAAGAGGGTTGATAGAGTTTTATCAGTAAGCATATTCTAATAATTTTACCCATTAAAAAAACGTACCTGCTTGTGGAAAAAGTGTCGATACAAACGCAGACAATGAAAACGATCATCGGGATCGGCATCGTTGAGCTTCTTCAGGATTTCCAACTCGCGCAGACCCGTTTTGTGCCTGTTGCAGAATATTCAAAATAAATATTATGCTTTATGTTAATAGACAAAATTACTAAACTAACTAAAGACAAGACATTTCTATAAATCAGGGAAATTTTTTAAAATCAATTAAACAAAACTAAGAAATTATTAATACACAATTTAAATTGTTAACCGACTAGCTTAAAATCTATTTACTATAAATACTTTAATAAACTCAAAACCTTTTAAAGAGTTTGTTAAATTTTGTCCAGGAAAAGCCGGACTCTCTTGATTCGCACTTACATGATCTCATTGTTGCGTATAATCTTGATGGCCACGTTGGCGTTGCCGCGCGCCTGATCGCGTCCACGCACCACATTGCTGAACACGCCCTGCCCGGTGTAGCCGCTGACTAGGTAGCGATTGTCCAGGACCTCGCCGATGCGCACGCGATAATAGCCCTCGGCATCGTCCCAATTGTCCGTCAGCGCAGGATTCTCAATTTGATGCTTGTTGTGCACAATTGTGCTGGGTGACTATAAGGATTAAGAGAGAGAGAGAGAGTTGGGGAAGCATTAGAAATTGAATCGAGCGTAAGATATTGCGACATTTACGATCTTGCGACTCACATCGAAATTGGAATCGACGTCCTGATCGGCAAACATGTCCCACTCGTTGCGTTTCTCTTTGACTGCGCTGTTCTTGGACGAATTCGCATCGAAGGGCTCTGTCTTGCCAAGTGCATCCTGCTGCTCCTCCTCCTCCTCCTCCTCCTTATCCAGCGTAGGCGTAGGCGTGGGCGTGCGCTGTGCACGTTCCGGTTTGGAGGAAACGGGTGAAGTGCTTCTGGACTCGTACGAATTGGATTTGCGCGGCGTTGGGCTGGCTGTGCGCGATTCCTGATCGTTTGTGCCCAATTTCTGTTAAGAAATGAAATCAAATTTGTAGTTGGAGCCCAAATATATAAAAGCTGATATTGTACATTAATAATCCACCCATTTTCTGCCCGACTTAAATTACAATCTGATCCTCAAGAACGTTACCTTGAGCAGCTCCTCGCGCTGCTTGCGTCGCAGCTCAATGATGCGCTCCTCATCATCCTCATCCTCGTTGATGTCTATGTCCAGGCTGGCTTCCTCGTCGCTGCTCTCCTTTTCATGCATTTTCTGGCCTTCGCTCAGCGAGCCCTTGTAGCGATCGCGATCCGCGGCGCCAAAGCCATTGCCAGAGCCTCGTCCGCCGCGTCCGTTACCGCCACGATCCTGCTCCTGCTGGCGTTCACGTTCACGTCTGCGATCGGACTCAACCTTGCTGCGACTGTGCGAACGTGGCCGATTCCAGCGTTCACGATCCCGTTGGTCACGCTCTCGCGGCCGACCGCCGGCTCGGTCCGGGGGCTGTCGACTGTGACTGTCCCGGTCCGGACGTCGGTCGTGGTCACGACTTTGTTCGCGCCGCTCGCGCTGCTTGTCGCGATTGATCTCCTGGCGCAGATCCTCCATGTTCCTATTGTTCTCCTGATGGTGGCGTCTCTGGTTGTGGTGTTGTTGCTGCTGATGCTGCTGTTGCTCTATGCGACGGCGCGGCGTGCGACTGCGCTGATCGCGGGCCATACGATCGCGGGAGCGTCGATCGCGTGAGCGTCCCGCTGCCAGCGATGTGTCCTCACGTGTGCGACTTCTCTGCGGGCGGGCGGGCGATGCGTGACGTCGTCGCTTCTCCGGCGTGGGCGAGGGCGTGCGCTGACCACCGCTAGAATCATCCAATAATATAACATCGGGTTCGTTTGAGTTATTGATGTTAGATTGTTTATTATTAACATGTTTACTAGTTGCAGTTGCCAGCGGCGCTGCAGACTGCGAGCTCGGCCTGCCCTGCGGCACCTCAATAGCTGCTATAATGGCCTGCTGCTGCTGCTGCTGCTGCAGCTCGTCGCGCCTGCGCTTAGCCAGCACCGAATTGGAGCGACTCTCGTCGCCCTCCGTGTCTGACATGTAGGCGCCCAGACGCGCCTGCAGCAGCGCCTTTTGCCTCATCAGTTCCTCCAAATTGAGCTCATCCTCGAGCTTGGCCGGCAACACAGGACTGGCAATGTCAATGGGGCTGAAATTAGGTATAAGTATCTGATTATTATTGTAACACTTTTTATAATCCTTTAGAGGCTATTGCAACCCATTGAACGAGACATCTTGGATCATCTATATCTTGAACAGTTCTGATCATCGTCCGTCTGGTCAGGAATGATCGGTCGAAAATGTGAAAAATATATGATTCATATCTCATGAACATCGGACTATAACACATAGCTCTACAGGAAGAATCAGTCGACACGCTTTCAAGATATCTTCACTAAGAGGAGAGTTCCTCACAAACCTGCCAAACTTCCACAAGGGTATTTAATGTTCGGCGTGCCGAAGTGATATGTTCCTTTAGGTTTTTTGTCGTTTAATACATACACTTCACTCTCGCTACCCGAGGTGGCCACCTCCAGCACGGGCAGCACCTTGTTCTGTATGGTTTTGGTTATCTCCTCGACCAGGCTGCACGGATCCGTATTTGGTTTAACGATGCGAAAGTCGGCGGAACCGTTGGACGACAGTATGGTGCTGCGCTCCCGGCTGGCCGCCTGCATGATCTCGGTGAATTTGCTGCTAAGACTTTGGGCGCCAGCATTTGAGGATTCGCTTGGTCGCTGATGGCGCTTCTTGGATTTCTTGTGCTTTTTGTGCACCTTCTCGCTGGAGCTGGTTTTTTTGTGTTTCTTATGCTTTTTGGACTTCTTGTGCTTGGCGCGACGCTCCTCGGTCTCGCTGTTGTCGCTGGAGTCGTAACTGCTTGGAATTACACACCACAAATTAATATACATACACACGTATCGCACACGCATACACACGCACAGCACACAAACACATAACCTCACAAAGCTTTGATTGCTAATTTGTTGTTTTGCCACCTACCTTTTGTCATCACTCGTCATTGTGTATAACTGTTTGTGCAAGAGACATGCACCTATGCTCGTATTATTACAAATTAAACTTTCAATTAGTCTTTGGTGCGCGATTTTACATTTGCATTCGAGTTGGTATCAAAACGTTTGGCTCAAGTTCGTTTGAGCGACGACTCTACTGAACAAATGAACTAGGCGAACTGATTGTCGCTCATTGGAACTACTGCTGAATGAGCAGACATTTAACAGCTGCTCACAGGCACTGTTAACTAATCATAACAGCGAGGTAACATAAAATTACATAGTAACGCTGTTATCGATTACTACATAAGCATATAAAGTCCTAATTTCATAGTTTTGCCGGGTACTAATCAACCATTGTTATTTTCAAAAATATGGTATCTTTTCGAAAGTTTGAACAGCAGACAGAAATCACTAATTATGAAAAGATTTCAGAGTTTAAATTGGCCGCCTAAGTATTCGCATATTTTCATAACAGAGACAGTGTTGCCACCGGCCGCTTCAAAAAAGTAGCTTAATTTAATGTTTGAAATAACTAAAAAAGGCTAAATAGCCTACAAAAAGTAGGTAAATAAGTGAAAATGTTCACTGTTTACGGCTGACGACCGAAACATCGCTAAAACTAGCTATAAAAAAGCTGTGTTGGCAACACTGACTAGAGCAGCACGCCGGCAAGGCAATGATTGCAAAAGTTTTTCGTCTGTGTTCGCTCAAGTTATTCCAACAACAAATTCGAGCAACTGCACTTTCGACTTGCTTACGTAGTATACGGCCGCACAGCACAGCCGTCGCCATGGATAAAGTGTATCTGCGCCATGCAGAAAATACCGAGGAGCTGCACATTACGTTTCGCTATGCCAACAAGGAGCTCAAGCTGGATCGCAGCTTTAACTTCTGCCGGCGCATGGACGAGCGTGTGGATGAGGCCCTCACCCGCATACGGAACAACGTCGAGAAGGAGCTGAGCAAACGCAGCAGGAAGAAGACCAAGGGCGCACCAGCTGCTGCCGCGACCACGGCGCCCCCCAATCCGGATGAGATAATTGTGGAGCTGCATCGGGACGGGTCCGCGGAACGCATCCTGGGCATCACTTTTGCCGAGCTGCTGTCGGACCTCGCAAATGTTGAACTTAAACTGCGCGTTTTGGACACCACATTTGATGTGGTGCTGAATGAGCCTTGGACTGGAGCACTCCAGTTGCCCAGCTCCATTATGGCCGGCTGCCTGGTTTATCCGCTGAAGCTCGAGCTGCAGTTTGCCAGCCGGACGCACAGTTCAGGTGAATGGTATAAGGCACCAAAGCCCGCATCGGGAATCTTTAATGAGAAAACCCAATGGGAGCCATGCGGAAAGGGTCTGATCTATCGAGTGGCGCCCGCGGATATAGGCTATCATTTAAAGCTGGTCGTGACGCCGACAAATGAGAGTGGCCTCTCGGGTCCGGCGACGGAATGCATCAGCAAATTGCCGGTTCAGCCGGGACCCGATGCTTGTCCCTTTGAGCTGCGCCAGCAACATACCCGCCAGCCACTGAACGGACTCCATGAGATACGCGTGGTCAGCTACAATCTGCTGGCCGATCTCTATGCGGATGGGGACTATGCTCGCAAGACTCTGTTTCCCTACTGCGCGCCGGCTGCTCTGAAAATTGAGTACCGCAAGCAGCTGTTCATCAAGGAGCTGGTTGGCTACAATGCGGACTTGCTGTGCCTGCAGGAGGTGGATCTCAAGATATTTGAGCACGATCTGCAGCACGTGCTGGAGCATAGCTTCGCTGGCATCATGACGCCCAAGGGCGCCTGCGCCGAGGGCATTGCCCTGTTCTATCGCAAGTCGCGGTTCCAGCTGCTCCACAACTATGTCCTGCACCTCGGCGACAACATAAGCACCTTGCCCATCTTCGCAACGCTCTGGAATCGGATTAAGCACAACGAACAGCTGGCCAAGCGCATATGCGACAGGTCCACCACATTGCAGTTGTGCCTGCTGCAGCTGCGGGAGACGGGTCGCTATGTGCTGGTGGCCAACACACATCTCTACTTCCATCCGGATGCGGATCACATACGCCTGCTGCAGATTGGCTTCTCGCTCATCTTTGTGGAGCACATGTACAGGCAGACCATAAAGGAACGCAATATTGGTGCACAAAATATTGGACTCATATTCTGTGGCGACTTCAATAGCGTGCCGGAATGTGGCATCTATAAGCTGATGACCGAACGGTTTGTGGGCCCAGATTTTGTGGACTGGCGCAGCAACACGGAGGAGGCCGTCACAGATGTGGAGCTCCGGCAGCCGTTCATGATGAGCTCCGCTTGCGGCACACCGCCGTACACCAATTACACGACTCTCTTTGCGGCCTGCTTGGATTATATATTCTATCAAAGCGATTGCTTTGACTTGCTGCAGTCTGTGCCGCTGCCCAGCGTGGAGGAGTTGAGTGCCAACGAAGCTATACCGTCCGTCACGTTTCCCTCGGATCACGTGGCTCTCGTGGCGGATCTCGCATTTAAATCAGCCTAATTGTTGACTGTAAATAAATTGTTTTTTATTATTGTAAAACTAATTTGTACTCCTTTCTAACTGGCCACAGCCACGTCCACGTCGTGCTCGTCCTTTTCAATGCTCAGCTCCAGCACGGCATCCTCGTCCACAGACATGGTTATGGGTTCCTTGGAGCTCTCCGTTGAGGCGGAGTTCTCCTTCGGCTTGCCGCGATTGCTATCGAATTTGTTGGTCACAATGTTGTTCAGTTCATCGTCATCGTCGTCGTCGCTGACCTCCATGATGCCATTATTATCGTTATTATCAACGGATGCGACGTCGCTTTCGCTGGATGATGACGACGAGCCGGAGCTGTTCTCCTCCTCCAGCTGCTGTTCCAGCTCGTGTATGGTGTACATCAGCAGCGTGAAATCGTTGCGACGTTTCTGGAACTTGAACTCCATCTTAAGCTTCTTCTGTGTCAGTTTGTCGATCTCCTTTTTGATGGTCTCGATTTGTTTCTCGGTAGCCTTGCGATCCGGCTGCTCCTCGATGAGCGAGGCGAGCAAATCGTATTCCATTTTATTTTTGCGTAATTCCTTGGCTATGATCAGCTCCTTCTTACTGGCCTCGATCTCCTCCTTAGCCAATTCGATGCTCTCCTGATGCTTTTCCGCCAGTTTCGTGTAGTTCTCCTGTTCCTCCTGAATCATGCGCAGCGTTTGCACATTTTTCAAGGCAGCAAATTGACATTGTGCCAGCTGCGCCATCAAACGATCGAACATTATTTGACTAAAATTTAAGCTTGTTAATGAGCATTAATTGTGGATAATTTGTTGGGGACTCTACTTGGTCTCCGGAGAGTCGTTCTTGGAGTTGGCCCATTTCAGGAACTGTTTTAAGAGCATGTTCAGTCTGCGGTCTTCGCCCGTGCCATCGCCATCAATAAGCAGACGCTGTTTTATAATCTCCTCTGCGTATGTAAACTATTAGTTTGCATATAATATTTATAAATAAATAATTTACCGTCGTTCATCGCAGCGGCTATTGTTTTTTATTTTAACTATGGCAAAAGACCGGCTGCTTTGCTCGCCTGCAGCTATGCTCAGTAAAAATATCGACTGCTAAATTCACCACACACTCACATGTTAAACCGATAGTTGTGAATTCACCACGTACTCACATATTATCGAAAACATTTGCCGCATCTGCTCGGCGCTTATTAAACTTTGTTGTTTCTATTTAGTTTTTTGAGTGAAATACGCAAAATGACTGCTGTGCCGCCGCCCGCAAACATATCAACACTGATGCCATTGGGTAAGCAACGAAATAATTTCAATTTGTAAGCATTTTCAACGTTTGTCATGCTGCCGGCAGAACTGGTGGACAAATGCATCGGTTCCAGAATTCACATCATCATGAAGAACGACAAGGAAATGGTGGGCACCCTGCTGGGCTTTGATGATTTTGTCAACATGTTGCTCGACGATGTAACGGAATACGAGAACACGCCCGATGGACGCCGCATCACAAAGCTAGATCAGATTCTGCTTAATGGCAACAACATTACAATGGTGAGTAGGAGATGGTAACAGCTGAGAGGTAGCTTTTGTGATTATTTATATATCATTTAATTACAGTTGGTGCCTGGTGGCGAGCTGGCTGAATAGCAATTTTATACACTTTTTACACTCTCAATAAACATGAATAAAATTAAATCAATTGTTTAATTGGTCACATTGGCTCCAGTGCTGGCAATTTAACTATTTTATAGCTTAATCAGGCTATTTTTAGAGTTCGTTTGGTGGGAACAGTTGCATTACTTGGCATCCCAATGAGAGGAACCAACAACCCTGTTAATACCAATTTAGCTGCTTTCAATATAACATTCCGCTAACAGTGTCAGCACTTATTGGAACAGTGCTGCCAGATAATTGTTGTGTGTGTGTGTTGTGCGAAGGTGGCAGCTCCGCGCATGCGCTTTTGAACTGAGCGCGCGCGTTGTTTCTATCGCGTTTGCCATGCAACGCCGCGGCTGACAGTCAACATGTGCCATAAATAAGTACTAACGGTAATGTTCTAGTTGCATATACTCCCATGTCCGGTTGCTCTTTGCCACTCAGTACGGCACCAAACGCGAACGGAAGTGGAACAAGCGAAGCGGAAACCCACACGACGGCCGCCGCCGCCGCACGAATCTGAAAAAGTTTTCCAACAAAACAAAATAATAGGCAGCAGCAATTTGGTCAATGTTATGACTAATTGGAATTATAACGTGGCCAGCGCTTCAGCAATTTAATACCGTGTTGAGATAAAAACTTTAAAGGTTCTGTGCAATTTTTGTCGGTATCTGTTGTCGGGGGTCGCCTTCGCAGTCGTAGACGCTGGCCAAGAGACTTGCCTGGGCAATATGATTGCGTGCAGAAATCAATAGATAAAACCATGAGCAGCAGCTGCCAGAGCATCGCCACGGCGGCCAGCAGTGCCGCCACAACAGCAGCCGCCGTCTCCATGTCCGTTTCGAATGCCACTTCCGTCGGTTCCCTCATAGCCGCCGCCTGCATGCAGTCGCAGCCGCAGCAGCAGCAGCAGCATCTGACGCACCAGCAGCAGCCGCCGGCAGCGTCTCACTATGTCAACGGCACGGGCAGCCTGGGTCGCCTTAAGTTTCATCACAAGAGTCTCGATGCCAGCGACGAGGAGCTCGAGTATGCGCAGGTATGTGGCAAGCACATTAATTGAAAATGGGCGAGAGGTGAGGCAAAGTATCGTCCACCCACTCGTCGGCTGCTTATTGAGTCATAATGCGATGTCCTGCAGCGTGGGCTCAATTGAAATTGCCTTGTGGCGGGTGGCTGCTGGTTCCCCCCAGCCATAACTCTTCTCTATACACATACACATACACATACACATATGCCCGTCGTGTTGGTGCCAGTGTTGCCAACGGGCGCATCACAAAAAGTAGCTGAATCCAAATGTTAAAAGTAGCTTTAAGTTGGCAAGGGTTGCCATTAAGATGACAAGAAAATAGCTAAATTGGTTTTTAAAATTTCAGCTTAAAAAAGCTAAATTGACAACAATTAAAACAGTACTTGTCATTGATAAGCCAAAGAATATATTAATATTAATACTGTCTCCGGTTAAAGATCTTAAAATACAAGCTGAATTTAAAGCAAAAAATATCTAAAAATGGCTGAAATAATTTTCTGAGCACAATACGGTAGATCCACAAAACTAGCTAAGTCAGATAAAAATGTCTACTCTTTCCAGTTGAAGACATCTTTAAATATCTTAAGTTGTCTAACTGACAGCTGAATTGACAATACGAGTTTCCGCTTCGAAAATAGTAGCTGAATTTTAAGTTAAAAATAGCCGAAATTACTTTCAGAACACAAAACAAATGCAGCAAAATACCAAAATCAGTTTAAAATGTCTACTGTAGAATTCAAAATTGGCAACACAAGTTTTCGTAGCTGAGGATTTGTATATATACATGGGTCGAAATTTCCCACCCCCACAACTCGGCCAAAACTCAACCGATTTTCATCCGGATTGGATTTTCATTCTTGATTTTCCCTCTAAAATAATCTGGCATTTAAATCTGACCACACATTTTTTAGTCGAAATTCATGTCCAAATCTTACCCCTAGGATTCGTATACAGAAACGGGTCAAAATTTCCCACTCCCATAACTCGGCCAAAACTCAACCGATTTTCATTTATGATTTTCCCTCTAAAATAATCTGGCATTTAAATCTGACAACACATTTTTTAATCGAAATTCATGTCAAAATCTTACCCCTAGGATTTGTATATAGACATGGGTCAAAATTTCCCACCCCCATAACTCGGCCAAAACTCAACCGATTTTCATGAGGCTTGGCTTTTTGTTCATGGTTTTCCCTCTAAAATAATCTGGCATTTAAATCTGACAATACATTTTTTAGTCGAAATTCATGTCAAAATCTTACCCCTAGGATTCGTATATAGACATGGGCCAAAATGTCCCACCCCCATAACTCGGCCAAAACTCAACCGATTTTCACGAGGTTTAGTTTTTTCTTCATGGTTTTCCCTCTAAAATAATCTGGCATTTAAATCTGAACACACATTTTTTAGTCGAAATTCATGTCAAAATCTTACGCCTAGGATTCGTATATAGACATGGGCCAAAATGTCCCACCCCCATAACTCGGCCAAAACTCAACCGATTTTCACGAGGTTTAGTTTTTTCTTCATGGTTTTCCCTCTAAAATAATCTGGCATTTAAATCTGAACACACATTTTGTAGTCGAAATTAATGTCAAAATCTTACGCCTAGGATTCGTATATAGACATGGGCCAAAATTTCCCAATCTCATAACTCGGCCAAAACTCAACCGATTTTCACGAGGTTTAGTTTTTTCTTCATGGTTTTCCCTCTAAAATAATCTGGCATTTAAATCTGAACACACATTTTTTAGTCGAAATTCATGTGAAAATCTTACGCCTAGGATTCGTATATAGACATGGGCCAAAATTTCCCACCCCCATAACTCGGCTAAAACTCAACCGATTTTCATGAGC
The DNA here is from genome assembly GCA_035045355.1 of Drosophila lacicola. Taxonomy (NCBI): domain Eukaryota; kingdom Metazoa; phylum Arthropoda; class Insecta; order Diptera; family Drosophilidae; genus Drosophila; species Drosophila lacicola. The sequence goes on from JAWNPB010000133.1 coordinate 2,155,099, forward strand.
TTTGGCTTTTTGATCATGGTTTTCCCTCCAAAAATTCATGTCAAAATCTTACCCCTAAGATTCGTATATAGACATGGGTCAAAATTTCCCAATCTCATAACTCGGCCAAAACTCAACCGATTTTCATGAGGATTGGCTTTTTGTTCATGGTTTTCTTTAGATTAATATGATTAATAGCTAAATCAGCATGAAAGTTCTACTGTTTCCGACTGAAGACGTCTTTAGCTTTCAGCTGAATTGGCAAGACGAGTTTCCGCCTCAAAAATAGCTGCTGAATTTATAGAATAAATTGGTAATAATAGCTGAAATAACTTTCTGAATACAAATTGGCAATTACTTCCATTACTTGTAATTTAAATGCCCAAAAATAGTTAAATCAGCTTAAAATTTCTTCCGGCTAAAAACGTATACAAATAGCCAAATTTGGCTAGCTTACAGCTGAATTGGCAGCACTAGATTTCGCTGCAGGAATTTAGCTCAACTCAGAGGTTAAAAAATAGCTAAAAATAGCCTGATTTGGCTAGCTTACAGCTGAATTGGCAGCACGAGATTTCGCTGCAAGAATTTAGCTCTATTCAAAGGGTAAAAAATAGCTAAAAATAGCCTGATTTGGCTAGCTGACGGCTGAGTAGACAACCCTGGCTGGTGGTGGCTTTTGACGTTTGTTTTTGTTGAGTAGTGTGGGCAGTTCAGGGGTTGAAAGCCGCCTCAGCTGTTTAACCTAGCGAAGTTCACGCTTGGCCAGACACTTGGCCAGCACAAACCAAGGCTGCGCCTCGCCAATCAACTTTAAATAATTCAATGCTCCGGAAGCAGCGACACGCCATCAATCCGAGCCCCTTACCCCGAACCCCGAAAACGTTTGGACGTGCCCTACTCCGCGGCCTTTGTTCATGAAATTAATTGAATTATGGTTTTTATGATATTTTTGTGTAATGTTTGGAAATGTTAAAATGAAACCGAAACCGAAACCGGAACTGTTTATCGTGGCTCGTTCTAGCTGCATGTGGAATTTACTATGCCATATATTTTTATATTTATATTATGCATATTCATAAAAGTGCGGCAGCTACTATTTGTGTGTTCTGCCTTGCATATTTCTGTGCTTAAAGCTGCTTCACCTACTCAACTTCTCGCTTGAATATTAGAATTTTCCTGGGTCTGATTCCCGAGCTTCTGATTGCATTTAATATTTATAAATGTGCAGACCATAAAAACAAACATTCAGCTTGTGTAATATGCATGAAAGCGTAGTACAACTATATCTTTATATAAAGGTATTTTAGTCAGTAAATATACCTAGCCCAGCCTGGGTCAAATGACCAACATTTAAAATGCAATCGGTACCGAAATTGTGAGCGTAATTCCCGCCAACTTCTGGCAGACTGAAGCCCGCTCTAATAATTAATATACTTTTTGTTTTAACTATTATTATTTCGGTGTGTTTTTTTAGTGCAATAACAAACTAAATAAACAAATGTAAAAAATGAAAACAAATGTCAAATTTGAGCCGGTGACCTCTCTTTTGCTAGTTCAACGCTCGGGCAGCTAAGCCACGCAGGCTCATGACGTCACGTTTACAAAGCACACTTATAAGGTTGCTTTGTTGTTGATGTTTTTCGTACAAACTTTGACAAACTTTTTCAAGAATTTGGAGAGGGATTTTTTCGAAATTCTCACTCTTGACCCAAAACAATGCTTCATAGCCTTACTTCTGTTCTAAACTTATAATAAGAATATTAATAATAAGAAATCGGAACGCTAGATCTCTTTTTTTGTAATTAATTATAGTATTATTTATAATATAATATGAAGTTATTATAGTTAATCTTATTAATAAAAATAAAATAATAAGACAGCAAGTAAACTTTTTCAAGGCAATGTATTAAGAAGAGATTCTTCAAAACTACATAAAATACAAATCATACCCTCTTGTTTTTGATCCGAATCAAGCCTATCTTCCAATATTATATTCCTAATATTTAACATCTAGTTAAATAATTAACATGTAGTTAAATAATTAACATGTAACATTAACATCTTGATGATGATCAAGAATAAAGAAGAATAAATATTTATTCTCCTGCTCAGTTACATACATCTAAACACTTAGCATAAACCACCCGCTGCTACAACAGTTTACAGGGCATATATAGCAGTTAACACCTGGGGATATTCATTTAGGTTCAGCCACAAATGTGGCACACCAAATGGCCGCCGGCTGCCCACGAGCTGCCGCTGCGATATGAAATGATGTTTGCCAACTGTTGGCCAGGCTTAAGAGCAGCACGTTTTCCAACTTTTAACAAAAACAGTTTTCCATGAATACGCTATGAGGATGGCGCAGACAACACTTTCACTGAGCAGAGTCTGGCCCAAGGGGGGTGAGGAGGACGGCGGGAGGGGGGAGGGGGGCTGTTGAAACAATGGAAAGCAAACAAGACACACAGACACACACACACACACATGTTATAGTTAAATAGACAGCGCTGGGCTTTTCATTAAATCTTTACTAAGGACACACAAGCAGAGAGAGAGAGAGAGAGGGAAGGAGAGAGAGAGGGAAAGGGAGAGAAAGCGTCAGGACATTTGTAATGCCATAAATGGCTTAGACGCCCGATGGCCGCTTTTTAAAGCTATTCAAATGAAAGCAAATCCTTAAGCTCTTGTAGCTATTGCCCGACTAGAGGATACTCTATACCCTGCCGCTATAAAAATTCTGGCTTTCTTCAATAGGAGGTGGACTGTGCTTCTCCTTACCTTGGCCCCACACTCTGCACGGGAAAATACAGTCTGGATTAACTTCGTTGTTTTAAGTCCGATTTTAAAGATATTTTCAGGTCCTAAATGTGACCTACAAAAGTATAATAAAATTATATAATAAAGCGCAAGATTGTATCTATAACAATTAGTTAGCTATAATTTTTGGGGAAACGGGCGCTATCAGAAAAAAATTATTCTTTAAAATTATTATTTAATTGATTCTATACTAAAGAAGAGTCTACATACCAAATTTGGAGTCTATAGCTTTTATAATCTTCGAATAATACCCAAAAAAAAAAGCAAGTCTTGAAATCGATATTTTGAAAATGTTAGGAGATATCGAAAGAAATCGATTAATTCTTCCTGCTCATGTTATAGGACGGAGAGACGGAAAAGACTTCTTCTTCGAACTGAAGCAGCCCGTCTTCTTGTTTAAGAATATGTTTACTAGAAAAGTCTAAAACTTGTATAATTTTTGAGTAATGCCAAAAAATTTCGAGAGTATGAAATCGATATTATAAAAATGGGAGGGCATATCGAAAGAAAATGATTCATTATGCGTATGTTATAGGATGATAAGACAGACAAGTTTAGATCCAATATAGCTCGTCTTCTTGATCAAGAATATGTCAACTTTATGGGCTCGGATATGCTTCCTTCCCATTTGTGATGGGTTCAGGGTATAACAAGGAAGAGAATATATAGATACCCTTGCAGACTTATGACAGATGACCAAGGTATATTTCCGGGCTATATATTTCAGACAGATGTGACTACTACTAAAGCTGAGTTTGGGTAAGATTTAGGGGAGAACAAAGAAGTTGTTGTCAATATCTAGTTCATATGAGAGATATGTGGGAAAGTAATAGGATGTTGATAAGATTTTATCCATATATCAGGAGTATATTAAAACTCATATATAATGAGCTTGGTTGAGATATTTTTAGAACCCAAAAAGTAGTTCAAACGAAAGCAAACTTATCCCCAATAAATCCCATGGCCGCTATTTGATGTAGTTATTAAATATTCCATGACTTATCCTAACTTCTAACTAACATTGCGCCCTTGCAGCTATCGCGCTCCACCCACATCCTGGGACGCTACAAGTCGGAGCGTTTTCTGGCCTCCAAGCCGGACGAGGATCGACGTCGTCGCACCATCATTGTGGAGAAGAAGAACGACTCGTACGGCTTCACGCTGCAGAGCTATGGCATACACTACAAGTGCGACGAGGAGCTGGAGATGATCACGTACGTGGACTATGTGGAATATGGCGGTCCGGCCTATCGCGCGGGGATGCGCGAGGGCGACGTTATACTCGCGATCAATGGCAACGACATGGAGAAGGCCGAACACAAGACAATTGTGGAGTTCATCAAGAAGTGCGAGCTGCGCATGCGCATGGTTGTGCTCTTCGAGGATTGCGTGCGCAAGGTGAGTGCCTGTCGGATCGTCTTTCTCCAGTTAATCCTCTAAAGAATCCCATCATTACGACCAGGTGGATCTGCACATGCGCTATATACAGCTGCAGAGCATGCTGCAGCAGAAGATGAACGAGCTGGAGCGCGTGCATCTGCGCGAACGCGAGCTCCTGGAGGGCAAGTGGAAGACGCACAGCTTGCCGGCGCGCAAGAAGGCAAATGCCGCCAATAGCTCGCCCAGCGAGAACGACGGCATCTCGCCCACAGAGCCGGGCTCCAATGAGCCGCACTTCTATCGCCCCGCTCTGTCCACGGAGGATGTGGCCAATATGGCGCTAAGGCAGCAGCCGGTGATCATTCCACCGCCGGCACAGTTTATGCTCACCTATCACTATCTGGATCCGAGCTATCGCTATGTGCTGCGGCCCGCGCACATCGAGCCGGGACTGCAGCGGAGCAGCAGCAGCAGCGGCGGGGATCCTCACCAGCAGGCCGTGCACTATATGCTGCAGCGCACCGAGTCGCTGGACACGAACAGCGCCAGCCAGGCGACGCAGTATCACAGCGCCAGCGCTGGAGGAGCAGGAGGAGCAGGTGTGCCCGTGGTGAAGCCGCCGGCGCCGCCGCCGCGCACCTGCGAGAAGCACAAGCCGCCCGCCAAGCTGGAGAAGCCGAAACATTGCCATGCCGGACACTCGTGCAATCCCTGCGTGGGTCACTTTCGCTGGAAGTCCGCGGAGAAGTCGCACAGCAATGGCGACAATGTCAGCCTCGATGCCTACGATCTGGCCAGTCCCTGCTGCGACACGCAGTGCGTGCCGTCCCGTCGCCGCCATCGCCAGCACAAGGAGCACACGCACACGCACAAGCACAAGCATCGCGATCGGGAGCGCTCCGAGCCGAAGGATAAGCAGGCAGCGGCAAGGCACAAATCACAAATCCATGCCGCCGCCGCCTCCTCCTCCTCGCCTGTGGTCAAGGCGGCGCAGGCGAATCATCATCATCATCACCATCATCGGCATGTGCACGAGCAGACGCCGCCGTCGCAGCCGCCGGCACAGGCGCATCCTCATCATCATCATTACCATCAGCAGCAGCAGCAGCCGTCGCAGTCGGGCAGCGTGCGCTCGCGCTACTTTGACCTGGCCTCCGGTCTGGCCAGCCACTGCAGCCTGCATTCGTGCACGTCCAGCGATTTTGCGCCCGCCGATACCGCCTCCTATACGACCTCCATCAGCACGGACACGCTCTTCTGGGAGCCCAAGAGCGAGGCGGCACAGGAGCAGACATCGCGCCAGCATTCGACCAAGTCGCGACAGTCGTACGAGCAGGCACAGCCCGTCCAGGGTCATGTCCATGCGCATCAGCATCATCATCATCATCCGTCACATTACCATGTGACCGCCACGCAGGTGCAGCCGTCCCAGATCTATCCGAATAGCATGGCCTATGTGCAGAAGCCCAAGTCGTGGGACAATCTGGCCACCAAGGCGCTGGCTGGACAGGGCTTTGGCTATGGCTATCTGGACACGGCGGTGGCCATGAAGCCGCCGGTCAAGCTGCAGATTGCCCAGCAGCGGCATTCGATGCCGCGCCGAAATCCCTATGGCCGTTATTCCACCTATGGCGATGTGGAGAACTATGCGCCGCCGCCCACCGAATTTGTGGGCGAGTTAACGACCACAACGACGACCACAATTACGGCCAAGTCCACGGAGGAGCTGCTGGCCGCCTGCGACTGCCTGACGCCGCAGCAGCAGCAGGCCTTGAAGGCCGCCCAATATCAGCTCAGCCAGACGCAGAAGCTCTCGCATCAGAACTCCTGCCAAATGGGCTACTATTCCCATCTGCCCAGGCCCACCGCGGACGTGGGCATCTCAACGGGACAACCCCCGCAACAGCAGCAGCAGCCGCAAGCGAATAATGGCTGTGATGTTGCCACCGTGTCGGAGGCAACACGCTTGTAGGCCGCCAGTCATTAATTTAGCCATTTTCTAGCCAAATTCGGAGCTTGGCAGAGCTTTTTCGCCGGAAACAATTGAAATTTTAAGCTTATTTAGCTTTTTTTTAACATATCTGGCAACCCTGCTTATTGCCAAATTGTGCTCAGCAACAGTGTTGCCAATTCAGCTGTTTTATAGCTAAATACGGCTATTTTCAGATGTCTTTAGTCAAAAATAGTTGGCAGTTATGAAATTTTAAGCTGATTAAGCTATTTTTAACATATCTGGCAACCCTGCTTATTGCCAAATTGTGCTCAGAAAGAGTGTTGCCCATTCAGATATTTTCTGGCTAAATACGGCTAGTTTCAGATGTCTTCAGCCGGAAACAGTAAAAATTCAAACTGATTTAGTTATTTTTCTGGATATCTGGCAACTCTGCTTTATGCCAATTTGTGCTCAGCAACAGTGTTGCCCATTTAGCTATTTTCTAGCTAAAAACAGTTCCTTTCAGATGTCTTCAGACAAAAATAGTTAAACTTTAAACTTATTTATCTATTTTCTGGCATCTTTCGCTTATAGCTAAATAGCGCTAAAAGCAGCTATTTGGCTTTTTTTTAAGCAATATTTGGCCCTCAACACAGGCTTTCAATCTGATATTGCTATTTCTGGCAACTCTGGCCATCCTATTTACTGCCTACTTCTGCTCCGCAGGCTAATTTAACTAATTTTGGCTATTTTTAACATCATATCCAGCTCATTTTTGAAGCGGCAGTTGGCAACCCTGCCGATATTTGCCATCAGGCTAGCAATTAGGCCGACTACACATAAACCGTCTTTCAAGTGAGCTTCCAAAATGAATGCATTCAAAGGCAACAGCTGCGATAAACTCGACAGCAAATACATTTGCACATCGCTTAAATGAAAAACTATCTGGCAACGTTGAGTGCATTTGATTTGGTGGCTCCCTACACTACAACATGTACATCGAAACACTTAGCAAATGTTGCAGCCAAATTTTTAAATTTTAACTAGAACTTGAAAAACAGTTAGGAGAAGTTAGAGAGTTATTACAATTAGACGCATTACAGTTTCCGGATTTTTGGATTTATTTAAAGACTGAAAGCTACGCGTAGTATATTTTAATAGAGGTCCGGGTGAGACAGGTTCTTGAACCTGGGCGGCTCAAGTGCTTGAATCTATAGTTAAAAGCTAGACATACATATTATAAATACATACATATATGATTTATATATGCATGATAGCTATTGTTTTTAACATACTGTAGATATACCTTTAATATATATGTATACCTAATATTTATTATAGTTATTACGAAAAGCTGATGTCGAACAATGTAATTTAATCATTGTGATAGTGCGAAAAGGCAGATACTGAGAAAAAAAAAAACAACAAACACAATTTTAGTCAACAATATATATATAAAGATATATATCTATGTATAATTGATCAAATGGCGCTTTTGATGTAATGCAATTTGTAAATGTTATTGTACTTTATATATATATTATATATAATACAATAAAATTCAATGTGTGTTCATGTAGTATAACTCCAGAAAAATAGTTAAACTTTTTACTCGTTGGCATGGTTTTTAAATCTAATTGTTATTATTTTCATTGTCACGTTCTACTATTCATCTGATCGTTTTCTTAACCTAGATGGCAACTCTGTATCCCTAATCTATATCGGTTATATTTGATAATTATTTAGCAGATGGCAACGCTGTAGACTTACCCAATGGATGCTCGGCAAATTTTTGTTTTAATTTTTATTATCACTCTGATATCCGTCTGATCGTAGCCACATTTAAGTATGAGAACAATTTACCAGATGGCAACTCTGTAAATATAAAAATATTTAATAGATTTTTTATTGTCAATCTGATATCCTATATTAATATATTATAAATATTAATTATATTAATAATATATGATAATAATAAACCAGATGGCAACTCTAGTGTTATTTTTCATATACCCTAGGGCATATTTTTTGTTGTCACTCTGATATCTGATCAAAGCGCCAACCAATTTCAATAATATATGACAAAAACTTATCAGGTGGCAACTCTGTAGAGTTACTTTTTAGAAGTCCAACCGAAAGTCTACAAATCTTAAAAGATTTTTTACTTGCACTCCGATATCCGATCGTTACTCTATATGCATTGAATATGACTGTAATTAACCAGGTGGCAACTCTATAGAGTTACTTTTTAAATACCCAATGTCACTCTGACATCCGCCTGATCATAGCCCCAACCCATTTCAATAATATATGACAACAATTTACCAGGTGGCAACTCTGCAGAGTTACTTTTCAAATGTCTAACTGAAAGTCTAAAAATTTTAAAAGATATTTTACTGGCACTCCGATATCCGATCGTAACTATCCGATCGTAACTCCATATGAATTGAATATGACAATAATTAACCAGGTGGCAACTCTGTAGAGTTACTTTTTAAATGCATAATGTCACTCCGATATCCGATCGTAACTCCAACCTATACCAATTGTATAACACAACACTTTACCAGGTGGCAACTCTGTAGAGTTACTTTTCAAATGTGTAACGGTAAGTCTACAGACGGTCAGCTGTTTTGTTGCTGGTTCAACCCCCGAAATAGCTGTCAAAATGAACGCCCTCTTGCGGCTGGCGTATGGACTAGCAGCTGTCAGTTTTGGGCAAAAAAATCGATACCAACCCCAACCCCAACCCCCTTCGTTAAAAATGTAAATGCGAAAAAATTCAATACTGTGCAGCCATACACGACGGTCGCAACGCGTTTCCACAAATCACCAGAACTCGTGTGTTCCATAAATTAAACGAAATTCTCACAGAAACCCAACATGAAAACGCAAACACAATAGGAGAAGGATCGAAGTGCAAACGCCGCCAAAAAAAAAAAAAAACCGAACGGAAAGGAAAGCGAGAAAATCAGCAAAAAAAGGCGAAAAGTGCGTGAAACGTTAACCGGCAAAAACGGGATACACAAAGCCAACAAAAGGACGCCGTGAAAGTGCCATGGAAAACGCGTAGTCTCCGTGCCTGAGCTGAGGGAAAATATGTTAGGTGTGGCTTTGGAGCGCTGCTAGCGGGGAGCCTGAGCGTGGGCGGCTGACTGGATCTGGCAACACCGGCGGCGGCAGCGGCGGCGGCGGCGGCAGCATCAGCAACAACAAACACGGCGGAATCGAAGGCGGCGGAGACGGCAACGGAGACGGCAACGGAGCACAGCGGCACCAGCAAACAGTTAAAGCAGTTGACATTCCGCCAGCGGGCGCGGTGACAAACGGCAGCGGCGACGGCAACGGCAACGGCTGCGCTGGCGGCTGCTGCTAAGCTTGTTGTTGTTGTTGTTGGCGGCAGCGGCAGAAACGGAGGCAGAGGCAGAGGCAGGTACAACAATGATAAGGTAGGTTTACATTATTTAGCCCCTCGAATAAATGCAATTCTTTAAATTGCAAATGGCGCTCAACGTCAATTAAAGCCCAAGGGTTGTTCCGCAAAACTCCAATTTGCAAAAGAAAAGTTTCGCTTCTTTTTTATTACTAAAGAGTAACATTCCGTAAATGTGACTGGTTTAGGCTGTTTTTATAGGCGAAAGAGTTTATGGGAACAGTTTTAGCTTTTGTGGCGCCGAACGTCAATTTAGGCTCAATAGTTGTTTCGCAAAACTCTTAATTGCAAAATTGTACCTACTTTATTATTACCAAAAATAAATATTTTGTTTTACCAGTATATCTCTATACTTTCCCGACATAGTTTTTTCTTGTAGGCGAAAGGGTTTTTGTTTATGCCCAAGGGTTGTTTCGCAAAACTCCCAATTGCAAAAGAAAAGTTTGTCTGGCGAAAGAGTTTTTAGGAACAGCCTTCACAGCTGTGACTTTCAACTTTAACTAAAGATCTAGGATTATTCCGCAAAACTCCAAATTGCAAAAAAATGTACCCTCTTTATTATTACCAAAAAAAAATCTCTTGTTTTGCTAGACTTACTTTTTATTTGCCAGGTATAGTTTGTCTTCATAGGCGAAAGGGTTTTGGGAACAGTCTTAGCTTTTGTGGCGCTCAACGTCAATTAATACTCAAAGGGTGTTCCGCATAACTCCAAATTGCAAACAATTTTTCCCAATTGCATAGCAATTTTATTGTTAGTCTTGAAAAATATTTTCTAACGCTTGTTTACACAATTTTACTGCCTCATTTATGTTGTTATTTTTTTTGGAGTTTGTGCTTTTGGGAATAGCGTTAACTTTCCTTCTGTGTTGCTGCAGGCAACGTAATTTAATCAATTCGATAAATACAGATTTGCCCAAATGCCCAAAAAATTTCAACTGCCTCCAGTCACAGAGGCAAACAGATATCACAGCAACAACAAACTACGATATGCGAGCAGAAAGTTTTTTCGGTCATTCAGCAGACAAGAAGCCACACGTAGAACACGACTGTATGCTAGTACAGTGGTCGCTCGAAAAGTGATACTTTTTGAAATTAAAATTTGCATATTTAATGCATGTCACGGAATTTAGAGTCTTGCTTTAAAAAAATTCTCTTCTTTTTTATTAAGGTAATATAAATAATTTTTGTATGTTGAGTTTTTGCAATATATCTGAGGTCTAAGGTATTCTTGAATAACTTCGGTGCTTATAGTCCGATCATTATGAAATTTTCAGGCCATTAATATGGCATATAAATGTGTGCAAATGCAAATGCTTAATGACTAAGTCCAAAAAAGTGATCTTCAAATGGACTTTTTATTTTGGGGTAATGAAGAATGTATACAAAAAGTAAAGTATTCTTCATTTGTATATTATACGAAAACCTGCATACCAAGTTTTTAGTATTCAGCTCGTATAATCCTCGAGTTATGCTGAAAAAAAATCTTAAAACTATGCTGAAATCGATATTTATCGATATTATGAATATGGAAGATATTATATATAAGGTTAAATATATAACAAATTTCAATTCTTCAGCTTTAATGTTCAGTCAAACGGACTTGGCTTAGTCGAAGCAGTTTTTCATCTCGATCAAATATATATATTATATATGTATATTAGTGCAACTTGAGTTGGAGCTGCCTTCTGCCGCCTGTTGCATACATTTGCACAAGACCTCTGTTTACTCAGCTGTCCGTTCAGTCGAGCTTACACTGTAATTGCTGTACTCATCATCAGAGGTCTAATAATTTGTAGCCTAAGCTGCCAGCTGCCAGCTTGGATATATACAAATACATATTTATGCTCGATTGTGCTTTGAGGCCTCTGAACTTGATGTTTGCTGCGGATGCACATGACAACATCATTATCAGTGTCAAAATGCCATTAAGTGTGTAAATGTGTGTGTGGCATACAATGCCTTTGAAGGATTACACGCACACTCACACAACAAACAAAAAAGAGGAAGAAAAACTGAAAATAAGTATTACAAAAAAAAAGAGAGAGAGAGAGAAGAAATGCGCTGCTTTGTCGAAAAGCAAAGAGCATGCGAGTAATATTTGCCAAAGTGCTGGCGGGCATTGAAAACACACGCACACACATGCATACGTGTGCGTGTGTGTGTGTGCGTGTGTGCCGCTTGGCAGTTAGTCAAAAAGCGTCTAGCGATGAGCGCCAAAGTGCGTTGCATACTTTTTAGCGCGCTTTGTTTGACTCGAATTGGGATTTTCCCAGCAGCAGCAGCAGCAGTTGTCCTCATCCTGCAGCAACAACAACAACAACAACAACAAGCAACAACAACATGCAACAACAACAACATGACAACACGCAACAACAACTAGTTGAAACAGGCAGCAGAGAGGCACAACTTCTAGTTTTTTTTTGTATTTCTCCTTTGCCACGTTGACAACATGCAGTCAACTGGCAGGCGACAAAAATGTCCTTGACCATTTGCACTTTTGGCTCGCGACAATAAATCTTTGGTTTTTATCGGCATTGGGGCATGGCCTGCATTATATACGTTAAGTGTGTACTTATATTATGTGATAGCTGTTAATCGTGTCTTTACCCGGTTTAGGTCTTACTATTAACATTTTAGCTCAGTTTTCACTCATTTTTCCCCTCATTTAGGTGGATTGAAGTGAAATTTTCTTTAGGACCTTCAAAAGTTAGTTGAATTAATATAAATTATTAAACTTAATATCAAGCGTGGACTACAATCTGGCAACCGAGACTATGATAAATCAACTTCGTCTAATTTTTGCCCGGTGTGATCTCTGATTAAAATTTAAAAAAAACTTGATATAAAGCAGAGTAATACTTTCGAGTTGAACTATAATTACCTGTACGATTTTTGGGATTTACAATTTTCCTAGTTAATAGTTAAAATCATTCCCAATACTAAGAAAACCAGAAACAAGGTTTTACTATAAAACTGAAGGTTTTTCTCGCTTTTTAATTTTCTAAAGTGGAATTATAAATTTCCCTATCTACCTAAGAGCAAAACGAACTTGTTGTGATTTGTGGGCTGTGCCTGCGCTGCCTGCACTCTGTGTGTGTGTGTGTGTGTGTGTGTGTGTTAATAAGCATTGGCATAGTGGCAACGACTTTGCTTAGTATTTGTGTTTTTTCATTTCCGGTTTCCACATGTTGACATGCTGCTGCTGTTGCTTGAGTCCTGCTGCTGCTGCTGCTCCTGCTGCCTGCTCCTCCTGCTCCTATTAATGATGATGGTAATCGTAATGAAGTCAGCAGCAGCAGCAGCCAGTTATGGACGCTGTCACAGCTAGCATTTAGAGTGAGAGAGAGAGCGAGAGAGTGAGAGAGAGAGAGAGAGAGGGGGAGGCGAGAGTGAGTCAGCTTGTTAGTTTATCAGCTTTGTTTAGGCTTCTCTCGCCGCTTCGTTCATCTCGCCGCGTCGCACGTTGCGTATGCGTAATTTTCATATTATGTAATTTGCACTTGTTAAATGGACTCTTAATTTGATTAGGGCGCCGTAAATATGAAGTGGCGTCGCTTCTCACACAATTCCATGTGACGTCCATGTCTTTTGCCAGCCTCCTAAAAACCATATTTACCCTCCTGCTCCTCTTCGTCCTGCTCATCTCAGTTGTGACTGCTGCTGCTGCTGCTGATGAGCTCATATTGAAAGTTTTTGTGTGCCAGCGACCTAGTTTGGCTCAACCGAAATCAATGTGGTCGCCGTGGCGCCATTTGCACTAGCGACCCTTTTGCTCGGCTGATTCCTGGACGCAGCCTCCGCTCTCCGCATTTAATCATCATTTTTTCTTCGTTTTCCGCAAACATTTTCCTTGGCCTCTTTCAATGCCCATTCATTCAATAATTGAAATGTTTGAAAGCCCTGCCCGAGCCTTTAAAGCAGCCTTATCGTTGAGTTAACCTCAGAGATCTCAGAGAATATGAAAACTATTTGAAAAACTATTTGATCAAGTTAACCCTAGACTTTCCATATGTTTCCACAACCTAACCTTCCAATTGTATAAAAACTATAATAATTACGAAGCCTTCTCAACAATTAGAGTGCTTCGATTTTATTTCTGGAATTTCCCAATCTTAACTGAGGCATTCCACTTTAATGTGGCTTTTGAAAGTTTCATGTTGAAAGTCTTTTAAAAAGCAAAATTCCAATTTCCAATTGCAAAGCTATAAGACTTGGGCCTAGAGAAATACAGAATAGCCTTCATATCAGTATACGCTTTTCATTTTAGACTTCTTTCAAATATGTTTACACATTTTCCTTGGAATTCATCGCAAGTGAAGTGTCGAATACCCTTTCTCAGTTGTCCAATAGCCACAGCCTCACCATATAGACTTTATGCTTTGGCTCATTGTCCTGATTTAATATAAAAATTTGTTTATTACCATTATAAAAACCAAATTCCCTTGCTTTACATATTTAAGGAGTGAAATATATCTACGATCTTCAAAAGTTAAACAAAAATTGAGTTTTATCTATTATACTTTAAGAATTCATAGAGCAGCTACTAAAATATTGAGTTGAGCTTCTAAAAATTGCGGTTCTTTTGTAAACTATACCAGACTCTATTTACTTTTAGTTATTTGAAACTAAAGTTGGTAAAATATATACTTTTAAATATATCGACTACATCATCTTTGTTTTTATACACATTCATGTGATAAGAACAAAAAAATCCTAAAGAGTTTCCAGCTAATAATATAGATTTGCCTAGGGAACAGGGTATCTGTGAGTCGATCATTTTCAGGCTGAGGTATTTTCACTTGTTTCCAATTTGGTTTAGTCACCTGCTCGGGCGTTATTAATTGAGCTTTTGATGCACTGCATCGATTGTCTCCCCCCCTCCCCCCCTCTTTCCCTCTCCCTCTTCCTCTCTGTCCATCTGCACGTTTGTTCCTCTTATAGGACCCTCCCCGCCCTCCCCCTCCCCTCCGGAGTGCTTAAAAACCAAAGTAATTGTTAGCGACAAATTGGTATTTTAATTAAACTTGAATTCAGCTGTCTCCAGCCTCGAAATGTTGCATCATCCAAATTGGCTTGACGGATTTGAATGAAATCGAAATATAGCTATAATTCGCGGCGATACAATTCGCATTGTTTGCGCATGGTTAAGTATATTTTTTCGCGCTTGACAAATGTGTCATAAAAATTATATATTTAATAATGCGGCGATGAACAAAATGCACATTAAGCATACGCCGCATTGGCATTTATTGTATTTCACGATTATTGACAACGACATCATCAACATTGTTATGCCCTGTGCCCATTGAGAATTGCGCAAAGCGGGTATATTGGCTGTGTGGAAGCACATGTAACAGGGAGACTTTATTAGGGATATATATCTATACAAACTGGTTGTTCATTTGGTTTTAAGAAGAGTCAAGCTCAGATACCCAAATAGGAATATCTATTTTCACCAGCAATTCTCAGATTTTTGGTATGTAAACACATTTGGCTTTCATATTGAGACATTGCAAATTTCAAGCTGATCAGACTTTAAGTACACAAGTTATTTAAAAATGAAATATTTTAAGAATCGGAAAAGAAAGAATGCAAGGAACAGCCGGGTCCAAGAGGTGCAGCTAGCGACCCGTGCTCATATATTTTTTATTTCTTTTAAATAATATTAATTAAATTTCAATTGTGTTCAGTTCTATTCAGGGATCGAGCCCCGAAGAGGAAGCATTTTAATAAGCAAGTCAGACTTTATTTATTTTAAATAATAGCAAGTAAATTTACTTTAATAAGCAAGTAAGACTTTATATTTTTTATTTATTTTAAATAATAGGGATGGAACCCCGAAGACGAAATATTTTAATAGGCAAGTAAGACTATAGATTGCCTTAGCTGAGCACAGGGTATTTGGTAGTCGGTACGACTCAATTGGAGCACTTCTACTTGTTCTTAACATCATTATAATCAATGTGACTGGCTCAATGAGCGGCTCAATGAATCTGAAGTGGGCAGCGCTTGCTGCGATTATATACGAAGATGCGCATATAGAAAGATATAGATATAGATACATGTGGGGAGATAGATAGATAAATGCGGATTCAGTGCATGATTCAGTTGGCCAACTGATGGCAACGGACACGGAGTTGTGCTGCGGCGCAGCTAAGAGATTCATTTAAATCAAATATTTAACTTCTTTTGCAGCACATCCGGTTCGCAGACATAACACTTTGGGGCGGCAGAGAACGGCATGGTGAAAATGGAGTCCACTGAGGAACAGGATAGAAAGCTTGTCTTGGAGTTTTGCCATTTGCTCGAGAAATCCAAACAGCTCTTCAATGGACTCAGGTATGCTAAATTAATCAATTTACAGATATATATACATATATAAAGCTGACTTCGTTGCAATTAACACAGAGATCTGCCGCAGTATGGGCATCGGCAGTGGCAAGCCTATTTTGGACGCACCTTCGATGTCTACACAAAGCTCTGGAAGTTTCAGCAGCAACATCGCATGGTCCTCGACTCCAAATATGGACTGAAACGCTGGCAAATTGGCGAAATAGCCAGCAAAATCGGACAGCTTTATTATCACTATTAGTGAGTATTATAAATATAATGACAGCACAATTGCCTGAATGTTCCATGTGAACTCGACTCTCTAGAAAGCTGTGCTCCTAAAACTTGGCATAGATGCGTCTTTTAACTGCAGCTAGAGCATATATAGGTATTAGTCGAATCGGAGATATAGTTTTAATAGATTGGATTCGTCATTAATTTAGTTCTAGTATGATCAATCATACTAATCAACTTATATTGATCAACTTATATAATCAACTTATTTGATTTAATAGCTAGAAAAGTTTCTGAAACTTAACAGTCACAAGAATTTGTATGCTCATTACGTAAACAAATAAAATAATTCAACATCCATATACTATATCATATAGCTGTCGTAGGAACTATCCTCTATAAATTTAGATCATAAATTTAGTTCTTGTATGAGCAACATATTTATTATATTAGCTATGTTGATCAAACGAATCAATTACAAGTATTTTTATGCTACCAATATTTAGACAAAGACCTAATAACCTCGGTGTCTCATTCCATATAGGTATTTCTACCATGTCCTGTACCATAAAGCTGCCAAAGATTTGTCCAACATTTAGTACCAGTACAAACAACTTTTTAGTTTTCAAAAGTAGCTTGATTAAATTCGCTAAATACTAGTTTAAGTACACTTTCAATATTTGATCAAAATCACAGAAGCATCGGACTATATCATAAAGTTTCCGTAGAAACGTTAGATCATAAATTTAGATCTTTTCTGAAAGCACGTTTTGATTAAAAAGCATTATAATCAATCTTTACAGTAACAACAAATTTTATGCTACTAAAATGAACTGAAATAGATACTTCAACATCCATTATCCATCATATATCATATAGCTGTGAAAGGAACGATCCTTTATAACTTTAGATCATAATTTTAGTTCTTGTATGAACAACTTATTCGTTTTTCAAGCTAGCAAGAACTTGTATGCTTTTAAAATAAATACAATAGATAAATCTATATTCTATATTATATAGCTGTCATAGGAAAAATCTGTTTTATATTTAGATCATGTATTTAGTTCTTGTATGAACAAGTTTTTTGTTTGAAATCTAGCTTAAATAAACTTAATAGTCGCTGGAACTTGTAAGCTACTAAAAAAAACTCATAAAATAATTCAAAATCGATCTACTATATCATAAAGCTGGCATAGTAACTCATCTTTATAAATTTAGATCATACTTTTAGTTCTTGTATGAAAAACTTGTTTGTTTAGATCGTACATTTAGTTCTCATATGAACAAATTGTTCCATTTACAAGCTTTTTAGTGTATTTGTATGCCTATAAAATCTATATATAATATTAAATAGATTTTATACGAAAGATTTGTTAAAAATTTAGATCTAATATAAAAAACTCTATAGTTTTTTAAGGAGGATTCGTTAAAAATTTAGATCTGATATGAAAAACTTTATAGTTTTTAAAGATAGCCTCACTTATTATAGGCTTTTAACCTTGACTAAAGTGAATAACTATATCATAGAACAACTATTTGAGCATTGTACTAAATATCCGTTGTTTTTTTGATTTGGATTAGTTTAAGAACCAGCGAAACGAACTACCTGAACGAGGCGTATCAGTTCTATGCGGCCATACGGGGACGTGCGTATTATTCGCGCGCTGCCAAGGAGGATCGGCCGGATTTGATGGTGAAGAAGCTGCGGTATTATGCACGCTTCATAGTCGTCTGTCTGCTGCTGAAGAAGATGAAGCTGGTGCGGGAGCTGGTCACGGAGCTGGAGAAACAAATACAGGAGTACACGAACACGTAAAACGTGCTGACAATTGCATTTGCTGATCACATTTAATCTTTTGCCCATTTGCAGTTACGAGCCGGAAGATCATTTGGAATGGTCGATGGTGCTGGAGGAGATCAAGGGCTTCATCAAGGCCGAGGCGGCGGTGGCAGTACTCCATGCCGATTCCAATCCCATCATATTATCGCACAGGTGAGTCGTTGGCGCAATCGATGTATAATTCAGCATACACCTTGCCCGTGCTTTCGTCGGCGGAGTAGGAGTCTATGGAGAGCTCGTGGGGTTAGATATGTGTTCTCTCTATGGGTTGGCTCTCTTTATATGTTTTGCGTAGGTATACGAGTTTTGCTTCAGTTCTGTTGCTATTTCAATTATTTCATTTATTGTGCTTATCACAGAAGACTTGAAAACACCAAAGAAACACTCACTGTTCTCATTCATCACGCACTTTTCCATTGATTTTCCCCCCAACTTCATGCACCACACACACCCACACACACCCACACCCACACACACACACACACACCCACACACACACAAACCAACTGAGAAACAAATGAAACTACTTGAAATCTTGGCATCGATAATAATGAGTATCACTTGTTTTTTTTGAGTACTCGAGAGTATTTTGATCTCAATTTACTACTTGAAATCTTGGCATCGATAATAATGAGTATATCTTCATTTTTTTTGAGTACTTGAGAGTATTTTGTTCTCACTTTATCATTTTTCCAAGATCTTCACTTATGATGATCGCATTATCAATCTATTCTCCTATCTGTTTACGGAGCAAACTACCTAACTATAAGGATTAAGGAAAATTCCTTATAAAAGCCTTGAAACATGACACGATTAAAAGATTCCCATTCGAATCGAATAAATAAATCTTATCTAAGATCTCAATTAAATGTTATGATCTTTAGAATAACATTGAAATCTTTTCTTGAACTTTAAACTTCCGTTGCATTCGAATGATTCGTTACAAAATCCTTCACATTTAATTTAAGGTTTAAAAAATTTCAGTGAATGTTTTTAATAGATCTTTAGATCTTTTACCATAAATAATACTATTAACTTTCACACATAAAACTTTATTTCGTAAAATAGATCTGTCTAAAAAGAGATCTTAATATTATTGTAGAGAAAAGTTTTTATGAATGGAGTTTTCATGTCTTTGACATATATTTTATGAAGGTCATTTAAATCACTTTTAAATATATTATCGGAGAAAGTTTCCTATTAAAAATAAATTCTTTATAAATTTTCCATAGTATTGAATACTTAGAGAAGTTAAGGGTTCGAGTCCCCGAGAAGACAAAATACAGAAGATAAACAATCAAAATTAAGTACGATCACATTAAATGAAGATCTGGGAAAAAGGTTGTCTATAACTTAATCTAGACATCTTAAATATCTATCTTAAGCGTCTAGATCTTAATTTAGACAACTTAATCTTTCTAAGATCTTCATTTAATATGATGATAGAGTCGTATTAAAATCTTTCTTGTTAAGTACTGTCTTGCGTCTTCTGGGGATTCGAACCCTAACTTTCGTACGCAGTCTGTGCTACTCACTCAATATATATTTTCCAACTATATTCCAAAAATTTATATCCTATCGGATAATTTGTTTTCTCAGTGGTAACACACACACACACACACCCCTTGTTTTATGATTTCTTATGTTCTCCCCACTTATAAATACCCTCTGATACACACACACGAACCCCATTTTCCCAGCCCTATATATATCACCTCATTAGTGCGCCACATTCTCAATTCTTCTGTGAAAGCACGGGCCACCGCAATTCGTTTGTGGACCAGCACAACTACAACGACTGATGGGCAGTGGTTCCGGTTCTAGGTTATCGCCGCTGACGACGCCGCCGTGCGAGAGATCGCCGCACATGACGCTCAGTTTGCAGGAGATCCTCATTGTTGGATCGGCATGCGAGCAGGCCAAGTTCTCCGAGCTGACGATGGACATGTTTAGGTGAATATTCTCAAAAAATTAACTCCAGAGAATGTCTGTTAAAAAAAAAATTAATTCATTTGGCTGCAGAATGCTGCAGACGCTGGAACGTGAACCGACGGAAGCGGCAACGAATCCGCTGAGCATGTCCCATGGCCTGCACGGGCACGATGCGAGTCCGGCGGCCGGTCGCATACCGCCATACGTATTGCCCGGCTCCAAGGGCTATTTGGAGAATGGCCGTCATTTTCGAGACAATCCACACAAATATCTAATGTACAAGCCTTCGATTAGCCAGCTGCTGGTCTTTCTGGCCAGCGGCTTTAAGGAGCTGCCTTTGGGCGGTGCTCTACTCCTGTACATGTCAGCGGACGGCTGTTTCTCCACCACAAAGCATCCCGAGGACTGTGAGTAGCACCTTCAGATTGCCAGTAATCAATCCTGTCTAATCTTCTGCTTCTGCCTCCACAGATGGCTACGAGCTGGGCGGCGTGGGCACCAGTGTGAAGCGCGACAGCGTCGATGGCGGCGGCCTATCCTGTCGCGGCAAGTCCTACAAGGAGGGCCACTGCCTATATCCGGGCGATCTATATCCCTTTACGCGCCGGCCCATGTTCGTCATCATCGATTCGGATAATTCGTTTGTCTTTCAGCATATACCCCGCTACTTTGGCCAGCCGC
The DNA here is from genome assembly GCA_035045355.1 of Drosophila lacicola. Lineage (NCBI taxonomy): Eukaryota > Metazoa > Arthropoda > Insecta > Diptera > Drosophilidae > Drosophila > Drosophila lacicola. Next base: position 2,175,661 of record JAWNPB010000133.1, read on the forward strand.
TGGTCGTTCTAATGTCGCCGCAAGATGTGCCGCCCGCTTTTCAAGGTAAACTTTGCTATATATCTAAGTATTTACTGACTGACTGACTGACTGACTGACTGACTGACTGACTGATTGATGTACAATGTACAGCCCGAATCAAAGGAGCTTCAATTCATTTCGAAAGATGGGGTTTTGAAAGATTCGACCTACAAGTGTGGGAAAGTTTGTATGTGCTTGCGTGATTTAGGTGTCTGAGCGTCGAACCAGCAAATTAAAGGTCGCCGGTTCAAATTTGACAGTAGTTTTCAATTTTCATATTTGTTTACCTAATTTGTTTTTATTTACAAGGCTATTATGTTTGTTTTGCCAATGTCGAACCAGCAAATTAAAAGTCGCCGGTTCAAATTTGAGACTAGTTTTAAATTTTCATATTTGTTTACCTGACTTGTTTTTATTTACAAGGCTATTATGTTTGTTTTGCCAATGTCGAACCAGCAAATGAGAAGTCGCCGGTTCAATCTTGACAGTAGCTTTATATTTTCATATTTGTTTACCTAATTTGTTTTTATTCACAAGACTATTATGTTTGTATTGCCAATGTCGAACCAGCAAATTAGAGGTCGCCCGTTCAAATTTGACAGTAGTTTTCAATTTTCATATTTGTTTACCTAATTTGTTTTTATTTACAAGGGTATTATGGCGTTTTGCCAGACTCTGAACGTTGAACCAGCAAATGAGAGGTCGCCGGTTCAAATTTGACAGTAATTTTCAATTTTCATATTTGTTTACCTACACGAACTGACGGAATATTGATGTTCAATTGATCGTGCATATACCATAAAAAAGAGATAGCTCTACTCACTTTATACTCTCCCTCTCTCTCTCTCTATTTATCTTGCAGCTGATGTACAGCATCATGGGTCGCTGTTCACGTTGTTCCTGCACTCCCCGCTCACGGCGCTCTGCTACATATGCAATGTGGGAGATGTGCCCATCCATCACTGGGAACGCTGCCAGACCTATGTGGATCGCTTCATAACCGAAGCGTCGCGCCTGGTCACGCGTTGTCGCATCGATGAGATCGAACAGGGCATAGGCTTTATCGGTAAGAGGTTTCGCTTGGCATACTGCAAGCTCACACTCTAATGGGCTCACAATCTTGTTGCTTTGCAGACTCCTCCTATGTTCAGTTCTTTGGCGACGATTTTCTGCGCACACTCATTCTACGTTTCGTCTTCTGTGATGTGGTGCTGCGTTTGCATCGCGGTTTCCGTGGACGCCACATGCGACCGCGCTGTGAGCCCCAGCTGCCGGCTAACGAACTGCTCGAACATCCCTCGCTGTCGCACATCATTTTCCAGCTGGCATCGGCGCTCGATGTGCGCGGCCATTTCTCGGAGGGACCCGAGTGCGACTGATGACTTTTTTTGGCCGTAGTCTTAGTTCTAGTCGTAATTTTCTACACGAGGCTGTTGCCCCTCTACTGCCCGGACAGACAGTTTTCGTTGTTGCATTATCTGTACAATACTTTTTCGCTGGCAACGAGCAGCAACGTTAGCTGAAACTGGCAACCGGTGGCCAATTAAGGCTGGGCATCTGAAATAAAATGATAGAAACTCCATTATGTGTTTGCCGCTTTTGTCGAAATCAGGGCTGCAAACTACCACAAATAGAAAGGTTGCCGGTTCGAACTAGCTTCCTGATTTGAGGCTCGGCTCGTGAACCTGATTTTCCGAACAATCATTCGAAAAACCTAGGCTTTATTTTACTTAACTTCACTTTATCATATGTTTTGAAAATCCTCATAAAGTTATTCTATTCTATGCAAACTAACACAAAAAGAAAGGTCGCCGGTTCGAACCAGCTTCCTGTCTTGGGGCTCAGTTTATCATATATTTTGAAAATCCTAATAAAGTTATTCTATTTATTGATCTCTACCAAAGCATGGTTACTTTAATCCCAAGTTCTTTATGCTTTAGGCTTAAGATTTCCTCAAAAGTTTTTTATTTTTGACTAAACCATTTTTAAATAAAAATAGCTCATTTCGGGTTTCGATTCGGTTGTTCTTTAGGCAACTAGTTCCATTTAGGTTTCGGTTCATATTTACAAAAAAAAATTGGAATTCCGAGTTCGAACCGGTTCGGTTCAGAAACTTGTTTGCAGCCTTGTTCGAAATCGCATATTAAATTTTTATAACATACAGACAAGATAATATTTACATAAATATAAATACATATATATATATATAAATTATACGCGAAATATATAATAATAATAATCAAGTAGCTAGTTTTCTTATATAGTGCGTCGCGCAATGGAAAGGTCCAAAGTTAGTTGCTTAGCATATACATAATAATAATAACAACAATAATAATAATAATAATATTGAACATAAAAGTTATACACAACACGAAAGAAAAAACAAATCTTGATAACAATTAAACATAAAGCAGCAAAAATAATGAAACCTAACAAAACGATAACTGCCAAAGAGAAGAAGAAAATGAATCAAATTTAGTTGAACAGCAAATTTTTAAAAATTTGAAAACAATTTTTAAGCAAAACAACAATTAAGATTAGAGAGCAGGAAATATAAAAATAAATAAAAACAAAAAAACAAAACATTTTCATACGCAGCGATAAACGTTTAGCTTTTATACAACAGTTAGAGGAGAATATAAATAAATAAATAAAAACGAAACTTAAATTAAAATCTATAAACACGACACACTATATAAGAAATGCGTTTTTTTACGGCATTTTCATGCATGTAACACGAGACGCTTACAACAAATTAACATAAACAACAACAACAACAACAAAAACAACAAACGAATAATAATTATAATAAATATATTGTACGTATGTAATATTGCATATAGGTATTATTATGATTACAAGATGACTGAAAGTTACTGTTTCAAAACGCAAAAAAGAACGAAAACAAAAAAATTTAGCAAAAATAATAATTACTCATACATATATATACATCTATATATATATATATGTGTATATGTGTGTATATACAAAGGATAGTTAAGCTAACGAACGAAAAGTAAAATAAAATAAATATATACAAAATATATTTTGCGTATGTTAAACCAAATTTAAATTTAAAACAATCCCAGCAAAATATTTTATACGAATACAAAACAAAAAAAATCTATACTTGAGCAACAAAATAAATAAAAATAAAAACAATATCATGTTTCGGCATTCACATTCACATGAAGAAATCCCTATATACGAATTGCCATTATCATATCGCTGTGTTCCACAAAGTAAATACGAAATTTATTGGTTTTCTTTAAATATATCGAAAGAATGCTCGAGCATAACATATAACATATAGTAAATGGAATGGATTCATAGGCAAACATATACAATATTTCATATATATGAAAATAAAACTAGTTAAACGCATAGAAAAATACCTAACGGGCCTGTTATAGATTTCGAAGCGGACGAAGTTTTTCGGAATCGAAATGAAAACGTGTCGTTTCCGGATTTCGGAGTGTTAAGTAACCTATTTGCAGTATTTACAGATATAAATTCTTTTTCTTACTTGGATAAAGCTTATTATAAAATTCTCAACCAAAAGAAACCTATCGAAATGAAACCGACCGTTCGAGTGGAAATGAAAACGTTTCAAAACCGATTCGGACTCACTCCGAATACCGAAACGAAAAGGTATCACAGCGAAGTCTAGAACCGGCCCGTATATTTGACAGACCCACAAAAACAAAAGTAAATAAACACCGCAAAAAAACATTTCAAATTACTTTCAATTTTATAGTTTACTTAAAGAAAAAACCTTAAAAATGTTGTGTATAAAAAAATCGAGAAATAAAAACGAAAAACCCAAACAAAAATATGTACAATTTCTCAAGTCTCAAGCTGTCTTATAAACAATACGAAACGCCATTATTTTCCAAGGTTCTTAAATACTCTTAACTTCTTTGTTAGCAACAAGCAAATTGTATAGACTTTTTAACAAATTTGTTTCAAACTTGTGTACATACAAACATATGTAATTCTAAAAAAAGAAAAATGAAAAATAAGTAAAAATGAAAATATGATTAAAAAAAGAAAATGCTCTTGATGAACCAAATGATAATATTATTGCTAGCGCGTTATCATTATTTTCATTATCATTAGATTTTGTACATTTGAAAATTGCATTTACATAACTGCAAAAAAGCAAAGTAAAAGAAAAAAAATAACAACACAAACACAAAATAATATGCAAATTAATTCATGATTAATCAGCAACATTAGCCACACGTAAGCGATACAAACAAATCCCACAAAGAGTACATTCAAACATAATCATAAGCGAATTGTTTAAAACACACACACGCACACACACACACACACACACACTATCAACCCATTAACAACAAAACAAACGATAACAACAAATTTAGCAAAGCCACAAAAAACAAAACAAAACATTAACAAAATGACAACAAAAACATATGAAAGTATGGGAACGAGGGGAGTGTATGGAGTTTGTATGAGAAATAAGAATAAAGCACATGTTTGAAAAGAAAATCAGTTTGTGTTTAATATTTATTTAGACTAAGATTGGATGGGTTTGAGTTGAGCAGGGTGAGGCACATTTAAAACAATGTCTTGCCTTAATCTCCCATTCCTTAACTTGGCTTTCCCCAAGTTATGAAATCAGGGCTCGCCAGAGTCTTTCCAGTTCAAAATGAAACACCTCGAATTAAATACTCTTTCAGGTTATCAGCTATGTGGGGGAAGTTGTAAAGTTCCCAATTGTTGGCTTTGGTGAAGATATCTCGAAGAACAGACAATTTTTTCATACAAAAACCGTTTTCTCAAAAGATTCGGTCTTAATAAGATTTTTCTTATATGTAGGAAGCATTCTAGAGTTCACAAATGTCAACTTTGGTCAAGATATATTCGAAAATTAAAAATGTTATTGTATAACTTAATTTTCGACTAATGGCAGGCGGGCAAAGTTTGCAATGTGTCCTGCTTGCATCAGAAATAAGGAACTATGCAAAGGTTTATCTTAATAATAATTAAGAACATTTATATTTTATAGGGCCAGAGAAGTTGCCTTCTATGCATTGCACATCCCATAACAAAACAAAAATACCCTCTACAAAGTTATAAAAAATACTATTTGCAAAATTCGAATGTTTTTTGAGCTGGTTCGGCTCAAAATTTGGACCGGTTAGATCTTAAATCAATATGCAGCTTACTTTATATAAATAAAATTAGCCGATATCGCATTAGATTATCATATGATCTGCATAGAAACAAAATTCCCCAATCAGACATTTAAAGTCCTTATCCAAAAATTCCCGTCTCTAGCTGAGCAATACTCTACCGAGGCATAACGAGGAGGTCAAAAGTTGCAATTTCCAATCCGTGGACAATTTTAATCTAGTTAAAGCTATGCCTTGCTCAGGCGACCCGTGTGCTTCTCAATCCAATCGATGAACGAGGAGACGCGTGTAAATATATCCGGCAATCGGAGCTGGCACTTCTCATCGAAACCGTGTGAGACGACGCCAACGACAGTTTGGGTGCCATCGTCCAGCACCAGAGGGCCGCCCGAGTCGCCGCGACAGGGCAGTCCGCCCTTGGAATCGATGCACAAAAAAGAGTCCAATATGAGCTTGCGTTCGCCATTGAGCTGTTTGTTCCACAGACGCTCGCACAGCTTATTTGGAATGATTTTTACATTCAAATATTGCAATATGTCGGTGGGTCGCTGCTTGGCCGTCAGGCCCCAGCCGGAGCTAATGGCCGAGCGACCGTTCAGGTTGAATCTGTTCTTGCCCTTGGGCAGCTTGGCGGGCTGCGCATAGGCGCCCAGCTTTAGATCCTTGGGCAGACGTATGAGTGCAATATCATTGGCCACCGTGTGACGATCGTACAGAGGATGCACAATTGTGTCCTTCTTTCTGACCAACAGCTCCATGTGGCCGGGCTCGTTTTTCTTTGCCTTGTTCACGGCGCCCGCGGTGACAATCACTTTGAGCCTGCAAATTGGAAAGGGTTTATAAAATAAATCTCGACTTGGCTTGTTGTTGGTTTTTATACTCACAGATTTGTGTCCGGCTCCTGGAGGCAATGTGCTGCGGTTAGTATCCAACGCTTCGTTAGAATCGTGCCGCCACACAAACTGGGCTCATCCCCGGAGTTGCTGAAGTAGACATGCAGCGCAACCTGGTAGGGCAGTTGCTTGGGCCTCGCAGCCGAACCATTGATAATCCGCAAATGGCCTTGACTATGGATTAGGCACGGGCACAGCAACAGCAGCAGCAGCAGCAGGTAGAGTGTGTGGAAAGGCTGTCTCATTTGTTTGCTTGACTATGGAGTCGAGTTAACATGCGCCTTATATATAGCCTTGGATAATAGCTCCAGTTTATAGCCCCAGATCGTGCACTTCTCCTTATCACAGTTTTACATAATAAACAACTTTTCTGCGTGCTATCAGTTTATTAGAAAATTGGTTGAGCTTTCGCTACAGGGGATTATATGCATACATGACATTCTCTTTGGTTTTAAATGAATATTTATTTTGTATATAAATATATGATATATATACAGTGAAAGCTCGACTGACGAACATTGGCCATAGGCGCACCTTGATTTCGATCGGACGAAAAAAATAAACCAAAAGTGACCTTAAGACAAGAGTGCTATAGTCGGTCTATATTTCAGGTCTTAAGTATGGTATGCATACTTTATAGAAAAAAGGGATTTATTCCGGATCTCTATGTACTATACGAGAGTCGACATTCCAAATTTGGCGCCTCTCTCTCTTGTAATCTGCGAGATTAGCTTCAAAAACAGAATTTCCATATAGATTTTTATCGATCTATAACCATAATATGGAGATTAGGAAAGTTATAGGTTTTGAGACCGAGTGTGCGGACGGAACGGACGGAACTGGGAAGATCGACTGGGCTGTCGGAAAATAAATACTTTATGGAGTCGGAAATGTCTTCTAAATAAATAATTTGCATCCTTTTTACTACCAATCAAAAGTGGGCATAAGGATTTGCATTATCGGAGGAATATTAAAGAATTTGAAAAATTATAAATGAGTCGGGGATTTGCTATGATATAATAATATCTTTAACTTTTAAGCGGTCGCCCGTTCAAGCGAGTTTTCACTGTACACATACTAAGTATATATTATTATATGCAATTTGTTAACGCTGCTTGCCAAACTTGTAGATTACTTCGTGATGATACTTCTCGCCGGGACGCAGTATGGTCGTGGGGAAATTCTCATGATTCACCGAATCGGGAAACTTTTGCGTCTCCAGACAGAAGGCGCCATGCTTGGCATAGGCTGCGCCCGCTTTGCCCGCCAGCGGACTCTCCCCCGTCGCCAGGTTGGGCAAAAAGTTGGACGTATAGAACTGTACGCCCGGCTGATTGCTGGCAATCTCCAGCCAGCGTCCGCTCGGCGGATGCGTAACTCTCGCCACGTTCGTAATGCTCTCGGGCGGCGTAAACTTCACGCAAAAGTTGTCATCATAGCCACGCGCCGGCTCCAGCTGCCGGAGGCGTTCGCCCAGGTTGCTGGCAATGCGTAAATCAAATTTGCCGCCATCCACCAGCTGAATTTTACCCGTGGGTATGGAATCCGCGTCCGTTTCGGTAATGCCATAGGCATTGATGGCAATCGTATGCTCGTAGAGTCCGGCCTGGCCAGCTTTGTGCCCGGCCAGATTGAAGTAGGAATGATTGGTGAGATTCACGGGCGTCGCTTTGGTCGTCAACGCATCCATGCAAACATGCAGGCAGTTGTCCTCGGTGAGCGTGAAGCGCACTGTGGCGGTCAGCTCGCCGGGATAGCCCTCGTGGCCGTCGGGATTGGTGTGCGTCAGGCTGACGCCGTTGGGCAGCACCTCCAGCACTTGCCAGTGCGCCTTGTTGAAGCCTATGAAGCCGCCGTGCAGCTGCAATTGACCCCGGTTGCGGGTCACCTCAATTGTCTTGCCGTCCAGTACAAATCTTCCGTTGGCTATGCGATTGCAGACGCGGCCCACGGTGGCACCCATATAAGGATTCTGTTCGCTTTCATAGCCCGCCAAATCATCAAATCCGAGCGTCACGTCCTCCACCTGACCTTGGGCATCCGGCACCTTAATGCTGCTAATGGTGGCGCCCAGCGTTAGAATCTGCACCGACATCTGCTCATCGTTGCTCAGCGTAAAGCGTCGAATTTTTTCCGTTTCCTTGGTGAATGGATTCACTGCAGCCTCGGCGAAAACATCTTCCGTGACGTGCACCATGTCGACCTGACTTTGTAATGAGTTAAACACACACAAGGCAGTCACTTAAGTACTGCACACTGCGAAAACCGCAAACACTTCATCAAGAACATATGTTTGTACGTAAATACATATGTATGTATGCACAATGTTGATACAAAATATCTTATCAATGTGTTGAGTGAGTGTTCCCTACCGCAAGCTCAATTCAAGGCATATCAGTTTAATTTAAGTAGCACTTACATGCATGCAGCTGAAACTTAGCTGATATACAACTATTCTATTATTTCTTTTGTGTATTTTAGCAATCAGTTAATTATTTTAGATACTTGCACTTGAAATGGCGCGATTTTACTGCGTCTTATCGATAGTGTATTTAAATGCTTTCGATAGATTATCATCGATAAATATTGGAAATCAGCTGAGCTCTGTTACCAGTGGCTTGATGAGTCTGTTAGCAGTTGTGGAGCAGTGTATGCTCCACACCACAGTTGCGGCAAATGTAAAAACCTTCAGCAACAAAGCCTGTGAAAATACATTTCAGGCACAACTAGAGGTGCTTCGATCTTGTAAATGCTTAATTAATTTTTTATGGATATGCACCTGAAATGCCTCTTATCGATAGCTTACTGATCCACTTGTTGCATATGCTAAAATCAGCTGAGCTCTGTTATCCGTTGCTTAATGTGAGTTGTGAATCAGTTAACAGTTGTTGGGCAGTGCTCGCTCCAAATAACAGCTGCTGCCAATGTTAAGACCTGCAACTACAGAGCCTTTAAAAACACAATATACGGCTAATTTCGATTTATTAAACGCTCATCAACACGTACACAAATGCTGTTGAGTAGCTACCGCTTCGCTTAACAGTTAAAGTTAGCAGCATGTTCTTAGGCATGTGTTAAGTGAACTAGTTTAACAGTAATCTACTAATTAGTTCGTTCTTTGAGCTAAGTCGAACGTTCGAACGAACTAATTCCGAACGATTCGATGCAACTCTTTTTGTTTATAAAATCAAAATGGGCTTGACGTGGCAGCGGTTGAGATTTAATTTATTAGTGACCATTGGACTAACATCCTTTTGCCTGCTCATTAAAACAATCAGCGCACAAGAAGCACAACAACCATGGTACGAAAATTTGCCCGCAGTCGCCATGGACTATAAGGTAATAATTCAAATTAAAAAAGTGGATGGGGTAAACAACAATAAATATGTGGTCTAAATCAATTTTTAAATACAGGTACACATAGATGCCGGCAAGGAGGACTGCTATCATCAGTATGTGCAGGCCGGAGCCACCTTCTACGTCTCATTCAGCGTAAGTTTGCGAAATGAATGCCCACGCATTTTCTTCATGTCTTAACTTTAACAGGTGGTGCGCGGCGGAGACGGCATGGCTGGTTTTGCCGTACGCAATCCGGCTGGCGAAATCGTGAAACCTTATCAGTGGCAGGCCACGGCAGATTATACAGACCAAGTCTCACCCGGAGGCTACTATTCCGTGTGCATTGACAATCAGTTCTCGCGCTTTGCGGGCAAACTGGTCAACATTTACATCACGGTGGTCAAGTACGATGCGTGGGACAAGTATGCCAAGGAGATCGAAGAGCTGCAGCTGAATATGCAAAACTTTACGACCACAATTGGCACCGTCGAGCGCAACATTAATGATATGCTGGGCTATCAGGCGCACAGCAGGCATCGCGAATCGCGCGATTATGCTCTGCTGCTGGACAACAATTCCTATATACAAACATTCTCCATTAGCCAGATTGTGGTCATTCTGATTACGTGCTCCATACAGGTGAAAAGTTTGCTCAATTAGCTATTTTCAGTTACATTTTAAAAGGATTTAGCTATTTGTTGCTATCTCAATGACAACCCTGTATATAAGCTAGTTTAGCTATTTTTTACCATTTGGCAACACTGATTAACACTTTTAATTTGTTTATTGTAATTTAAACAATTACTTTTCATTTCTAGGTATTCTTCGTGCGCAAACTGTTCGAAGTGAAGACCACCACCAAGAGCCGTATTTAGTTACTAGGGCGCCAAACTTGCGGCATTTATGCACAAAGCTGTAAAAAAACACACTTTTATACTTTCCCCCGTTCTTTATATACGTACACACACGTTCCCCAAGCGCACTGCACATACACACGAAGCATTCATCATGAAACCTATTATAATATGTAATTATTTTAATGTTGGCAAACAGAACAAGTGCAAACTTAACAGACTTCAACTACTGATATTTATCATTTGTCCATATATATACAAATTATGTGATAAATGAACACGTGTCGAAGAGAGAGAGAGAGAGAGGAGTTTTTAATTAAATTAAAGTTTATATTTTATACTTGAGTATATGTATACATCACATCGTAAAGCTTCTTATTTGCATTTGGGTTTGTGTCTAGGCTAAGTTAAGTTAGTTTCCTGCAAGCTCTTCAATCCCGTTGGACTCAGTGTTGCCAACTGCCGCTTAAAAATAGCTAAATTGCACAAATCAATTTGAAATTTCAACTAAAAGCAGCCAAATTTAGCTAGAAAGCTGCTGCATTGGCAGCACTGGTTGGATTATGTATGTAGTTGAGGTTAATTGTAGTGCGTTTGAAATTCACGATTATTACTGATAATTGTATATATTGTATCTATTGGTATTGGGAGGCGTATAGCTGGGTGCGTCTAGCTCGGAAAAAATGCCTTCGCCCGTATCGCTGCCGGGCCTGAGTACGCCCTCACTAAAAACAGAGCGTATTTCATTTGAATATTTTACGTATTGGCATATCAGAAATCGACTTTTAAACGAATTCCAAGAGTTTTTTTTGCTCACCCAAAGGCGCTGCCCCCGAAGCGTCCCACATTGGCAGTCTGGTAATAATTGTAAGGCGTCGCATTTATCCAGGAAGTAAGCATAAATGCGCTCAGAAGAAACACACAAATGTTGAGGAACTGCATTTCCCTAAAGCTTGTTGATGTCTTCTTTTTAGTCAATAAAATGTGTTTTTATTTAATAGCACCAGCCGCTACCGAAGCTGTCGCAATGAGTTTCAATCGAGTTATGCGTCTACCTCTTGGAAGAATGGCACCTATTTATACTGAAGACCTGATTTTGACCAGTCTATTTACATATACGACAATCAGAACTAGTTTCCATATCATTGACGCTGTTTCTTAAAAGCGTTTTAATGGATAAGAGAAATTTAAATGGCACTCAATAATATATTTGTATTAATATTAACCAAAAGGTTAAATTTACAAACCACAGCTTTATGCAAAAATGTGTTGCATTAGCGAAAATTTAAATAATATTTTATATTTAATATTCAATGTTTATGTCAGTTCAGAGTACGTCAAACATTGAATTTAAAGTAACGGAAAAAAATCACACAAAAACATGTTTTTTTTTTCGCCAGAATATGAACAAAAATAATAAATACAAATAACGTTTTACTATGTCATAATCATAGTAACAACCGGAGACCGGTTAAGTTCTATTCTACATTAATCTGATTTCTAAGTAAAAAATGAGCTCATAAATACCGAACGATTGATAATATTCATACATATTTATCCGTTTTTTTGCGGTTCCGGAATTCAAATTTGTATGTTTTTTATTAAGAAAATCTGACCTCCAATTGGAGTAAAAAGGGCGATGTACGAAAAACATAAACAACAATGAACGAGACGTCATAAGGCTACATGGCTTAGGTGCGCCTGTGCGTCAGACCAGCAAGCGAGAGGTCACCGGTTCGAAGATAGAATAGTCAGAATGTACGAAAAACATAAACAAACACAGACGAGACGTCATAAGGCTACGTGATGTCTGTGGTGTTTGTGCGTCGGACCAGCAAGCGAAAAGTCGCTGGTTCGAATAAAGAATAGATAGAATGTACGAAAAACATAAACAACAACGAACGAAACGTCATAAGGCTTACATGGCTTAGGTGTCTGTGCGTCGGACCAGCAAGCGAGAGGTCGCCGGTTCGAAGATAGGAAAACGCAAGCTGGAGCATTCTTTTACATGGCAACAGTTGCCGCGAGTTACAGAAACAATTTCGTTGCATTTGAGCCGAACGACGCCGGGTAATTTACGCTTTCATCATCATTTTATCAATCATTTAAATAAAGGGTCAATTTTTACTCAAAGTCAATTGTTTCATTGAAAAATGGGCAGCAAAAGTGAAAGGGAAAGAGGAAGAGTTGTGAACCAGATTCACGAACCGAACCTAACGAAGCGGCATTTGTGCGAACCATGAACCGAACCAGAACATGAACAATTGGTTCATGAACTTGTGATGATTGTGAGAATATGAAAAACCTAATTTAAACTAAATGTTTCTTTAAATATTGAAAGAATAATTAAGAAATATTTTAAATATTAGTTTTAGTTCCGCAATGAATACTTATATAACAACTTATTGCCTATGAGAATTTTAGTTAACATAAATAAAGGCACACACACACACATGCACACTCATGTTAATTACAAAAATTAAAATGCGATTATGTGTGCGCTTATCTGCGGCGTCTTCTTGGCCAATTCCCGCTGCAGTTTCCCAGCTGCGCCTTAAAGTAGGCAACGAAAACGAAGCCGCAAATGATGCGAGCTGAACCCCAACAAACTAAGCGCCTAATGGCCCGCACACAGATAAGTGAGTGCCTGAGTGTGCGAGTGTGTGTGTGCGAGTGTGTGTGTGTTAGTGCTGGCTCTTTAACTGTTTTAAACGCCATTGTTAAAATATTGCTCATACGCACTTCCGCCCGAAATGGGGTCTTTGCTTGGACTAATGATGCCAGCGCCGCAGCCAGTGCTGCCCAGTCGCAGTCGCAGCAGCAGTCGCAGCAGCAGCAGCAGCAGTCGCAGCAGCAGCCAGTGTGCACAACGCCGACTGCAGTTTCAGATGTGGCTCCGCCCACTTTTTGGCTAAGCGCAGATAAACAAAGCGGGAAGCGAAAGGGAGCGCGCGTGCGCATCAACCACCGCAAAGGAAGGGTGCTGCTGCTGCTTGGGCATCCTTTTGATGTGCCCTGCTGATTGCGGCTCCCAAAAAGGTGGGAGGAGTGTGTGTGTGTGTGTGTGTGTGTGTGTGTGTGTGTGTGTGTGTGTGTGTGTGCCGGCGCCATCTTGAGAGCGCGCGCACGAGATGATTTGTGCCTCATTGTGCCAGGCTAGGCTAGGCCAGGCGAGGCTTTTTGTGTGTGGCCAGCGGGACATACACATTAACTTGGAGTGCGCGTTACCGTTACGACACGTCGAGCGGAGCAGCATAATAACGGCACTTTGCGGTCGAATATACGTCGGTCCACACACACGTTCGACACACACACACACACACACACAGGAAGCCGCTCTGACCAACTGACAAAAAGGGCAAGGGGGACAAAACAAAACAAAATAAATATAAAAAAAAGTAAATAGTAAAAATACAAACAAAAACAAAACTTGGACAAATGCGCTTGTTGCTTGCCAACTGGCAGTAGGCGTGGCAGCGCCTCTTTTGCGCACACGTGTGTGTGTGCTGCATAAATTGTTGTGCGGAAATTATTGAAATTTGACTTTTTGGCGAAACTCGCGGCGAGAAAGTGGCCCGCCGACAATGCCAAAGGGACGCGTTGCGGCCACCGTCGGTGTTCTGTGCCACGCCTCCTTTTGACTGACAAATTTCCTTGCATATCCGCTGCAACAACAACAACAACAACAGCAACAACAGCAACTTGCCACAAAACTAAACAAACACAATTTGCGTGTCGCGTCGCCGCAAGCCCAGCCCGGCCCCGCCCCGCCAAGCCAGGCTTGTTCTCCGTCGCCATTTTGGACAATAATTTCACTTCCGGTTTGCACAAATACAACGGTAAATGGTATTAAAAAAAAAAAACATAGCACAAAATGCCGACAAGTGACGCGTGAAGTTTTATCGTATTTCAAGAATATTAGTTAGTCAAAGTGCATTAATTAATTAATAAACTAAATTAATTGGAGCTTGAGATTTTTGGATAAAGCACAAAAACAGAAACCAGCATAATCCTGAGGTGAGTTTCTAATAGTTTGCAAGGGAACAGCAGCCGCTATTATATATAATTATT